>CM048745.1:873378465-873978465 GCA_026315105.1 Locusta migratoria
CGTACAGGTAGGAAGAAAGGAAAGAGGAAAGAAGAAGGAAGTGGGAAAGGTTGATTCTCAAATGCCTAGGCGGAGACTAGAGGAGGAGAGGAAGGCTAGATGAACACAGTAAGGAGTGAATGCAGAAGTAAAGTTTACAAGAAGAGAAATCTACAAAGGGAAAAAGCTGGTACAAGAGATCACTTCAAACTCATATGGGACACCCATCTTTGGGCTAAGGCATGAACCGGGGGGGGGGGGGGGGGCGCACTGAAGCAGCCTGGGACGGGAAGGAAGACTGCTTCGGCTCGAGGTCCCGTGGGTGCCACACACGTACCTACAAAATAGCTGTGGGCCCCCTGGGGGGTGAAGATGTACACTCACCACTATGTAAAAACCATTAGGACTGTACATGTTCCATGATGATTAACTCTAGCACTATTAATCTGTACTCCATCTTTAATATCAATTCTGTTGTTATTAAATGATAGCTATATATTTTGTTTCCAGCTTTGTGTCACATAATGAGTAATAATTGATTTTGGTGCTTTCAGCACACTTGATAAAGTCTTTTTTCTTTCAAGTAAAAGTTTACTGATCATTAGTATTGCATAAACGATAATTAATTCGATTAATGATGAAAATTCTCCTCAGAGATAATAAATATTGTTGAAACGAGATAGAATGGCTGGCCAGTGCACTCCCGAAACACCACCTTCATGACCTAGGTCGTGAACCACCTTTCCCTTCTGTTCCCATCCTTTATTCTTCCCTTCTCTCCCACCTGATGAAGGAACTCTGTTCCGAAAGCTTGTCCCTTTGTCCCCTTTTTTTCTGTTTTTTCATTTTGTGTTACTATTGGCGGTACAGCACAATGGTAAGTACTGGCCAGCCATTCTATCTCGTTTCAACAATATAAACGATAATTACTTTGATACACAGTGGCAAAATTTAAGCAAAGGCTGTTTTTATTTCAAGTGCAAATGCACCTTCTGAACATAAATTTTTAACTGCTTCAGTAAAGATAGGATTTTATGTTATCAAATTTTACAGATTATTTTATGGTGTGTGCGCGCGCGCACTAGCTGCTTCTTCAAGCAAAAGGTAAGGAGAGGGAAAAGGAAATAATGATGGTTTTAAGTGAGTGGGTAAGGAGCCATTCCAATCCCAGGATAGGAAAGATTTACCTTGGGGGAAAGGAGGGAAAACAAATACACACCCACACACACATATATATATATATACACAAACGCGAACACACCTAGGCACACATACTGCAGAAAGAAATGGAGTTGGACAGATACCACTTGAGGCAGAGGCTCTGTCTAGAGAACCGAGGCAAAGATGTTAAAGATGGTGGGCGGTGCGAGAGTGAAGGTCGGGTGAGAATTTAAAATAGGAAAAGTTTAATTTTTAAAAACTCACAACCACAAACTGCGTACCAAATTCCTAAACATGCAAAAACGCTGTAACAGTGATTGCTACTGTTTGACTCGTTTTCTAGGGGATGATATCACATGTTCGCAGCTTTCCTTCCCTGCATATGATTAACAAAAAAATTCATAATTAAGTCAAGTTCATGAGAGAAAAGGGTGTACTAACTACTATTTTTGAAAACACGTGAAAGTTCACATTATGTTGTTTATTTCACAATATTAGAACCCTGTGGCTGATACGTCTGTACGTCGACACATTTATCAAGAAAAATTATAGCTCGTGAGCCCCCAGACAAAATGAATGTCGCAAATTGTTTTCACACCATGTGCCTGTCTCAAACACCGTTTATGTTCATGCCTATGCGACGTCACGTGTTACATTAATAAAACACAGTCACTTTTAAGTGCGATGCACACCTTGTTCCACCGGCTAATTATTCCCAACACACAGTAGCACTCGATACAACTTGGTGCAGTCTACGACGAGCAACCACACTTGCCAATTGCCACACAAAAATCTAAAGTTTCCACCTGGAGATCCACATGCCGACTGATGCAGAGCGATGCCGCCCGGTCAGCTCCCCCACTTGCTCCAGACTCGTCACTTCCTGCCCATGCGAAAAGCTCAACTGCCGAGGTTTTTCCCTACGTCATCAACTTCCCCATGTGAGCTGTTCTAACCGACTTCCAACGTACAGCGCTCAGCCAATACATTTCTAAAACTTTACTTAAAATCAAAATAATTACACTACACATTAAACAAATTTCTTATGTTTTTATATTGGTATACATATCCTTTGCACTATTTATTACAATTGTGCAATTTCTTATATCATAGACAAGTGATTTAACTGAATATTTCAAGATAAAATACACAAGATTAATTGAAAATAAAATGAGAAATAGTTAATATATTCACTTTTATAAACAAACATTGCCATGCTAGTTGTGTAACTGTCTTGTATTCATTGGTAATTGATTACTTTTCATTGTCAATTAAACATATTACGCCAGATGTGACTATATCAGCTAATGTATTGTTTATTTGTCAACAGGCTATTTTGTAATGAGGGCCTTAAAGGTTCCTAACTGCATCGTATTACTTCAAATGCAAGTAATATTAGAATATTTTATTTCACGCTGTGCACTGCACTGCACCTGGCACTCGCCATTGTCCCTCTCCCCCTCACCGGAAACGAAACTGGAAATCTTAACCTGGAACAAGCCACCAACGTCGGCCTGCTCACTGGCCTCCCGTCAACTACAAGCACAAAGCAAATCTCAACGTGGAGAATTTCTACCTTTGGCCTAACTATAAATGTTGTCACCCAACTGCGTACATACATTGCTACCATAATTAATAAGATTAAAATTGTGTAACATTTAGTGCATTGGCATGGTCAATGTTTGCAGTGAACTTCATACTGTTTAATTATCAAATGCTATTAATTACCAGTATTTCTATTGGGCGGTAATCTCACAGCGGGAATTTGAATTTAGCAGAGGTTGAGACCAGGTGGGCAACGGGAAGAGAGAATATGCTGAAGGGAAAGTTCCCCTCTCCAGAGTTCTGAAAGGATGGTGTCAGTGGGAAGTATCCAGATAACCCAGACGGTGTAACACTGTGCCAAGATGTGCTGCCCCTGCACCAAGGCGTGTTTAGCCACAGGGTGATCCTCATTACCAACAAACACTGTCTGCCTGTGACCGTTCATGCGAATGGACAGTTTGTTGCTGGTCATTCCCACATAAAACACTACACAGTGCAGTCATGTAAGTTGGTAAATCACGTGGGTACTATCGCAAGTGGCTCTGTCCTTGATCGTGTACACCTTCTGGGTTACAGGACTGGAGTAAGTGGTGATGGAAGGGTGTATAGGGCAGGTTTTTCAATGGGGGGCGGTTACAAGGGTAGGAGCCAGAAGGTAGGGAAGGTGGTTTGGGGATTTCATAGGGATGGACTAGGAGGTTACAGAGGTTAGGTGGGCAGAAGAAAGACTGTGCAGTGGGAAAGGTGGATCTCATATTGGGCCAGGACTTAAGGAAGTCGTATCCTCGCTGGAGAGCCACATTCAGAGTCCGATCCAGTCCCAGAAAGTATCCTGTGACAAGAAGGGCACTTCTGTTGAAGTTTCTGAATTTGGGGGATGAGGAAGTGGCTCTGGCAATTTGCTTCTGTACCAGATCAGAAGGATAGCTGCGGAATGTGAAAGCTGTTATTGGTGTACTGGTTCAGAGATTCGGGACTGGAGCAGACTCCTTTGCAACTAAGACCTAGGCTGTAGGAAGTGGAACATTTTATGTGGAATGGATGGCAGCTGTCATAATGCAGGTACTGTTTATTGGTAGGTTTGATGTGGACGGATGTGTGAAGTTGGCCGTTGGACAGATGGAGGTCGACATCGAGGAAAGTGGCACGTGATTTGGAATGGAATGGATTTGATGGAACCAAATAAGTTGAGGCTGGAGAGGAAAATCTAGAGTTGGTCTTCACTGTGAGTTCAGATCATGAAGTTGTCATCAATGAGTCTGTACCAAACTTTGGTTTGACAAGCTTGGGTATCCATGAAGGCTCCCTCTAAGCGTCCCATAAATAAGTTTGCATACGAGGGAGCCATCCTGGTTCCCATGGCTGTTCCCTTTTAGCTGTTATGTCTGGCCCTCAAAGTGAAGAAGTTGTGGGATAGGATGAAGCTGGATAGGGTATTAAGGAAAGAGGTTTTAGGTAGGGAAGTGGGTGGTTGGCGTGAAAGGGAATACTCTGGAAGGTATACACGATCAAGGGCAGAGCCACTTGCGATAGTACCTGTGCGATGTACCAACTGACATGCCTGCACTGTGAAGCGTTCTATGTGGGAATAACCAGCAACAAACTGTCCATTCGCATGAATGGTCATAGGCATACAGTGTGTCGGTAATGAGGATCACCCTGTGGCTAAACACGCCTTGGTGCACGGCAAGCACATCTTCGCAGTGTTACACCGTCCGGGTTATCTAGATACTCCACCCCCCCCCCCCCCAACACCAATCTTTAAGAACTCCGGAGATGGGAACTTGCACTTCAGCATAGTCTCTCTTCCTGTTGTCCACCTAGTCTCAACCTCAGCTAAATTTGAATTCCCGCCCACCATCTTTAACATCTTTGCATCAGTTCTCTGGACAGAGCCTCTGCCTCAAGTGGTATCTCTGTCCAGCTTCTTTGCTTTCTACAGTATGACTGCCTAGGTGTGCGCGCTGTGTGTGTGTGTGTGTGTGTGTGTGTGTGTGTGTGTGTGTGTGTGTGTGTGTGTGTGTGTGTGTGTGTAATATAAGGGTATGAGCAGTTCTCCAGTGTAGATTCCAATACCATATTCCTACAAGACAACCCCATTCCATTCCGTTCATTTTGTTCAATTTCTGTGATTACATGGTATTTATGGCATGGCTTGACTTAATTAAATGCATAATGTCAAGATTGTAACCAATGTAATTTAATTCTAACTGGCTAATAGGATTACCGCAACATATGTTTTACCAGATTTTGTGAAATAGGATGCTCTACAAAATGTATTGTTTAACATTGTTAGATAATCCACATTTTAATTAACTGCAAACTAGTTTCAGCAAACATTAATCAAATATATATGAAACCGAAATAATTAAGATATTGTGTATTTGTTAAAATCAATTCTACATTGTAATTCAGTTCAGATATACTGTTTTCATGTTAATTATGCAACATGTGTATTAGTGTACATTTCACCAGTTTTTACTGTTTTAAAAGTAATATATAATTAATTTGTAAATTAGTGTGACATTTGAAACTATAGTTTATTAATCTGTAATAGCAGGCACCCAAAGTTATGTTTTTTAGAAGATTTACTTCTTAAAAGGTCTCTTAATTTATCACAATAATGAGGTAAATTGTTCGATACTAACTTGGTACTAACGTTGGTGTGAAGATGATTCCCATATAGCTTTTCAACAAGTACCAGTTAGTGGTGAGTTTGTGATTGTCAGTAGAAGACTGTCTGTGATTCTCAGCAGTAAACAAAAGTATATTCAGAGTTAATCATTTTTATTGATTATTACTACAAAATCATAGAAGGAAAGCACAAGATTTTGAAATTATTAAGAAGTTAATGAACAAACTTTACAACGAGAAACATAATTTTTATTGTAAGTTCTTATGCTGTATTTAATACTATCCGACATATTGGTTACATTTTCATTGCTTAAATGCCTTTGTGCAATATTTTATGATCTAGAGTTTATTTCTGGCAGTGTCAAAACATAAATTGGGTGAGATGTGCCACAATATTGTTAGAAAGCATTTTGACCAAATATCCATGTCAATATGAACTGCTGCAGGCAACTATGGCCATGTACCATTTTTCTATGTTACACTATCACAGCATAATCTGTGCCGCTTAAATTTACATTGACCTCTTTAAGACCTTTTACTTATGCATGCATTTATATTAACAATTAGGATGAATAAAATTCACAGCCTTTTATCAAAATACTTTATTATAAGAAACATGTAGTTAAAAATACTGCATATGTACTACATTTTCGTACATCTGTCAACAGATCACAAATTTAAAGGAAAACACACACACACACACACACACACACACACACATTAAGAATTATTTTTATAATACTAAAAACTAAAAAGAACTTTATGTTAAAATCACATTTGAAGACTTCACCACTCCAAATCTGCCAAAGGAACATCAACTGATACTGGCTCTGGGTAGCGAGGGTCAGCCACTTCAAAAAGATGATCTGAAAAATTAAATATTACAAAGACATAACAAAATAACTGAAGTGAGTTGTTGCATAAACTTTTCTTGATCTTTCTACAAATGACCCTCCTAAAACTGACTTCTCAATGATAAGTCATCTATTGCCTGCAAGAAATGAAAATTATGCACCCCCATAAGTGACAAATCTGGGAAGCATTCCGTAACTCAAATGGGAAAGATTAAATGGATAAAAAGATTTTATTCGCTCTCATGAAATAGATGTCAACTGAAGTTATTTATGAACTAATACCATAATTTGTTTGCAGACCTAAGACATCTTCAATTCTTCACTTAAATAACAACTTCTATTTATTCATTCATCTTAGAGTTCTGTGGGTCCCACATGAGAGAGAATCGCAAGGATTGTTGGGTAAGATAATTGCATAAATAACCACAAGAAACTGGCTTACAATCAAGATAATATATAATACAAACATATGATACATGATAGGTAATAATGAGGATAACATAAAAATGCGGGTAATATCACAGCTAACTGAAAAACAACCTAAAAATCTTTAATTTTTTGTAACCAATTTTCTGCTAACAAGTTACAAACCAATAGGCTTTCTGTTTTTTGGTAATGATTAAAATTAAGGATATTACATTGAGTACAACACATCAAAGAATTCCTGTAGAGAACAGAAATAATTGTCTAACAAAGTTTTAGATGGTTTTCAAATTTGTTTATGTCCAATGACTGATCTGATATCAGAGGAAAATTTTATTGACGACTTATGGTTGTATAATGCACTTCCTTTCTGCACCACACTCAAATTTATTTACTTCCTTGTGAAAATCATCTTTATTTCTTGTATCATGCTCAAGATATGCACTATTTGTATGGTTGTTATTAACAAAGCACATTATAGGAAACATGTATTGTCACGGCATGGTGAGAATCCCTAGCTGCTTAAATAAATTTCTAGGATGCAAACAGGTGGAAAATCTGATGGCAGAGCAGTGGTTTGCAACCTTGTCATCTGGTAAGTTCACTGTTCCATGTATTTGAAATACAATTTGAAGTCCTTAGTTGGAAAAATGTCTAATAATTCTAAAAGTCTTCTCAGGCAACTGTAAGTAGTATTTACATACTTTCATAACTCGTGGCAAAGTTATTGCTTTAAAACATGTTTTTTTATTTACTACAGATTTTTCAGGTGCCACCACATGGTGGCAATACTTTCTGTTGACATAGGAAGTGCTTAAACCCGAAATATTTCCCACCAGATGATGGTCTGACTGAAACCAGTTAAGAATAATAAATGTGTTTTGAGTACTGATGGTTTCAAGAGTTGTATAAAGTTTGGTAATCAAACTGCTACTAAACTTAAAATGTTACTTATAGATGTTGGAAAATTTGCAACATTGTCAGGCATGCTGTTTTCGGCTTGAATGGTTCACAGGAGTACCGTCGGATCCTATTGTAATAATCATACAATATTTCTACGAGACAGCTGCTCGCCATCTTCAGGTGTACTGCTGCTGTTGCTTCTCTGCTCACAATATATATGGTGGCACCACCGCTGTGACGTCACCGCAGACCAGAGCGTCAACAGCGTAAACATGGAAAGCCCCCTCCGGAAGGCCGTTGAACAGGCCGCTGGTGGTCTGCGCAGGCAAGAGTGGCCGCTGGCAGCGCACCCCTTGTGCGCGCGCCAACTGGAGGAAAAGTGCGTGTTTTACGTCCCTTGACTTCGATGACCCATGTGCGTCTATAGGTGATCATCATCTGTTTGCGGCTGATGCTGCCTCAGTACTGCCAAAGCCGGTTCCCATGCTTTACTAAATTGGAACCCCGTGTCTCTATTAATTAGATCTTTTGCAACGTGTATTTCAATGGCATCTTTATTTATTGAGTCCCAGTAGGTGGAAGCGGAAGAAATGATCTTGGTCTCTTCGTAATTCATGCAGTGTCCCGAATCAAGACTGTCAGCCACAAACGATTTTTCTGGTTGACACAATCTTGGGTGGCGTTTATGTTCGTCGCATCTGCCTTTCACAGTGTGACACGTCTGTCGAATATAAGACATTCCACACTGGCATAGGATTCTGTATATTCCCGGTCTTCTGAGGATGAAGTTGTCTTTTACGGAGCCCAGCATTGTCCGCACTCTCGCTGGAGGGCGGAAGACACACTTAATATTACGTCTTTTAAAGAGTCTGCCAATCTTTAAGGACACACCACTGACATAGGGAAGAAAAACCATCTTAGTGGAGGTCTCTGCTTCTTCTAGTTCCTCTTCATATTTCGAGTGAGCTCGTCAAAATGAAGCACAAATCTGTTTCTCAGTGTACCCGTTCTGGGCAACTACAGAACTAAGAGGGTCGAGTTCTGCTGGTAAACAATCTGCATCTGAGATCACTCTTGCTCTATGTATGAGTGTCCGTAGTACACCGCTGTGTTCAGATGGATAATGACAGCACGTAGCTTGCAGACACAGTTCGGTGTGTCGAGGTTTACAAAACACACCATAGCCCAAGGAACTGTCTTCATTTCGATGAACCATGACGTCCAGAAATGGAAGCTTTCCATTTTCTTGCAATTCCATGGTAAAACAGATGTTCGGGTGGAGTGAGTTGAGGTGTTCTAAGAAAGAAGGTAGCGTGGCAGACCCATGGGGCCATACAACGAAGGTATGACCTACATACTTCGAAAAGCATTTAGGTTTCAATGGCGGCGTCTGAAGTGCTTTGTCCTCTAAATCTTCCATGAAAAGATTAGCTACTCTGGAAGACAGAGGGCTGCCCATAGCAACAACGTCAGTCTGCTCTAAATATTGGTTGTTAAATAAAAAGTAGGTTGAGGTGAGCACGTGTTTAAAAAGATATAAAATGTCTTCTTCCAGCGCGGCTCCAAACGAGTTGTAAGGAGTCCATTAGAGGCACCCTTGTGAACAGGGACGCCACGTCTAAGCCCACCAATAAGTGTAGGTTCAAGGAGTAGGTTCTTCAGATGCCGTACAAAATCTTCAGAGTTCCGAATGTGGTGTTCACATTTTCCAACCAAAGGGCTGAGGAGAGATGCCAGATGCTTAGCCAGATAATAGGTCGGGGCTCCAATATTGCTTACAATTGGTCATAGCGGAATTCCACTTTTGTGCACCTTTGGTAAACCGTAAAGGCAAGGTGGTACAGGCGTTCGTTCTCTTAAACTCCTTTTCAGATGTGCCCAAAATAAAATAAAATAAAAATCGCTGGATTTGTACTGCATCCATTGGATCTTTCTGGAGGCGATGATACGCTGAGTACTGTAGTAAGTTTATCATCTTGTCAATTTAAGTCGTCGCAGGCAGGAGAACAGTAGTGTTGCCCTTGTCAGCTGGTGAAATCACGATCTCTGAGTCTTCTCTTAAAGAATGGAGTGCTTTCCTTTCTTCAAAGCAGATGTTTCGCTTGAATGTGGGCATCCTTGTTATGGCCCTGCAGGCCTCGCACCTTATTTCTTCAGTAGTTTCAATCAGAAGTTTAGAGACACCTTGCTTCATCAACGGCCCTCCGGTATGTGGCTCTCCATGTTTACGCCGTCAATAGTCTGGTCTGCGATGACGTCACAGCGGCAGCGCCTGTGCTGTGGTAACAAGCCACCATATATTTTGCGAGCAGAAAAGCAACAGCAGCAGTACACCTAAGGTGGCAAGCAGCTGTTACGCAGAAAAATTGTGTGATTATTAAAATAGCATCCGACGGTACTTCCGTGACCCATTCAAGAATTGTCGGGCATAATTTCGTGAATTTAACAACTCGATAAATTCCTTCTTAGACTTCATGTTCTGTACAAATATAAAGTAGCGACGCGGATCAAGTCATATCTAGAGGAGAGAAAGCAGAAGGTAGTTATGAACAACTCTGCATTGGAACCTTCCAGTTCTGACCGAGGTGTTGTGTGTCCCGGGGTTCGGTATTCAGTCCCTCGTTTTCTTACTTTTCATCAATGACCTACTACGATGCACGACCCAAAAAGCATATTTTACGCTATTCACAGATGACACAAACATTATGACTGACAAAGTACCCAACTGCAATCTAGACTTAACTGCGAGTTCTATATTCCAAGAAGCTCTTGACTTGTTCACGTCAAATAGTCTGTCTCGCAATGTCAAAAAAACTCATTTCTTTCAATTTCATACAGTAAACTATATAATGAGATAAAATGTGGTTACAAATAAATATTGCTATTAGAGTCCTCCAAATTTCTGGGATTAAACGTTGTTGTTGTTGTTGTGGTGGTGGTCTTCAGCCCGGAGACTGGTTTGATGCAGCTCTATCCTGAGCAAGTCTCTTCATCTCCTCATAAGAATGTACAACCTACATCCATTTGAATTTGCTTACTAAATTCATTTCTTGGTCTCCCTCTGCGATTTTTACCCCACACACTTCCCTCCAATGGTACATTCACAATTCCTTGATGTCTAAGAATGTGTCCTACAAATTGAACCCTTCTTTTAGTCAAGGTATGCCAGAAATTCCTTTCCTCTCCAATTCTATTCAGTGCCACCTCATTAGTTACATGATCCACCCACCTAATCTTCAGCATTCTTCTATAACACCACATTTCAAAAGCCTCTATCCTGTTCTTGTCGACACGGTTTTTCGTCCATGTTTCTCTCCCATACAACGCAACACACTACACAAATGCCTTCACAAAGGACTTCCTTAGGCTTATATCAATGTTCGATGTTAACAAATTTCTCTTTTTCACAAACGCTTTTCTACCCATTGCCATTCTGCATTTTATATCCTCTGCACTGCAAATCATTTGTTATTTTACTGCCCAAGTAACCAAACTCATCTACCTCCTTTATTGTTTTGTTACCTAATCTAATTCCTTCAGCATCACCTGATTTTCTTAGCCTGCACTCCATTACCATAGTTTTGCTCTTGTTGATGTTTACATTTTATACTCACCTTTTAACAAAATGTCCATTCTGTTCGACTGCTCTTCCAGGACTTATCCTGTCTCAGAATTACAATGTCATTGGCAAAAGCCATGTTTTTATTTCTTCACCCTGAACTTTAATTCCTTCTCCAAATTTCTCCTTGCTTTCCTTTATACCTTGCTCAGTGTACAAATTGAACAGCATTGGAGAAAGGTTACAACCCTGTCTTACTGCCTTCCCAACCACTGCATCCATTTCATGCTCTTCATCTCTGATAACCTCTGTCTGGTTTTTGTGCAAGTTTAAAATACAGGGAATGGAAGGTATTTAACTCCTGCCGATTTCAGAATTTGAAAAAGTATATTCCAATCAACATTGTAAAAAGCTTTCTCCAAATCTACAAAGGCTAGAAATGTAGGTTTCCTTTTTCTTAATTTTCTAAGATAAGCCATAAAGTGAGTATTGCCTCCTGTGTTCTTACATTCCTCCTGAATTCCAACTGATCTTCCCCAAGGTCAGCTTCTAACAGTTTGTCCATCCTTCTGTAAACAATTAGTGTTAAAATTTTGTAACTATGACCTATTAAACTGATGGTTCTGTAATTTCACACATCTGCACCTGCTTTCTTTGGAATGGGGATTATTACGGTTTTCTTTAAGTCTGAGGGTATGTTGCCGGTCTCCTACATCTTACACACCAGGTGAAATAGTTTTGTCATGGCTGGTTCTCCCAGATACTTTAGTAGTTCTGAGGGAATGTGATCTATTCCAGGGGCCTTGCTTCCACTTAGGTCTTTCAGGGCTCTGTCAAATTCGTTACTATATTGAGAATCTCCTAATTGACCATCTATTTCCTCTTCTCCTATTACAATACTATCTGTACGTTTATTTCCTTTGTAGAGCCCCTGTATATACTCTCTTTCCATCATTCAGCTTTCCCTTCTTTGCTGAGAACTGGTTTTCCATCCAAGTTTTTTATATTCATACGGCTGCTTTTCATGTCTCCAGATGTCTTATTTTCCTGTGGGCGGTATCTATTTTTCCCCTTCTCCTACAGACTTGCATTTGCCTTCTAGCCACTCCTGCCTAGATTTTTTGCACTTCCTGCCAATCTCATTTCTTAGTCATCTGTACTTCATTTTGCCTGTTTCATTTACGGCATTTTTGTTATTTTCTGCTTTCATCAATTAAATTTAGTATTTCCTGTGACATCCAAGGATTTTTTTTTTGTAGGTCTTGCCTTTCTACCCATTATGTCCTCTGCTGCCCTCACCATTTCAATCTCTCAATGCTACCCATTCCCCTTCTACTGTTTTATCCATCCCCCCTCCCCTTCTGCCAATTGTTGCCTAAAGCTCCCTCTGAAATTCTTAAGAACTTCAGGTGCCCTCAATTTATCCAAGTCCCATCTTGTTATTTTCTTACCTTTCTGCTGTTTTTTCAGTTCCAACCTACAGTTATGGTCAGAGTCTATATCTGCCCCTGGGTACACCTTACAATTTAAAACCTGGTTCTGGAATCTATGCCTTACCATTATAAAATTTGATACGTTCCAGTGTGTCCTGGCCTTTTCCATGTATACAACCTCCTTTCGTGATTCTTAAACACCGTTTTTGTTACGATTAAATCATTCTGTGCGAAATTCTACCAGGTGGCTTCTTTATTTCATTCCTATTGCCCAGTCCATATTTACCTACTATTTTTCCTTCCCTTCCTTTTCCTATACCAAACTTGAGTCTCCCGTCAAAAATTTTTCGCTCCCTTAATTGTCTGAATAATTTCCCTTTACCTCCTCATACATTTCTTCAATCTCCTCATCATCAGCAGAGCTAGTTGGCATATAAACCTGTACTATTGTGGTCAGTGCTGGCTTCGTATCAATCTTGACTACAATATGTGCTCAAAATAGTATACATGCATTTCTATCATCTTATTCATTATCAGACCTACTCCTGTAATACCCACAACGGATTTTGTATTTATAATCCAGTACTCACCTGAGCATAAATTTTGTTCCTCTTTCCACTGAACTTCACTAATCCCCACTATATCTAACATCAACCTATTCATTTCTCCTCTTAAATTTTTAAGTTCTCTACCTGATTTAGGGATCTAACATTCCAAGCTCCGATCCGTAGACTGCCAGTGTTGTCTTTCCTGCCTGGAGATCCGAATGGGTGCCTCTGGAATATTTTACCCCAGAAGAGATGGAGGCGGCCACAAAGGCCCCATGTGTGCAAAGTGCGGAGAATGCCCGCCCTCCAACAGGTATCTTAAGCCTTCTCCAAGTCGTAGAACACTGGTACCATTTGACGTTTCCTTTGAAAGTTATTCATAATGAAGATCGACAACGTAACGAGGCGATCAGCAGCAGAGCGGTGGCTACGAAAACCACATTGAACATTAGTCAGGAGGCGTCGAGATTAGAGGAGCCAGACCAACAGAGCGTTAACCATGCGTTCCACCATCTTACAGATACAGCTCTTGAGAGAAATGGGGCGATAACTGGAAGGAAGATGTTTGTCCTTCCCTGGTTTGGGGATGGGGACAACAATGGCTTCACGCCAACTTGTGGGAACCTGACCTTCAGTCCATATGTGATTATAGGTGCTAAGTAGGAAACACTTGCCCACAGGAGAAAGGTTCTTCAGCATCTCAATATGGAAGGAATTGGCCCAGGAGCAGAAAATCGGGACAGGGCGAGAACACGGTTTAGCTCCTGCAAGGTGAAGGTGGCGAAGGAGACATTATAACTTTCATGATTAAAAGAGTGGAAACAAGGCGGCTGTGCCTCTTCTGCCTATTTGCGAGGGAGGAAGGCAGGGTGGTAATGGCCAGAGCTCACAACCTCCACAAAGAAGCGGCCCAAAGTGTTGGAAACATCAGCGGGGTCCACAAAGACTGCATTCTCTATGGTCAGGCCACAAATCGGGGAGTGGACCTTGATGCCAGATAATCAGCGTAGGCCACCCCAGACAGCCGAGGAGGGAGTAAATTGGTTAAAAGAACTGGTAAAAGCAGCCCAGCAAACTTTTTTGCTGTCTTTTATAACACGACGACATTGGGCTCACGGTCGTTTATAATCGATACAATTCTCCAATGTTGGGTTGTGGTGGAAGGTGCGTAAAGCACGGCGCCAGCATCTAAAAGCGTCGCGTCAGGCTGCAGTCCACCAAGGGACCAGGATGCGACGTGGAGAAGAGGATGTATGAGGTATGTAATGTTCAGCAGCTGTGAGAATAACCTCTGTGAGGTATTTGACCTGATTATCACAGCTGGAAAAATTCTGATAGTGGAAAACAGCCATAGAAGAATAAAGCCCTCAGTCGGCTTTAGAGATGTTCCAACTGGTGGGACAAGGAGATGGGAATGATGCAGGAAGTGGATGACAAGGAAAATGGTCACTCGAGTACGTGTCAGACAGTGTATACCACTCAAACCGACCAGCAAGCTGAGGAGTGCATATCGCGAGGTCTATATGGGAATACGAATGTGTTGTGTCGGAAAGGAAGGTTGGTGCACCGGTGTTGAGGCAGACAAGATTGAGGTGTTGGAAAAGGTCCACCAAAAGGGAGCCTCTCGGACAAGGTACTGGAGAGCCCATTATGGCGTGGTGGGCATTAAAGTCGACTACCAACACGCAAGGTGAAGGGAGCTGGTCAAGGAGGTGTAGCAAATGTGCCCTAGTATACGACGATGGCGTATAGATATTACAGAGGGAAAAGGAAAAGGTGGAGAGTGTGATGCGGACGGCAACTGCCTGTAGGTGAGTATGTAATGAAATGGGATGGTAATAGATGTCGTCCCAAATGAGCATCAGAACGCCTCCATGGGCTGGAGTACCTTACACAGGAGGCAAGTCTAAACACACAGAGGTGTATTGGAGGAAGTCTGCATGATCACAGGGTCGTAACAGTTTCTTGGAGACAAACTAGAAGCTGGCAGTGCAATCGTAGGAGTAGTTTTAATTCCTCCCAATTGGAACGAATGCCGCGAATATTCCATTGAAGGAGCGCCATAATAAAAAATGAGAGAAGAAAAGAAGATAAAAAGGAACAAGCAGGTGGGGTCAACTCGACGGCCACTGCGGACTGGACTTTGAGGGATTACTACTGTTGCTATCTAGAGGCAAAGAACCATGTTCCATAGGTTCAACTGATGCATCTGCCATCTTCCCGAGTTTATCAGGAGGGGCAGCTTCCGCCGCCGGTAAAATGCCAGTTGCCCGGCTAACAGTAGTGCGTCCCGGCGAGAGAGAAGATGATTGGGGCCGACTACTGTTGGGCGGCTTGACGGATGAGTCACACCTTGGCGGGGAAGGAGAGGAACTCCTTTGTTGGCTCTTCTGGATGAGTGACAGTGAGAAGAGGCAGTCGACGGCTGATAAGCCTGAGTACGTAGAAAATCTTCACCGACGGGTTCCTTTTTTTGAAGTTTATTAGAGGTTGACGAAGACTGAACTTTAGAAGCAGCAGGAGGAAGTGGGGACGTGGAACGGGCAATCTTTGGACTGGCCAATTGCACAACTGTGTCAGCGAAAAAGAAATCACAGGTCTGCGTGCCTGCATCCTTAGTAGGTCGAATGGAGGTGAGGGCCTTACTGTATGTGCCCGTTGGGAGGACAGTGGGCTTTCGACTCGCCAACAACTTTCGACCGGCAGATGTTAAGACCTTTTCCGTAACCCGAATTTGCTGAATGATCTATTCATCATTATAAACAGGGCAGTCCCTAGACTAAGCCGCAAGGTCACCATTGCAATTAAGGCAGTGAGGAGATGGAGGTGGGCAATCCCCCCTCATGGGCGTCTCTACCACAAGTGACATATTTTGCTGTATTAGGGCAAGATTGATGGGTGTGGTTGTATCTATGGCATTGGAAACAGCGCATTGGGTTTGGTACATAAGGGCAGACGGAGATAACGTCATACCCTGCTTTGACCTTTGACGCGAGTTCAACTCTGTCGAACGTCAAAAACACAGCTGTTACACCCTGATCGGACATGTAGGTTTGTATTTCTTAGTCAGACAACCCATCAATGTTCGGACGGTACCAGCTCGGGTAATCCCCCCCTCCCTGGGCCTGGCCATTACCAGGGGGTACGTACGTGCCCTACTTGTCTACCCGGGGCGGGGAATTACGTGTTACCCCATTACCTGCTACACATGATAATGCGTGGGTCAGCCTTCAAGACACACACAGGGAGGAAAAAAGAATAGAGGAAGTGAAAAGAAAGAAGTGTCTCAAACGCCAAAGTAGACACTAATGAGGAGGAGAGGAAGGCTAGGAAAGTACAGCAAGGAGAGACAGAAGCAAAGGTTAGGAAAGGAAGAAACAAAGGAAAAAGAAAAACTAGGACAGGAAACCACCTTGACTCGCAATGGACGCACGTCTCCGGGCTAAGGCGTGAACCGGGAGGGAAAGTGAAGCAGGCTGGGGCGGAAAAAAGGCTGCTTCGGCTTGGGGCCCCGTGGGCACCACACACGTACCCACGAAAGAGCTATGGGCCCCACCGAAGGGGGGGGGGGGGACCACACGACATGGACTAGTAGAATATACATTTTTGCAATTGTTCTCTAGCCATTCCCGCTTAGCATTCTGAGCTGACTGTCAACCTCTAGTGTTATACAAGGGTTTCTACTATTTTTGTATAGTTCTATTATACTAATTTCTTTCATTTCAGTCCAACATTGACCAATGTTGCCCCTGAAGTTTAATTTATCCAAAGCACATCTCGTTAAGATGCCTTTTTCAATACCTACTGTTTTTAACCTTTAGTTCATACCCACTAAATAATGATCAGTAACAATCTCCCACCAGAAAGTTCTCTTTTCTATAATTAAAAATAAAGGTGTTTGCTGAATCGCAAATAGGCACAAACATCTGGCTACAAGCATTCATTATAAAAAGATTATACATACATTCACACATTCACTTGGGCACTACTATGAGAGTTGCTACCTATTCCCATATTCTTGAAATTTCACCCTGGAACTTCCATGTTAGATTTTTCCTATGAACAAGTTTTGTTATGTACTAAATTGACGCAGCAGAAATCCTCCCGTTCTTTTCTGAAGCACTGTCTTACTATTTCACCTCTTATTTACTTACTGTCAATTCAATTACCAATCACAAATTTAGACAAGAGGGAGAATTTTATTCCATTTGTCTCTGAAGACAAGAGTACAGTACCAATATGTTTGAAAAAAACTTGCCTGTGAAAGTGCAATTCTTCAGGGAGCCATATTTTGGGTTCTACTGACCACAGAGACAAGTGATAAAATGTTCCCTAAAGCCCTTGGTCTAGCAACAATTTGTACACCTATCTGCAGAACGGGCATACCATAACTATTCTACAACACTGGGTAGAGAGCTGAATGTTATATACCTCTTCAGCCCAAGTAAACAGACAAACTTATTTTGCTTTAGGTGTGGTCTAGAGTTGATCTGAAGGTGGCTTATAAAAGCACTATGGGCAAATGTTGGTAGTAGCGAAGTGAACGGGAACCAAGTGGCGTTGCGAGGGGCAATGAAGAAATTTATTTTGTAATAAGAATGAACATTGCGTGCAATTTAACAATTAATTCCCCCATTATACTGATTTCTTGCCATGACAAAATATATTATCGCACCCGTGTATTGACCGATTCTCTCCATACTTTTGTGAACATTTTCCATAGTGATTTATTATTATATGAATGTTTTATCATTAATTTTTGTTTCTTTATACAAATGAAACTGCTGGCATTTTGTCCTTGCTCTTCTTGACACACACACACACACCACACACACACACACACACACACACACACACACACACACACACACACAGTGTGGATAGCTAACATTCCAAATTACAATGTATTAACAGAAACATTAAACAATTCTCTAAAGAAATGTCAATTTCCAAATGTTATGTGTAGATACGTACTACCAGAGTTTTAATTAATATCACTGATGGATAGACCAATGATATTTTCATTGAAATTCAGCAAAAATATTGAGCTACTTCCTATGAATGTGTTCTGTTTCTGCTATAAAAAATATTCATGTAAACACAGATTTACAACACCACTCATCAAAAACAATTACCCATTTTCTACTGTCACAAATTTTGACAAATCATTCACAAGGTGACACAGTTGTTTAAAAAGCAAAATTGAAACTCATTCTCATTGGCTAATAATGACAGCTCCAAGTGACAGCCTTTAGTTTGTCATTCACTGTGCGGCTTCCAACGACTGCACATCAAAGAAAAGCTAGTGTCACCTAAACTAGGATTTCACCCGTACATAAACGTTATACATTTATTATTATTAAATAACATTAACAATCATCTTCGGAAGGACTCTTTCCCATCCTACAATAAATAAGTATGTCTACCAATATTAAGAGGTCCTTCAGCAATGTATGAAATGATACTCTACACAAAAACCTGTAAATAAAACATATCACACATACCGAAATTAGTTTCATCCACTGGGCTTGGTACACAGAAATGTTCAACATCTGGAAAATCTGGTTCTCTCTCTGGGCTTGGATGAAGATTAAGTATCTTTGCTAGGTCATCTTTATTTTTCCAAATTGGTTCCAGCAACCATCCATCTACAACATACATAAAAATATAGTAAACTTTGAAAACTCGCAAACTGACAAATAGAATTACGATATTTAATATTCAGTATCCATGGTATAAGGCATAAATATTCTGGCAGTTTAGTAAGGTATATTAGTTCTTTTATCATAAACATCAATTCTGTACTAACTGAAAAGTCTTTCTACTCCCATACCAAAAATTAATTTCAATTGTACGAGTTAACATCATCAAAAATTGCATTATTTTAATATTTGTAACCATTGTATTACGTGCAAGTCTAGATCGCAAATGAGAAAATATTCTGAAGGATAAAATACACATTTAATTGGTCCTGATAAAAAAGGTCTGAGAATAAATTTTCTTTCATAAAAACTGTACTGGAATAGTCAGACACTTCCCAGTACATGGAAAATTACTGATTGGAACTGTCCCAAAGTTGGAAGAACATTCTTAATCAATAATACAGCACTTTGATAGCAACCATGATTTATCAGTGAGCAATGTTAACGAAATGAAAATTACACTGTGAAAAGCGGGATTCTGTATATGATTTCTTCACACTCATTAGGCATTCTTGTAATTATTCCTGAAAGTAAGACATATTACACCATACAGAATCTCTATGCTCTTTCAAGTGGAACTGAGAAAACAACAATTGAGTGGAGTTTTAGAGGTGTGGCCTGTACATTGTTATTGTCCTTTGGTCAATGATATTAATAAATTACAATTAAATTGTGTACATCACACTTCTGTGATAATAGTTACAGTACATAAACCAAGTATTACAAAATAATATTTGCCACATGGCATTGATATTCCTATATACAAACTAAAGAAGAGAATTAGCTCCTACGTTGAAATGCAAAACTAGTGGGTGCTGACAATAATGGACTATCAATGTCTATATCCCATATAAAATAGCGTATTATACATAAGGGAGCAACAACTGATAATACAACAATGTTACATTTTACTAACAGCATTATCAATGTAGTGTGCTAATGTCGGCAGCAAAATTTTAACTTTCAGGATAACTAATATACTGACCGGATAAAGTTACATACAAGAACCTGGCAACCACACAGCCCTATTATCACTTATTTCACAGTTAAAATGGAATATTATTCCCCTAAATGCAAGTGACAGTTTTTAAAGAGCAGTCAAAAGTTGTTGCCAACATCAGCTCATTAAACTGCTGCTTAGTGAGAATAAAAATTATGGCGTCAATCTGGACTGCAATAATATTTGAGGTGACCATTTTTCCATCAACATTTGTTAAACATACTTACACAAGTCAAAATGTAACAAGTAAATTAAGCAACTATTTCTACAATACAAACACACAAGATATTCTGTCTAAACAATTATGCTTAAATAGATTATAAGGCAGTATAGGGTCATTCTGACACACACATTTGAGTGATTTTTCCATTCAACAAAATGCACAGTGGTGTATAAACTGTCAAGAGTATGAATTTGTAAACTTTTGGCAGTTTTATTACAACTTTGTGGTTATCTGTAGAAGACGATTCCACCAATTGGCTTGTGTTGTGACGACATCGTTGCACCTTCCCCCCACCCACCCAAGGCAGTCATAATTATGTAAAATGTAAAGAAGTTTCACAGAGATGCCAGTCAAGGTAGAGGCTCTGTCCAGAGATCAGAGGCAAAGATGTTGTTGAATGGTGAGCGGGAATATGAAATTAAGGGAGGTTGAGACCTTGTGGGCAATGGGAGGAAAGAATATGCTGAGGGGCAAGTTCCCATCTTCGGAGTTCAGGAAGGTTGGTGTCAATGGGAAGTATCCAGATAATCCAGACGGTTTAACAATGTGCCAAGATGCACTGGCCATGCACCAAGGCATGCTTAGCCACAGGGTGATCCTCATTACCAACAAACACTGTGTGTCCATTCATGTTAATGGAGAGTTTGCTGCTGGTCATTCCCACGCAGAACGCTTTACAGTTTTAAGATTACCGCCCAATAGAAATATTGGTAATTAATAGCATTTGAAAATTAAACAGTATGAAGTTCACTGCAAACATTGACCATGCCAATGCACTAAATGTTACACAATTTTAACCTTATTAATTATGGTAGCAATGTATGTACACAGGTGGGTGACAACATTTATAGTTAGGCCAAAGGTAGAAATTCTCTACGTTGAGATTTGCTGTGTGCTTGTAGCTGACGGGTGGCCAGCGAGCAGGCCGACATTGGTGGCTTGTTCCAGCTTAGGATTTTCCAGTTCGTTTCCTGCGAGGGGGGAGAGGGACAATGGTGAGTGTCAGGCACAGTGCGGTACACAGCATGAAATAAAATATTCTAATACTACTGCCATTTGAAGTAATACGATGCAGTTAGGAACCTTTAAGGCCCTCATTACAAAATAGCCTTTTGATAAATAAACAATACATTAGCTGATATAGTCACATCTGGCGTAATACATTTAATTGACAATGAAAAGTAATAAATTACCAATGAATACAAGACAGTTACACAACTAGCATGGCAATGTTTGTTTATAAAAATAATATATTAACTATTTCTCATTTTATTTTCAATTAATCTCGTGTATTTTATCTTGAAATATTCCGTTAAATCACTTATATGTGATATAAGAAATTGCACGATTATAATAAATAGTACAAAGGATGTTTATACTAATATAAAAACATAAGAAGATATTTGTTTAATGTGTAGTGTAATTATTTTGATTTTAAGTAAAGTTTTAGAAATGTATTGGCTGAGCGCTGTAAGTTGGCAAATCTGTTAGAACAGCTCACATGGGAAAGTTGATTATGTAGGAAAAAAACCTCGGCAGTTGAGCTTTTGGCGCGCGCGTGGGCAGGAAGTGACGAGGCGGGAGCACGTGGGGTAGCTGGCCGGGCGGCGTCACTCTGCATCAGTCGGCATGTGGATCTCCAGGTGGAAACTTTAGATTTTTGGTGTCTGGCAATCGCCACGTGTGGTTGCTCGTCATAGACTGCACCAAGTTGAATCGAGTGCTACTGTGTGTTTGTGAATATTTAACCGGTGGAACAAGGTGTGCATCGCATTGAATTAAAGTGACTGATTTGTTATTGTAACACGTGTCGTCGCATAGGCATGAATATAAACGGTGTTTGAGACAGCCACATGGTGTGAAAACAATTTGCGACAAATATTCATTTTGTCTGGGGGCTCACGAGCTATAACTTTATTTGATAAATGTGTCGACGTACAGACGTATCAGCCACAGGGTTCTAAGATTGTGAAATAAACAACATAAAGTGAACTTCTACGTGTTTTCAAAAATAGTAGTTAGTACACCCTTTTCTCTCATGAACTTGACTGTATTATGAATTTTTTTGTTAATTATTTGCAGGGAAGGAAAGCTGCGAACGTGTGATGATATCCCCAGAAAACGAGTCAAACAGTAGCAATCACTGTTACAGCATTTTTGCATGTTTAGGAATTTGGTTCGCAGTTGGTGGTTGTGAGTTTTAAAAATTAAACTTTCCATATTTTAAACTCTCACGCCGACCTTCACTCTCGCACAGTGCAGGCGTGTCAGCTGGTGAATCACGTGGGTGCTCTCTCAAGTGGCTCTGGCCCTTAATCATGTACAACATCCAGCTTAGAGGACTGGAATAAGTGGTGGTGGAAGGGTGCATGGGACAGGTTTTACACTGGGGTCAGTTACGTGGGTAAGAGCCGAAGGGTAGGGAAGGTGGTTCGGGGATTTCAAAGGGATGAATGAAGAGGTTTAGAAGGTTAGGTGGAAGGCAGAAATCATTTATCTTTCCAATCCTACATCCACACCTGCAGTTCAGAACATCCTACTACAGGCCAACCACACATTAGAGCAGCATGCCACTCTCCACCTAAAAACCTATCCAATCTTCTGGTTATCGATATCCAGAAATGCAATCTCTCCTTAAACCACCTCTCCAACAAACTTCAAACTCCTCTCATTGCATAAAAACAAAGTCTCTCCCACCTACTCTATCTCCCACTTCCAGTGCTACTCCCCCCACCCCCCAGCTTAAAATGCTAATCCACACAATCCGGAACCACAACATCCCAATTCAGTAGTCAACCTCTCTCCAGTCTGAAACCTCTGTCTCATCCAAAGGCCTCACCATTAGTCCTACTACCAAATTTAATCAAACAACCCTCGTCAAAGATTTAATGTCCTACACTCAGTCTTTGCTGGAGATATCACTTTGCCACTAATAAAAATAATTCTCATTCTACTCCTGATGAGCCAACTACCGAAGACAACATCCAAATTTAACCCTGCCTAGATCAATTCGTCACCCGTCACAGCGAAACCCATGTCCTCTTCCTCAAAATCACCCTCATTAAACCTTCCAGATATTTCTCACTTCCAGCCTTGGCTCTCAATCTTTCCTGAAAAACCTTAATCCAACTACCAACATCACCACAACTGAAGCCCAGACTATCCGTGATCTGAAGGCTGACCGTTTCATCGTCATTCTCCCAGCCGACAAGGAATCAATGCCCGGGTGGCTGAGGAACTGCATCTTCTTTCAGACAATACTACACACAAAGTTTGTCATGGCAATCCCACTCCTGATGTCCAGGCTGAGCTTTGAGGAATCCTCAGAACCTTAGGCCCTCAACAAAACCTTCTCCTTAAATCCATCAACATCATGACCCCTCTAACATCTCACACCCCCACCTATGTTCTTCCTAAAATTCACAAACCCAAACATCCAGGCAGCTCCATTGATTACCAAGCCCCCACAGAATGAAGCTCTGCCTACATAGACCAACACCTTCAACCAATTACGTGCAATCTCCCATCCTTCATCAAAGACACCAACCACTTTCTCCGCCGACTGAAATCCTTACCCAACCTGTTACCTCCAGAAACCATCCTTGTAATTATTGATGCTACTTCCTTATACACAAACATCCTGTACAGCCAGGGCCTCTCTGTGATGGAGTACTTCCTTTCATGCCGACCACCTGCAACCTTTCCTAAAACCTCTTTCCTTATGACCCTAGCCAGGTTCATTCTAATCGACATTGACAACTTCTTCAATTCTGAGGGCCTGACATACCAACAACTAAATTTATGAAACACAGAAGAAGCCGCCTTGGTTTCCAAGCTTGTCAACCCAAAGTTTGGTATAGATTTATTGATGACATCTTCAGGATCTGGACTCGTAGTAAAGAACAACTCCAGAATTTCCTCTCCAACTTCAAATCCTTTGGTTCCATCAGATTCACCTGCTCCTATTCCAAATCCCATGCCACTTTCCTCAATGTCGACCTCCATCTGTCTAATGGCCAGCTTCACACACCTGTCATCATCAAACCAACCAACGAACAACAGTATCTCCACTATGACAGCTGTCATCCATTTCATATCAAACAGTCCCTTCCCTACAGCTTAGGTCTTCATGACAAACAAATCTGCTCCAGTCCTGTACCAATGAACCAGTACACCAATAACATAACAGCTTTCACATCCCACAGCTACCCTCCTGGTCTGGTACAAAAGCAAATTGTCAGGGGCACTTACTTATCCCCCCAAACCCAGGAACTTCCACAGAAGAACCCCAAAAGTGCCTCTTGTCACCGAATACTTTATGACACTGGATCAGTTTCTGAATGTGGCTCTCTAGCAGGGATACAACTTCCTTAAATCCCGCCCCAAAATGAGATCCATCCTTCATGACACCCTTCCCAGTGCACCAAGAGTGTCTTTCTGCCACCCACTGAACCTTCGTAACGTCTTAGTTCATCCCTATGAAATCCCCATACCACCTTCCCTACTCTACATCTCCTACCCATGTAACCGCTCCCAGTGTAAAACCTGTCCCATGCACCTTCCCACCACCACTTATTCCAGTCCTGTAAGCTTGAAGATTTATACGATTAAGGGCAGAGCCACTTGTGAGAGCACCCATGTGATTTACCAACTGACATGTCTGCACTGTAAAGCCTTCTATGTGGGAATAGCAACTAACTGTCCATTCTCATGAACGGACACAGGCAGACATCTTGGCACGGTGTTACACCGTCTGGGTTATCTGGATATTTCCCACAAATACCAACCTTTCAGAACTCCAGAAGTGGTAACGTGTCCTTCAGCATATGCTGTTGCTGTTGCCCACCAGGTCTCAACCTCCAAATTCAAATTCTCACCCACTATTCAACAACATCTTTGCTCCTGATCTCTGGACAGAGCCTCTGTCTCAACTGGCATCTCTGTCCAACTTCTTTGCATTTTACATATATCTGCCTTTGTGTATATGCGCACTTGTGTGTGTGTGTGTGTGTGTGTGTGTGTGTGTGTGTGTGTTTGTTTGTTTACCTGTCCTTTCTCCCCTAAGGCCAGTCCTTCAGCTGCTGGGATTGGAATGACTGTTCACCCACTCCCTTAAAACTTACACCCCTTTCTTTTCCATACATGGATATAACCAAATCCAAATCAAAGTGAATATCAACTAGATCATGTGGCAACAAATACTTTTAACCACGAGGAAATCTTTGATGTTAGAGTGAGGAAGGGCCTAACATATTCACTCACAAGGAGACCACATGGGTATCCGCTTTTAGAATTTATCTATAGTTATGTTTCGTGAAGGTCAGAACTTAAATAACCATCAGGCAAAGCCATTTGATGCAACTCTCAAAAATTCTCAAGAAAATTGACTTTGAATTTTTGCAAATTACACGTAAGTACCAACACTCAGAACGGTTGAAGTATCAGTTGGTGTAGCTCTGGTGGTAGCATTCAGGCCTTGCAACAGGTTTTTTTTATATTTTTTGTTGTCTTCATATTAGCTACACAACCATCATTTTAGGTGACGCCAAGTTGTTCAGCTCGCAACTATATTCACAAACAAAAACTGACAAAACATTTTATATAACTGAATTTGGAAACTGTGGGATTCAGACCACGGATTCGATGGTCGCGATGCCAGACACTACCATGTAAGCTACACTGACAGATGCTTGTGTATACGTGTACTTGCAAAACTTCAAAGTCAATCTTCTTGAGAACTTTTGAAAGTTGCATTGAACTGCTTTGGCCGATTTCTTCTTCTTCTGTCCGTGGACTGGTTTGCTGCAGCTTTCCACCCTACTCTATCCTGAGCAAGCCTCTTCATCTCTTCATAAGAATGGCAACCTATATCCATTTGAATTTGCCTACTATAATCATCTCTCAGTCTCCCTCTTTGACTTTTACCCACACACTTCCCTCCAATGCTAAATTCACAATTCCTTTATGTCCAAGAATGTGCCATAAGAATCTATCCGTTCTTTTAGTAAAGGCATGCCAGAAATTGCTTTTCTCCAGAAATTGCTGTTCAGAACCTCTTCATTAGTTATGCGATCCACCCACCTAATCTTCAGCATTTCCCTTTAACACCCCATTTCAAAAGCCTCTATCCTCTTCTTGACAACACTCTGTCGTTCAAGTTGCACTGCCATACAAGGCAACACTACACAAATGCCATCCTTATGCTTAAATAAATATATGATGTTAAATTTCTTTTTCAAAAACACTTTTCTTCCCATCGCCATTCTTCATCTTATATCCCATGTACTGTGACCATCATGTATTTTACTGCCGAAGTAACAAAACTCATTTACCACCTTTATTGATTCGTTACCAATTTAATTCCTTTGGCATCGCTTCATTTTCTAAGACTACATTCCATTACCCTTGTTTTGCTTTTGTCAATGTTCATCTTATATGCTTCTTTCTTTCAACACACTGTCCATTCTATTCAACTGCTCCTCCAGGTCCATTGCTGTCTCTGACAGAATTACAATGTCATCGGCAAAACCCAAGGTTTTCATTTCTTCAGCCTGAACTTTAATTCCTTCTCCAAATTTCTCCTTGCTTTCCTTTAAGCAAGCTATAATGTTCAAATCGAACAACACAGGGTTGTCCCCTTTCCCCAGTCTTACACCCTTCCCAACCTCTGCATCTCTTTCGTGCCCTTCAACTCTGATAACTGCTGTCTTGTTTTTGTACAAGTTGTAAACAACCTTCCGTTCCCTATATTTTACTCCTGCTTGCTTCAGGATTTGAAAGAGTATTCCAAACAACTTTGTCAAAAGCTTTCTCCAAATCTATAAAAACTAGAAATATAGGTTTGCCTTTCCTTAATCTATCTTCTAGGGTAAGTCATTAAGTGAGGATTGCCTCCTGTGTTCCTACATTTCTCCTGAATCCAAACTAGTCTTCCCCAAGGTCGGCTTTGTCAGCTTTTCCATCCTTCTGTAAATAATTTGTGTTGAAATTTTGCAACCATGATGGTTCTGTAATTTTCACACCTGCCTGCACCTCCTTTCTTTGGAATGGGGATTATTACATTTTTCTTAAAGTCTGAGGGTCTTTCCCCTGTCTCATACATTTTACGAACCAGGTTAAAGAGTTTGGTCATGGCTGGATCTGCCGGAGACTTCAGTAGTTTTGAGGGAATGTCGTCTGCTCCAGGGCCCTTGTTTCGACTTATTTTTCAGTGCTCTGTCAAATTCTCATCTCAGTATAGTATCTCCTATTTCATCTTCATCGACATCCTCTTCCCTTCCTACAATATTGTCTCCAAGTTCATTTCCTTTGATGAGCCCCTCTCTATATACTCTTTCCACCTTTCAGCTTTCCCTTCTTTGCAGAGAACTGGTTTTCCATCCACATTCTTTACATTCATACAGTTGCTTTTCTTGTCTCCAAAAGTTGCTTTTATTTTCCTGTAGGCAGTATCTATTTTCCCCTATTTATAAGTTCTTCTACTGACTGCTTAGCTATTTTGCACTTCCTGTCAATCTCATTTTTTAGTCTGTACTCCATTTTGCTTGTTTCATTTACTGCGTTTTTATATTTTCTCCATCAATTAAATTTATTATTTCCTATGATATCCAAGAATTTTTTTGTAAGTATTGCTTTTCTACCTATTTTGTCTTCTGCTGCCTTCACTATTTCATGTCTCAATGTTACCCATCCCTCCTCCACTGTTTTATCCCCCCTCCCCCCCCGTTTCCGTCAGTTGTTGCCTAAAGCTCCCTCTGAAATTCTCAAGAACTTCAGGTTGCTTCAATTTATCCAGGTCCAATGTCTTTATTTTCCTACCTTTTAGCAGTTTTTTTTTTTTTTTATTTCAGTCTATGGTTCATGACCAACAAGTTATGGTCAGTCTGTACCTGCCCCTGGGTATGTCTTACAATTTAAAACCTGGTTCCGAAGTCTAGTCTTACCATTATGGTACCTTCCAGTGTCTCTTGGTCTCTTCCACGTATAGAACCTTCTTTTATGATTCTTAAACCAAGTGTTTCCTATTAATAAATTATGTTCCAAGCAAAATTCTACGTAGTATATATACCCATGTAACCGCCCCCGGTGTAAAACCTGCACTATGCATCCTCCCATCACCACTTATCCTAGTCCTGTAACCCAGAAGGTGTACAAAATTAAGGGCAGAGCCACTTGCGACAGCACCCACGTGATTTACCAGCTGACATGCCTGCGCTGTGAAGCATTCTATGTGGGAATGATCAGCAACAAACTGTCCATTTGCATGAACGGTCACAGTGTTTGTAATGACTATCACCCTGTGGCTAAGCATGCCTTGGTACACGACCAGTGCATCTTAGAACAGTGTTACAGCATCTGGATTATATGGATACTTCCCACTGACACCATCCTTTCAGAACTCCGGAGATGGAAACTTCCCTTCAACATAGTCTGTCTTCCTGTTGCCCACCAGGTCTCAACCTTCCAGTCCAACATTCTACAACATCTTTGCCTCCAATCGCTGGACAGAGCCTCTGCCTCGATTGGCAACTCTGTTCAACCTCTTAACATTTGTCTGCCTTTGTGTGTGTGTGTGTGCCCCCCCCCCCCCCCAACTATCCCCCTCCCCCGGGATTGGAATGACTCTTTACCCACTCCATTAACGCCCTCATACTTTCCTTTTCCCCTCTCCTTCCCTGCTCTTTCTGAAGAAGCATCCTCAGGTTGCGAAAGCTCAGTTTTGTGAGTTTTTTTTTTTTTTTTTTTTTTTTTTTTTTTTTTTTTTTTTTTTGTATCAACAAAGCGGTGCCTTTTTGCCTGGGAAGTCCAACTTTCTTTACATTTATATAGAAATATGATAACTTACCCAAAGGACAGGATCATAAACACTAATAAAAAACACACACAACACAAGATAAAAGCTTTTGCAACCGATGGCCGCTTCTTCAGGAAAAGTGGCCATCGGTTGCCAAAGCTTGTATCCTGTGTTTGTGTGTGTGTTTTTGTGTCTATCTGCAAGCCTGTCCTTTGAGTAAGTTATCCGATTTCAATTTTTTATTTGTATTTATCCCACCAGGAAAGTTTCTCCTCTCTCTCTCTCATATATATAATTTTCTAAAATCACCCCCAGGAACCACAGACATTGCCAAGGTGGGGTGGCTTGTGTGCCTCAACGATGCAGATAGCCGTACCATAGGTGCAACCTCTGTGGAGAGGCCAGACAAACGTGTGGTTCCTGAAGAGGGCAGCAGCCTTTTCAGGGGCAACAGTCTGGGTGATCGACTGAGTTGGCCTTGTAACATCAGTTAACATGGCTTCACCATGCAGTTACTGTGAACAGATGAAATCAAGGGGAAACTACAGTGTTACTTCTCCTGAAGACATGCAGCTCTACTGTATGACTATAGGATGATGGCTTCTTCTTGGGTAAAATACTCCGGCAGCAAAATAGTCCCCCATTCGGATCTCCGGGCGGGGACTATTAAGGAGGATGTCATCATCAAGAAAAACAAAACAGACATTCTACGGGTCTGAGCGTGGAATGTTCTAACACTTAATCGCGTTGGTAAGCTAGAAAATTTGAAGAGAGAAATGGATAGGTTAAAGTTAGATATGGTAGGGAATAGTGAAGTTTGGTGGTAGGATGAACAGGATTTCTGGTCAGGTAAGCATAGGGTTATCAATACAAAATCAGTTGGTGGTAACGCAGGAGTAGGTCTGATAATGAATAAGAAAACAGGAATGCGGGTGACTTACTGTGAACAGCATAGTGAACGCATTATCGTAGTAATGATAGAGACGAAGCCAACACCGACCACAGTGGTGCAGTTTTATATGCCAACTAGCACGGCCAATGATGTGGATATCGAAAAAAATGTATGAGGAGATAAATCAATCATTCAGAAAGTTAAGGTAGACTACAACTTGATTGTGTGGGGGACTGGAACTCAGTAGTAGGAAAGGGAAGAGAAGGAAATGTAGTAGGTGAATATGGACTGGGAAAAAGGAATGAAAGAGGTGATCGCTTGGTAGAATTTTGCGCAGAGCACAATTTAATGATCACCAACACTCGGATTAATCATCATAAAAGAAGGCTGTATATGTGGAAGAGACCAGGACACACTGGAAGGTACCAGATTGACTTTATAATGGTAAGGAATAGATTTAGAAACCAGGTTCTAAACTGTAAGACATATCGAGGGGCAGATATAGACTGTAACTTATTGGTTATGAACTGCAGATAGATTATGAGATGGAACCTGGACAAATTGAAGGAGCCAGAGATGGTTGAGAGTTTCAGAGGGAGCATTAGACAAGGATTGACTGAAATGGGGGAAAGTAATACAGTAGAAGAAGAATGGGTAGCTCTGAGAGATAGGGTAGTGAAGGCTGCAGAGGATAATATAGACAGAAGGACAAGGCCTAATAGAAATACCTAGATAACACAGGATATACTGAACTTACTTGATGAGAGCAGAAAATATAAAATTTCAGCAAGTGAAACAGGAAAAAGAGTACAAATGTCTAAAAAATGAGTGACAGGAAGTGCAGACTGGCTAAGCAGGAGTGGCCAGAGTACAAATGCAGAACCATAGAAGAATGCATAACTAGGGGAAAGATAGATACCGCCTACAGGAAAATAAAACAGATATTTGGACACAAGAAAAGCAGCTCTGTGAAAATAAAGAACTCAGACGGAAAACCAGTACCAAGCCAAGAGAGGAAAGCTGAACTGCAGCAGGAATATATATAGGGTCTATACAAAGGAAAAACTTGAAGGCAGTATTCTAGAAATGGAAGATGAAGTGTAGGAAGATGAGATAGATATAATACTGTGAGAAGATTTTGTTTTTGTTTTTAGGATGCACAACTTCTCACGTCATTAGCACCCAGATCGGAACAGAGATTCGCTCGATCTCAAAAAAAAAAAAAAAAAAGGTAACTGCCAGAAAGGAGAGTATCAAGAGAAAGCTAAAACAGAAGGATAAAAAATATCAAAGAGAAGGATTAGATATCCTTTGATAAATTAGCCACATTGATAAAACACAAAACTCTAGCAGCTGCTCATGTGTCATCAGCTGAAAGTTCCTCCAGAGAAGACGGCAAATTAAGGGCTACAAAGAGAGAGTAAAACATGTCGCACCATCAGCAATTCACCACAGGAGCACAGCGGTGCAGGGTCAGCGGTTAGCAAATGACGGTGGCTGAATCGGCAGTGACCGATCCGCAACCGGGCTAGGATGACCACCTCTTGCCATGAGGGGCGTGAGGAGGTCCTCCAAGTGGTCGGGATTGGTTTTACGGTTCTCAGTTTATTATTGTGGAGTGAACCAAGAACTGTGCCAGGACGACACAATACACCGGCAAAGAGCCCGTTGAATATAGTCTGATGGGACACAAAAGGTAGCCATGCGAGGCAAAAGAGCTGCTGCCTTAGCTGCAATGTCTGCAGTCTCATTCCCGGGCACACCCACGTGGCCAGGGACCCACAGAAAACAGAAGTAACAACTGTTACCTGCTAGCAACTGAAGGTAGCTTTGAATTCGGTACACGACAGGATGGGTTGAGAAAGGGGCTGTAAGACTCTGCAGAGCACTAAGGGAGTCAGAGCAGATGGCATAAAAGGGATGGCGGCAACAGTGGATGTACAAAACAGCCTGGTGGAGGGCAAAAAGCTAAGCCGTGAAATTTGAGCACCGGTCAGGAAGCTTGTATTGGAACAGGTCATCCTCGATGATGAAGGCAGATCCGACACCGTCAGTGCTCTTGGAACCATCAGTGTAGATAAATATGGCATTATTGAATACTGAATGGAGTTCGACAAGCCTCGAGCGATATACCAAATCCGGAGTGCTCTCCTTGGGGAGGGAACTACGTTCAAGGTGGGTGTGAACCTGGGCCCATGCCACGGTGGCAATGGGCTCTCACTCAATCGAAAGGTGGAAGGAAGGGTGAAATCGAGCCACTGAAGCAGGCGGCGAAACCGAACTCCAGGTGGAAGCAAGGCTATCGCAGACAACCAATATTGACGATCGAGGAAGTCATCAAAGAATAATGGGTAAGATGGATGGTTGGGCATCAACAGCAGTCAGCATGCGTACCGACATGAGAGTATGTCACGCCGAGAGGTCAAGGGTAACATAGCAGCTTCGGCAGGAAGACTTTCAACAGGGCTGGTATAAAAAGGCACCTGTCGCCAGGCGTAATCCATAATGGTGAATGGAGTTGAGATGGTGCAGAAGGTACGGCCTTGCAGAAGAGTATACATAGCTTCTGTAGTCCAGCTTCGACTGAACAATGGGCCAGTAAAGGTGAAGCAGGACGGTTCGATCCATGCCCTATGATGTGCCACTAAGGACACGAAAAACATTAAGGGATTGGGCACAATGCGCAGCCAGGTAGAACATGTGTGGGGACCAGCGAAGTTTCCGATCCAACATTAGCCCAAAGAATTTTGTTGTCTCCACGAATGAGAGAGCAACGGGGCCGAGACGTAGAGATGGTGGAAGAAATTCCTTGTGTCTCCAGAAGTTTATACACACCATTTTCCCAGTGGAGAAGTGGAAGCCGTTCGCAATGCTCCAGTAATATTGACGGTCAAGACAGCATTGAAGACAACGCTCCAGGAGACATGTCCGCTGGGCACTGCAATAAATTGCCAAATCGCCTACAAAAAGGGATCCGGAAACGTCAGCTGAAAGGCAATCCACGATCGGATTGATTGCAATGGCAAATAGAGCCACACTCAAGACGGAGCCCTGTGGCACCCCAATTCTCCTGGCAAAAGGTATCCGATAAAACAGAGCCCTCTCGTACACGGAACTTGCGATCTGCGAAAAACGCTTGAATAAAGAGGGAAGCAGCCACGAAGGCCCCATGTGTGCAAAGTGCGGAGAATGCCCGCCCTCCAACAGGATTCTCCAAGTCGAAGAACACTGCTACCGTTTGACGCTTCCTTAGAAAGCTATTCATAATGAAGGTCGACAAGGTAACAAGGTGATCAGCAGTAGAGCGGTGTCTACGAAAACCACATTGAACATTAGTCAGGAGGCGTCGAGATTCGAGGAGCCAGACCAACAGAGCGTTAACCATGCATTCCCTCACCTTACAGACGCAGCTCGTGATAGAAATGGGGCAATAACTGGAAGGAAGATGTTTGTCCTTCCCTGGTATGGGGATGGGGACAACAACGGCTTCTCGCCAACTTGTGGGAACCTGACCTTCAGTCCATATGCGATTATAGGAGCTAAGAAGGAAATACTTGCCCACAGGAGGAAGGTTCTTTAGCATCTCAATATGAATGGAATCGGGCTCAGGAGCAGAAAATCGGGACAGGGCGAGAGTACGGTTTAGCACCTGCATGGTGAAGGAGACATTATAACTTTCACGATTAAAAGATTGGAAAGAAGGCGGCTGTACCACCTCTGCCTGTTTGCGAGTGAGGAAGGCAGGGTGATAATGGGCAGAGCTTGAAACCTCCGCAAAGGAGCGACCCAAAGTGTTGGAAACATCAGCGGGGTCCACAAGGACTGTATTCTCGATGGTCATGCCACAAATCGGGGAGTGGACCTTGATGCCAGATAAACGGCGTAGACCCCCGACAGCTGAGGAGGGAGTAAATTGGTTAAGAGAACTGGTAAAAGCAGTCCAGCAAGTTTTTTTGCTGTCTTTTATAACATGACGACATTGTGCTCGCAGTCGTTTATAATTGACACAATTCTCCAATGTTGGGTTGCGGTGGAAGGTGCGTAAAGAACGGCGCCAAGTCTAAGTGCGTGGCGGCAGGCTGCAGTCCACCAAGGGACTGGGACGTGACATGGAGAACAGGATGTACGAGGTATGCAATGTTCAGCAGCGGTGAGAATAACCACTGTGAGGTATTTGACCTGATTGTCACAGCTGGGAAAATTTGATCGTGAAAAACAGCCATGGAAGAATAAAGCCCCCAGAAGGCTTTAGAAATGTTCCAACTGGTGGAACGAGGAGGGGTTATGATGCAGGAGGTGGATGACAAGGGAAATGATCACTCAAGTACGTGTCAGAAAGTGCATACCACTCTGGAACCGACCCGCAAGCTGAGGAGTGCATATCGCGAGGTCTAAGTATGTGTTGTGTCAGAAAGGAAGGTCGGTGCACTGGTGTTGAGTTAAACAAGATTGAGGTGGTGGAAAAGGTCCACTGAAAAGGAGCCTCTCTGACAAGGTGCTGGAGAGCCCCATAGGGGGTGGTGGGCACTGAAGTCGCCTACCAACACGAAAAGTGAAGGGAGCTGGTCAAGGAGATGTAGCACATGTGCCCTAGTATACGACGATGGCGTATAGATATTACAGAGAGAAAAGGTGGAGAGAGGGATGCGGACGGCAACTGCCTGTAGGTGAGTATGTAATGAAATGGGATGGTAATAGATGTCGTCCCAAATGAGCATCAGAACGCCTCCATGGGCTGGAGTACCTTGCACTTAGGAGGCAAGTCTAAACGCGCAGAGGTGTATTGGAGGAAGTCTGCATGATCACAGGGACGTAACAGTTTCTTGGAGACAAACTAGAAGCTGGCAGTGTAATCGAAGGAGTAGTTTTAATTCCTCCTGATTGGAAAGAATGCTGCGAATATTCCATTGAAGGAGCGCCACGATAAAAAGAGAAGAAAAGAAGGAACAAGCAAGCGGGGTCACCTCGGCGGCCGTTGAGGACTGGACTTCGAGGGAGCACTGCTATCGCTATCTAGAGGCAGAGAATAGTGTTCCATGGGTTCGACTGACTTGTCTGCCACCTTCCCGAGTTGATCAGGCGGGGCAGCTTCCACTGCCAGTAAAGGGCCGGGTGCCCAACAGAGTTTTTCGGTGAAACAGAAGACGGCCGAGGCCGGCTACTGTTGGATGGCGTGACCGAGGAGTCACGCCGCGGTGGGGAAGGGGCCTGTTCTTTTTGTTAGCTTTCTTAGAGGCATGACGAGTAGAGAAAGTGGTTGACGATAGAGAAGACGGAGTTTTTAGGTAATCATCACGAACAGGTTCTTTTTTAGAACTCTGGGCTGTGGATTTAGGTGCCCGGGAGGTGTGGGAACTGGTAGACGAATGCACTTAGTATGGTCAGAAGGGAATGGAGAGGTGGAATGAGCAATTTTCAGGCTAGCTGACCTGACAAAAGTGTCACAGAAAGTTAAATCGCAGGTCTGAATGCCTACCTTCTTAGTTGGTCGAGGGGAGGTGAAGATCTGGCTGTAAGTACCTGCTGGGAGTACAGTGGGCTTCCTACTCACTAATAACTTCAGAGCGGCTTAGATTGAAACCTTTTCCTTGACGCGAATCTCCTGGATGACCTGCTCTTCTTTATAGATGGGGCAGTTCCTTGAAGAAGCAGCAGCATGGTCACCCACGCAATTAATGCAGCGAGGGAATGGAAGTGGACATTCACCCTCATGGGCGTCCCTGCCACAGGTGGCGCATTTGGCTGCATTAGGACAAGATTAACTAGTGTGATTAAATCTCTGGGGGGGGGGGGGAGGGAGGGTACGTACATGCCCTACATGTCTACCCAGGGCAGGGAGTTATGCCTTACCCCGTCACTGGCTACACGAGCGTAGGTTGACCTTCAGACACGCACAGGGAGGAAAGAAGAGAGGAAGAAGAGAAAGGGATGAAGGAGGGAGAATCTCAAATGCCGAGGCGGAGATTAAAAGGACTGGTCAAGGACAAGAAAAAAGGAGCAAGAGGGGAAGGCGAAAGAACAGGAAAGTAAGAGGACCGAGAAAAGGAGAAGTCTCTGAGTAAGAGAAAAAAAACCTTTGACTGAAAAGAAACGCCCGTCTCCGGGCGAAGGCACAAACCGGGGGGAAAGTGGGAAGTGGCCTGGGACAGAAGAAAGGCCACTTTGGCTCGTGGCCCCGTGCGTGCCACACACGTACCCACCAAAGAGCTGTGGGCCCCCTGGGGGGCGAGAAGAATTTGACAGAGCGCTGAAGGACTTTAGTCGAAACAAGGCCCCTGGAGTAGATGATATTCCGCCTGAACTGCCGATTTCGTTAGGAGAGCCAGTCATGAAAAGCATGTTCAACCTTGTATGCAAGATGCACGAGACGGGGGAAATACCATCCGACTTCAAGAAGAATATCTTAATTACAATTCCAAAGTAAGCAAGTGCAGACAAATGTGAAAATAACAGAATCAGTTTAATAAGTCATGGGTGCAAAATACTAACAATTATTTACAGACAAATGGAAAAACTTGTGGAATCCAACCTCGGAGGAGATCAGTTTGGATTTAGGAGAAATGTAGGAACACGGGAGGCAATACTCACATTACGACTTATCTTAGGAGATAGGCTAAGGAAAGGGAAAGCTACGTTTTTAGCGTTTGTCGATTTGGAGAAAGCTTTTGACAATGTCGACTGGAATACACTCTTCCAAATTCTGAAGGTAGCAGGGTAAAATGTAGGTAGCGAAGAGTTATAATCAATCCATGCAAAAACCAGACAGCGGTTATTAGAGTCGAAGGGCAAGAAAGGGACGCAAAGGTTGGGAAGGGAATAAGACATGGTTGTAGCCTTTCCCCAAAGTTGTTCAATCTGTACATTGAGCGGGCAGTGAAGGAATGGAAGGAGAAATGTGGAGAGGGCATTAAAGTGCAGGGAGAAGAAATAAAAACATTGGGGTTTGCCGATGACATGGTAATTCTGCCAGAGACTGCAAAAGATCTGGAAGAGCAATACAATGGAATAAACAGTGTCTTGAAAGGAAGATATAACTTGAACATTAACAAGAGTAAAACGAAGGTAATTGAATGCAATGTCAGAAAATCAGGCAATGCTGAAGGAATTAGATTAGGTAATGAGACAATAAAAGTAGTAGATAAATTTTGTTATTTGGGTAGCAAGATAACTTCTGATGGCCAAAGTAAAGAAGATAAAAAATGCAGACTGGCTACAGGAATAAAAGTATTTCTAAAGAAGAGAAGCTTGTTAACATCCAATATTAATTTAAATGTTAGGAAGTGCTTTCTGAAAGCATTTGTCTTGAGTATAGCATTGTATGGGAGTGAAACATGGACGATAAGGAGTTTAGATAAAAAGATTGTAGAAGCTTTTGAAATGTGGTGCTACAGACGAATTATGAAAATTAGATGGGTGGATCGCGTAACTTACGAGGAGGTGCTTAACTGAATCGGGGCGAAAAGGAGTTTCTTGCAAATCCTGACTAAGAGAAGGGATAGATAGGACACATTGTGAGACATCAAGGAATTGTCAACTTAGCATTAGAAGGAAACGTATGGGGTAAAAACCCTAGAGGGAGACTGAGGGACGAATATAGTAAGTAGATTCAAAAGGATGTAGTTTGCCGAACGTATTCTCAGATGAAGAGACTTGTACAGAACAGGCTAGCATGGAGAGCAACATCAAACCAGTCTGTGAAATGAAGACAAGAACAACAACAACAACACATTTTCTAAAATCCAGTATCTATGTGGTCTCCTTGTTAGACCATTACCTGACAAGAATAAAGACGAAGTTTCAAACCAACACACCTAAATCGGAAACATTATTTTAAGCGATAAAGAAAACTAAACTGTTAGCTGAATACTTTGAAGATGTATTCAACTGTGAAGAGCCTACTGACATTTCATTTTCAAAAAACACTACATGACAGTCTACTATCTGAGCCTCCCACGAAGAAATAGGAGAGATTATAAAGTCTATGAAGACTAACAAGACACCAGGAGAAGATGGAATAATAGTAGAAATGTGGAAACTAGGGGCTTCTCCACATGGCAGAAAATTCACACAGTAATTGAAGACATTTGGACAAAAGGGACCGTACCTAATGACTGGAAACAAGAACTGATCCATCTTCTCCACAAAAAAGGAGAAGAAACTGACACCAATAACTACAGGGGCATATTCTTGTTACCAGTAACATACAAAATTTTGTCTTAAACACTTCTAAATTGACTAGAGAAACAAGTAGGATCTCTTCATGTAGTAGAGAACGGAAGAAAAGAGGAAGGTAATTCACGACCTAGATCATGAGGATGGTGTGAGGACTGAGGATCCTCTAACACCATCCACGTGACCTAGGTCGTGAATTACCTTCTTCATTCCTTTTTTCTTCCCTTCTCTTTTATATGAAGAAGGAACTCTGTACCGAAAGGTCGTTTTATTTTCATCCTTATTTCTTTCTGTGTGTGACTGTCGGCTGTACAGCAGAAAGGTATGTACTGGCCAGCCAACCTACCTCTTGAAAAATCTCAGAGGAGAATTTCCATCATAGTAGTTACTTTCAAGAAACTTCAAGAAGGCTTACGACTCAGTTGACACACAATCACTATTTCGGATACTTTAGTAAGTACTTTAGTAGATGAAAATACCAGAAGACTTGTTTAACAAACGCCCAAGAATATGACATCAAGGATTAAGTTTCAAGGTAAAATTTCTGAACCAGACAATCAATACAGGTGTTCCGACAAGAAGACAGACTGTGCCCAATTCTTTTTAACTTGTATTTAGATAAAAATAATTAAAAACTCACTAGAAAACACACTAGAGAAACATGGGACAAGGAAAGAACACATTTGAAGTAAAACGTTTACTCTTCGCAGATAATATAGCACTGATATCTGAAAACCTGACAGATGCTTGACCTATTACACATGACTGCTGAAAATTCTGGGCTTAAAATACGCTACGTAAAAACCAAGTATATAGCACACAAATGTAATGAAGGAAAAATTAAGAAAACAAAGTATGAAAAACACTCTCACTCACACAAACCAAACCGCCTTCTCCGGCTGGACTGCAACACAGCTGAGGTACACAAAGGAAGGGGAGAGGAGAGTGGTGGGTGCAGGAACTTGCAAAGGTTTAGGACAGGGGGATTGTGGGACCATCTGAATCAGATGAGGGGTTTGGGATTCTGGGTGGTTGGGAAGGATTCCTCTAGATGGTCCGTTAACACAAGTTGGCATAGGAAGGTGCCATATGCTTGCCCATAGCTGTGGCGTGAATTTGCTTGTAGGTGATACCTTCAAAGGAGCAATAACTGTGAGTGAGTATGTAGTTGTTCAAGGTAACGAGGTTGTAGGTTTGGAGTCAATAGGGCATTGTGAAAGGTAGTCTTCAACAGCGGCAAGGCCATGAGCATTGGGAATGTTTGTGTAGAGGGAGGTGGCATCAACTGTAACAAGCATGGTTCCAGGTGGTAAAGGATCAGGAACAGTGGAGAGTCCGAGGAGGAAATGGTTGGTGGCTTTTATATAGGAAAGTAGGTTCTGGGTGATAGGTTGAAGGTGTTTGTCTATGAGAGCAGAAATTCTCTCAGTGGGAGCACCATAACCAGCCACAATGGGACACCCAGGGTGGTTGGGTTTGTGGACTTTGGGGTGTAGGAGGGGTGAGGAGAGACTGGTGAGAGGTCCTGGGATGGGCCTAAGGAATGAGGAAGGACTGGAGGTCCTGTTGGATTTTTGAGATAGGATCATTGTGGTAGGGTGTGTTTGTAAAAGAATCTGATGGTGGATACCCTCTGCCACATAGCTCTTGTGATCTATAACTACAGTGGTAGAGCCTTTGTCCACAAGAAGTCTCATAAGGTCGGGATTGATTTGGGAGTTGGGCAAAAGGTAAGGCCTTTGGAAAGGACTGACACTTCTATGGGACTGAGGTTTTTGGAGGAAAGATTCACGACTGTGTGTCTGGTCTGTTTAGGTTGTGGATTTTTGTGGTGGTGTGGGGGAGTTTCTGAGGGTGTGGAAAATGTAGAAATTCTGCTAAGTAGGGTTTGTTGGTTACGAGGGGTTGTGAGGTTTTGGAGGTTCTTGTTGAGGGAGTGGATAATGACAAAGGCGGGTGTAAGACATGAGTAAGTTTGAGAATTTTCTGAGGTAGCAGTGTGAATGCTGCTCTAGTACTTTGAGGGCAAAGGTATCAGTCTGGGATACAGGTAATTGGGATTGCAGAACAAGAGATATTTTTTGTATGGAGATGAGGTGATGCTCTATGACTGTGGTTTTAGACTGCAGGAGCTATGTGGCAGAGGGTCTCCGACAACTGTCAGATTCTTTCACATACACACCCTGCCACAATGATCCCACCAAAAAATTCCAACAGGACCTTCAGTTCATCATCAGATACTTAGCCCCATCCCAGAACCTCTCTCCAGAGTGTCTCCCCTCAACACCTCTTACACCCCTTACTCCCTGCAGTCCACAAACCCAATCACCCTGGGCATTCCATTGTGGCTGGTTATGGTGCTCCCACAGAATCTCCACTGTGTTAGACCAACCTATCAACCAGATCCTACCTTCGTATATGAAAGACACCAACCATTCCCTCCACCGACTCTCCACTGTTCATATATATTAAGACGAAAAATTCCTAGCAGGAAAAATAAAATATAAAAAATAGACGAAGATTACTCACCAGGCGAAGGAGCACAGGTGTGACAGCATCACAAATAAATAAATGAACACACACACACACACACACACACACACACACACACACACACACACAATCGCAAGCTTTCGCAACCCAGTTGCGTCTTCAGGCAGTAGGGAAGGAGAGGGAAAAGGAAATGATGAGGGTATTAAGGAAGGGGGTAAGGAGCCATTCCAATCCCGGGACAGGAAAGACTTACCTTGGGGGAAAAAATGGAGGGTAAACAAATGCACACACACCCACACATTTACACAGACACAAGTACACTTAGGCAGACATACTGTAGAATGGTAGAAAGCAAAGAAGTTAGAAGTTACCCTCCATTTTTCCCCCAAGGTAAGTCTTTCCTGTCCCGGGATTGGAATGGCTCCTTACCCCCTTCCTTAAAACCCTCATTTCCTTTTCCCTCTCCTTCCCTTCTGCCTGATGAAGCAGCTAGGCTGCGAAAGCTAGAATCTTAACTTTCTTTTTTGTTGAAATGTTTACATATTTGCTAGCAATATTAGGTGCAAAGAAGAATATCCTAACTGACTTACTTCATAGATATACATATATTGCATTTTCATGTTATTGTCTATAAATTTTCAGCAGTACTGAGTATTAAAAAATTAAAACCATGGGTATTCCTCGAAACAGTGTTCTCAAATTGTACGTGGTTGACGTGAAGGACATAACTGTATTCAAGTGATAGCTGAAAACAAGTTATCAAGCATTTACTTAATAAATGTTATATTTAAAAAATAGAAGGTGAGGTACTGGCAGAAGTAAAGTTGTGAGGACAAACTGAGCCGTGTGGGGAATCTCAGTGGTGGAGCACTTGTCCGCAAAAGGCAAAGGTTCCAGGTCAGAGTCCCGGTTCCAGCACACAAATTTAATCTGCTAGGAAGTTTCATATCAGCGCACACTCCACTGCAGAGTGAAAGTTTCATTACATTCTATTGAACTTAGCTTGGGTGCACAAATGCAACACAATATAGGGTATCCTAACTATTATTGTGTATTAAAATGACAAGACCATGAAATAAATTTGAAAATTAAAGCAATAATGAAATTCATAAAGAAATATACATATAAGTAACCTATACCAACATATAATATGTGGTGTCGCACAAGTACAAAGTGCGCGCCACCTACTTTCGCCGCGCGCCGCCAGCCATGCACGCACGGCGCGGCGTTCTTACGACTTCAGCCACGAGCGCCCTCTGAGACAACTCCACTCGTGGCCACCAGTGAACATCGTTCACTTGGGACTGAGATGGCAACCAGTTAGGACCTTCGGAATCAGATAGGCACCCGTGAAGACTTGGCTATCGGACAGGCACTAGGCAGGACTAACTCAACTATGTACCCGCACTCTGCAGTACTGAATTGTGTAAAAGTTAAGTATTGTATAAATTCTGTGCAATATATATCTCGTTCTAATTTACTCTAGTGTTTCTAGTTTCTGGCTGCTCCCCTCCGTACCTGCACCAGCGTGCTATCTTTATTCCTGTGTCGGTCTCATTCCACTCGGCCATCGACACCTACGACGGAAACGAGACACAAAAGCGGCAACGAGGCTGGGACACAAAAGTGGCGACGAGGCGTGATAGAACCGTGGACCAGCCCACTTGCAGCAGCCAGACAGCAGCAGTCGGAGCACGCAGAAATTGCTCCCGCCCACCCACCCTTATTATAAGATTTTTGGGGGAACATATACAGTTACGTGTTTTGTGGACTTTTTTTGTTGCAGAGCGTCGTCTTTCATATTGCAATTGTGTTTTGTTATAATTTACTTATACGCGCGGCGCCTAATCGGTCAGCATGGCCACTACCCCGACCCAAACTTAATGGAAATTATTCAGTTACAGACGGCGCAAATCACACAACTCCTGCAAGCAGTGGCCCAGCTGACAGTGCAAGCAGCTAACCAACAACAGCCGCCGCTTCAGCAGCCCACACCTGCTGCTGCAACGCTTCCTACATTTCGCCAGTACAACGAACGTGAGGAAGAATGGAGCGACTACTTCGAGCAATTTCAAGAACTCGTCGCGGCTCATCAAATTACAGGTCAGAGAGTGAAGAACCTTTTCTTATCGATTGTGGGCCCCCAGACCTTCGTATTACTACAAAAACTATTCCGCCACGCATCTCCTCGTGATGTAAACTTTGAACAAATAGTAGAGGCACTAAATGCTCATTATGAGATAAAAGTTCTCGTAGCTGCGGCACGGTACCGATTTTTCAGACTTAAAAAATTACCTGAGCAGTCACACCAGGAATGGATTACGGAATTGAAGGGCTTAACCCGCAAATGTAAATTTACTTGCTCTTGTGAACTTTCGTATAGTGACATGATGTTGAGGGATGCGATTACGCAGAACATTCAGGACCCCAGAATTAGGGCAGCAATTCTAAAACAGTCAGACCCTTCATTAGACAGTGTACTGCAGCTTATAGAAGCGCATGATACTTTTGACTTAGCAGATGTAGAAATGCAAAGCCACAGTGTAAATTCAGTGCGCCGTAACGGACGCTTTCCTAGCCGTAGTTGTCAGTGTAGCACTAGTGACTTTTACAATAGTACAGGCCGTACTGAACAGACAGTGAACAGTAGCCAGTGTAAAAGTGCGACACAAAGGTCGCCCAGTCGTGTTAGAAACAGTGATTTGAATAACGGGCGCCAATGCTCATTTCAGAAAAATGTACGTAAATCTTGCCCCCAGTATGTGTCTGCCACAAGCGTGCTCATTGCCCTAGTCGCAACGCAACCTATTATCAATGTGGCAAATTGGGACATGTACAGTCTGTGTGTATGCAAATTAAAAACTCTAAGAACGGTACCGTTAGATACAGTGCTTCGCCGAGTGCACGAACAGTTCATGCTGTCAATGTCATAGACGCTGTGGAATTGAACAGTGCTTTACTTGATTGTAAAATGCAAGAAAATTCTTCTGCACCTATTGCAAAACTATGTATTGAGCCACGCCGCAAGCGCCGACGAGCGCGTACATCTGTGCAACGGAAAAGGGTTCGGGACAAGCAAAGTGACAATGTACAGTGCAATCCTGTAGTGAACCTAGTGCATTCTGCAACTTCTTATTGTAAAAGTGCCCAGTACTGTGTAGCTAGTGACAGTAGACATCAAGTAGCTGCTCAAGAGTGTAGTGCAAAAATTAGTGACTCTGTAGTAGCCTCGCATTGCGCGGACGCCGATCCGGCGGTAGTGCCATCTAGTGACAGTGATATTAATCTGTGTGCCGAGTCTGCGCCGCTTACTTCACTATGCAGCCCGCGCATGCGCAAGCGTAGTAAACAAGTTCAATCAGACGTTGCCCACATTCGCGCACCTGTCGAGTGCCACAAGCAAAAGCTTTTTGTGAATCTTTGCATAGAAAATAAGACTGTGCAATTTCAGCTTGATACTGGTTCCGCTGTTACTTTAATGAATAAAGACACTTATGCACTGCTGGGTTCGCCAAAATTGTCGCCGTCTCAACATGTGCTAACTGCATATACAGGACAGAATATTCCCGTGCTAGGAACGTGTAGCCTGCCTGCTTCTTTTCAAGGTGTTACGAAAACTGTCTCTTTTGTAGTTCTTCAGGCCAAATCTACACAGAACATTTTTGGACTAGATGCTTTTGACTTGTTTGGTTTATCAATTCAAAGAGATGTGTTTCAAATTTCGTCAGTAGTGCCTCAGGACAAAATAAATGCATTGTGTGAAAAATACAGTGACTTGTTTTTGCAGGAACTAGGTTGTGCAAAAGACTTCGTGGCACATGTAACTTTAAAAGAATCTGCAGTTCCCAAATTTCGTAAAGCTAGACCAGTGCCTATCGCATTGCGTTGATACAGTTGGCAAGATAGTGGGGTGATTTCTCCTGTTTCTGCAAGTCAGTTGGCCTCGCCTTTAGTAATTATACCCAAGCCGTCAGGAAAACTTCGCCTCTGTGCTGACTTCAAATCCACAGTGAACAGTCAAACAATTGTAGACATCCCCTGCCCAGACCTGACGAACTAATGGACAAATTAGGACAGTCTCGCTTCTTTTCCAAGATTGATTTAGCAGAGGCATACTTACAGATCCCACTTGATGACGAGTCAAAAAAGGTTTTCGTCATTAATACTCACATGGGTCTTTTTCAATTTCAACGCCTACCCTTTGGCAGTTCTTCCGCCCCCGCTATTTTTCAGCGCTTTTTGGAACAGCTGACAGTTTCTGTACCGTGTTGTTCAAACTATTTAGATGATATTGTGGTATCCGGACGTACAGTTGAAGAACATTTAGCAAACCTGGAGTGCCTTTTCAAAGTTTTGACTGCAGCAGGTCTACGTTGTAATAAAGCAAAGTGTTCATTTTTTCAAACTGAAATAGAGTACCTACGCCATGTGATTAATGCCCAAGGAATTCATCCCTAACAGTCACATCTTAGAGCAATCAAAGATCTGCCTCCTCCTAAGAATGTGCATGAATTGCAAGCAGTAATGGGAAAGCTTAACTACTATTTCAGGTTTATTCCCAATGCCTCTCACATTGCAGCTCCACTGCATCACTTACGTAGGAAAAATGTTCCTCTTGTATGGTCTAAAGATTGCCAGGTTGCCTTTGACAAATTAAAGTCTGCACTACTCAGTGACGCATGTTTGATTCCCTTTGACCCACAGAAGCCTGTAGTATTAGCAGTTGATGCCTCGTCGTACGGTCTGGGTGCAGTATTCTCACATCGTATTGGTTCTCACGATCGTCTTATTGCCTTTGCATCCAAGCTACTGACGCCGACGCAACAGAATTAGTCAGATAGAAATGGAGGCCTTAGCAATCATTTACGGCGTCACAAAGTTTCATCATTATCACTATGGCAGAAAATTCTATTTGTTGACTGACCACAAGCCTCTCACGTCGTCGTTCTCACCCAAAAAGTCAATTCCGCCACGAACAGCACAAAAGCTTCAGAGATGGTCCTTAATACTGTCTATCAGTATGAGATTTTGTACCGACCTACCACTAAACACGCCAACGCGGACACACTTTCTCGACTTCCCTTCCGGTTGGCCAGGATGTGTCGTTTGATTCTTCAGAAATGGCATGTTGCCAGATAGACTCCAGAGATGCTTCTGCTGTTGCAGACTTCCCTTTGAACTCTCGTCGGGTTGCACAGGAAACAGCTGTGGATGGAGACCTAAGTGTGGTAGCACGTTTTGTTCGCTTTGGTTGGCCTGCCAGAGCCAAAGACATTGAGCGGCCTCTGGTTCGACGTTACTTTGCACAACGTCATGCATTATCTTTAAGTCAGGGTGTTCTGTTGTTACATAAGGATAACGACCAAACAAGAGTGATTGTTCTTCGTTCCCTGCAACGAGAAGTGTTACGCCTCCTGCATCAAGGACATTGGGGTATTGTTAGGACAAAGCAACTGGCCAGACATCATTGTTCCTGGGTTGGTATGGACACTCAGAGAGCATGACGTCACAGTGTACAGTTTGTGCGGAGCATCAGGCGGCTCCTCCGCAATGTTTCTCAGACTGGCCACACCCCAAGGGACCATGGCAACGTTTACACATTGACTTTGCTGGACCCTTCTGGAATACGCGCTGGTTAATTGTTGTAGACGCTTTCAGCAAGTTTCCTTTCGTGATTGCCATGAACTCAACGACAGTGTCTAGTACAATCAGTGCCTTAACATCAGTGTTTTGCATCGAAGGTTTGCCTGAAACTATCGTCAGTGACAATGGACCTCAGTTTGTTGGTGCGGAATTTCAACAGTTTTGTCGTGTGAATGGCATTCAGCATATCACCACCGCACCTTTTCACCCTCAGTCCAATGGTGGAGCAGAACGTTTCGTTCGAACATTCAAGTCTCACATGGAAAAGATGAAAGCTCAGCACTCCAGGCAGCAAGCTCTTCAAATTTTCCTGTCTACGTATTGGTGCATGCCACGTGACGGCCCGTCTCCTGCCGAGCTGCTACACGGCCGCCGTCACCGCACTCTCCTTCACCTGCTGCAGCCTCCCACGCACCGAGTCGGTTCGTATGGCGCTACGCGTTTTCAGGTTTCTACGCCGGTGCTGTACAGGGTGTTTGCTGGAAACAAGAAGAAACTATGGATGCCGGGCACCATTCAGCGCGTGCTCGGTCACAATATGTATGCAGTACATTCTTCCACAGGGTTGGAGCTGCGGCGCCACGCAAACCAATTGCGCTGCACAGGCCGCGCGATCCTGTCTCGGGTTTCTTGATTCCAGACCCAGTTCACCGCCAGGGAGCACAGCCACATCGTTCGTCCCCGGACTACGAGATCCCTATGGACGTCGACGCACCTCCGACGCAGATGACAGCGTCACCGAGAGGGACTCCGGGACCATGCGGGCCCCCCCAGCTTGGGCCACGCACCTCAGAAGATCACCTGCTCCCTCTGGGCGGGGGTGTGCGCCCTTCCCCAGGTTTCGGCAGGTTTCCTGGAGGATCGCAAGGCGGATGCCGGGGCGTGGACGGCGCCAAGATCCCAGCCTCAGCTACAACGCCCGTCCCACCAGTAACCCCCCCGCCCAGGCCCCCCTCCCAGTGCCGTCACCGTGGCCCTCAGCCCTACGCCACGACGGCGCGGCGGTTTGGGGGGGGGGGAGGGGTGTGGTGACGCACAAGTACAAAGTGCGCGCCACCTACTTTCGCCGCCACGCACGCACGGCGCGGCGTTCTTACGATGTCAGCCATGAGCGCCCTCTGAGATAACTCCGCTCGTGGCTACCAGTGAACATCGTTCACTTGGGACTGAGATAGCAACCAGTTAGGACCTTCGGAATCAGATAGGCACCCTTGAAGACTTGGCTATCGGACAGGCACTAGGCAGGACTCTAACTCAACTATGTATCCGCACTCTGCAGTACTGAATTGTGTAAAAGTTAAGTATTGTATAAATTCTGTGCAATATATATCTCGTTCTAATTTACTCTAGTGTTTCTAGTTTCTGGCTGCTCCCCTCCGTACCTGCACCAGCGGCCACCGACACCTACGACGGAAACGAGACACAAAAGCGGCGACGAGGCTGGGACACAAAATAATATGCAAATATTTTGCAGAGAACACTCAGGCAAATTTGAAGATACAAAAAAGAAACATCTTTTGATATACCATGTATTTTCTAATGTATTGTTCTCTAAACACAAAAAGGGTACCTAAAGGTGAGAGACAAGATCTTTTCAGAACACTTGTCTAGTTTTTATAACTGGGCGCTGTGGCTTTGTAATGATGGGACATTGACCTTTCATGTAACACTTGAAAAGTGGACCCAAACTATGTCTTTCCTACTGGGCCATTTTAATACCACAATTGTGATTCAGCAGGAGACAAACAATTTCAACATCTCTAAATTCCATGGGATACCTGGGAAATGTGACCTATCTACCACTTTCCATCATATTTGAAAGCCACATACTGTCCCACTTGTAACTGTTCAAACGAAGAATTTTCAGGAGTTCCCATAGCAATAGTGGTCCCATTTGCATCTGTTGAAAGCCTCTTGATTAGAATGGTGTTGATAGCAATGACTAGAAATGCATGGTGCAAACGAGTTCCTGGAACAGTCTTCACTGCACTGCATCTGCCTTTCAAAAAACCTTCACGACTTCATCTCCTGTGAAGGCACAAAGAACACATTAATGCCCTGGATTTTGTTGAGTGCCCAAGTACACAGTTATTCTGGTGTCAAGACGTAATTGGATGCAAGCTGGCTCACCTAGCTAGGTGTTTTACAGTCCCTCCAATACCATCACAGGGGATTCCTACTGAGAAGGTAGTGTTCAACTCCACCATGAAGCATATTTTTTCTGATCCTTCGCAATGCATACACTTACATATTGTTCCCATAGGGGTCATGAGGACAAGATTAGTTTAATTACAGCACGCACAGAGGCATTTAAACAATTATTCATCCCATACTAAATACATGAATGTAATGGGGAAAAAAAACTTTAATAACTGGTACAGTGGGATGTACCCTCTGCCATGAAACTCCAGTGTTTTGCAGAGGACTGATGTAGATGTAGACTCATGTCACAATTAATTGCAACTCATATAGGTTATTTTATGAAGAAGAAGAAGAAGAAGAAAAGAAAAGAAAGGAAAAAAATGTTTCTTACTTAGTATGATTTTAAAATATGCTTAATTCAGTAATATCCAAGATTATGAAGGTAACTTCCCTTCCAGAAGTGATACAAATTTTACCTTAATGTTACTTCTCATACTCAAGTTGGAGACATGATTATTGTCATGAAACACTGATGTTGATCTTGCACTTTTGAAGGGAAACTGTGCAATGTTTTAAAGTTCAAGCATATATTACAATATATTTAGTAATAAATAGCATTTTAAACCACTGTTGTAGCTTGTAACACCCATTATACAAAATATGAAATATTTCAATTGCTATGACTGTTTCACAACCTGAGCCATCTGGAGCCCCCCACCAGCTTTTCAGAACTGCACAGATGGGAGTTATCCACGCAGTACACACTCGGGTACCAAAATTATCCTCAAGCTACGACAATAACACCCCCCCCCCCCCCCCGTTTCTCAACCTCTATCCTAAACCTCATCTATTTTGAATGGTGGTGTGGTGTGCATGCAATTTCATTTTCCTCCTCCACCCGCCTCCCCACTTCATAAGTTTCATAAGTTGCATCTCATTCCTCCCATCTAATACGTAGGTGCTCTGCAAGGCCGTGTTGTATCCATCCTCAGCACCGTGACAAAACCTTTCTAACCACCCCACTCCCCACCTGCCCTATTTCCACACCACAGAGCATGAATCAGAGTGCAGCAGCCGGAGATGATGGTTGTGTCACTGTGTTGTGCGCCTGTGTAAATCTTTCTACTTTCTGAAGAAGGCCATGGCCGATAGCTGAAGTGTTTTATGCTGGTGTATTTCTCATGTGCTTGTCGCAGCTCATTGTCATGTCTGAGGTGAGTTGGAAACTATTTTCACTATTATATTGTTAATTTTCCCCCAGTTTACTACAATATCTATAAAATACAACTGAAATGTTCTTAAAGTAATCAGCTTAAGTTATATGTAGATGTCTGCGCAGATGTGGATATCCGCGGACTTCCACATTATTTCTCAGTTTGCCGATAAAATTGCAAGTGTCGCGAATATCTTAGGGTGGCCACCAAATCTTCATTTTTAAATTCAAGGTTTTTTCCAGGTAAAAAAAAAAAAATTATTTTCCAGGTTTTCACGAAACTTAACTTTGCTCAAAAGGGTTAGCAAACAACTATACTGTAAAGAAACTAGTTACATATTTTTTAAAACACGTCATCCAAGTCGAACCATGTCACATTGTAATATACACCAAGCAGCGGCGAATCAGGATTTGTGTTGGGGGAGGGGGGGGAGGGGGAAGAGCTCATAAAATTTATGGCATTGTACCTCAAACTGATCCAAAAAGAACCGGCTCATATTATGAGGTTTTCCTCGTGGTTTTGGGGGATCTGCAGCCCAATAGACCCCCCCTCCCCCCCAGATTCGACACTGACACAATGTATAGTAGAGCGTGTACATTTTAAGTTGACAAACCAGAATAATTAAAAAAAAAGTATATATTCAACAACGGTTTTCACCATTATGAACGGACGGCAGAGGCTTAGGAAATGATACTAAACTTGAACTGTCTCCACCGTTTGGGAGCGGTGCGGGTGGCTAGTGTAAAATTTTAAATGGAAACTCCCATTTTTATTGCAGATCAGATTCTACAGACCAAATCATGTACAATTTGGTTGATTTTTTTCTTTCGATTGGCAACATATTGCACTGTAATGGTAAGAATTATTTGCCATACTGCTGAAGAAATGTACCATCCAGGAGAGAAAATAAAGGTTAATCATATTGATGATGCTTCAGAACACAACCAAATGATACCAGATGTACATTTCTTCCCCGCTAGTTCAATTACGTGTTTTTCGGCAATTCATAACTGGTATTCAGACAAGGGCAATCTGGACTAAGGTGTCACTTTGGAAGACTGCCCTGTCCACTGCGGGGAGAGGGAGGGATCACTTTGGTGATCATTTGGTAGCGTTCTGAAGCATCATGACTATGGTTTTGATTTATTTTATTTCCTTTTTAGTACATGTCTTCACCAGTATGGCAAGTATTTCTTACAATCTTTGAACAAATGGTTGTGGCTAGACGGACAGATAAAGATGAGGGGAGGGAAAGGGTTAAGACGTAATTCCATGCACAGGTGACAGGTCAATAACAGTAAAACCAAGGTCCGACTACTATGTTCAATTGTTGACAAATTGTTGAAGCCTGAAAATTCAAAGTCAGAAAAATCTATCACTAGCTTTTCGTTTTGAAAATTTTGTAGAGCTGCCAATTAAAACACAAAGACCTCCGCAAGCTGTTATGAGGACTGTCTGTTTACAGAATGTTTTAGCTAGAAGGGATATGGCAGTCTTCACAGCAAGTATGTCGGCTCACTGGTAACGTATGTGGTTGTCAAAAGGTCATCTCAAAAGATGCCGGGAATTAAATTCGTAGTGTAAACACTTTCAGTGTATTGTACCAAATCCACTTCATTTCGAGTTATTTAATACAATTGAAGGAATACAGTATGTATGTCGAAATGTTATCTGAAAACTTCAAGCCTGTGACATTCTTAGAATCCTTGGAGGACTCGGGTAGAATGGAAAGTTATCTTCCTCTTGTTTTGAAGGTCATTTGTGCAAAATTTCAGTTTTTCTAACCATGTAATTGTTTATGATGTCATACCTCCTGAACTGTGTCACGGTTCTCACCCCTACATCGATTGTTACCTCGAGGAAGAAATATGTGCACCATATTTGGTTAAAATCAGTCCAGTGGTTTAGCAAGAGATATGCAACATTGTCATGTGATGCAGCAATTTACTGCACATTTAACTGTTTATTACGTCATATCACCTTAACTATGTGTCTTACAAGAATTTAATTATGTAAGTAACTGTTGTGAAAGTGCAAGCAATATATTGACAAAGTTTCATCGCAACCGAATGAACGGTAAAGCCACGCATAAAATACAAACATTCATATTTATATATTACATAAACGGTGACGGAAGTAATAAAGATTGTCAATAGCATTTTATAGTAACCTTTCATAATGAGACAGTGTACAGTGAAAGTAACTGTATTTAGGAAGGTACAAAATATTAGATTGTATAGGCTGGCTGTAGCTGCAGCCGATATTGTCTCCTTTTTTCTGACAGTCACCAATTAGAAGTAGATGGCAGTTTTAACATTTGAAATGACATCCTTTGTGTCACATAACCTCTTGTGTGTTAATATAGGGAAAACAACATTTCTGTTTTGTAAAACACCGAAAGAACCATTTCTTTTTTTGGATGTAAACAGTAAAAATCTCTATATCTATCTGTTTCAACCACTGAAATTTAATAAGATGCCTGTATTAAACAGCTGACGTAGTGCTTTGACCACATGGGTTCCGAAGCGCTACTGTGTGTGTCTGGATCACCAATTTTTCCTGTTTGGAATAGCCTCTTTTAGAGTAGGTATAGAACAGTCAATGATTCAAGAAGTCAAAAGTAGTCGTCACAGAAATGACACTATTACATACCATGGTTTTAAATACTGCTATCTATTACTATTACGCACTCAAAACTACAATATCTGGAGATGCAGATAACGAACTTGAGGATGCAGATTAAGTGCCACGGATGCAGGCCTTGCACATGTGGATAACATTTTTCTTCTTAGGCATGCAGACCTCTAGTTATATGCTACATAGTAAATGGACCAAGTTTATGTGAATTCTCTGATAAATAAAACACAATTTCATTATTTCGATACAATTTAAAGGGTCACCTGAAGATGGGGATATCTGTAGCTTCACATTGATAGTGAGGTATAGATTGGCAGAGTTCCACCCCCTTCTTCCCGCAAGTGAGCACTTGAGGCACGAATTTTTTGGGTCAAGATCTGTGATCTACAGTACATTCTGTTATCGGTAATTTATGAGGATAACCACAGATTAATTGTTCTCTACAAGGTGTAAGTATTCAGGTATTTTCCCATATACAGGTTTTCTGACATGGGTCAAAGCTTACAGTTGGTAGCTCAGTTTTCAGCCACACCAATTCAAATTTGGTTCTAGATTTAAATTTAATAACCTTATATTCATGAAAAGAATCAGTTGAATAAAACAAATATTCACACACTGTAACACCCATTACAGTAAACTTTGCTCAACAATAGAAAACCTAATCAGTTATGTAGAAATGAACACTAGGAACATATCTGATTTTTTCACTGTTTAACCCTCCTACTACCACTGGGGTCAATATGACCCCATATGCAGATTTGAAATATATATCTCCCTTATTTTCAATGCGATTATTTTCAAAATTTATGACTGTCTCTCTAACTTGCTTGCATGCAATGACATATTACTCAGTTTTACATTTACAACATATTAAAATTTATTCAGGGGCTATGCACTGAGTACCAATGGGGTCAGCATGACCCCAATCTATTTTTTTTTCTTGAATATAACATTATGAAAACAGAACAGCGAATATTACGTTGAACAATATATTGAAGACGGCTCCAGGTCCTACGAGACATACTGTAAGGAACGTAAATACTGTGCAGTCATCATTTGAATTATTTATGAAGCCCAGCATTTTCCAGATTATTTTGAAGTGTACCAACAAAGAGGGTAACATTACTTTCGGTAATAAAAGGACAGATATTGACAGAGAAGAATTTGAATGCTTTCTTGGCCTGCTTATTCTTGCGGGGGTGTACAATGGTCACAATGAAGGCATAGTGAATTTATGGAACGAAGGGCATGGCCGACCTGTTATCAATAGTTCTATGGCTAGGAACCGCTTTACAGAAATATCAGGCTGTATTCGGTTTGATGATGCTCAGCACCGGTGGCAGAATCGTAGACCTGATAAATTGGCTCCTATAAGGGATTTATTTGAGCAGTGGGTAAGCATATTGCATGATGCATACGAACCACATGAGAATATTACAGTTGATGAACAACTGGTAACTTTCAGGGGTAGGTGTCCATTTCACTAGTACATCCCCTCAAAACCTGGAAAGTATGGTATAAAGATTTGGGCTGCATGTGACAGCATTAATTACTATGTCACACACCTGCAGGTGTACACAGGAAAGGGCGAAGGCCAGCATAGAGAAATAAATCAGGGGAAAAGAGTAGTGTTAGGACCGAACATTTATCTGGAAGTGGTAGAAATATCACAACAGATAATTTCTTTACAAGTTTGGAGTTGGCCAAGGAACTAGAACGAAAACAAATGACTCTGCTAGGAACACTAAGAAAAATTCGAAGAGAACTACCTGCAAAATTTATCGAAGTAAGGGGAAGAACTGCAGGTTCATCTCTCTTCGGATTCCAGGAATCAGCTACAATAGTCTCCTATTGCCCAAAAAAGGGTAAGATAGTGACATTACTGAGTACTATGCATTTCAGGGAGGAAATAGGTGACGGCATAGCAGCGATACCTATTATAACCCCAGACTATAATGCAACAAAATCAGGTGTTGACACTATGGACAAGTTAGTCAGAACCTACACCACAAAACGTATGACAAGAAATGGCCCATGGTGATTTTTTATAATATTTTGGATATTAGTGCCCTGAATGCTTTCATAATTTGGTTGGGCTTATATCCTGACTGGAATAAAAGAACCAACTACAAAAGAAGAGAATTTATTCTGGAACTGGGAACAAGTCTAGTACAGAAAAACATAAGTCAGCGCAGCAAAGCTTCTCTGCCTCGTCCTCCTCCTCCTTCAGCCCAAGTGCATACAGGGGTAAAACGTGGACGGTGGGACCTGTGCTGAACGTTCTGTGGATAGAAAACATCCATAAACGTGCAGAAGATGCTTTTCCTTCGCCTGTAAACACCATTCAGACATTCTTTGTTTTAAATGTAAAGAGTTGCTTTGTTTTACATGTAAGGATCTACAAGATTAAGTGTTGAGACAAGATCTGTAAGTGCTTATATATCTACTTCACCTGGTTTCAATCAGTAATGTATGCTTTTGTGTCAGTTCATTAAAATAAATTAAATACTGCCAGTATATCCCGTGTTAATTACTTGGGGTCATATTGACCCCAACGGTACTCAGTGTAACAAAAAAATTCTGGTAGTAGGAGGGTTAATAGGTACCCATAAAAACTAGCATAATTTTACAACTTCTGCAGGCAGACTACATATTTCTTAATATTCGAAAGGCATTTGACACATTACCACACTAAAGACTGCTAAAAAAGATATGAGCTTATCGAATAGGTACCCAGATATGCAAGTGGCTTGAACGTTACTTAAGTGGGCTAATAGAACCCAGAATGCTGTCCTATATGCCAAGTGTTCAGAAACTAGGGATTATCAGACTGACTGACAGAGTGAGTTGCAATCTGCATCTGTTTGCTGATAATGCTGTGGTGTACACGAGGGTGTCATCATTGAATGGCTTAGTAGAATGCAGAATGACTAACTATATTTCTAGGTGGTGTGAGGAATGGCAACTAGCACTAAATGTAGAAAAAATTAAGGTGATACAGATGGGTAGGAGAAACAATCCCTTAATGTTCTAATACAGCATTAGTAGTGCACTGCTTGACAGTCGTGTCGCATACCTAGGCATAATGCTGCACAGCAATATGAAATGCAACGAGCATATAAGGACAGTCATGGGGAATGCAAATGGTTGGCTTTGCTTTATTGGGAGAATTTTGGGACCTGGTATGATTTTCCTAAAGGAGAACACACAAAATTCTTGAATGATCCCGTCTTGAGTATTTCTCAAGTGTTTGGGAAACCGACCAGATCAGTTTGGAGGAGTACATAAAGGCAGTTCAGAGGTAGGCAGTAAGGTTTGTAACTGGTAGAGTCAATCAATGTGAGAGTGTTATGGAAATGCTTTGGGAACCTAATTGGGAGTCGCTGGATTCATTAACACCCGTTTCATTCAGCTGATGCTACATTGAAAATAGTCCGTTATCTTTGTGAATGTAACACTCGTTACTATGGATTGGCCCTATACTTATGCAATTTAAGAATCAATTAACAAGAGAGTAAATGTATCCGAGGAAATATAACTAAGAAATCAGTACATACCAGTATCATGTTCTGGCGTCTCATATCCTTCACAGTACCCATAGATCTTCTGCGGTGAAGCTTCGAGGTCATGTGTGTCCAATTCATTGGGAAGGAACACTTCATCTAATTCTGGATCTGACTGATCATGAATACCGTCATTCCAGTTATCTACAAATATAGATACTTTTGTTCCTCCAAGAGTTGAACTCTTTGCCGTTGGCTTTGGAGTGAACTGACTCTTTAGTTTCTCTGGAGACTTCTCTCTTTTACTGGTTTGTGTTCCGGCTGCCTTAGTTAAACGGTCACAACGGACCTGTTCTTCTGAAAACAGTGTTTTCTTTATGGATTTACAAGGCGACTGGGAACGCAAACGGGGATGTCCATCTGCCGTAAGGGTGTTCTTCACTTTGTTGCTGACATCACCAAGAACTACTTTGCCGCTCCCTAAGCCAAACGGCTTCAATTTCTGATTTAACTCGCCTGGAAATAATTATAATGTCTTAAAACATCAGGTAAATGATTATCTGTGTAGGGTCTATTTAATATTTAACATACTGTAAGCTACAAGTGATTTTCAACAACAATAGTATGAATAGATTGAAATGTTAAAATCTCCATACAATGGTGTCATGTGCTGATGTTTACTTTCGATACCCTTTGAAAATCCAGTCACATAAAATAAGTGGAATAATTTGAGTTTATCATGCAAAGTTTTTGTATGTGCGTTTGCCTGATCAGTAAATTATCATTGGGTCATTCCGTGTCAATTCAACAAACCCCTAAATCTGACAGTCTCAGACTTCTTTCAAATTTGGTGCATTCAATGACCCATATATGAGATGAAAAAATACCAATTTGCAGATGTATTTTACAACTATGAGTAAAGTTACAGACCGCCTGGAAAGTATGGAATTTGAGAAAAATTTTGAAGCGCCTGTTTCAACATAAATGACTAATTCTGGTTCTAATTCAATTACAATAATGAAAATGTTACCATTGGAAAGCTAATTAACAGGCTTGTGCACTGATATGCTACATGTCAAGTTTCTAAGAATTTCCATACTGAAGGTCATTGACTGCAACACTGAATCTCTCTATCTTCGATTGTGTGTGTGTGTGTGTGTGTGTGTGTGTGTGTGGGGGGGGGGGATAGGAACAACAACAACAACAACCAACAACAACAATTGTATTGCTCCAGTAGTTACTACCAATAGCAGTTACATTTGTTGAGCAAAACGTTCAGTTGGTAACACATAAAATTGTTTTAAGGTGATCAAAGAATACAAATTTTAATCCAAATGGGTGTTTTTGCAGCAATCGGTTATTTGTAAGAAAATGCTTTATTTTGAAGATGTAGATTTCAACAAGTGACTTGCTATTTTCAATGCATACATTTGCATTGTATCATCCTCATAAATGGTCTGTAATACATCTGCAAAATAAAGCAGTTTCTTACAAATAACGACTGATTGCTGCAAAAACACCCATTTGGATATCAAATACAGCTGTGGGTGCAAAAAACCCACCTTTATGGAAGGCAATTTAACAAATTTTAATACTCTGTGATGTCAACAACTTTGACAATTGACATTAGTTTTGTTTTGCAATGGAGAGAGAGAGTGTGTGAGAGAGTGAGTGAGTGAGAGTGAGTGAGTGAGAGTGAGTGTGTGAGAGAGTGAGTGAGTGAGAGTGAGTGTGTGAGAGAGTGAGTGTGTGAGAGAGTGAGTGTGTGAGAGAGTGAGTGTGTGAGAGAGTGAGTGAGAGAGAGTGAGTGTGTGAGAGAGAGTGAGTGAGAGAGAGTGAGTGAGTGAGAGAGTGAGTGTGTGAGAGAGTGAGTGTGTGAGAGAGTGAGAGAGTGAGAGAGTGAGAGAGTGAGAGAGTGAGAGAGTGAGAGAGTGAGAGAGTGAGAGAGTGAGAGAGTGAGTGAGTGAGTGAGTGTGTGAGTGAGTGAGTGTGTGAGTGTGTGAGTGTGTGAGTGTGTGAGTGTGTGAGTGTGTGAGTGTGTGAGTGTGTGAGTGTGTGAGTGTGTGAGTGTGTGAGTGTGTGAGTGTGTGAGTGTGTGAGTGTGTGAGTGTGTGAGTGTGTGAGTGTGTGAGTGTGTGAGTGTGTGTGAGTGTGTGTGAGTGTGTGTGAGTGTGTGTGAGTGTGTGTGAGTGTGTGTGAGTGTGTGTGAGTGTGTGTGAGTGTGTGTGAGAGTGTGTGAGAGTGTGTGAGAGTGTGTGAGAGTGTGTGAGAGTGTGTGAGTGTGTGTGAGTGTGTGTGAGTGTGTGTGAGTGTGTGTGAGTGTGTGTGAGTGTGTGTGAGTGTGTGTGAGTGTGTGTGAGTGTGTGTGAGTGTGTGTGAGTGTGTGTGAGTGTGTGTGTAAAATGCAGTCCTCATATTAATAGAATAACAAGAGATTATTGGTCCAGGACTGTAAAGTACAGAAATATGTGCAAAATACAATAAAACTATCATACGGTTAAATATTTAAAAAAATGGCTAGTGAAGGAGATGAAATATCAAGTGTTAATAAACTGAAAAACACTGAATCATATGATGTGTGTAATTTCGACCTGAGATAATTACTTGAAGCAATGAAATTGTAGCGTATTGTCAGTGGAAATGATTTACTGATTTGACATACTACTGAAGATATGAAAAATCAATGGACAACAAAAGATGTAAAGGCAAAACATTTAGGACAATGTGAAGAAAGTAAAAATCCACGTCAAGGCTTATAAAACATCAAAAGAAATGTATGATGTATGTGTTGACCAAACTATACAAAAGTGATACAGTGGCACAAAATGTTAATTACAAGCACAGCTGTTTAGTATATCTTGGATGAAGGGTGTTACTCTTATGGACAATCTTACTGGAGTTGAAAATATAGTGCATGGACTTAAGGGCTTTGGGTGAAGAGAAAAGCGAGGAAATGACAATAACAAAGATATTGACTATTTTATCAGAAGAATATAAACATTTCCACTATGCCTGGGATTCCACCAGAAAACAAAACAAATTTAGAAAATTGTAGTTCGAGGCTCATGAGAGAACAGAGCAGTTCCAGCATTTCGGGTGGGACATTTGTACTACTTTGGACTAGTATTTTTTTTTACACACACACATTTGGAAATCATAGTTATTTGAACTCAAGTTACCGTTTTAAGCAACAAAATGGCTCTTTCGGTTCTAACAAATACAATTTTTCAGGTATACCTATTTAATTGTTTGCAATATAATAAATATAACCAGCATTACGGGTGGGGCAAGAAATTGACAAGGAACTGAACAATTTTGACATCAAAACAATAATTCTGCTCTGTTAGTGGCCACAGTTCAGCCAAATCACATTCAAATGAAATTTACATTCTTCTAATAAAGGAACATGTTATACAAATGCACGACACTATATATGATCTGTTGTTTAGTTACGGGTGGGACAAAATTGTACGTATGATTTACATAGAATTTTAAATTGGATTACATAGTGCAACATAGTGAACTAAAAGATGAAATAAGCACAAACACTCACAATAAACTCAAACAGACTTATAAAAAAAAAAAAAATAAAAATAAAAAATAATAATAATAATAAAAAAGTTCTAGTCAAGTGAGAACTGTCCTTTGTTATTCATCAATGTTTGTATACACAACTTTGCTTTCATTACAGTCCTACCTTCAATAGACTCATCCTTCACTGCAGGCCAGATCCAAAATTTGCCACTTTACATCACATAATGTTACTCTTATATTATCTACATGTTTAACTTCTGCATGTATGACTGAATCACAAGAAATCTTGATCCCTTCACCGGAAGAACTGCAACAAAACCACTGGAACACTCATGTATAATTGATCACTTTTTTGTTTTAATTCTGCCAAAGTAACAACAGACTGCCACTCTGATTTTGCTGTTGTCCCAACTTCAAGCAGACCTTTGATACAAGACAATCTAGCGACTGCAACTTGGAAATAGGATAGATTCCAGAAAATCTGTTCCAGTATTACAACATTTTCTGCAATTCTTCCTTTGGGAAAGAAAATTCACTACTTGACTTAATGCACTGTCTGGCACAATCAGCAAAGTTCTCTGGAATTTATGCTTTGAAACTCTTAGATTTAACCCTTTTCTAGAAAGCACTCTAAAGACCTAACCACATCATCAACAGAACACTTACCATGTGCTGTGGCAAATAAACTCCAGGCTACAGACCTAATCTCAATGGATTTCTTAAAAATGCCATTTGAATCTATTTTTAACTGTCCAATTCATCTACAAAAAAAAAAAAAAAATGTTCAGCTCATTAAGTCGTGGATGCTTTGTTTTCAACATTTTTGTTGCTTCTAATAAAAATGTCCAAACTGAGGGCTTGCTATGATTTAGTTCATCACTCATTTTTTATTATTATATTTGACAAAATAAACGCCCAAAACATGTACCTTCATTTTAAAACAGTATTCCCTTAACCTATGGTCAGACATTGCTTCAGATATTGCAGAGAATACAGTGTGTAATGTCCCACCCGTAACACATCTCAGTCTTAATATACTTTAATTTTACTAAGAGTGTAACAACTGTGTCCTACATGTAAACTAGCTTACTTTCACAGTGTTCACTTGAAGTACTTTTGATAAAACTTAATGATGTTTTAGTGTTACAGGCGGGACAATTTATATTGAAAGCAGAATAATTAATTTTGAAACAATACTCAAATGAACTTCTAATGCACAAAACTACTACTTCCTGACTTGCTTTTTAAAAGTCTTCTGAGTTGTGCTCTCTGGAATGAGCCACTGGACTACAAATGAGGTCACAATAATACTGTCCCAATGTTTTCGTTCAGCAGAAAAAAGGCAACAATGGATGGTAAAATTTACATGTTCTACAATAAAAGTTTTATAAAACAATAACTTCATGATAAAACATGTCCCTGTTTTTCTGGAATTGCTGAACAACAATTTCAGTTTGGAGTCATACAAGATGAAATGGAAACAATACAATGCTGGCATTTCAAGTAAAATTAAATACATTATATATCTCAAGAAAACAAATCATGATTCAAGTGTGTTTCTTCAAAAATGAATATCAAAATAAAAAGACAGACAAAGCATTTTCTGCAGTGTGTTACGCAAGTGATAAAATAGTACACAGGCTGAATTTCTTGTAGACAGTGGAGATAACAGTCATATGGTTAATAATTGTAAGATTCTAACAGACATAAGAATACAAGTCCTGTTACAATTAATGAAAGGGGGGGGGGGGGGGAAAGGGTAATGCAAAACACTGTTTTTCGATAAGCTGACACATAAAATGCAATTGTAAATGTGTCTTTTCATGAAAGATTTGTCAAGAATCTTACTGCCTGTGAATAAATTTCAGACAAAATTAGGGGAAGTACTATTTAAGAAAAATGAAGTCATGATTATGAAAAATAATAAAACTGTGCTTCAAGGATTTAAGAATGAAAATGGATTGTATGTGACTGATTTTACAACCAATATAGAAGCAATTGCATCTGAAAATGAAAATGTGACTCAACTGTGGCACAGAAAAAAATGGCCCATATTGGTAAAAAAAAAAATTGAAATTGCATTATTCCCATTTTGTTATGGTGTATTTGCTACAAAAGAGTGAAGCCACAGAAAATTTGAGAAATTATATACAGGGTGTCCCAGCTATCTTGTCCTTCCAAAATCTCTGGAACAATAACAGCTATTGGAAAACGACTTCCAAAATGTTCAAATGTTTGTTAAGCTTATGGGACTTAACTACGGGGTTATCAGTCCCTAAACTTACAAACTACTTATGAACTACTTACGAACTAGGACGGCACAAATATCCATGCCTAAGGGGGGATTCGAACCCCCGACCGTAGTGGCCGTGACTGGAGCGCCTTAGTCCCCTCGGCCACCGCGGCCGGCAAAACGACTTTCACCGGTATCAATGTACGGCTGGGGCTCATGAATGTACGTATTTGGAAACATTCTAAAAGGAAAGCAAATGTGGTTTTTTAACACAAAATTATGTTTTTTTAAATGGACACCCTATATTTTTCTTCAACAATCCATAGCATGACAAATCACATACACAATGGCGTTGATTGCATCACAATATTCCAATTACATCCCGAGATATTGTGACGCAAAGTTGACCCTGAGGCTCAGGCGTGAAACCCATGCTGCCCGGAATTGCGATGTGATTGACATGCGTAATCTCACTTCCATACTTACCAAGAGGTCTGAAATGAATAATACGGTTTGCTGCCATCCTGCATTAAAGCATTCCAGCAGGTATTTATACCAATGGGTAGAGGTGATGTGGTCCTGTAACATATCTGTATACCGCAACATTAGTCACAAAGTTAACTTCGCTTATCGTTAATCCGTTACTAAAAAGGTAATGCCGTTCAACATTAAAACTTTATTTTACTGTAGATCTAGTGCAAGTGACAGTGAATCATTCACTCATAATAGTAAAATTCATGCTGATGGTTTTAGTGAAATGAGCAAGTGGACAAAAGGTGCCGGCCGCGATGGCCGAGGAGACTGAAGCGCTCCAGTCACGGTCTGCACGTCTACTACGTTCGGGAGTTCGAATCCCCCCCTCGGGCATGGATATTTGTGCCGTCTTTAGTATAAGGTAGTTGATAAGTAGTTTGTAAGTTTAGGGACTGATGACCCCGTAGTTAAGTCCCATAAGCTTAACTAACATTTTAACATTTTTTTGACAAAAGGTAAAAATGTTTTGATTTGGGAAGTTCAGGTAAGACATAGAAGATGAATGTAAACATGTTTAACCAATTAGTTTGATTATCACATAATTATCAATGTTATGTTTATCTAATGTGTTACATGACAAATTATTTCAAACAAATGTTTCTGAACATCACTGGGTAAAATGGCCCTTTGTAGAAACTTGCACTGTGATACCACCACTACATACTGAAGATAATGTTCACATATCATGTTCAAAGAGATAACCACATGCTTACATACATAGGGTCACACTGTGGATGAAGGATGCCCTACTTTGTGCTACTGTTTCCTCTTTGATGGCTGTACAAGCATCTATGATGTGTTGCTTCATGTCCTCCGGTGTTGTTGGTTCATGTTGGTAAACATCATCCTTCCTGCACCCCAAAGAAAAAAAATCCAGCGGTGTAAGGTCCGCAGATCAGGCAGGCCACCTAACTGGGCCACCATGTCCAATCCACCTGCCAGGTAACTTACGGTTCAGAAGTCGTCGTGCTCTTAAGCCGTTATGTGCTGGGCATCCGTCATGCTGATACTACTTGACCATTCTCCTGTTCAGAGGTACTGTGTCCAAGAGAACACAACGTTTATTCACAATGTGTACTACCTCCGTGCTGTCACTAGATTACTCTGATGCACGACTACACTGGCAAGCGGTGTACTGCACGCCAAAGCAAGAACAAATGGGATGCTCTGAGGGTGTTGGAGTACAGGAGTTTGCATGGGTCACAAATCACAAACAAGGTGAAGTGGTAACTGTGGCTGTAGTGGGAACTACCTTGGACACGTGTCTAGGTAGAGCTAGGCCCTGGATGAACGAGTGCGTGAAAGGCACAATGGGTCATTTAACGCATTCGATAAACCTTATTTTGGGTGTGCAGGATAAATAAGACAACCTGACTGGTGTATACCGATCGGTACTGGTTCACATATTGTACGTAGACACACAAAATGTAAGAGGGAAACCATTATGTGTTTATGAGAGTTGATGGCAGCAGACCGTATTATTCGTTTCGGACCTCTTGGTAAGTAGGGAAGTGCGATTACGCATGTCAATCACACCGCGATTACGGGCAGCATGGGGTTCTTGCCTGAGCCTCAGGACGTGCACTAGCAGCGTATTTCGGGTTTTTCCAAGCATCAACTTCTCGTCGCAATATCTCGGGATGTAATTGGAATATTGCGATGCAATCAACGCCATTGTTTATGTCATTTGTTATGCTATGGATTGCTGAAAAAATATAGGGTGTCCATTAAAAAAAAAAAAAAAAAAAAGAGCTGATGAAGCACTTTTTGTACGATATTCAAAAAATGGTTATAGACTGTGGAATACCAAAGAAACAAATATTTGTGGCAAGAGGAGGAGCAAGAAGGAAATAAAGAACAATCTGCAAATGACAGTAATTGTGAAAATACATCTGATGGAGATGAAAATGAAGACCAAGAAAGCCAAGAAACTGAATACCAAAGACCTCAAAGGGAAAGATGCCCAGCAAAATACCAAAATTATATCATATATATATATATATACAATTAATGTGAAGCAGTAGCTCTGTTAACAATGGAAGACAAATGGAAAGCAGCTATAGAAGAAGAGAAGAACTCTATTAAAACTAATCATGTGGGTTGTAGTTTAAAACCGAGCTAAAGGCAAAGAGGCACTTTTAGTCATTGGACATCTAAAGATGGAAATACATGAAATAAGACTGGTAGTACAAGGATGCCAGCAAAATGATTACCTAGATTTTGAAGATACATTTAGTGCAGTGATACAAAAATCTTCAATAAGAATTTTGTTAGCTGTTAACAGCTGACTTCCATTACAAAATAACCTTTGATGCAAAACCTGCATTCTTGCATGGGCAATAAAATGAAGAAATATTTATTAAAGTACCACAGGGTTACTACCATCCTGGCACAGTATGTCGTCTCTCTCTCTCTCTCTCCCCCCCCCCCCTCTTTTTTTTGGGGGGGGGGGAGAGAAAGAGCACCATATGGACAAACAGGCACCATTACAATGGAATACAAGCCTGACAAATTTTTTGATTAGTGAAGGCTGTGAAACAACTGAAAACTTATTTTTAGTAAAGGGTCATTCCATGTCAAATCAACATACCTATTTTACCTCACCATTTTAGATTTTGCTACAATTAAGTATACTTATAGCGTGTGCTGAGACTAAGAAAAATACAAAATTTCAATTTTTTATCTCAATTCTTAAAATATAGCTATTAAACTTTTCAAAAACCAGCCAAAAATGTGTGAATGGACTTTTTTTAAATTGCCCTAGGAGCTGCTCTAATTGAGCTAGAGATCTGGGAAAGGTGTCATTTTGCAGCATTTTTCATGCTCTTTCCAAGGATCTACAACAGAACACATCTAATTAATACAATTTTTCAAAATACTAATTAATATTTTAATTTAATTTTTTTACATAAAGTACATAATTGAAAATTTTCAAAATATAAATTTGGGATGATAATGGGTTCATTGTTAAAAAAGTATTCCGGACTATTTTTCCACTAACAACCCTAGTTTGACCAAACTGACCTTCAATAAACAGGAATACCATTAAAATATACTGAAAGTTAAGCAAAAATAAGTATTAGAAATAACAAAACTTCACTTTATTAAAAAAAACTAATCATCATATTTTATAATTAATTTGATTGCTTATTTTAATTTTATACAACTTACACTGTATATTAACTGATAAAAATAATTGAGCATTTAACAACAAACTGAAATAAAGAATGAAAAAAGTGTTTACAACACATTAAATGTTTTTACCAAACTTCATGTGTATATTAATCTTTAATTTCACCCAACTAAAATTTTTCAGTTTTAAAACTACCTAGTTTTAGTGCATAGGCTTCTTTTTCTATTAGACCAATGAGTCATTATTATAGTGAAAATGCTAATGTAAGCATATTTTCAATTGCATTTTTCTATAAGAACCCATTATGCCACCCCCATGAACCACAGACATTGCCGAGGTGGGGTGGCTTGCGTGCCTCAACGATGCAGATAGCCGTACCATAGATGCAACCACAGCGGAGGGGTATGCGTGGTTCCTGAAGAGGGGCAGCAGCCTTTTCAGTAGCTACAGGGGCAGCAGTCTGGATGATTGAGCTGGCCTTGTAACACCAGCTAATGTGGCTTTGCCACACAGTTACTGCAAACGGCTGAAAGCAAGGGGAAAGTACAGCCGTTACTTTTCCCGAGGTCATGCAGCTCTACTGTATGAAAATATGATGATGGCATCCTCTCGGGTAAAATATTCCGGAGGTAAAATAGTCCCCCATTCGGATCTCTGGGCGGGGACTACTCAGGAGGGTGTTATCATCAGGAAAGACAATACTGGCATTCTACGGATCGGAGCGTGGAATGGTAGATCCCTTAATCGGGTAGGAAAATTAGAAAATTTAAAAAGGGAAATGGATAGGTTGAAGTTAGATATAGTGGGGATTAGTGAAGTTCGGTGGCAGGATGAACAGGATTTCTGGTCAGGTGAGTACAGGATTATAAGTACAAAATCAGTTGGGGGTATCACAGGAGTAGGACTGATAATGAATAAGAAAATAGGAATGCGAGTAAACTACTATGAGCAGCACAGTGATCGCATTATCATTGTCAAGATAGATACGAAGCCAACACCGACAACAGTAGTACAGGTTTATATGCCAGCTAGCTCTGCCGATGATGAGGAGGTAGAAGAAATATATGAGGAGCTAAAGGAAATTATTCAGACAGTTAAGGGAGAGGAAAACTTAATTGTTATGGGAGACTGGAATTCGGTAGTAGGAAAACCTCATCATCATCGGCAAAAGGAAGAGAAGGAAAAATAGTAGGTGAATATGGACTGGGCAAAAGGAATGAAAGAGGAAGCCGCCTGGTAGAATTTTGCACGGAACATGATTTAATCTTAACAAACACGTGGTTTAAGAATCACAAAAGAAGGTTGTATACGTGGAAGATACCAGGAGACACCGGAAGGTACCAGATAGATTTTATAATGGTAAGACATAGATTCCGGAACCAGGTTTTAAACTGTAAAACATACCCAGTGGCAGATATAGACTCTGACCATAACTTATTAGTCATGAACTGTAGGCTAAAACTGAAAAAACGGCAGAAAGGTAGGAAAATAAGGAGGTGGGACCTAGATAAATTGAAGGAACGTGAAGTTCTGGAGAATTTCAAAGGGAGATTTAGGCAACAATTGACAGAAACAGGGGGAAATAAAACAGTAGAAGAGGAGTGGGTAGCTAAATTTAATTGATGAAAGGAGAAAATATAAAAATGCAGTAAATGAAACAGGCAAAATGGAGTACAGACAACTAAGAAATGAGATTGACAGGAAGTGCAAAATGGCTAAGTAGGAGTGGCTAGAAGCCAAATGCAAATCTGTAGAAGAATGTCTAGCAAGGGGAAAAGTAGATACCGCCTACAGGAAAATAAAAGAGACATTTGGGGACAAGAAAAGCAACTCTACAAATATCAAGAACTCAGATGGGGAACCAGTTCTCAGCAAAGAAGGGAAAGCTGAAAGGTGGAAAGAGTACATAGAGCAGCTCTACAAAGGAAATGAACCTATAGACGATGTTGTAGGAAGGGAAGAGGGAGTAGATCAAGATGAAATAGGAGATTCTATACTGAGAGATGAATTTGATAGAGCCCTGAAAGACCTAGGTCAGAACAAGGCCCCTGGAGTAGATGACATACCCTCAGAGCTACTGAAGTCTCTGGGAGAGCCAGCCATGACGAAACTATTTGAACTGGTGTGTAGGATGTATGAGACAGGCGAAATACCCTCAGACTTTGAGAAAAATGTAATAATCGCCATTCCAAAGAAATCAGATGCAGACAGGTGTGAAAATTACAGAACCATCAGTTTGATAAGTCATGGTTGGAAAATTTTAACACGAATTATCTACAGGAGAATGGTAAAGCTGGTAGAAGCTGACCTCGGGGAAGATCACTTTGGATTCAGGAGAAACGTAGGAACCCGGGAGGCAATACTCACTTTACGTCTTATCTTAGAAGATAGATTAAGGTAAGGCAAACCTGCATTTTTAGCTTTTGTAGATTTGGAGAAAGTGTTTCACAATGTTGACTGTCTAACGCCCATCACCCCTTTTCGGAATGACTCAAACTGAGCCCTAGTATTTTCCTGAATTACGGAAAGTTTTGTTAGTTCACAGTCTATAACAAAGTCATTCCACTGTAGGTGAAGTTTAACTTATCTTATATGCTGGCTGAACTGTCTTCGGCATTCACTAAAGAACTTGATGTTACAGGATCTTTTCGTAAATTAGAAACATGTCAGTTGATATGGAAACTGATTTTATTTCCACTTAAAGTTTAATTTAATCATATTGTTGCACAATCAACAAATGCAGCAGCAAGCCAACAGAGCTGCTTACAGGTTTGTGGCTGTTAGAAGACTCTCAAAAGACTCCTCGAAGACTAAATAAACATGGTTTCTCTCAAACATCTTTCTACATAACCGCGTAATAAGATTGATGACAAAGTTTTGTAATTCACAATCAAACAATATTCTTCTACATTAAATATACCAAAATACAGAAATTAAAACATTACATTTAAGCTTTGACTATTTATCTCAATGTATGTACTTGTTTCATGACATTTGTATTTAAATGTGGTACACAAATTCAAAGTCATCCTTTTGACTAGTGTTTACTGTGCTCAAATTATTTACATTATTTGTGTTTTCGAAGTGCACACATACATATTTGTTTTGCCAATATTGTGTAGGCATAATATCATTGTGACATGGAATTTTCATGAGTTTCAGTTTGCGGTCAAATTATTTATTAATACGGATTTGTATATGATTGTCGTAGTTTTGTTAATTTCGAAGATAGTTTCTTAGTACCAAACGGATTATTAATTTTAGTGCATGAAAAATTATCAGTATTTAATTTAGGATCCAGTGATATATAAAGCATGGTCTGCTCTAATTTATTTAAACAAAAGGTATATATGAAATCATGTTGTGCAGTAGTTATAACATGTAGTATTGTTGTTCTTATACAAATTAGTATCTATATAGGTTCTGCAATTTCCGAAACTAAGTGTAATGCATTTCTAGTGTTTGCAGCTATTATTTACGAAAGTATTAAAAATTGAAAATTACGTAAAAGGTCAGCCAAAGTTATATTTAAATCAATGTACTATTTTTTTAAAAGGTATTTTACTAATAGTGTTAATAGAATTTCAAACAGAAGGCGAAAATGTGATATTTTACATGTCTGGTAATGAAGTTTTATTTTAGGTGTCATATTTCGTGTTTCTATGTTGGCAACTGATTTTTTAGGAGTGTGCAACATAGCAGAAACGTTACAACTGGAATACACTCTTTCAAATTCTGAAGTCAGCAGGGGTAAAATACAGGGAAAGGAGAGTTATTTACAACTTGTACAAAAGCCAGACCGCAGTTATTAGACTCGAAGGGCATGAAAGGGAAGCATCAGTCGGGAAGGGAGTAAGACAGGGTTGTAGCCTTTCTCTGATGTTGTTCAATTTGTACATCGAGCAGGCGGTGAAGGAAAGCAAGGAAAAATTTGGAATAGGAATTAAAGTTCAGGGGGAAGAAATAAAAACATTGCGTTTTGCCGATGACATTGTAATTCTGTCAGAGACAGCAAAGGACCTGGAAGAGCAGTTGAATGGAATGGACAGTGTGTTGAAGAGAGCGTATAAAATGAACATTAACAAGAGCAAAACAAAAATAATGGAATGCGGTCTTAGAAAATCAGGTGATGCTGAAGGAATTAGATTAGGTAACGAAACAATGAAGGTGGTAGATGAGTTTTGTTACTTGGGTAGTAAAATAACATGCGATGGTCGCAGTACAGATGATGTAAAATGCAGAATGGCAATGGGAAGAAAAGCGTTTTTGAAAAAGAGAAATTTGCTAACATCGAATATTAATTTAAGTGTAAGAAGTCTTTTCTGAAGGCATTTGTGTGGAGTGTTGCCTTGTACGGGAGTGAAACATGGATGATAAGCAGTGCGGACAGGAAGAGGATAGAAGCTTTTGAAATGTAGTGCTACAGAAGAATGCTGAAGATTAGGTGGGTAGATCGCATAACTAATGAAGAGGTACTGAACAGAATTGGTGAGAAAAGTAATTTTTGGCATACCCTGACCAAAAGATGGGATCGCTTGGTAGGACACATTCTTAGACATCGAGGAATCGTAAATTTAGCATTGGAGGGAAGTGTTAGGGGAAAAAATCGCAGAGGGAGACCAAGAGACGCGTATAGTAAGCAGATTCAAGTGGATGTGGGTTGCCGTTCTTATGAGGAGATGAAAAGGCTTGCTCAGGATAGAGTAGGGTGGAGAGCTGCATCAAACCAGTCTCCGGACTGAAGACCACAACAACAACACCCATTATGAAATTTATACCATCAGTTAAGCACGATACGAGAACTATTTGATAATTTTTTCCAAAATATAAAAAGTGGCGCATTTTGAGAAATTTAAAAATACATTTTTTTTATTTTGAAATTAGTAAAAAAAATTATTATGCCCCTTGTAGTGTTATATATTTTTGGAAAGGGCTTGAAAAATGCTGCAGAATGACACCCCTCTTATCTTTCTAGCTTGATTCTGAGAGTCGCTATAGCAGTTTAAAGTTTCATACACAGGTCAATTTTTAGCATTTTTTGGAAACTTTAACAAGGCGTAATTTTGAAACCATTTGAGATATTGAGTTGATATTTGGTATTTTTATTTCTCTATATGGGGGGTACCAGTATACCAAATTTCACTGAAATCAAAGATGGTGAGGTAAAATGACTGTGTTGAGTTCACATGGAATGACTTGTTAGTGAAAAAACAGATTCCGGATTTTTTTTTTTTTTTTTTTTTTTTTTGCAAGGAACCCATTATCATCCCACATTTATATTTTGCCCTGTGATTTACAATAGTATGAAGTAGTTATGGAGATATATTGAAATTTTCAATTATGTACTTTATGTAAAAAAATTAAATTATTAATTAGTATTTTGAAAAGGTTATTAATTAAAAGATGTGTTTCGTTGCAGATCCTTGGAAAGAGCATGAAAAATGCTGCAAAGTGACACCTTTCCCAGCTCTCTAGCTCAATTAGAGCAGCTCCTAGGGCAATTTTTAAAAAGTCCGTTCACATATTTTTGGCCGGTTTTCGAAAAGTTTACATGGCCATATTTCAGGAATGGTTTGAGATAGATAAAAAAAAATAAAAAAAAATTGAAATTTGGTATTTTTCTTAGTTTCAGCACCCTCTATAAGTATATCAACTTTCAGCAAAATCTAAGATGGTGAGGTAAACTTTATTTAAAGTGCGTTGATTTGACATGGAATAACTCTAAAGCAAATTGGCAGCTCAATTGGATACAGCGCATTTCATGTTGTTGACGGTTTAGTTATGGGAAGTGGTTTAAAAGAGATGAAAAACTTATTGATAAAACTGAAGGAAAACTGATGCAACTGTGAAAGAAAATCACAATTATCTTGAAATGGAATCAGTAAGAACAGAAAAAGATGTTGGATTGTGTCAATAATATTATGCTAAGAGTTCAAAGTTCTGGAAAAGTAGGCTATTATATATATATATATATATATATATATATATATATATATATATAAGAAACATATTGATATGAAATATTACTATGCAAGTCAATTGCTGAAAGAAGGTGTATTTATCTCCAGTATTGCAAATCAGCTGAACAAGTTATGGATACCGTATTTACACGAAACCACTGTCTAGAGAAAATTTTTAAAAATGAGAGATCATGTGAAGTAATTAAAATGCTAAAGACTGAAATCAAATCATACTATTTTAATCAGTTAATGTTTTCATTTTGGAAGTGAAAGTGTAAATGATGTGCGTTTTTTTTTTTTTTTTTTTTTTTTTTTTCTTCTTCCTTCTTCTTCTTCAAATATGTACAATTTTTACTGTTAAGGGAGTGTGTTGAGTAAAATGTTCAGTTTGTAACAGGGAAAATAGTTTTAAGATGATCAAAGAATACATGTTAATACTCTGATGTAAATGACTTTGACACATGAAGTTAAGTTTTGTTTTAGCTAGATTAATGTATGTGTTATTGTGTGAATACAAATATTCTTTACGACTGTGTTCTGTCTATATTTTTTTTACTGTACCAAGCGAGTGTGTGTGTGTGTGTGTGTGTGTATGTCACCAGGATTTCAAGACATTCCTTATGTTCATGTCCCTATAGTAAAAGTGAGACATAACTTAACGATTATCTGTAGGCCTACTTTATTTTTTGTTGTTGTAACAACTGCTTTGACAAATTGGCTTATAAGTGCTGGTTAAATACAGACAGGGTAGTTTTAGAGTCTACAACAAAGTCAACATATGGTTTAACTGAAGTAGCCTAATTGCATTGAGTTTACAACTGCTCCTACCACTCATTTATCTCCCAGCAACAGTCACCTTTCTGTAAAATCACCAAAGAAGGTCTAAAATGAGTGTCATATACTTTGTCATCCACCATTGAGGATGAGATGCAGCAATTCCACTGGAATAATTTAAAGGCTGAAATTCACACAGTTGTAACAGAGACTCTAGCACCAATGAAATATGACATGCATCATATTTGGAAATAGCCAATCTGACTGCCTTTACCATGATACATGTGTGTTAATTCTTTCCAGAACAATTTGATCAATTTCTTAAAATGTCAGGTTTTCATATGTAAAGCACATTTATCTCTCCTGTCATCAGGAAGAGTGATGTTACAGCCGAATGGCTCCCCCCCCCCCCCCCTCTCTCTCTCTACAGTGCTTGGTAAAGGACCTTGTGATGGGGTAACAGGGACTATAAAAAGATTATAAATAAATAAAAATATTGATGGGGTGTTTTGAGATAGCACACTTGCCATGTAGCTTGTCAGAGGAAAGGTGAATTAGAACCAGAATTAGTCATTTATGTTGAGACAGACCCATGTAAATTTCGCACAAATTCCAAACTTAGACGGCCTATAACTTTCTTCATAGTTGTAATACACTTCTTAAAACATTTTTCCATCTCTTATCCGGGGCATTCACTGAATTAAATCTGACAAGTCAGGTTGAAAACGTTACTTTACTGCGTTGAATTGAAACGGAATGATCGCTTCGTAAGTCGTACACATCGTTGTCAAGATTGCCACACGACACCACCTCTGTCTTAAGTAAAATTTATCTGATCTGCATTAGTGACAATAATACACACGAAAGAAGTGTGAAGTATAAACTTGTATATAAACTATAGTGTAGATATATCCCATTTACTTAATATGATGTAACAATGATATTTTAAATTGACAACAGGACACAAACAGCTCCTGGGTACGACTTACCTTTGATAGGCACAGAACTGCTAAGATGTGGCTTTGGAATAGTATTGTTCTTACGAACAGTTACTGCTTCCCCGTTTCCAAAGATTTCGTACATATTCCCGCTTTAAGATATATATAAATACGAATAAATAGTAATCAACGAATTACCAAACCGCAAAGATTTGAGCTGAAACAATACTCAAAACAATCAGTACAAAGCTGTATTCACAGAGTAAACACACAATAAACATCAGTCGTTGAAGATATCAGTTTAAATACGCCGGCGCTCATTTTAGGGGCTGCCAACATAACAAAACATTATTGGCGAAAAAATATCGAAACATTGCCGTTAGTGCTACGGAAATCAAGGGACGGAATTGTACGTTAACGTAACGTCAGTAAACTATATTCCTCAATCAGGCTCTTTTTATTGTAGATATTCAAGTTGCTCATTCTATATAGAATTTTGTAACACTTTCATAGGATTGTTGACATGTAGTCGGACCAACGAGTTTCATACCAATCGATATGAGCGAATATGGAAACGACCTAGCTGTCTCCCCACCACATCGTCTCAGCTTCAACCAAACGACCAATGATATGGTGCTGTGGGAAAGCCAATGGGAAGGAGATGTGTTTCACGCGCGTGCATAGGAACTAAGTTAACATGCAAGGTGTAGTGCAGTAGTAGTCTACTTTTGTGTTCGCTTCTGTAGCTTCTAGATTGGAAACAGCCAATTGTACTTATTTTTTGAAAGATATGTTTCAACATACGTTAGGATTATGACGTCCATTGATTTTTCGTACTGCTGTTTTACTCAGTAAACACACAATCAGATGAACTAAGCGCACAGTACTCGAATGTCTGCTCGAATTAATTATGTTTCTAAGACACTCATAGTCACGGAAAAAGTAAAGAAATTCTTAAAGGAAATGACAACCTTCCACAACTATCTTCAGTCTTTGCTTATCTTTTTGATTTTTTAAATGCAAGGAGGCAGTTAGTACAGCGTTTCTCACAACCTTCATTGGGTAAATTCAAAGGGAGCATTAATTAGCATGGAATGAATCAACTTTGTAATGGTTTGAAATATACGTTACTGTACAGTCAGCTTCTCCTTTAGGTTCTAAGTTCAGTCTTTGGTGATTTGTGTCTCAGTTAGGAACAGGGGACTGATGACCTGCTGTTTAGTCCCCTTAAAAATCCCAAAACAACAAGAACAGACACCAGGTAGCTTTGGTCCTAAGAAGTATTGATACACCATCTAATGAAAGCCAATATCGTATACCACCAACAAACATAAAAACTGGAGGAAATTAAGGAGCCAGTCGCTGTGGCCGAGTCGATTGTGGCGCGCCAGTCAAGTTCCGCACGGCCACTACGGACGGGTGTCCGAATGCCCCCTCGGGCATGGATATTTGTGATGTCTTTAGTATAAGGTAGTTGATAAGTAGTTTGTAAGTTTAGGGACTGATGACCCCGTAGTTAAGTCCCATAAGCTCTACAAACATTTGAACATTTTGATTTTTTTTAAGATTAAGGACATTTTTGCAAACAATCTTCATGAGAACATTCAATCATGACGATATAAAGCACAGCCGAAGTTTATTTTTTTGATCCTCTTAAATTACATTCTGTATAAAGTTTTACTACTGTGTAAGGCTAGTCACAATAGTACATGAGTAAAATTAAGAAAAACGACTAATACCGGAATCAAAATAAATAGTGGTATGTATCATCATATGTGAAATTAAATCAGTATAGCACCATGTTACACATCACTAAACACTGGAGCAAATAGACAGAAACTCAACCTTTACTTTCTTTATATGAAACAACAGACTTATTTTAATATTCTCTTATAAACATTAGACGATCTACATAAACTCAGATGTTATGTAGTTAAAGCTGGTGGTGATGAAATATACGGTAATGGCCTAACATGTGTCCATACTTGCAGAACAGGAAAAAAAGATACTATGTGTGATTTACCTACAAAACCTAACAATATGATACTGTTGTACAACAGGAAAGAGAACAAACCGAAAAAAGAACCACAAGTGAAATTAGTAGCACCTCCCTCCTTTAGAATAAACAAAGTTGCGGGTTAAATCTGTTTACTATTGCTTATTCAACTAACTACTGTGACTTGGCTAAAGCCACAGATAAGAAATAATATACATTTAGAATCTTCCATAATGCTATTAGTAGCTTAATTTAAAAAATACTAACATTTCCATTCATGAGAACATTCAATCATGACGATATAAAGCACAGCCGAAGTTTATTTTTTTGATCCTCTTAAATTACATTCTGTATAAAGTTTTACTACTGTGTAAGGCTAGTCACAATAGTACATGAGTAAAATTAAGAAAAACGACTAATACCGGAATCAAAATAAATAGTGGTATGTATCATCAGATGTGAAACTAAATCAGTATAGCACCATGTTACACATCACTAAACACTGGAGCAAATAGACAGAAACTCAACCTTTACTTTCTTTATATGAAACAACAGACTTATTTTAATATTCTCTTATAAACATTAGACGATCTACATAAACTCAGATGTTATGTAGTTAAAGCTGGTGGTGATGAAATATACAGTAATGGCCTAACATGTGTCCATACTTGCAAACAGGAAAAAAAATACTATGTGTGATTTACCTACAAAACCTAACAATATGATACTGTTGTACAACAGGAAGGAGAACAAACCGAAAAAAAGAACCACAAGTGAAATTAGTAGCACCTCCCTCCTTTAGAATAAACAAAGTTGCGGGTTAAATCTGTTTACTATTGCTTATTCAACTAACTACTGTGACTTGGCTAAAGCCACAGATAAGAAATAATATACATTTAGAATCTTCCATAATGCTATTAGTAGCTTAATTTAAAAAAATACTAACATTTCCATTCATGAGAACATTCAATCATGACGATATAAAGCACAGCCGAAGTTTATTTTTTTGATCCTCTTAAATTACATTCTGTATAAAGTTTTACTACTGTGTAAGGCTAGTCACAATAGTACATGAGTAAAATTAAGAAAAACGACTAATACCGGAATCAAAATAAATAGTGGTATGTATCATCAGATGTGAAACTAAATCAGTATAGCACCATGTTACACATCACTAAACACTGGAGCAAATAGACAGAAACTCAACCTTTACTTTCTTTATATGAAACAACAGACTTATTTTAATATTCTCTTATAAACATTAAACGATCTACATAAACTCAGATGTTATGTAGTTAAAGCTGGTGGTGATGAAATATACGGTAATGGCCTAACATGTGTCCATACTTGCAGAACAGGAAAAAAAATACTATGTGTGATTTACCTACAAAACCTAACAATATGATACTGTTGTACAACAGGAAAGAGAACAAACCGAAAAAAGAACCACAAGTGAAATTAGTAGCACCTCCCTCCTTTAGAATAAACAAAGTTGCGGGTTAAATCTGTTTACTATTGCTTATTCAACTAACTACTGTGACTTGGCTAAAGCCACAGATAAGAAATAATATACATTTAGAATCTTCCATAATGCTATTAGTAGCTTAATTTAAAAAATACTAACATTTCCATTCATGAGAACATTCAATCATGACGATATAAAGCACAGCCGAAGTTTATTTTTTTGATCCTCTTAAATTACATTCTGTATAAAGTTTTACTACTGTGTAAGGCTAGTCACAATAGTACATGAGTAAAATTAAGAAAAACGACTAATACCGGAATCAAAATAAATAGTGGTATGTATCATCAGATGTGAAACTAAATCAGTATAGCACCATGTTACACATCACTAAACACTGGAGCAAATAGACAGAAACTCAACCTTTACTTTCTTTATATGAAACAACAGACTTATTTTAATATTCTCTTATAAACATTAGACGATCTACATAAACTCAGATGTTATGTAGTTAAAGCTGGTGGTGATGAAATATACAGTAATGGCCTAACATGTGTCCATACTTGCAGAACAGGAAAAAAAATACTATGTGTGATTTACCTACAAAACCTAACAATATGATACTGTTGTACAACAGGAAGGAGAACAAACCGAAAAAAAGAACCACAAGTGAAATTAGTAGCACCTCCCTCCTTTAGAATAAACAAAGTTGCGGGTTAAATCTGTTTACTATTGCTTATTCAACTAACTACTGTGACTTGGCTAAAGCCACAGATAAGAAATAATATACATTTAGAATCTTCCATAATGCTATTAGTAGCTTAATTTAAAAAATACTAACATTTCCATTCATGAAAATAAAAGGAGGGTGGCATTTCAGTAGATGTGTGTACACCAAAACATCACATGAAAATTACTGGAATAGAACAGATTCATCTTGATTGATACAAGCTGATAAATTACTGCATAACTAATAAAAAGGAAGATGAAGTGGCTGTTGCCAACATGTAGCTGTGTTATTTTCCACAACAGAATTCCCTACAAGGACCAGGGTAGTCAAATGTTAACATTTAACAATAAAATATTATACTATTATGAAACTATTATATGAACAATACTTGAAAAAATTCTGTGTATGGCAATTAATGGAGTCTGATGGGGTTAAATTTTTGATTAATTGATTGATTTCTTTACAAATCCAAGTAACTATTTACATTCTTCTAGATAAGCTTATGTAATGTGGTATGAGTGGGACAGTGCACAAATGGTTTAAATCATACTTAACCGGAAGAGTACAGAAAGTTGAAATAAGCAGTTCACATGATATAGATGAAACAATTAATTCCTCTAACTGGGGATTTACCAAAATGGGGTCCCACAAGGTTCGGTCTTGGGTCCCTTGCTGTTCTTAATGTATATTAATAATGACATGCCATTCTACATTCACGAAGATGATAAGCCAGTACTTTTTGCTGATGATACAAGTATAGCTATCACACTTGACAAACAGGAATTAACTGATGAAATTGTAAATCATACCTTTCAGAAAGTTTTTAAGTGGTTCTCTACAAATGGACTCTCATTAAACTTTGATAAAACCCAGTATATACAGTTTCATACAGTAAATGGCATGACACCATTAATAAATTTAGACTTTGAAAATAAATCTGTAGCTAAGTTAGAATATTCAAATTTTTTAGGTGTTTGCAGTGACGAAGGACTGAATTGGAAGAAACATATTGAAGATCTCCTGAAACGTTTGAGTCATTGCAAAATTTGTTGATATACATCTCAGTAAATTAGCTTACTACGCCTATTTTCATTCACTGCTTTCATATGGGATCATATTTTGGGGCAATTCAACATTGAGTACAAAATTATTCACTCCACAAAAGTGTTTAATCAGAATAATTGCTGGAGCCCACCCAAGAGCATCCTGCAGACATTTATTTAGGGATCTAGGGATCTTCACTGTAGCTTCACAATACATATATTCACTCATGAAATATGTTATTAACAATCTGACCCAATTCAAAAGTAATAGCAGTGTGCATAGCTACAACACTAGGAGAAATGATAAAATTCGCTATTCAAGGTTAAATCTAACTTTGGCTCAGAAATGGGTGAATTATGCTGCCACAAAAGTCTTTGATCACTTACCAAGTAGCATCAAAAGCCTGACAGATAGCCAACTAGTATTTAAAAAGAAATTAAAGGAATTTCTGAATGGCAACTCCTTCTACAATATAGATGAATTTTTAGTTAAAACGTAAAAAAATGAAAAGAAATAAAAAAACAAAAAAAAAAAAATAATAAAAAATCCTTAGAATATTGATTGTCAAGTGTACACAACATTTACTACACTGACACGTTCCACATCATTGTGAAATGTCATATATATTATCTATGGAACAAGTATTAATCTAATCTCATCATTGGAGTTTTAAATAAATCACTCAATCAAACATTTAACCCCAGAAGTAGACACACACAAAATGAAGAACGGAGCATAAAATTCCTTGGGGCACAGCTGTTACATAATGTGTCTCTTTGTGAGGTTAAAACTTTAACCAGTAGCCATGAACCACTTATGTACCCCTCCAACTATTTTATAGTTATATCAGCTCGAGTTTAATCAGGACTCTTTGGTTAGTATGTTTGTGTTGCCAATAAGTCTTGGTTCTTTTTTATAAGGTACATACACAGAGACTGCATTGAATGGAAACAATGTCAAGATAAAATAGCTGTGTTATGACTCTGCTGAAAAATGCATGTTCATTTGCATATCTACCACTAAACACTTCCACTGTACTGTAAATAATTGTTTTCGCACTCTACATGCCCAAGACTAGTCTGCTAGTGAGGTCCCCTATTGCAGAGGAAGGCTATTCATGCCCTGACATTTTACTTTGTTCAGTATAATTTTATGTTTTGCACAGTTAAAGCCTTTGACAAGGTCACAGAACTTATCTTTATCAATACTTCATTTGTGAGATCAAGTGTAACTCATTATACTACATGCCATGATAACGTCAAAAGATAGTTAAATAGTCTATAGTTTGAAGGTTGTGTATGAGGCCAGGGGGTAACATTTACAGCCAGTGATCTAGAGATCTTTACAGTAACTTCACGAAATTTGTTATTAATAAACCAACTCAATTCAGAAGCAATAGCAGTGTGCATAGCTATAGCACTAGGAGAAAGGATGACATACACTATTCAAGGTTAAATCTAATTTGGCACGAAAGGCGGCGAATTATGCAGCCTCAAAAGTCTTTGGTCACTTACAAAATAAAATCAAATGTCTGACAGATAGTCAATCAGCATTTAAATCAAATTGAAAGAATTTCTCAATGACATTTCCTTCTACTTAGTAGCTGTTACACCAAAATTAGTAATTTTACAAAAAATTTAAATATATAAATAAATTAATTAAAAATGGTATGTTTCGTAATGTTATTTTTTACTAAACTGATATGTTCCACATCATTACGAAATCTCGTATTCATTATATATGGAACAAGCTTCATCTAATCTAACCTCGTCTAATCTTAGATGAGGTTTCATTGTTTTCTGGGTGTTTATGAGTGTTTACTTGCTCAGATCGCTGGCTATCAAGGTTACCCCCTGGCCTCACACACAACCTTCCAACAAAAACATGTGCCATGTGCTTCAGCGCACCAAGTTTTGTGAACAGTTGAGGAGCAACTAATCAAAACGTATATTGTCCACTTCTGGATAACATTGAGTTTGATATGGTTTTCAGAGGTATTTTATGCGCTGTACACGCTCCTGCATTCAGAATTAATCTACTTGTATGTTTTAACAATGAAATAGTATGTTGAAAATGAATGGTTAAAACCAATCGTATATTGTCCACATCATTGAATGAATCAGAACGTATAATGTCCACATTTACATTTCATTTTGCTTCCTTTTCCTCTAATTTGACAATACTGTCGAGTGTAACAAGTGTCAGGAGTTACAGTACTACAAAGCGTTATACGGAATTGTTGCCTTCTGGCACTGTTTGACACTACTTGAGCCAAGCGGTTATTGTTAGCAGTGTACAGCGGCAGTATAGTGTTATGGTTTGTGTGTATTGCTCGCAATAGATTTAGAAAAAGCATGTGTGGTTGTTGGGAAGGATGGTCTAGATCGTGGGAAAAAAGGATGAAGAAGAAATCAAAACGAGAAATGGAAACTGGCACACATTGGAAAGAAGTAAAACAACTTGAACTTTTCGTGTCGGCTTTAGAAGTTCCATGCAGCAGCTTCACTCCTGAACATATTGATTGTGACTGCTTACATGAAGAACCCGGAATGGACAAAATTTAGTAAATTTACTGGACCCTATAATTCACTGCCTGTAACAGATTGTTGTGTTGATCCAGTTTTTCACAGTAATGTAAAGCTTTATAGCATTCCTTGAAGTAAACATTAATCATATGTTATTATAAATGATACAACTCATGTGAAGTGCGAATGTCTAATATAAGATAACATTTTTAAATATAAAAGTTAATGTGAAGAAATGAAGGTATGTTACTAAAAACGCATCAAAACGTGTAATGTCCTATATGACGGGTCAAAACGTATATTCTGGGAAATATAAATGGAGTTTTTAAGCTAACTAAAAGAAAAAGATCTCTTGCAAGGTATATTGTAGTTCAGTACCTCAAAACGGATCTAACTGTGAAAACGGCTTAAAATTTTATTGAGTAGTTTAGCAGATATCAGTTTTTTGCTTCTCCTGAAAGATTTGAATAAATGGACGTTATAGGTTTTGATTAGTTGGTCCTCATTTGACTTCTCCCTCAATAAAGTGAGATCATATGTAGGCAACTATCCTGCAATGTGGTTGCTCAGTGAGGTTGAACAAATTGTTAAGAATATTGATAATAATGTTTAAAGCAATATTGTTCGAATGACCATGTCACTGGAGGATAAGGAGTCGTATATTAAGGTCACAGATTGCCATATTTCTGGACTGCCATTACACAGAGAAGCGGAAATTCCCCTAACTGGGATGTTCCGTGGCGTGGCCCACAATGTATGCAACATGAAGTACCAGGTACGAAGGCACTTACTTACATCTTATTTCATAAGCTGCACACTTTAATTGGTATGCCTAACGATCAGGTCGGTGGCCTACCTGAGAGTGTAGAGGAATATTTTTCGTTCTCTAATCGATTGATGCCAAACATTACATTGCACTTTCTTGATTCAATTTGTATTATGCAGTCTTCGCTCCTATTTCAGGAGTATATGCACATTACCCAATCTGTATATCCTGATGAGAAAAAGTTTCGACTTGTAAAATGAAAAGTAGTTTTACCATATGAGTATCTGGACTGTATGGCAAAATTCAACGAAAGCAGGCTTCACGCTGAATATGCATTTACCGATTCTCTCACTGGTGATGCCATAACTAATGCAGAATATTTGCATGCCTTGAAAGTCTGTCGAGGGACACAGATGTGCACTTACTTTCAGATGTTTTTGAGAAGTTCAGGAGTGTGTGTTTCTTTATTATACGCACCAGGTTTGTCTTTGAAGACAATGCTCTGGAAGACAAAGTATGACCGATCCAGATATGCTTCTTTTCTTTGGCCAATGGATGCATAGTGGACTTTGTCAGTGCATTCATAGGCACCGTAAGGCAAATAACACGTATATGTGTAAGAGGTGCAACGTATCCCTTCTAATTACATCCTTTATTTAGATGTGAATAAACTCTATGGTCACGCGATGTTGCAGCAACTGCCATTGGAGCGTTTGAATGGGTGCCCAAAGAATAAATAATCAGTTTAGGTGGCAAATAAATAGTTCTGTCACCTAATTCTGATGTTAGAGATATGGTGGGGGTACACAGCGCGTACCCAGATACTTTGCACAATGTTACAAGTGACTCATTATGTCCACAGCAACAAGTTCCACCGGGAGCAAATGGATCCATCCTAAAGTTGATGACTGATATAGTCTCTAAGCAGAGGTACATCTATCGCAGGATAGCAGACTATCGTCCACAAAGAGCCGAATGTAGACATGGTTGTCCTACTGGAAACTGGGGTCTGGTGAAAAAACGACATTCTAAATCATTGCAAAGTTGGGCAAAGTCGTTCCATTTTATAATTGTTGTTGTCCACGTACTGTTGCCTCACATGAATTATTTACAGAAGGATGGAAAAGCTGGTAGAAGCTGACCTTGAGGAAGATCAGTTTGGATTCAGGAGAAATGTGGGAACAAGGGAGGCAATACTCGTCTTACGATTTATCTTAGAAGATACATTAAGGAAAGGCAAATCTAAATTACTATCTTTTTTAGATTTGGAGAAAGCTATTGATAATGTGTATTGGAATACACTCTTTGAAATTCTAAAGTCAGGAGGGGTAAAATATAGGGAGCGGAAGGTTGTTTAGAACTTGTACAATAACCAAACAGTTGTTATTCGAGTTGAAGGGCATGAAAGGGTGCAGAAGTTGGGAAGGGAGTAAGACAGGGTTCTAGCGTTTCTCCAATGTTATTCAATTTGTACATCGAACAAGCTGTGAAGGAAAGCAAAGAGAAATTTGGAGAAGGAATTAAAGTTCAGGGTGCAGAAATAAAAACATTGCGTTTTGTCTGAATCATTGGAATTCTGTCAGAGACAGCAAAGAAACAGTTGAACAGAAAGGACAGTGTGCTTAAAGATTTTACGATCATAATTTCCCGCGCTAAAGTTTAATCGTATCATATTCTGTTAGCGAAACAATCACGCCGTAGTAGCTTCATTGTTGGGACTTCCGGTTCCCGCCTGGAGAGGCAGGCAAGTTCAGATGTGTTCAGTGTCGCCTGCCGCTGCAATGGAGGTAACACACAAGGAACTACACGCGGCTTTGAAATTCTGTTTTCGTGGCAAGAAATCTTCAGCTGAGGCCTATACAATTTACAGGGGGCATATGGATAGTCTGTTCTTCCCTACGGTACAGGTTGAAGGTGGTTTAAAACCTTTAAAGCGAAGAGATATTCAGTTTCAATGAAAGGTGGATGACATGCTCCAATTACTGCTTTTACGGCATAAACACTGCTGCTCTCATTGTGACACAGCAACGACGAATTACCCTAAGGTCACTTTATGAAATACTATACATTTCATTACCGGCCACTCATACCATAGAAACGTTACACATGAGACGTATTTGTGCGCTATGGTTCCACGTCTCCATTCCTGAATCAACAGATGGGGACGTTTGAAAGACAACAACCATCTGCACGAACAGTTCGACGACATTTGCAGCAGCATGGACTATCATCTCGGAGACCATGGCTGCGGTTACCCTTGACGCTACATCACAGACAGGAGCGCCTGCGATGGTGTATGCAACAACGAACCTAGGTGCACGAATAGCAAAACGTCATTTTTTCAGATGAATCCAGGTTCTGTTTGTAGCATCGTGAAGGCGACATCGCGGTGAGCGCACATTGGAAGTGTGTATTTGTCATCGCCATACTGGTGTATCACCCGGCGTGATGGTATGGGGTGCCATTGGTTACATGTCTCAGTGACTTCTTGTTCACATCGACGTCACTTTGAACAGTGGCCGTTACATTTCACATGTGTTACGACCCGTGGCTCTACCCTTGTTTCGATCCCTACGAAACCCTACAGTTCAGCAGGATAATGCACGACCGCATGTTGCAGGAAAATGCTCGACTGCTGCCCTGGCCAGCACATTTTCCAGATCTCTCACCAGTCGAAAACGTCTGGTCAATGGTGACCGAGCAACTGGCTCGTCACAATGCGCCAGTCACTACTCTTGATGAACTGTGGTATCGTGTTGAAGCTGCATGGGCATCTGTACCTGTACACGCCCTCCAAGTTCTGTTTGACTCAATGCCGAGGCGTATCAAGGCCGTTATTACGGCCAGAGGTGGTTGTCCTGATTTATCAGGATCTATGCACCCTAATTGCCTGAAAATGTAATCACATGTTTGTTCTAGTATAATACATTTGTCCAATGAATACCCGATTATCATGTGCATTTCTTCTTGGTGTAGGAATTTTAATGGCTAGTGGTGTCATATCACTTCAGTTTGCAGTACTGTTTGGTAGCACATGCACTACACGTATCTTGTTATTACCCAAATATTACCGGCACGTTGACCATGAAATCGACTTCTTCCTGATCATCACATTCCGTAGAAACGACACAATTGATACATGCTGACGGGTCTACCCGTGGCGCTGGGGACACACAAATCAGCAGAATATTCCATCACTTTATTTTACCGCCATAACCAGCTCTGACACGACACGGAGAGACGCTACCAGATGGCACGCTTTCGTCACTATCGATATACTCATACTCGACACTACCTACTGGAATTTCAGCCTAAAGGGGCATCGACCCCTTACAAATTGCAGGGGGAGAAATCGGGACTGTATGGAGCATATGTAACTGCTCTTACCCATGGCAAAATGTAGGCGGGCTTTACACGGAATGGTGCTATTTTTTATTAAGCTTTGTCAACATTTCAGGAGGGGTTTGATTAGGTTAGATTAGATTAGATTAGATTAGTACTTGTTTTCTTAGATCATGTATACGACATTTCGTAATGATGTGGAACGTGTCAGTTTAGTAAATTTTGTCTATACTTGACAATCTACATTTTAAGATTTTTTTCATTTTTTTAATTTTTTTTACGTTTTATCTAAAAATTCATCTACATTGTAGAAGGCGATGCCATTCAGAAATTCCTTTAATTTCTTTTTAAATACTATTTGGCTATCTGTCAGACTTTTGATGCTACTTGGTAAGTGACCAAATACTTTTGTGGCAGCATAATTCACCCCTTTTTGAGCCAAAGTTCGATTTAACCTTGAATAGTGAATATCATCCTTTCTCCTAGTGTTGTAGCTATGCACACTGCTATTACTTTTGAATTGGGTCGGATTGTTAATAACAAATTTCATGAGTGAATATATATATTGTGAAGCTACAGTGAGTATCCCTAGATCCCTAAATAAATGTCTGCAGGATGCTTTTGGGTGGGCTCCAGCAATTATTCTAATTACACGCTTTTGTGCAATGAATACTTTTTTACTCAATGTTGAATTGCCCCAGAATATGATCCCATATGAAAGCAGTGAATGAAAATAGGCGTAGTAAGCTAATTTACTGAGATTTATATCACCAAATTTTGCAATGACTCAGATAGCATAAGTAGCTGAACTCAGACGTTTCAGGAGATCTTCAATATGTTTCTTCCAATTCAGTCCCTCGTCAATGCAAACACCTAAAAATTTTGAATATTCTACCTTAGCTACAGATTTATGTTCAAAGTCTAAATTTATTTATGGTGTCATGTCATTTACTGTATGAAACTGTATATACTGGGTTTTATCAAAGTTTAATGAGAGTCCATTTGTAGAGAACCACTTAATGACTTTCTGGAAGATATTATTTACAATTTCATCAGTTAATTCCTGTTTGTCAGGTGTGATAGCTATACTTGTATCATCAGCAAAAAGTACTAGCTTAGCATCTTCGTGTATGTAGAATGGCAAGTCATTAATATATATATTAAGAACAGGAACCCCAGGAACCCCGAGGGGTCCCGAGGAACCAAGTCTGTCGGACGCTTGTAGGTTCGCAGACAGAAGAGAACGTGGTAGGAGGAGCTGCGAAGTCGAGGAGGAGGACAGAGAAAGGCGCGGGGGTGGCCCCACCCCAGGGGACGGGTTGTTACAGCGGGCACGACGTCGCCTGTGAGCGGCGAGTGGGGGCAGGGGCGAGGGGGTGGATCGATGTCTGCGCTGGGGTGGGGTGTAACTGCGCGCCCGCCCTGATCGTAAACAGCACTGGGGCACAGGAAAGGGGGGGGGGGAGGGGGGCAGTCGCGTGGGCGGTGGCCTGGCCTCGTAAACCGCCCCCACAGCGCCTGCTCCGCGTGCGACCGCATTTATAGTCCGCGGGAGTCGCCTACAGGCCTGTGTGGGAGACTCTGATGCTGGACTCCGTATCTTACTTATCCTTCTCATCACGTCTGACATCACTGATGATGTACACAAGCTGATCACCAGTATCTAAGTTAAATTAGGGTTTACAGACCTGACGACAACGAGCTCTGATTGCATTCTTCTGGGCCTGCTGCGTCATGTAAATCGTTTAGTGACCTTGTTAATTTTCCAAGGACGCTGTTTTTAAATACATTATTTATTAGATCGAAGGGCAAGAAAGGGACGCAGAGGTTGGGAAGGGAGGAAGACAAGGTTGTAGCCTTTCCCCAATGTTGTTCAATGTGTGCATTCAACAGGCAGTGAAGGAATGGAAGGAGAAATTTGCTTAGGGCATTAAACTACAGGGAGAAGAAATAAAAACATTGCGGTTTGCTGATGACATAGTAATTCTCTCAGAGACTGCAAAAAATCTGGAAGAGCAATTGAATGGAATGGACATTGTCTTGAAAGGAAGATATAAGATGAACATTAACAAGACTAAAACGAAAGTAATGGAATGCAATGTCAGAAAATCAGGCGATGCTGAAGGAATTAGATTAGGTAATGAGACAATAAAAGTAGTTGATGAATTTTGTTATTTGTGTAGCAAGATAGCTTCTGATGGCCGAAGTGAAGAATATATAAAATGCAGAATGGCTATGGGAAAAAAAGCATTTCTAAAGAAGAAAAGTTCGTTAACATCCAATATTAATTTAAATGTTAGGAAGTCCTTTCTTAAAGCATTTGTCTGAAGTGTAGCATTGTATGGGAGTGTAACGTGGATGATAAGGAGTTCAGAGAAAAAGATGACAGAAGCTTTCGAAATATGGTGCTATATACTAATGATGAAAATTAGATGGGTAGATCACGTAATTAATGAGGAGGTGCTTAACCAAATCTGGGAGAAAAGGAGTTTCTGGCATATCCTGACTATGAGAATGGATAGATTGGTTGGACACATTCTGAGACCTCAAGGAATTGTCAACTTAGCATTAGAAGGAAGCGTGTGGGGTAAAAATCGTAGAGGGAGACCGAGGGACGAATATAGTAAGCAGATTCAAAAGGATGTAGATTGCCGAACGTATTCTCAGATGAAGAGACTTGCACAGGGCAGGGTAGCGTGGAGAGCTGCATCAAACCAGTCTGCGGACTGAAGACCAGAACAACAACATTTATTGCGACAGGCCGGTTTCGTCGTGAATGCCATCGTCAAGTTAACTCTAAAATACATGGTTAGGTATACTAATAAATTTAACTGGATAATTATAACTCATAGATTTACTCTTTATACATCCATTGGTTCCTTTTCTTCTCCTTGTAACATCGCTATTTACCTTTTCTAATTATAGCTCGACCCACGATGGTGGGTTGTGCACGTCTAGACCAAGGAGGTTACAATAAGGGAAAATGCCCTTAACGCCACAGAAGTGAAGGCATTGTCGCTATATTACGGTGCCAATAACATTTATGGTGACGAGTTGAAAGTGGAACTTATCTAAAAAGAAAACAAACGTTACCTGCATTGCCTATCGATGTGCAAGCAGAACAAAATAGTCATCTGGTATTTTACAGTTTCTTATAAATTAATATATAGTTTTTGTTTCAGTATTTTTCCCTCAGTTACGAGATATAGGTTTCCTTGAAATTTCATAGACCTGGTGGTACAGAATTTTAGTATGATATTTAATGATGCGGAACCTGTAGAGAGAATTTTCGTGTGTTCCACAGAAAAAATCGTCTCTTCAGTACTGATAAGTCATGGTTATAAAATTTCAACACGAAATATCTACAGGAGAATGGAAAAGCTGGTAGTAGCTGACCTCGGAGAAGATCAGTTTGGATTCAGGAGGAACGTAGCAACGCGGGAGACAATACTCACTTTACGACTGATCTTAGAAAATAGATTAAGGAAAGGCAAACCTTCATTTATAGCTTTTGTAGATTTGGATAATGTTGTTGTTGTGGTCTTCAGTCCGGAGACTGGTTTGATGCAGCTCTCCACAATACCCTATCCTGAGCAAGCCTCTTCATCTCCACATAAGAACGGCAACCTATATCTGTCTGTATCCATCTCTTGGTTTTCCTCTGCGGTTTTTACCCCACACACTTCCCTGCAACGCTAAATTCACAATTCCTTGATGTCTAAGAATGTGTCCTACCAATCTATCCCTTCTTTTAGTCAAGGTATGCCAGAAATTTCTTTTCTCCCCAATTCTTTTCAGTACCTCTTCATTAGTTACGCGATCCACCCACCTAATCTTCAGTATTCTTCTGTAGCACCACGTTTCAAAAGCCTCAATCCTCTTCCAGTCCGTACAGTTTATCGTCCATGTTTCACTCCCATACAAGGCAACACTCCATACAAATGCCTTCAGAAACGACTTCCTTAGGCTTAAATCAATATTCGATGTTAACAAACTTCTCTTTTTCAAGAACGCTTTTCTACCCATTGCCATTCTGCATTTTATATCCTCTGTACTGCGACCATCATTTGTTATTTTACTGCCCAAGTAACAAAACTCATCTATCTATTTTAATGCTTCGTTACCTAATCTAATTCCTTCAGCATCACCTGATTTTCTTAGACTGCACTCCATTACCCTAGTTTTGCTCTCGTTAATGTTCATTTTATAGTCACCTTTCAGCACACTGTCCATTCCGTTCAATTGCTCTTCCAGGTCCTTTGCTGTATCTGACAGAATTACTATGTTGTCAGCAAAACACAATGATTTTAATTCTTCACCCTGAACTTTAATTCCTTCTCCAAATTTCTCTTTGCTTTCCTTTATAGCTTGCTCAATGTACAAATTGAATAATGTTGGAGAAAGGCTACAACCCTGTCTTACTCCCTTTCCAACCATTGCATCCCTTTCATGCTCTTCAACTCTGACAACCGCTGTCTGGTTTTTGTACAAGTTGTAAATAACCTTACGCTCTGTACATTTTACTCCTGCTTGCTTCAGAACTTGAAAGAGTTTATTTCATTCAACATTGTCAAGAGCCTTCTCCAACTCTACAAAAGCTAGAAATGTGGATCTGCCTTTCCTTAATCTATCTTCTAGGATAAGCCGTAAAGTGAGGATTGCCTCCCGTGTTCCTACATTTCTCCTGAACCCAAACTGATCTTCCCTGAGGTCAGCTTCTACCAGCTTTTCCATCCTTCTGTAAATAATTCGTGTTAATATTTTGCAACCATGACTTATTAAACTGATGCTTCAATAATTTTCACATCTGTCTGCACCTGCTTTCTTAGGAATGGGGATTATAACATTTTTTAAAGTCTGAGGGTACTTCACCTGTCACATACATCTTACACACCAGGTGAAACAATTTTGTCTCCCAGAGACTTCAGTAGCTCTGAGGGAATATTATCTACTCCAGGGGCCCTGTTTCGACTTAGGTCTTTCAGGGCTCTGTGAAATTCATCTCTCAGTATAGTATCTCCTATTTCATCCTCATCTACTTCTTCTCCCTTTCCTACAATATTGCCGCTAAGTTCATTTCCTTCATAGAGCCTCTATATATACTCTTTCCACCTTTCAGCTTTCCCTTGATAGTCACTGAGCTGTTTTTCTTATCCCCAAATGTTTCTTTTATTTTCCTGTAGGGTGCATCTATTTTTCCCCTATTTATACATTGTTCTACATCCTTGCATTTACCTTCTAGCCACTCCTGCTTAGCCATTTTGCACTTCCTTTCAATCTCATTTCTTAGTCGTCTGTACTCCATTTTGCCTGTTTCATTTACTGCGTTTTTATATTTTCCCCTTTCATCGATTAAATTTAGTAACTCCTGTGATATCCAAGGATTTTTTGTAGGTCTTGCCTTCCTACCTATTTTGCCCTCTGCTGCTTTCACTATTTCATCTCTCAATGCTACCCATTCCTCCTCTACTGTTTTATTTCCCCCCGTTTCTGTCAATTGTTGCCTAAAGCTCCCTCTGAAATTCTTAAGAACTTCAGGTTCCTTCAATTTATCCAGCTCCCATCTCCTTATTTTCCTACCTTTTTGTGGTTTCTTTAGTTTCAGCCTACAGTTCATAACCAACAAGTTATGGTCAGAGTCTATATCTGCCAGTGAAAGCTTTTGATAATGTTAATTGGAATACACTCTTTCAGATCTTGAAATCAACAGGAGTAAAATATAGGGAACGGAAGGTTATTTACAACTTGTACAACAACCAGACAGCAGTTATCAGAATTGAAGGGCATGATAGGAATGCAGACGTTGGGAAGGGAGTAAGACAGGGTTGTAGCCTTTCTCCGGTGCTATTCAATTTGTACATCCAGCTGGCGCTGAAGGAAAGGAAGGAAAAAATTGGAATGGGGATTAAAGTTCAGTGTGAAGAAATAAAAACATTGCGTTTTGCTGATGACATTGTAATTCTGTCAGAGACAGCAAAGGACCTGGAAGAGCAGTTGAATGGAATGGACAGTGTGTTGAAGAGAGCGTATAAAATGAACATTAACAAGAGCAAAACAAAAATAATGGAATGCGGTCTTAGAAAATCAGGCGATGCTGAAGGAATTAGATTAGGTAACAAAACAATGAAGGTGGTAGATGAGTTTTGTTACTTGGATAGGAAAATAACATATGATGGTCGCAGTACAGATGAAGGGATCGCTGGGTAGGACACATTCTTAGACATTGAGGCATCATAAATTTAGGATTGGAGGAAAGTGTGTGAGGTAAAAATTGCAGGGGCAGACCAAGAGAAGCATATAGTAAGCAGATTCAATTGGATGTTGGTTGCCGTTCTTATGAGGAGATGAAGAGGCTTGCTCAGGATAGAGTAGGGTGGAGAGCTGCACCAAACCAGTCTCCGGACTGCACTTACAAAAATGATACAGCTTGGTTCTGTCATTGTTGGAAAAAACGTATTCTACATTTCCTGTGAACTACTGCAGCTGGTAATGTCAGTTCTTGTAAGGCATTTGGGTATTATTCCGATATGTAAGTCATACTTATCAAATGATATTTTGCGTTTATAAATCACAGTTCAGCTGTCTGGAAGGTCTGCATTTGTCCACAAAATTTCACAATATATACTCAGAAATGAGTGATTTAAATCTATGACAGTTAACAGGGCAAGAATCAATGCTTAAATCTAAAAACATATTTACTTGGCTCCGCAATATGGCGGACTGGCTTCAATCGACAGCTAAGCTTTTCATAGTACTGCCGTCTCCCATTATTTTAACTTCCTTGGTACAATGACAGAAAAAGCAACTTTCTAGGTTTGAAGTGACGGTTGAAATATGCTTATATACGTCCTTTGCGCTTGAAAAAACTTTGTATCCTACAAATGATGCCCCCCCCCCAAATGATTAGGTAGAATTTGTTGCGTGCCAGCACCACCAGCGGCTACAGATTGGCAAAGAAATGGAATAAAATCCACGGAATAACTCGCTAGAGTTATGTTTAATTTTGGCACTACCTTCGATAATCGCAGCTCACTGGCTGTCTGAGAATGCGTTACGTAGACGCAAACATGAAGTCAAAACTCGACCACCTTCGTTCCTGGTTCCAAATATAGTTGTTTAATTAACATATATATTAGAACTGTTGTTTTTATACTTGTTTATGAAGCTGTTCACATACCACATTAATTCTTATGCTACTTTGACAGATGAGTCAGCGATATTACCCAAAAAGCATACAATTTCGAAAAAAAGTCGTAAAATCGTTACGAAACTCATACACCACAAAGTTACATTAGAAATAATTCTGCAAACAAATATGTGACAACTCATTTACATACAAGTGTAGAAACTCCACTTATACCACTGGTCTCTATACTACCTGGATGTTGAACTTCAGCTGTTGAGTGTGCCAGAAATAGATGTTCATATTTCGTTTCTTGCCAAATTCAAATATGGCAGCTATGCTGTATTACAATAAAACTGAAAAGAAAATACATTTAGATTCCGCTCCCATATCAACCTTTTACATAACATTATTGACATAAATTACAAATCAAGAGATAAGTAAACAATTCTTTGTCATGTAATAATTGAAAAATTTGCCAAATTTATACATGGCGGACAATCTGAAAATGTATGTAAAATATTTGAATGTGCAGATACGCTGCAGTTTAATACTCAGACACCAGAGTTATATATCCCATTTGGATATCAAAAATACAGTCGTGGGCGTAAAAAACCTCCTTTATGAAAGGCAATCTGATGAAAAGAAAGTGCCATCAATTGGTAATACAACCACCAAGCAGTTTGCTAACCATCTACATCTACAAGGGATACTCTGAAAATCACATTTAAGTGCCTGTCAGAGGGTTCATCGAACCACCTTTATACTATTTATCTCCCATTCCATTCTCGAATAGCCTGCAGGAAGAGAGAACACCTGAATCTCTCCGTTTGAGCTCTGATTTCTCGAACTTTATTCCGATGATCTTTTCTACCCATGTAAGTGGCAGTCAACAATATATTTTCGCATTCGGAGGAGAATGTTGGCAATTGGAGTTTCGTAAGTATCCCACGCCGCAGCGATAAGCGCCGTGTTGTAATGATTCCCATCCCAGATCCTGTATCATTTCCGTAACGCAGTCTCCTCTGTATCGTGACAATACAAAATGAGCTGCCCTTCTTCGGTCTATTCCGATTAAAAATGACCCAAATACTCGTAGATAGAGTCAATGATATAAAAGAGAAGAATCGGCTTATTGTCTTATGTGGCAACTTCAGAAATAATTACATAAAAAAATGTTGCCCTATTAGAGATTTTTTACGAGTTAACCTTGTTCCCCTGCACCACAGGAATTTGCTGGGGAGAGGGGATCTGGAAATAACTGTACCTGAGTGGTGTCTGTAGTGTCATATCGCACAGTAGTGATACTGTGCCATATTGGATGAACTATGCATCTTTAATGTTATGCAACATTTCAAAGTGCTTCATAATGAAGTATATTAATGCTAACATGGTAAAACGGCTTCTGCACACCTGGAACGGTAAGTCTTAGGCATGTAAATATTCTAAAATGATTCAAATCTCCTCATAATTTAGTAAAAAAAATTCATGACTGACAGGTCCATATTTTATTATTTTGTTAAATACATTTGACTTCCATGTTGATAGATAGCGGTATTCACATTGGAATGTAATATTGACGAATTGGTGATATAATATATTTGGAGGAAGTTATGGCAATTGATTCATTTATATGTTAAACACAAAGGTTTCTTTTTCTAGTAATGATAATGGTGATGATGTAAGTAAATTTGGTAATAATATTTCACTTTACTTTAGTGCTTGGAGACCAGTGATACATTGAGGCACTTAAAACTGTTTTTCGGAATATTTAGGAAAATAAAAATTGGATTATAACTAACTCGCTGTAAAAGTTGTTCACATTAAAGAGGGAGATTCATTAACAAAAAAGTCAACCACCTTGCACCATCCCTATGGTAGGAAGTGGGCGACTTTGAAATCTTAAATAGGACACACATTTTTATTGCAGATTTGGATTCTCCATGAAAAAATGTCTTCTGTATGAAACATTCTGTAATCGGCAAAAATGAAAATGAGTAGAAATTTGTTGAGAAACAGCAATACCTCAAAGAAATGCACATCAGATTAAGAAATTAAAAAATGCAGTTTCTGATGCTTTTGATAATGCTATCATATGACACCTCCCACAATCGAATGAAACACTACATTGATCATGCTTTCAGTCCATGGTCAGACTGTTCCTTGTTCTTCAATGATTCGGACTGTACACATCTCCATGTAGTTCTTCCATGATGTTGACGATTGCAAAGAGAGTATGTGAGATTACCGCCCAATAGAAATATTAGTAATTAATAGCATTTGAAATTAAACAGTATGAAGTTCACTGCAAACATTGACCATGCCAATGCACCAAATGTTACACAATTATATTCTTAATAATTATGGTAGCAATGTATGTACGCAGTTGGGTGACAACATTTATAGTTAGGCCATAGGCAGAAATTCTCCACGCTGAGATTTGTGTGTGCTTGTAGCTGAGGGGAGGCGGCGAGCAGGCCGACGTTGGTGGCTTGTTCCAGCTTAGGATTTTCCAGGCTAGTTTCCGGTGAGGGGAGAGAGGGACAATGGCGAGTGCCAGGCGTAGTGCAGAGCACAGCGTGAAATAAAATATTCTAATACTACTTGCATTTGAAGTAATACGATGCAGTTAGGAACCTTTAAGGCCCTCATTACAAAATAGCCTGTTGACAAATAAACAATACATTAGCTGATATAGTCACATCTGACGTAATATGTTTAATTGACAATGAAAAATAATAAATTACCAATGAATACAAGACAGTTACACAACTAGCATGGCAATGTTTGTTTATAAAAACAATATATTAACTATTTCTCATTTCATTTTCAATTAATCTTGTGTATTTTATCTTGAAGTATTCAGTTAAATCACTTATCTGTGATATAAGAAATTGCACGATTATAATAAATAGTACAAAGGATGTTTATCCCAATATATATAAAAAAACTAAGAAGATATTTGTTTAATGTGTAGTGCAATTATTTTGATTTTAAGTAAAGTTTTAGAAATGTATTGGCTGAGCGCTGTACATTGGCAAGTCGGTTAGAACAGCTCACATGGGGAAGTTGATGACGTAGGGAAAAAACCAAGCAGTTGGACTTTTGGCGCGCACGTGCGTGGGCAGGAAGTGAGGACTCGGGAGCAAGTGGTGTAGCTGGCCGGGCGGCGTCGCTCTACGACAGTCGGCGTGTGGATCTCCAGGTGGAGAATAGAAGATTTTGTGTGTGGCAATTGCCAGGTGTCATTGCTCGTCGTAGACTGCACCAAGTTGTATCGAGTGCTACTGCGTGTTGTGAATATTTAGCCGATGGAACAAGGTGTGCATCGCACTGAATTAAAGTGACTGTGTTTTGTTAGTGTAACATGTGTCGTCGCACAGGCATGAACATAAACGCTATTTGAGATAGGCACAAGGTGTGAAAACAATTTGCGACAAATATTCATTTTGTCTGGGGGCTCACGAGCTATAACTTTATTTGATAAATGTGTCGACGTACAGACGTATCAGCCACAGGGTTTTAATATGGCGTAATAAACAACATAAAGTGAACTTTCACGTGTTTTCAAAAATAGTAGTTAGTACACCCTTTTCTCACATGAACTTGACTTTATTATGAATTTTTTTGTTAATCATATGCAGGGAAGGAAAGCTGCGAATGTGTGATATCATCCCCTAGAAAACGAGTCAAACAGTAGCAGTCACAGTTCCAGTGTTTTTGTATGTTTAGGAATTTGGTTCGCAGTTGGTGGTTGTGAGTTTTAAAAATTAAACTTTCTCTATTTTAAACTCTCACCCCGAACTTTCACCCTCGCATTTGGAGGCTCGTTACGGGATAAGTTGACGTTGGACGTGCTCGGACGGAGAGATTACGGTGTGTATAGGACAGTGAACAGTTACGAACGATTGTAAGCAGAAGCGCGGACGCGACGGACAGTTTCAAGTGTGTGTGGCGGCTGGCAGCAGAGAGCGGGATAAATTCACAGTGGTCTTGCTCGGACAGAGAGGTAGGGTGTGCTTAGGACAGTGATAGTGGATAAAACAGTTAGCATAATCGTGGACGATACGCGAACGCGTCGCGTGGTTAACGACGGTTGGTGACTGGCTGAGTTCGAGCGCGGGCATCCGTAACCGGCGATCGACGGCGCATCGGCCCGGCAGCAGCGAGCGACGGCGCGCGGGATCCACGCACTCAAATTTCATCTTCTGCAACAGACGGCAGTGATCGTGGGGACTTCGCAAGTCGCCAATGGAGCGTCGGGGCACAGCAGCTTCGATTCTACAAAGGATAAGGGATGCACTGAGGACATATTCCAGCCACAGCTTCTACAACAGACGGCAGCGAGCGTTGGGGACGTCGCAGCTCGTTGCAGCAACTTCTGGATTAAAAGATAAGTAAAGCAGCTGGCGCTATAAATTCTTGTGTGTTAATCAAGCTTTCTTGTGATACCGATAATGGATCAGGTTTTTAAAAAGTCGCCAAGCGACGTAGATTCAGAGAGTAGCATACCAGAAAGTCCAAAGAGGGTAAATACTGGGGGAATGTTGTTGACACCGGAGATGATCGCAGCCATGTTAGCGAGTTTTAGCTCAAATTTAGAATCAAAAATATAAAATTCACACTCAAATTTAGAATCAAAAATAGAAAATTCAAACTCACATTTAGAATCAAATTTAAGATCAGAAATAGGAACTGTAAAATCAGAAATAGAAACTGTAAAATCAGAACTGAAAGCAGACTTTAAGGCAGACATTGGGGCACTACAAAATTCAATGTTTGCATTAAAGGCAGAAATAATCACAGACATTGACAAAAAGATAGGAAGTCTAACAGAATGATTTGAAAATAGGTAAAAGGAGATACATGCCAGAATTGGTGCTATTGAGACTGAGGTAGGAGGCAAGTTAGATGCTGCGAAACAAATATGTGATCACAGGAATGAGGGCACTATGCAGGCATTGGCTGAGGTTGACAAGAGGATGGTGGCAGGTATTGAGGAAACAAAAACTTTGTTGCCAGGAAAATTAGAGAATACAGAATGTAACTTTAGGAAAAAGATAGAACAAGTAGTGACAGTAAACAATACTGAGATTGAGAAGGTGAACACTAGAATAAATAATCTAGAATTATGTACTGCATCAGGAAACACTAATTGGTCCATGGTGCAGACACCTAATGGCAAAAAGTTTTCAGGAGTGGGTAATTATCATGCAGTAGATTTTTTGGCTGCATGCAAGGACCAATTTGTGCCTGGTATGTCAGACCAGTGTAAAGTGAAGTTAGCAAAGAGAATGCTTGACTGTTCTGCTCAAACTTGGGCAAATCAGTGTGCTGATAAATTTGTTAGTTTTGAGGCGTTTGAAAAATTGCTTTTAAATAAGGAATGGGGGGGAGGCCAAGCAAGCTAAGATACGAAATGAATTCTTGAACGGGCCAAACTATGTGGAAAGGAAACAGAGCATGAAGGAATTTTGTCAGGAGGAACTTGAGAAACTAGTGCATTTAGATACACCTTTGAGTCTTTTAGCAGTAATTTCCACTTTGTGTAGGAGGTTACCTGCAGATTTGCATTGGCAGTTAATTCGCCATCCCACAGATTCAGCTGAGAATTTCATTGAATTTCTAGAAAAGGTAGACCAGGGTTTAGTTATGGAACGACAGCTCAGGGGGACGCAGCATGTGAACCACAATGAAAACAGAGGCAGTAGAAATGGGGGTCACAACCAGGGAAACCACAATAGAGAGAGGAATTTAAATGAAAATTGGAGAGGTAACAATAACAGAGGAGACAACTGGGAGAATAGAAGCCAGAGGGAAACATGGGAAAATGATAGGAGAAATCAAAGGCAGGTAGGTGGAAATAGGAATGGGGATAACAGTAGGAGAGAAAATCAGAGACAGAATCAGGGAAACTAAGATTTGTTCCAAATGAGGTCCGTTTTGGGACAAGGAACTATTCTAATAATAGGACCAGAAGATGGGATAACAGGGGATCTAATGACCATAATTACAGTAGGAATAGAGATGGGGAGAGAAGGGAGGAAAAACTATGTCACACGGGCAGAGATGATGATAGGAAAGAGGAAGTAGGAGTTCACAAAGGCAAGGATAAAGAAAAGAGGGAAGAAAACATAAATAGCGTAAACAAGGAAAGGGAGAAAAGAGAGGAAAGTATGTGTCAGATGGATGCTGTTATAGGTAGTGAGGAAATTTTTGGGGATTGGTTCATGCAACATGACAAAAGAAAGGCAAACAGGAGGACAGGAGGACAGTAAAGGAGAATATGATGTGCGAAATTTATTCAATAACAAATGTAAGGAGGATGACAATAGTATTGGGTTAGCCTTAGTTTTGAGTGACTCAGAGGCACCAGTGTTGACTAATTGTGAAAGTGTGATTGTGAATAGTGATAATGGGATTTATAAACAAACTGGCCCAGCTAAAACTAGTGAGGGTACTGGAACCAGCACAAAAGTGATACATGGGATAAATGGTGTTGAGTGTGTGAATGAGAATGAATGGAGTTCTGAATTTAAAAAAAAATTAAATGTGATCCAGTAAAAACAATAAATGGCACTGGGTCTAGTATGAATAATGAGAGAAGTGTGAATGTATCTGAAGTAGGTGAAATTGTCAATACTGATGTACACCCACCTGTAATTGATGATGTGTTGGGACAGGACAGAGGTATTATTGAGAAGATAAAGTGGATTAGGCAGTGGGCACCAGATGATTGGCCATTACACAAATATGAGTATTTGGACCGACTTGGGAAGCAATGTAATAGGGATCAAATTTACTATAGCCTGGTAAAAGACTTAGTGAGTGGAGAGAATGAATACAATGAATTAAGGGGATGTAAGGAAATGGATTGTGATGGGTTAGGAGCAGGGTGGATTGATAAAGAAGTAAGTGAATATGGTCCAGATGATTGGGTCCAATTCCTCAAACATTTAAAATCAGTGGAGCCAGTGACATGGGTAGAAGAGAAATATGGGTATGCAAGGAAACTTGGGGAGTTGAGTGCAATAAACCCAGAATTTGGGAAAGCATTCAGTGAAATATTTGGAAATGATGAGGACATACAACCATATTGTTATGTAGGGGAAATAAATACTATGGTTAAGAACTGTATGCAAGAAATTGAGGAGGATTTGTTGGCAGAAAATGAACTTGAGGAAGGTGTTATTGAAAATGTACAGCCCATTATAAATGTTAAGGTAGAAGGGGTCTGTGAAACTGCATTGATTGATTCTGGAAGTACAATTAGTGTTATTTCAGAGGGTTTCTACAATCAAATCAAGAGTACAGGGACAGTAGAGTTTCCAGTTACTGGGGTACAGATAAAGAATGCTACTGGCAGTTACAGCAAATCAGTGAATAAGGAAGTAGTGTTAGACTTGATGATTAAGGATGAATTGTTTAGTCAAGGTTTACTTGTCATAAAGGGACTTTGCTTAAATTTAGTGTTGGGAAATGATTTTTTGTGCAAATATGGGGCACAACTAGACTATAAGGACAAGGCTATAAAATTGAATGTAGGGGGTTGTATGAAGAGGATTAAATTTAAGAACTCTGTTGATGAAAAGAATCTGATGTCATGCATACAGATAGCACAATGTGTTATGAATGAAGCTGAAGTTGAGGAAGAAATATGGAGGAAGGTAGATGAGACAAAGGGGATAAGTGAAAGTCAAAAGGGGGAATTGTATTATTTATTGTCTAGGTATAAGAATTTGTTTTCTGAAAAGCCAGGAAAAATCTTAGATTTTGAATATGAAATTAGGGTAAAACCACATGAACCAGTTAAAGCTAAGCCTTATGCTATAGCCATATCTGAAAGGGAATCAGTCAGAACTGAATTACAACGGATGCCGGACTGGAGCATAATTGAAAGATGTAGAAGCGAGTACAGCATTCCCATGGTAGTGGTAAAAAAAGAAGGACAAATCTGTGCGGTTTGTGTTAGACGCCAGAAAATTGAACAAAATAATAGTTCCTGAAACAGATCACCCAGAGAACAAGGATGAACTGATTCAAGGGTTCCATAATGTGAAACTTATCACCAGCATGGATCTGACTGCCGGATTTTGGCAGGTGCCGCTGGCTGTTGAGAGGAGGAAATACACGGCTTTCTTATTTGAAGGCAGGGCAAATCAATATAAGGTTGTTCCTTTTGGTTTATGTATTTCTGTTGCTGTTTTCATTAGAGCTTTGAGATATGTGTTGGGAGATGAACTGATGAGAAGGCTTACAATTTATGTGGATGACATATTGGTTGCTACAGCTACTTGGAAGTAGCATTACCGTTTATTGCAGGATGTGTTTACAGCTTTACTTACAGGGGGTATGACACTCAAGCTTAAAAAGTGTGAATTTGTGAAAGCAGAAATAAACTTTTTAGGTCATGTGTTATCTTCAGAACGATTTATGCCTAATGGGGATAAGATTAAGGCAATAGCAGAATGTGCAAAACCTAAGAACCGGAAGCAGTTAAAATCGTTTCTCGGCATGGCTAGTTTCTACAGAAAATACGTAAGTAATCAAAGCCTGAAATCTCCAAATTTGTCACGGTTATTGAAGAAAAATGTGTCTTGGGTGTGGTCTGATGAATGTGATAGGGATTTTGAAAGAATCAAAACCAGTCTGTGCAATAGCAAACTCTTACATTACCCAGACATGTCTCTTCCATTTTACGTAGCCACACACAGCTCAGACTATGGAATAGGAGTTGCTATCTTTCAAAGAAAATAAGTGGATGGTGAGATTGAACACAGAAGCATATCATTTGCAAGCAGGGTCCCATCAAAACATGAGCGGAGATATGGTATTTCGGAGAAGGAACTTTTGGCTATAGTTTGGGGTTTTCTAAAATTCAGAATTTACGTGCAAGGTCATGAGAGAATTGTTATGACTGACCGTAAGGCATTGAGCTATTTGCAGGATTGTAAGTTACTAAATCAAAGGCTGGCACGTTGGGCACTAATACTCCAACAATTCCAGTATAAGATAGAATACATAAAGGGCACTGAAAAAGTAGTTGCTGACAGCCTGTCCCGTTTGCCTATTAAAGGGGATGAAACTATAGAACTTGAGGGTGAAGGCACTGAATTCCACATGATGTACATGAAAGGTGTTGATGGGGAAAAACATCTGTAAGGACATGAGACGGATACAGAACACTGATCCGATTCTCAAACTGGTCAAACCAAACATGAGTACAAAAGGGCACGAAAAATTAGATAAATATTACTAGATCTATAAGGGGATAGGAGAAAGAATGTTGACAAAGAAGAATGGCGGGTATGTTGGCCAGAGGAACATGTCCAGTCGTTGATAGAATATATACATTTGTCACATGGTCATTATGGACCACAAACGTGTTTGGAAATATTACAGTATTATGTTATTTTTCACAATATGGATAGAAGTGTTAGGAAACAGTAAGGTGCTTGTGATAAATGCCAGCGTGTGAAGCATAGCACTGTGGCTAGCCAAGGTGAAATGCCAAGATTTTATCTAAGGGTGTGGGTGTGCTGTTGGCAATTGACCTTTTTGGACCATTACCAGCAAGTAGGGGTGGACAAAAATATGTCATACTTACTGTTGATGTGTTTCCAAAATATGTAAGGCTATACGGTATCAAGAAGGCTACCAGCAAAACAATAATCTGTAAGCTAGAGCTAGATTATTTCAAAAAACATGGAAAACCTAAGGCTTGCTGTCAGACAATGGTTCCCAGTTTGCATCTAAGGCATGGGAAGATTTTATGCAACAGTCAGGTGTGAAACATATAAAAATTTCAGTTTACCATCCGGCGAGCAATCCTGCCGAGCGATACATGCGCGAGTTGGGGTGGCTATGCCGAACATACCGTAGTAATAACCACAAATCATGGGCAGAGTACATTGTTTCTTTTGAGGATGTCATGAACAGTGTTAAAATTAAAGCAACAGGATATACACAATATGAGATAATGATGGGCAAGAAGGCACCGAATCTAATAGGTGAGATTGTAGATTTCCCACCAGGGGATCAGGTGACACCACAGGAATGGATAAAGCTGGCGACCGAGCAGATGGCTAAGGCAGCAGCTCAGAGGAAAAACAGACATGATAGTAGGTACAAGCCAACTAAGTACAAATTCAATGACCTATTACTAGTGAAAACTAAAGAAAAGTCTCGTGACATTGATGGAGAAATAAAGAAATTTTGTGAGTTATATCATGGGCCATTCCGGGTAGCAGAATGTCTGTACGCAAATGCTTACTGGTTGGAATGCCCCAAGTCTGGTTAACCATTGGGGTTAAGAAATATTACTGAGTTGAGGCTATATAAGCAACTGGATTAAGCCAGTTTGCAGCCTCATGTGAATATTAGGTTTAGGATCTATATGTATTTTTTTGTGATTTATGTATGTCTAGATTTAAGAGTTTTTGTGGAGTAACTTGACAATTTGATAATTATTTTGACTTGGTTTACTCTCTATTTTTGCCTTGCTTTATTTTTGTTGTTTATTATATGTGTTGGTGAAAGGTGCAATTGTTGCCAGGACTCATTCCTGAAACAGCAGCTGAGAGGGACAGCGTGCTTATTGTGTCATCATAATTTATGTAAGTGTAGTGAAACTATTTAGTTAGGTAATTCTATGAATGATAACTAAATTGTTTTTATTTTTGTTTATGTATACTAATCTGGAATCAGGACTAGAGGACGTATATATATTGTTTTCAGTTGATGCTCACAGGCTGCAGGAGTTGAAGTTACTGTATAGACGTGCTAGGATTAACTTAGGATAGTATGGGCCAATTAAATCTCACACCAGCAAAAATAATTTTTTTTTGTGCGGGGGGGGGGGGGGGGGGGGTAGGATTTGTATTTATGCTTGTAGGTGTCATTTTGATAGAAGAGAAAATTCTCTATGATAACATTCTTTTGGTAGTATTATTTGAGCTTTAAGATATATTTTTGACACAGGCAGGTTGTTGATGTTTTATATGATGGACTAATACACCAAGTAGGCCACATATTCTCTTGTCTGTTTCATCTGAAGCTATGGCTGATGAGAGTGCAGGCATGTGTTTTTGGGTTAATCTGATAATGACTAACACAAGCTACTGTGAGTTCTTAATTCTGTTGATTTGCATGTTACTGTACATGTCTCAATGCTTAGTTTCAATTGCACCAAGTCTGGATGGCAGAGGGGTGGGATACAAATCCAACCAAATCCTGGTGTTCAGACAAACTTTTGTCTATGTTGACTCATGGGTGCCTTCTGCTCTTCCTGTTCCACGTAGGGTGCATATGACATGTGTGAACAAGAACGCTTGATCCAGTGCCATGAATCTAAGCTGCAAGAGCATGTTGGTTGAAATGATGGAGACGTAGGACCATACACCATGGGCAAGAGTTGCTGCAAAGATAACTCTGGGGTTCTCAGTGTCAAAGTGGTGAGAGATTTCCTTTAAACAAGTGGAGTGTACACCGTCAAAAGTTTTTATAGTCATAATTTTAGTTTTTCCATGTAGGACAAGGTCCTCTAAAGACTAAAGGTTAATACTATTATAAATTTGGTGCCAATTCTGTATATAAACAACAGGCACACTTAAATTTCTTGGATGTAATTAGTTATAAGGTTTCTTTTCTTAAAAATATGCACACACAATGAAAATTACTGTATAATTTATACAATAACAATAACCTGGAAGAGACCAGGAGACACCGGAATATACCAGATAGATTTTATAATGGTAAGACATAGATTTCGGAACCAGGTTCTACAGTGTAAGACATACCCAGGGGCAGATATAGACTCTGACCATAATTTGTTGGTTATGAACTGTAGGCTGAAACTGAAGAAACTACAAAAAGGTAGGAAAATAAGGAGATGGGACCTAGATAAATTGAAGGAACATGAAGTTCTTAAGAATTTCAGAGGGAGCTTCAGGCAACAATTGACAGCAACAGGGGAAAATAAAACAGTTGAGGAGGAATAGGTAAAATTGAGAGATGAAATAGTGAAGATAGCAGAGGACAAAATAGGTAGGAAGGCAAGACCTACAAAGAATCCTTGGATATCACAGGAGATACTAAATTAATCGATGAAAGGAGAAAGTATAAAAATGCAGTAAATGAAGCAGGCAAAATGGAGTACAGACGACTAAGAAATGAGATTGACAGGAGGTGCAAAATGGCTAAGCAGGAATGGCTAGAAGGCAAATGCAAGAATGTAGAAGAATGTATAAATAGGGGAAAAATAGATACAGCCTACAGGAAAATAAAAGAAACATTTGGCGATAAGAAAAACAGCTCTATGAATATCAAGGACACTGATGGAAAACCAGTTCTCAGCAAAGAAGGGAAAGCTGAAAGGTGGAAAGAGTATATAGAGGGGCTCTACAAAGGAAATGAGCTTCGAGACACTATTGTAGGAAGGGAAGAGGATGTAGATGATGATGAAATAGGAGATACTATACTGAGAGATGAATTTGACAGAGCACTGAAAGATCTAAGTCGAAACAAGGCCCCTGGAGTAGATGATATCCCATCAGAGCTACTGAAGTCTCTGGGAGAACCAGCCATGACAAAATTGTTTCACATTGTGTGTAAGATGTATGAGACAGGTGAAGTACCCTCAGACTTTAAGAAAAATTTTATAATCCCCATTCCAAAGAAAGCGGGTGCAGACAGGTTAAAAACTACAGAACCATCAGTTTAATAAGTCATGGTTGCAAAATATTAACACGAATTATATACAGAAGGATGGAAAAGCTGGTAGGAGCCAACCTCGGGGAAGATCAGTTTGGGTTCAGGAGAAATGTAGGAACACGGAAGGCAATACTCACGTTACGGTTTATCCTAGAAGATAGATTAAGAAAAGGCAAACCAACAGTTCTAGCTTTTGTAGATTTGGAGAAGGCTTTTGACAATGTTGATTGGAATAAACTCTTTCAAGTTCTGGAGCAAGCAGGAGTAAAATATAGGGAGCGTAAGGTTATTTACAACTTGTACAAAAACCAGACAGCGGTTGTCAGAGTTGAAGGGCATGAAAGGGATGCAGTGGTTGGAAAGGGAGTAAGACAGGGTTGTAGCCTTTCCCCAATGTTGTTCAATTTGTACATTGAGCAAGCTATAAAGGAAAGCAAGGAGAAATTTGGAGAAGGAATTAAAGTTCAGGGTGAAGAATTAAAAACATTGCGTTTTGCCGACGACATAGTAATTCTGTCAGATACAGCAAAGGACCTGGAAGAGCAATTGAACGGAATGGACAGTGTGCTGAAAGGTGCATATAAGATGAACATTAACAAGAGTAAAACGAGGGTAATGGAGTGCAATGTAAGAAAATCAGGTGATGCTGAAGGAATTAGATTAGGTAACGAAACAATAAAGGAGGTAGATGAGTTTTGTTACTTGGGTAGTAAACTAACATGCGATGGTCGCTGTACAGAGGATATAAAATACAGAATGGCAATGGGAATAAAAGCATTTTTGAAAAAGAGAAATTTGTTAACATCGAATATTGATTTAAGCCTAAGGAAGTCCTTTCTGAAGGCATTTGTATGGAGTGTTGCCTTGTATGGGAGTGAAACATGGACGATAAGCAGTGTGGACAGAAAGAGGATAGAGGCTTTTGAAATGTGGTGCTACAGAAGAATGCTGAATATTAGGTGGGTGGATCGCGTAACTAATGAGGAGGTACTGAACAGGATTGGGGAGAAAAGAAATTTCTGGCATACCTTGACTAAAAGAAGGGATAGATTGGTAGGACACATTCTTCGACATAAAGGAATTGTGAATTTAGCGTTGGAGGGAAGTGGGTGGGGTAAAAATCGCAGAGGGAGACCAAGAGACACGTATAGTAAGCAGATTCAAGTGGATGTGGGTTGTCGTTCTTATGAGGAGATGAAAAGGCTTGCTCAGGATAGAGTAGGGTGGAGAGCTGCATCAAACCAGTCTCTGGACTGAAGACCACAACAACAATTTATAAGTGGTCTTAATGGTACAAATATTGGGAAATACTTCTCACCACCTTGTTTATTTATTTATTTTGCATTAGTTGAGGTCATAATTGGTATAGTGTTTGAGTCAATCCGATTCAATAATTTTGTAATTTTAAATTTTGCTCATTTTAAAGTATAATTTTGGTGCTAGTTGCGCCATCCTGCACATGGTTTTGATGCCACAAGTGGGGGTATTGTGAGATTACCACCCAATAGAAATATTGGTAATTAATAGCATTTGTAATTAAACAGTATGAAGTTCACTGCAAACATTGACCATGCCAATGCACCAAATGTTACACAATTATAATCTTAATAATTATGGTAGCAATGTATGTACGCAGTTGGGTGACAACATTTATAGTTAGGCCATAGGCAGAAATTCTCCACGCTGAGATTTGTGTGTGCTTGTAGCTGAGGGGAGGCGGCGAGCAGGCCGACGTTGGTGGCTTGTTCCAGCTTAGGATTTTCCAGGCTAGTTTCCGGTGAGGGGAGAGAGGGACAATGGCGAGTGCCAGGCGTAGTGCAGAGCACAGCGTGAAATAAAATATTCTAATACTACTTGCATTTGAAGTAATACGATGCAGTTAGGAACCTTTAAGGCCCTCATTACAAAATAGCCTGTTGACAAATAAACAATACATTAGCTGATATAGTCACATCTGACGTAATATGTTTAATTGACAATGAAAAATAATAAATTACCAATGAATACAAGACAGTTACACAACTAGCATGGCAATGTTTGTTTATAAAAACAATATATTAACTATTTCTCATTTCATTTTCAATTAATCTTGTGTATTTTATCTTGAAGTATTCAGTTAAATCACTTATCTGTGATATAAGAAATTGCACGATTATAATAAATAGTACAAAGGATGTTTATCCCAATATATATAAAAAAACTAAGAAGACATTTGTTTAATGTGTAGTGCAATTATTTTGATTTTAAGTAAAGTTTTAGAAATGTATTGGCTGAGCGCTGTACATTGGCAAGTCGGTTAGAACAGCTCACATGGGGAAGTTGATGACGTAGGGAAAAAACCAGGCAGTTGGACTTTTGGCGCGCACGTGCGTGGGCAGGAAGTGAGGACTCGGGAGCAAGTGGTGTAGCTGGCCGGGCGGCGTCGCTCTACGACAGTCGGCGTGTGGATCTCCAGGTGGAGAATAGAAGATTTTGTGTGTGGCAATTGCCAGGTGTCATTGCTCGTCGTAGACTGCACCAAGTTGTATCGAGTGCTACTGCGTGTTGTGAATATTTAGCCGATGGAACAAGGTGTGCATCGCACTGAATTAAAGTGACTGTGTTTTGTTAGTGTAACATGTGTCGTCGCACAGGCATGAACATAAACGCTGTTTGAGATAGGCACAAGGTGTGAAAACAATTTGCGACAAATATTCATTTTGTCTGGGGGCTCACGAGCTATAACTTTATTTGATAAATGTGTCGACGTACAGACGTATCAGCCACAGGGTTTTAATATGGCGTAATAAACAACATAAAGTGAACTTTCACGTGTTTTCAAAAATAGTAGTTAGTACACCCTTTTCTCACATGAACTTGACTTTATTATGAATTTTTTTGTTAATCATATGCAGAGAAGGAAAGCTGCGAATGTGTGATATCATCCCCTAGAAAACGAGTCAAACAGTAGCAGTCACAATTCCAGTGTTTTTGTATGTTTAGGAATTTGGTTCGCAGTTGGTGGTTGTGAGTTTTAAAAATTAAACTTTCCCTATTTTAAACTCTCACCCCGACCTTCACCCTGGCAAGTAGATATAATTTCCTTGTACTTTGAAACTGATAGAAATGTTTGATGAGTTCGTCAAAGGTATGTTAATCTGTTTCCTGATAGCAATGTTCGTTCTTTTATTGCCTTTTCACAGGATCATCCAACTGTCTGCTGAAACTGCAAGCGTAAAACCTAGAGGAAGAGCCGGTGACTATTTGTTCGAGATATTATGGTTTTTAACAATTTAGAATTCATTTTTATTTTCGATGATTACAGCGTCTACTATCAAGCAACGAAAAAAAAATGTTTCATACAAAGGTTATACAATTTGTTCATGGAGGATTCGAATTTGCATTAAAAATAGAGGTTCCTATTTCAGATTTCAAAATCACCACCCTCCTGCGGCAGGGAGTGGCAGAGTGGGGTTGAACTTTTTGTTAATGGATGTCTGTCTTCAGCATGAACAACTTTTATTGCAACTTTGTTTTAATCCGATTTGTATTTTTCCAAATATTCCGAAAAACAGTTTTAAATGCCTCACCCTGTACATCGTGAATGTGCATAAGCAGATACTTCAAAATGGGAAACAGCTGAAACAATTTTAGTGATCAAGTAATAAACCTAAAAGCAGTGATACTGGAACTTTACTTACAAATCAGTTTTCAGCTTAACGCTATAAAATTGAAATGAGACAAAAACAAATAACATTCACTTTCCATACTAATAATTTGAGTGCAGATCAGATGGGGTTACATAAAAAGAAATGACATTGAGAGCAATTGAAAGATATATGACGAATAAATTAACAAAAGAGGACGCTGATCTCTCTGGTACACAATACAGATCAGGTTACTGTAGTTTATCAGTTAGTAAAGTCACCAGAAGATCAAAAGGAACAACATAACGATTTAGATAAGATATCTGCATGGTGCTAAAATTGGCAACTGACCTTATGTAGTGAAAATTGCGAACTAATCCGTATGAGCACTAAAATAAATCCGTTAAACTTCACTTACACGATAAATCAGTCAAATAAAGGCTGCAAATTCAACTAAATACCTAGCAATTACAATTACGAGCAAATTTAATGGTGAATAACACACTGGAAATATCACGAGAAGGCAAACCAGAGGCTAAATTTCAGTGGCAGAACACTTAGAAGATGCAACCATTCTAGTAAATGAACTACCTACATTCCACTTGTACGTCATATTTTGGAGTATTGCTTGACAATGTGGTTTACACACCAGTTGAAACTAATGGAGGACGTAGAAAAAGTTCAGAGAAGGGCAGCTCATTTTTTATTAACGCGCTACAGGTGAGAGATTAGGGCACACATCATTCAAATAAAGGCATTATTCGTTGTGGTGAGATCTGTTTGCGAAATTTCTTTCAGCATCTTTCTCCCCCAAATGTGAAACTTTTATGTTAGCACCCAAACGCATAGGGAAATCTGATCATCATAATTAAATAAGGAAACTAGGATCAAAAACGGGCAGATTTAGGTGTTCTTCTTTCTCGCGCGCGTTTAGGGAAAGAAACGTTAGAGAAATATTGTGAAAGTGCTTCTATAAACCCCCCGCCAGGTAATTAAAGGTAATTTGCAGAGTAAATACGCAGATGTTGTTGATGTAGAGAAACAAGCCATTAGAAACTAATGAAAACATTGACAAAAGCACTGTAACTGGTAAAAGATAACACCAAAATGTGAGTAAAAAAGGCAGAAAATAACAAAAGAAGTGGCAAAAATTATACTTAAATTGACAACTCATATTGGTGTAATCAGAAAAATTGGTCAAGAAAACCACGTTCAATAACGAAAACTGATGATTTTTTCCTTCTTATAATGAGGCAAAAGACAGTTTACCAAGATGTAATGCACCTAAAACTGGTCATTTATAAAAGATGGACACACCCTAACTAACTTGTGTTGATTCAATTAGCAGAGGTATATTAACAACTTTTACCGAAATTTGCAATACCTGCTTGCAAAATTCTTTGCCATTGCACAAATTTAAATTCTGAGTTCAGGTTCGATGTTCTTTCAATGACTACACTGCAAAAAAGTACTTATTCATGTTTTCCCCTTTACCACATTTCCCCCACAATATTTATAAATCGTAATTTATATTTAGGAAGCAAATAAATAAATAATTATATATAGTATTTTTCTAGTCTTAACGAAGTCAACCAATGTTAGTAAAACCAAATGTCAAAACTAATTATGTAATTGTTTTTGTTGCATAACTTATTCAGTCTCAAGATACGTTATTTCACTCAAATCAGTTGTTCTTTGTGTAAACAGTGTAATTTCTTTCATTACCTGTTTACTATCGACATTCGAACTTTCTTGGAACACTGTGCACGGTAAAATAGCTTTGCCTGAAACAAGATGTGAGTTAGCAAAATTTAATAGTTATTGTAATAGTGAGAAAATTGTAGTGTATGCTTGGACGCTTTTATAAATCTTTTGTGACCAAACTGAACATCAGTATCGACGAATTAAGGGACTTATTTTGTTGGTGGAGAGAATTGTTTGCTTGTTTAAGGGGGACAAAACTACTATGGTCATCAGTCAAGAGAATTGTTGTATGTAAACAAACATGACTGTAAAAGCGTTCATAAAATTGATGTCTTCGTGTTATTATTCGAAACATGAGATTTTTATAATCTTCCTCTAGACAAACCGAGAATGAATACAGATATATACAAAATTGGTTCCTATGGAAATATTCATTTCACCAGTGAAGTAGAATGAGTTAGCCACTAGTAAGTACATCAGGTTCCTCTTAAACTGATCTATATTTGTAGCTAATTTTTTATGGTTGCTAGTAAATTATTGAAAGTGTGTGTTCTTGAGTAGTGGACCCATTTTTGAACCAAAGTAAGTGCTTCTAAGTCCTTGTTTAGATCGTTTTTGTTCCTAGTATTATATGTATGACCTGAACAGTTCATTGAAAAAGGAGATATATTATTTTTGACAAGTTTCATTTAGGAATAAATATACTAAGAAGCAATAGTTAGTATACCACTTCTTTGAAGAGGCTTCTACAGGATGTCCATGAATTTACTGCACAAGTAATACGTATTACAAGCTTTTGGACTCTGAAAACGGTTGCTTGATCAGAAAGTTACCCCATAATATTATATGGTATAATATTATGGAATGAAAGTAAGCAAAGTATGCAAGATCTTTTATTGTCCATGTCTCCTACGTCTGATAACACTCGAATTGCAAATACGGATTTGTTGAGTCGTTTTTGGAGTTCTGCAGTGTGGTCCTCCCAACTGAATTTATCAGCAAGTTGTAATCCTGGGAATTTAATACTGTCAACCTCTTCTATCTGCTCTTCTTCATACATTATGCATATGCTGGAAGGAAACCTCTTACGTGTTCTGAACTGCGTGTAGTGAGTCATTTCAAAGTTAATTTCAATGAGTTGCCTTTAAACCATTTATTGATGTTCATGAAAATATCATTCACAGACCTTTCTAGAACTACACTCTACATGTTATTATTGCAATACTTGTGTCATCTGCAAATACAATGGACTGGGCTTCTGGCTGATGAGAGGTCATTAATGTACTAAAGAAAAAGCCAAACCTAGGATGGATACTTGTGGAACACCACATGAAATTTATTACCAATCTAATGATTACTGATGTAGTGTTGTATACTTAAACCATTTTGCATGATTGCCTGTTACACCATAGAATTCTAATTTTCTTAAAAGAATGTTGTAGTTCACACAATCAAATGCCTTTGACAAATTACAGAAAATACCTGCTGCTTGTAGGTATAAATAGCCTTTTTGATATTGGAATCTTTCAAAAATCCAGATTGCGTTTTGGACACTACGTTATTTCTGGTCAGGTGGTTGAGAAGTTGCTTGTGGATTACCTTTTCTGCTGGCAATACTGAAATCGGTCTGTAGTTTGATGGTATCTCTTTATCCCCTATTTTGAATAGAGGTTTAATATCCCCATATTTTAGCCAATCAAGAAATGTTCCAGTTATAATAGACTGGTTACCTAAAAACATTAAATATTGTCCTAAATTCACAAAAATATGCCTTAATTAACATTGTTAATATTCAACTGTAACCACTAGAATGCCATGTTTTTAAAGTTTTAATTATGGAACTTATTTCTTATGGTGAGGTGAGTGACATATTAATGTACCTAAAATTATTTGTAAATTCCATTTTTAGATATTCAAGGATGTTATTTACTGTCCCTGAAAATTCCATACTATCAGTAACAGATATGAAGAACTTATTAATATATTTGGCACAGTATTGCCATCAGTTACTAATATATTTTCTATTCTTAATGCTCTTATTCCTTTGTGATTCTACCAGTCTCCTCTATCTCTATACCTCCTATTGTTTTCATTTTGTAGCCTGACATTGCAGTCTTCTTCTCATAGTGCTTTTGCTTAGATGTCAGAATTACTTTTCTTAATATTTTAAAGTATTCCTTACATTTAGCTAAATCACTAGAGGACCCATGCGAGTACTTCAGACCGTTAGTGGAATGAGAAAAATCTGGGAAAAAATGGAATTAAAGTTGAATGTCCACGAATTGCTTTCTGCAAATCAATCTGTGCATGTGTTTAAAAGCGTAAATGAAAGCGCTTGATCCGCTGAGTATTGATTAAAATATTCAGTTCAAGGACAGAAGGATACTGCGTTTGATTAAAAATAAACAATGGAGAGACATAAGTTAATTTTGAAACTTGATGACAAATCTGCGAATGAATAACTTTCGTTTAAAGCAAAAATGAAGGAAATCGGTCAGATAGAACGGCCTGCCTGACTGACTTTAGTTTACGTCCCCATAAGAAATACACAGAAGGAAATCGCGTTTGACTATAGAAAAAGGAAGGTGAGAGTTTTGTACATTCTGATACTTGATGACAAATCTGCGGATGAATACCTTTCGTAAAACAAAAATGAAGGAAATCGGCCAGGTAGTTTGGTCTGGCCAACTGACTTTAGTTTTTGTAGATTCTTTTAATATGTAAGATTACTAGCAATCCCGGCAACGCTTCGCTGTAGTTTCTCCCTATGTCTATCCCTTCCTTTCCCTTCCTTTGTCCACCTCCTCCTCCCCCTACCTTAACACCACTCCCTCTTACCCCACATAATATCCATCTCCTCCCCTTCCTCTCTGCGTCTATATCATCTCCCCTTTGAAAATCCAATTCATTCCCCTATACTCTGTCTCCTCCTTCCCATCCCTCTGATCTCATTTATTATTATTGCAATCCGGAACTTGATTGGGGATAGAAGTCAAAATAGAGAGGTAAATAAATTGGAAAAGGGTTATTAGAGAGACGTTTCGAGCTGCTCTATCTGTGAGGTTAGTAGCTTCAATGGCCGCACATTTAATGGTTGCATTGTACGAACAGGTATGATTATAAGTGTAGGCATAAAAACAACTGTTCTTTATGTTAAAAATGACAAGGAAGAAAAAAACAAAACCACACATGTTTACAGCACAGCTTAGCATATTTTTCTCGCAGCGAGCAGTATTGAAATGTTTCTTATAACAGAGAGTTATTGAAAAAAACAATTAATTGAAATAAAATAAGTAGGATAGAAATACAACGTTTCGAAAGTGTTTGTGTTTTTGAGCTGTTTCTAAGTACTAAATTTTTTATGGATTGACTACTCTCTTCTATTCAGATTTAGCAGTCTTCATAATCTGCTCAGAATCTACAACTAAAGCAAGAAGCTACATGTCATGATCTCATAGGCCATTGATTATTAGTTTTTTATATTGTATTATTCCTTTCATTCATCTCAAAAATGTTACCAGTGGCTGTCCTGCAGTATTTACGAGGTCTACATGGAAAGTTTACAGAATGAGTGAGATTGAAAGGCAGTGTTACCGACTGCAGTAAATGTTTGCTGGAAGAATGCAAAAGAAAATCCGTATTAAAGTCACCAGCAACCAAGATTTGTTTGTTTCTTCCTGTTAAACAACGCAATACAGCTTCCAGATGGTTTAGGAATAGATTATAATTTCCTGCAAGTGCTTGGTAAATAGTATTATATTCCATCTTTTATGAAACTCTACTTCTGTTGAACATGCCTCTAAATGCTGCTGTAGACAGAATTTATTTATATCAATATTTTTGACTTTATAGCAGTTTTTAATAAATGTGGAAACTCCACCTCCAGAAATATCTACTCTACAGAAGTAGGAAGCTAAATTAAATCATGAAATTTTTAACATACCCATAAATTATGTTCAGAGAGGCAAATTATGTAAATTAATTTAGTGGAATCTATTTCATCAGTATAAATAAATAGTTAATCAAGTTTACTTTTGAGCCTTGGAATGTTCTGATGTAGTAAAGATAACTGGTATTGAATACTAATGGGATTATAATTGGTTGGACATAGATTTACTGGCAGTTTTGAGTACTATATGTTAAATCTTGTTTGCTAAAATCTACCTCCTGTTTATCTGTTTTCTCAAAGTGAGGGTGTCTTTCAAGCTCTCTTAAAACTGGTTTTCTTTTCTCCATCCCTATCCTTAAAAAGGCATTTCTCTGACACCTGTAACCACTGGTATTTTACCATTTGTGACAGTGCTCCCCTGTAAGTTACTTGCAATCAACCCTGACAGTTTTACCTTCCCTATCCTTAAGATGAAGGCCATGCCTAGTGTAGTCCCACCTACAGAAAGCACCCATAGGAATCAAATCAATATTGGACCCTATGTCTGATATAAGGAGCCATTCCAACTTCAAATTTACTCTCCTGATGGCAGAGTTCAAATAAGCCTGATCATGGAGTCTCAAAACAGACACAAATCCCACTCTAGTATGCTTCTTTGCTGATGCTGTTTTCAACAAGTCACTCTCAATGGCATAATGCGAGCGCTATTTCCAGCTACTATAACCAAAGTATCCTCCTTTGTGAAATCTTTCCATAAAAATCTACAGGGTGTTTCAAAAAGGTACGGTCAAACTTTCAGGAAACATTCCTCACACACAAAGAAAGAAAATATGTTATATGGACTTGTGTCCGGAAACGCTTAATTTCCATGTTAGAGCTCATTTTAGTATTTGTCTTTAAATATAAATTTAAATAATTCGTGGAGACAATTGTCAAAATACCCAATTGTTTCGTTCGTATGTACTGTACTTCCTCGATTCACCGCCAGTTGGCCCAATTGAAGGAAGGTAATGTTGACTTCAGTGCTTGTGTTGACATGCGACTCATTGCTCTACAGTACTAGCATCAAGCAAATCAGTACGTAGCATCAACTGGTTAGTGTTCATCACAAACGTGGTTTTGCAGTCAGTGCAATGTTTGCAAATGTGGAGTTGGCAGATGCCCATTTGATGTATGGATTAGCACGGGGCAATAGTCGTGGTGCGGTACGTTTGTATCGAGACAGATTTCCAGAACGAAGGTGTCCCGACAGGAAGACGTTCGAAGAAATTGATCGGCGTTTTAGGGAGCATGGAACATTCCAGCCTATGACTCGCGACTGGGGAAGACCTAGAACGACGAGGACACTTGCAATGGACGAGGCAATTCTTCGTGCAGTTGACGATAACCCTAATGTCAGCATCAGAGAAGTTGCTGCTGTACAAGGTAACGTTGACCACGTCACTGTATCGAGAGAAGAAGAACCAGTTATTTCCGTACCAGCGTGTCGAGGTACTATCAGCAGCTGATTGGCCTCCACGTGTACACTTCTGCGAATGGTTCATCCAAGAATGTGTCACTCTTCATTTCCGTGCAAATGTTTTATTCACGGACGAGGCTTCATTCCAATGTGATCAAATTGTAAATTTTCACAATCAACGTTTGGGCTGACGAGAATCCGCAGGCAATTGTGCAATCACGTCATCAACACAGATTTTCTGTGAACGTTTGGACAGGAATTGTTGGTGATGTCTTGATTGGGCCTCATGTTCTTCCACCTACGCTCACTGGAGCACGTTATCATGATTTCATACGGGATACTCTACCTGTTCTGCTAGAACATGTGTCTTTACAAGTACGATCCAACATGTGGTTCATGCACGATGGAGCTCCTGCACATTTCAGTCGACGTGTTCGTACGCTTCTCGACAAAAGATTCGGCGACCGATGGATTGGTAGAGGCGGACCAATTCTATGGCCTCCACGCTCTCCTGATCTCAACCCTCTTGACTTTCATTTATGGGGGCATTTGAAAGCTCTTGTCAACGCAACTTCGATACCAAATGTAGAGACTCTTCGTGCTCGTATTGTGGACGGCTGTGATACAATATGCCATTCTCCAGGGCTGCATCAGCGCATCAGGGATTCATGCAACGGAGGGTGGATGCATGTATCCTCGCCAACGGAGGACATTTTGAACATTTCCTGTAACAAAGTGTTTGAAGTCACGCTGGTACATTCTGTTGCCGTGTGTTTCCATTCCATGATTAATGTGATTTGAGAGAGAAGTAATAAAATGAGCTCTAACATGGAAATTAAGTGTTTCCGGACACATGCCCACATAACATCTTTTCTTTCTTTGTGCGTGAGGAATGTTTCCTGAAAGTTTGGCCGTACCTTTTTGTAACACCCTGTATATCCTTTGTTACCTGACCCAGGCCCACATTCGTTTTGAAAAAGTTTGTGACCTGGTACTCTAGACCTAGCTCTTCCTGCAGTAGCTGGCCAACGCCCCTACCATAGGAACTACCTAAAAAGAAGACATCCTTTTACTTCGCAAATTGCCCTATCTTTTTCAAATCCTTTTTGAAAGTTTGTTGTGCCCCTTCTATAGCTTCCGCTAGAAGTGTTTGTGTGTGTATGTGTGCGTGAATAGCTAGTTGGTGAATTTTTTTCGTGATTTTAACAACAGTCTCTTGTAGTAAACCGTCGCTGTTTAGTCCCTTCCAAAACTCAACAACAACTCCCCCCCCCCCCCCAACAGTAAATATGCTAAAGAGTGGATGTCACACAAGCTAACCATAGTATTTCATTTCCATAAGGGGAGACAGGAGTACAGGCAATCAGATGTAATAGTAATGAACCGGCAGCGAGTTGTAGACAGCCATATGGATGACATAATCTAAATAAAAAACACAAGATCGTGCTTCTTATTAATAGTAAAATTTTGAAAGGATTTTTTTAAAGAAAATTGTTATGTAAAGTGTCTTGTATAACTTGATGCTGTCGCGTCGTTCAAATATCTAGGCGTAACATTGCAGAGCGATATGAAATGGAACGAACATGTAAGGACAGTTGTGAGTAAGGCGAATAGCCGACTTCGGTTTGTTGGGAGAATTTTGGGAAGATGTACTTCACCTGTAAAGGAGACCACGTATAAAACGCTTGTACAACCACGTCTTGTGTATTGCTCAAGTGTTTGGGACCCGCAGCAGATCAGTTTAAAGGAAGACATAGAGGCGGTTCAGAGACGAGCAGCTAGATTTGTTACCGGTAGGTTCGACCAATGCGCGAGTGTCACGGAAATGCTCCGACAACTCAATTAGGGATTGCTGGAAGAAAGACGACGTTCTTTTCGTGAATTTCTGTTAAGTAAATTTAGAGGGCCGGAATTTGAAGCTGAGTGTAGTACGATCTTGCTGCCGCCTACTTACTTTTCGCGTAAAGATCACAAAGACAAGATAAGAGAAATTAGGGCTCATACGGAGGCATATAGGCATTCTTTTTTTTCTCGTTCAATTTGGGAGTGGAATAGGAAAGGAAATGCCTTGTAGTGGTATGGTGTACCCTCCGCCACGCACCTTGCGGTGAATTGCGGAGTATGTATGTAGATGTAGATGTATCTGAATGTGTAATTTAAAAAGCCACGAAAGGTATTTCTACACAGATCGGAATAGGGTAAAAGCCATCAAATAATGCAAATGCAAGAAACAAACGTAGCTTTCCCTCTAATATGTAGAATAAAGGATACCAAATACATGACTACCAATGTTATTAATGGATTTTTTTCACTTTACTGATGAAGTATGACCTAACTGTGTAGAAAAATGTAAATAAGAACATTTACCATACAATACTGCGATGTTTGATTGTAAAATAAGCTAAAGCCACGATAATCCTGTTTTCCCATTCAGGAATAAATTGATGTCACAAAACTCCCAATTTGAGCGAAGTATACTGTGGTCCTGAGTTTGTACTTACCTTGGATTTTTATTACGCGTTATCTAGAAAGTGCTTAATGTTTAGCAGCACTGACAAGTATCATGCAATGAGCTAAAATGATTTTGGATTCGTTTTCTCTGCTTGTCCATGTAGGAAAACAGACTTTTAGATTTGGAATCATTTATTGTGACAATGCTGGATAGACGTGTGTAATGAAAGATCTGAGCAACAATTGGGTGTACTTGAAAGTAATTTGAAATGACATTTCTTTTTTTCAGTTATATATTAGCTCAAAATTCACGAATAACTAATTTATACAAGTTTACAACAAGGCATTAGATTGCTGACAGACGTTAGCCTCATTAAATGGCAATAAATAATTTGAATACCAATATCTAGTTGACTGGGGAAACAAAATACTCTTTTAGATAATGTGTCGTCTACCACTTCAAGCATTTACAACAAAGCAAACACAATGGCGCTGTTGGTAGAAACCTCTATTTCGATTTTTCAATTTTCAAATGTTAGTTAAGGTTATGCGACTTATCTGTGGGGTCATCAGTCCCTAAACTTAAAAACTACTTATGAACTACCTAACACTAAGGATGACACAAACATCCATGGCTGATGGGGAACGGCCTTGCGCATCGGAGCATAGCGCCTCAATGCGCTCGGCAACACCTCTGCAGTTTTCGATTTTTAAGATCACGCAATTTACCTCATAATTATGACACATTCATTCTTCTGAGATCCATACAAAAGATCTCAAATTAACATTTTCTCTATGTTTACCGAATATCACTCTCCAACCACATACCAGCCTATACAGCTCACATTCAGCAAACGACTTTCCACAATACTCTCCAACAAGCAACTTGCGGCGGACGACTCAGAGCCCAAAGATACAAGCTACCAGTGCAAGCTCACAGATACTCCACATCTTTCTTCACAAAGAGGTTACATTGGCATAGCAAAGTTAATGCTGCTACAGATACTACAGATAACTTACAATTTGCATTGAAATTTGGGACCATGCAATTGGGAACCATATCACGTATAACTGATGAAAGTAGAAGAATATAATAATCAACCCAGCTACAGAAAAATAATATTCCTGCCTAAAACTGGTTGACAGGCTTCAATTTACGGAAGACAGTTTTGAGAATGTATGTCTGAAACGCACTGTTACGTGGAAGGGGGAAACACCAACAGTTGAAGCATTTGAGATGTCATTCTAGAGGAGGAAACCGTTGTGATGATAAGAAAAAATCTGTGAGAATGGTCAGGAGTACAAGGCATGTGTGGTTTTCGAGAAAGTCCTAAAGGACCAACAGCGAAGGTCAAGGCAGACTCTGGAATATGACCAACGAAAAACTGAAGTAGTAACTTCGTCATATGTAGTGAAATTTGCTGTTAATGTACTATTAGATTTACTACACGTAAATTGTTTATCGTTTCATAAATTGCGAGGCAAGAGGACGATTTAGAAATATATCAAAATGCAGGAGCAACCATAGAAATGGTGTTTCAATATTTTTATTATATCCCCCACTATTTCAACGGTATGTGTTCAGAAAGATAACAATCACTTTCTCTGTGGGAGGGTTTTCATCACTGCAAGTGCTGTATGGGCACTTATAAAAAAGAAGTGTGACATATTTTAATATTTTGACTTCGACGACAACATATTAGAAGCGTAGTGGAATCTGTCAGTGACACGTGGGTAGCATTAGTTATAAGACGAAGAGGTTAGCACAGGTAGGGATCTCGTGAAAATCTATGTCAAAGCACGCAGAAGACTGGTGCAAAAGAAACTCCAGTGTTACACCGTAATGGAAAGCTGGTGAGTAACTCTGAAACCACGTGCGGAAGTGTAGGTAACTGTAGCCAAAAACCAAAATACTTGGAGAACAAACGGAAGTCCCTTTTTCAGCCGACATGCTAAATGTCTTGAGAATCCAGAGACTTCACTAGGTCTTAGGTGCAGTGGGAACATCTCTGGCCAGAATTGTTTGCTCAGGACCAGCGCAATACCAAGTGGTCAGCAATTAGTCGCTATCTCTGGTTTTACTTTTCAGTTCTACCTAGGCACCGTCATGAGGATAGCCACACTGTGCCCGAAATCTATGTAGATCTGGAAAATAAAAACAAAAATTGCGACTGATTGGTGACATTCTCTACAGATTTGTACAAAACAGTCTCTGGGCACCATCTCAAAAATGGTGTCAAACCTGATTAAAGAAATCTAGCTAATTTTAATAAGCCTTGTGAATTTACAAAAATGTTCAAATGTGTGTGAAATCTTATGGGACTAAACTGCTAAGGTCATCAGTCCCTAAGCTTACACACTAGTGAACTTAAATTATCCTAAGGACAAATACACACACCCATGCCCGATGAAGGACTCGAACCTCCACCGGGGCCAGCCGTGCAGTCCATGACTGCAACGCCTTAGACCGCTCGGCTAATCCCGCGCGGCAAGAACTTATAGTTAACGTACATAAACATTTTTCAATGGTTGTGAAACAGATAATGTATTCTACATCTACATGTACGTCCATACTCCGCAAGCAACCCGATGGTGTGTGGCGGAGAGTACCTTGAATACCACTATCGGTTCTCCCTACTATTCCAGTCATGTATTGTTCGCGGAAAGAAAGATTGTCGGTATGCCTCTGTATGGGCTCCAATCTCTCTGATTTTATCTTCATGATCTCTTCGCGAGATATACGTAGGGAGCAATATATTGTTTGACTCCTCGGTAAAGGTATGTTCTCGAAACTTCCACAAAAGCCCGTACCGAGCGACAGAGCGTCTCTCCTGCAGAGTCTTCCACTGGGGTTTATCGATCATCTCCGTAACGCTTTCAAGATTACCAAATGATCCTGTAACGAAGCGCGCTGCTCTCCGTTGGATCTTCTCTACTTCCTCTATCAACCCCACCTGGTATGGATCCCACACTGGTGAGCAGTATTCAAGCAGTGGGCGAACAAGTGTACTGTAACTTACTTTGTTTGTTTTCGCAGTGCATTTCCTTAGGATTCTTCCCATGAATCTAAGTCTGGCATCTGATTTACCGACGATTGATTTTATATGGTCGTTCCATTTCAAATCACTCCTAATGCCTACTCCCACATTATTTATGGAATTAACTGCTTCCAGTTGCATACCTACTATAGTGTAGCTAAATGATTCAGGATCTTTCTTTCTATGTATTCGCAGCACATTACACTTGTCTACGTTGAAATTCAATTGCATTTGATTGTGTGAACCATAACATCCTTTTAAGTAAATTAGAATTCTATGGGGTCACGGGAGATGCTGCAAAATAGTTCGTCATACCTCACTAACAGGAAACAAAGGGTGTCAGTGCAAGTGACTAGTGAATTAAGCCAACAGTCATCATTGGACATGGTGTCCCACAAGGATCTATCTTAGGGCCATTGCTTTTTCTTGTGTACATTAATGACCTCTCATCGGTTACACTACCAGAAGCAGAGTTCGTTTTCTGTGTAGATGTTACAAGTATTACAACAAAAAGTACGTCAAGCATAGTTATAGAAAGGTTCACACAATCAAATGCCTTTGACAAATTATAGAAAATACCTGCTGCTTGCAATTTATTATCTTGTGCAAGTGGACGCGTCTATACTGTACGCGGACGGCGTGACCGGTGCATCATGGGTAATGTTGTTAAGCTCTCATTTACCGTGTAGAAAGGGCATAAGAATACTGGCGTGTACGCCAGGCTGCTCCCCCCTCTCTGTTCCTCCGGCGTAAACACGACGGCGCTGCCACAGTGGAAGTATTTCTCCTCCCTACCCTTGTTCAACAGGGGTGTCTAGGCGACGTAACACAATTGCCGAAGCCGCTCCCTCCTAGGTTTGGTTTCAAATCCCATCTTGGGCACGAATGTTTTTCCTAAAAATAATAAAAATAAATAAAAAAGACACAATAAAAAATCGTACTGACGTGTTTTACGGGCCACTTTAGATTTGCTATTTTATAAGTTTTTGCAAACATTTTGGACCAAAATAATAATATAAACAATAAAAATTATTAGTAAGAGTGTCTGAAACCCTTTTAGGAAAAAAAATTTCGTTACAGTCCAACGCATTACCCACTACGCTACAGCCAACATTTAAAAGTTGAGTTCTTTAATCTCATACTATTGATGGCCGTTGTTAACTGATGCTAATATGGCATTTGTAGACACTAGATTATCATTTATCGTACAAAGAACGACGTGGCTTTGTTAATTCTTCAGTGCGCCATTTCTTTTAAATGACAACGTGTAAGTTACAATAAGGAAATAATCAACTACGCAACGCAAAATGTCGTATGCCAGAGAGGAATGTCACGTGACATCTGCGAAAGGCTGCTTTTCGTTAATTCAATGGAGGGAGTCAAAACTCCGTTATTTTTGCAAATATCTGTCAAACGATACGAGATATGAAAAAACATAAGGGATCAAAGTTGTAGAGAATTTTCTCCTCTATAAATTAGTTTATTCAATTTTAGCGTCAGATGAACGATTTATATGCAATTAAAATTACTCTACAAACGGCTTTTATGGTATTACTAACGTATTTCTTGTCCGCAATATTTCAAAAAGCGAGGTTCTGGTCTCTGGTAGCCAACAATTATGTCTGTAAAATTTGGTGCCGAACGGTTGAACGGTCCGACCTAAAAAGTGGGAACACGTTACAGCCAGACAGACATCGTCAAATCGCCGTTATTATTGCAAATATCTCTGCAACGATGCAAGATATGAAAAAAAAAACATAATAGAATGAAGTTGTAGAGAATTTTTCCCTCTACCAAGTAGGTTCTTCAATGTTCGTGTCAGATGAACGGTTCGTTTGCAGTTACAATTATTTTAAAAACAGCTCTTTTTGGTATTACTACAGTATTTTTTGTCCGAAAAATTTGAAAAAGGGAGGTTCTGGTCTCTGGCGGCCTACAATTATGTCTGTAAAATTTGGTGCTAATCGGTTTAACGGTTCGTCTTAAAAACGGAAAACACGTTACGGACGCGGTGGAGTAGCCAAGCGGTCTAAAGCGTCTCGCTGCGGAGCGCGCGGTTGCTCGCCATGGAGGTTCGAGTCCTCCTTGGGGCATGGGTGTGTCTGTTGTCCTTAGGTTAGTTTACCTAGGTTTAAGTAGTTTGTGGGCTGCGGACTGATGACCACTCAGTTTGGTCCGATAGATTTACAAACACACACACAACACGTTACGGACGGACAGACAGACATACATCCCAAAATCGGCGCTATTTTTGCAAATATCTCTGAAACGATACGAGATATGAAAAAAAAAACAACAACAACAACATAAGAGACCAAAGTTGTAGAGAATTTTCTCCTCTACAAATTCGGTTATTCAATTTTCGCGTCGTTTGCAATTACAATTATATTACAAACGGCTCTTTTTGGTATTACTACAGTATTTTTTGTCGGAAAAATTTGAAAAAGGAAGGTTCTGGTCTCTGGCGGCCTACAATTATGTCTGTAAAATTTGGTGTTGATCGGTTGAACGGTTCGTCTTAAAAATGGGGAACACTTAACGCACAGACAGACGGACAGACAGATGTACATCGCAAAGTCGCCATTATTTTTGCAAATATCTCTGAAACGATACGAGACATGAAAAAAACATAACGTAGCAAAGTTGTAGAGAATTTTCCCCTTTTACAGATTCAGTTATTCAATTTTCGTGCCAGATGAATGGTTAAGCCGTTATTTTCGTTTAAATTTCGAGCTGTCAAAAGACGATCGCAAAGGCCCACTTTTTGTGTTACTACCGTAACCTAAAGTGGGCCAAAAAGGGGGTGCGTCAGGTTTGCCGCCCCTCGGAAAGTGCCGCCCCGTGCGGCTGCTCGTTTCGCACGTGCCTCGCGTCGGCCCTGCGTCTGCTGCGAGGTCGGAGAACGCAGCGGCCATCATTTCTGTGCGCCATCTTTCACAGCCGAATGGCCCGCCGGTTCCGCGGCGCCCCCACAGATGGCAGCACCGGCGGCCCGCGCGTCCGCCCCATTAATCCGCACCTCGCCACTCGCAGGCGCTCCGAACGCTCACGTATGTGGAAAGCTCGACGACGACGACGACGAATTTCTCTGTCACAAGTCGTTTTAAACTTCCATCTCGCCATCGTTCACCGCATGCGGAGAGGAACAACTTCTGCAGCTCTTTTTTCTTTTACTCTTTTTTTAAAATTCAGAAATATATATCTCTTCGCGCCATCGGATGGAACTGCTGCATTTTATTCCCACACCTAGTGAAAGTTTTTACGGCGTCATATTCGAGTTTTCCCATCTGTCACTACAGCACGCTTATCACTTCTCGTTTCCGCCTGAAAAAGCCGTTTTACGTACATTTCCGGCAACAGAAAACAAGAGAGGACCACTGCTGCTTCGCTTCTAGTCGCTGCGATGATGGGCTCCTTACGTTTCCAACTGTGGAGAGTGCTTGAAGGCGCAGAATCTGTTTTTGTGATGTTCAATTATGCTGCTCTGCACAATTAAGTCTCCTGTGCAAGCTTTAGTTGGAACATCCAATCAGTGGTGGCTCGTGTAAATACATTGTAGATGTTCACAAATTTTTATATTTAAATAAGCGTGGAAAAGCGAAACAGTATCTGTTTATAACAGTTATGCTTATATAAACATTTATAGAACTCTAGACACTGCCGATATTAATTTTTATTTATTATAGGCATCTTTGGGCCACCTTAATCAGTATTATGAATTAGGTTCGTCTCTTATTTGTTACCTCAATACTTTTTCATTTTTTGAGATCTTGCCCTACTCTCCTCATACCTAATCACCATTTCCAGTCTGCGTGTGCTAATTTTTATCGATGGTGTGATGTGTTTTTCCTGAAGTATCTAGAGCGCATCTGTCTTGCCTTTTAAATCCTCCATTGTAATATGTAATTCATCATGTCCTTCTTGATCCATCTGCTCCATGTAATGCCCCTCTTAGTATTCCATAACTTCCCAATTATTCTCCTGTTAATTCCATTTTAGGTTGTCCTAATCAAATTTCAAAAGGAATCAGTCTGTTTCTTTTTCATTATCTCTTTCATTTGAATATATTCTCCAACCTCCGCCTGTCTGGTATTTTAATTTTGTTTTAAATATAGTTCCTCTAAGACATATTATTTGCGACTTTGTCACTGTTTTGTAGAGTTTCAGTTTTGTGGTTACTGAGAAGTTCTTTTTATTCTAAGTGTTCTTGGTACCATTATGTATTTTAATAAATTTGTTTATTATACTCTCTGTCATGTTGGCTTATCATTCAGGTTTTGTGTCATTATTTCTCCCAACGCCTTAAACTTTTCAACAATTTTTTTTGTCGTATTCTACACTTATAATGTAGCTTACCAGTACCGGTTCCGTTAGCGTTATTTGTCTCCTGCTCTCTTTTCCCCCCAAAAGATATTTTAACCTTCAACGTAATTTAAAGTTTTATATTGGCGCCTTGTTTTGTGTTTGCTGACTCCTACTACTGTCTACCTTATGCAATAATGACATTGGGCATATCTTTTAGGTTTCAGTATGCTTGAAACTGTTACCAGATTAGGGCTGTAGGGTTATTTTTAGCACATGCGGTCTGTGTGACATACTTTACAAATACTTGTAATAGTGTAAAAATTTAAAAAACTGATGATAATATATTCAGTTTCATGGTTAAAATTTCACCGAATCGTCTCTAAATATGCAAATAATTACTTAATACTTTTAGCATCAAGATCTGAATCAATACATACATATAAAAATGAATTTTTGTCTGTATGACCTATATATGTTCATAAACCATTCACTCGATTACAATGAAACTTTGTTAAACTGTTCAACGTTCAACGGGGAAAAGTTTATAGGGGGTTGTGCTAACCGGTCCTCTATAATTTTCTGTCCTCCTCCATGTTGCCATGGCTGTCGTACGTTAGTTTGCGTTTGTACCGCAATGACAGTGTACGCGAGGGTTGTAGTTACTCCCCACTGCACTGAGTGAAGAGTAGAAACTGTAAAAGTTCACCAACCTGACGTCTTCTATAGATGTCCCCACGCAGATGATAGCACCCAGGTCGGAGTTCTGAAAAGAGGCTGAAATTATTAAACTATTGGCGGGAACTCGTCTAATTACGGAAAAAAACTGAATTAGTTCGGATGCCAGCTGATTCATTTACAGAAAGCAGAAAAACCAGCAAACCGCATAATAACATCCACTTGACACACATTGTCTTAACTGAAGGTAAATATAAACTCATTTTCCTTGTTCTTAGATGATTAAACAATTTCTAATGACCGCCCATGTATACTACGAGTTACTTGTCAGAGTGCGTGTAGCCGTGTACTGAACTGAAGTGTGGCGGCTCGATGCAAGACTGCCTTCGCTCCACAATTTGACGCGCAAACATGGCTGACGTGCATTGTCCGTCTTATATTAAGTGTTTTGTTTATTAAATTAGCAATTGTTAATATGTTTTACTTACTCAGGACATATCTTGGCTTTGAGGAGTAATTCTAAATTGTGTTTGGCAGTGAATAAATAATAGGTTTATAAAGTATAGACAAAAATATGATTGCGTTTTGGCGCGTGACCGCCAGTGCTACAGCCAATCGGCGTCCAGTGCCTGCCGCTCGGGGACTTCCCTAGAATTCGGGGAAACTTGCCAGTGCTCCATCCCATGAGAACCCGACCTGTTGTACCACGTGTCGTGGTTCTCACCAGCTTTTACTATCTGTCGCCTACTGGCCGTAACCGGATGCACTGAACCAATACTCCGATCTTCATATCATTGCTTTAAGCCAGAAATATTACACATCCCCTTCCTTCTATCATTTTCCAAAAATGGAGGTTCTCGAAGACAACTAACAATTTGGAAAAATCTAAATTTTGTTCTCAAATTTATAAAATGTTTAAATCCCTCTAATGCCTCGCTATGTCCTTTTAAACTGTGAATTTAATCTGTTTACATTTGTAAAATATTATGAAAATTCCTATCTGCTTAGGCGTTAACATTACTAACTACTATCCTCGAAAGAAATAATTAACTATTATGACAGTACATACAAATATACTCTACATACAAGTTTCAAAATACATAATTAAACATACTTCAATTACATATACACACAATAGATACAGCACATTGCTGTCTTTTGGGTAGAATGCCACATTAACATCTTATTATTAAGATAATTATTTAACACAGGAGTCACACGACTGACAAATGCATTTGATCGATGCTATGTCGTCCGCATAAAAATTTTCGTATTCCCTATATGATTTGCACTTAAATCGGCATTTTATTCTGGTAATTCGGCACTTTGCCGTCCACAACATATTGATACTACACTCAGCACTGTTTGCGGGTTTGTGTGTACGTGTTCCATACAAATCCACAGTTTTGTTCCAATCTGTATGAAATTTTGTACACGTAAGTTTCAATCCATGAGGACGGTCGCCGTAATTGTAAAGATCACGTACGATACATGGTGCACGAGATACGACGTCATAAAAAATGTGATTCGCGAAAAACTGCTGCATTTTGGGACAACACTGCTCATTTTCTCCTAAACCATTGGACCGAACCGATTTCTCTCAAATTTGATACACACATTCCTTACCGTGGGGTAACAATTTCTGCACGGTTAAGAATCACATATGACACATGGTTCGGAATATATGACGTCATAAACAATATGAATCGCAAAAAACTGCCACATAATGCGACGAGACTCTAATCATACACTGCATGAGAATGACAGTACTTACCGACTTGCAACAAACTTTAAACATAATTTTAAACTTTTATTAAACTTTTTCTCGCTAACAACGATAGCAAAATGATGAAAGAAAAAATGTTTCTCGCTTACTACTTTTCCGCTGTTTATGGAGTAAAACTAGGTCATTCGGTTCTGACGTTACAATTCTTAATTTGTACACAACAAATTGTAGCAGCGTGAAATTTTACAGACAGTATACCTTTTAAATTGTATCACAGTACGACACGTAGTCATGAGCTATGACCACATAAACAGTAACGTTCAAGAAAAACCGCCCCATTCCGCACCAAGTTTTAATCTATTACTTCTTTACTACTAATAGTATTCCTAAGAGATTTTACAGACATACAGCCTTATACAAATGAATATATTCCTGAAGAATGGCAGGAATAAATAAATAAATAATTAGGGCAACGCCGGGTTTTCAGCTACTGAGAAATAAAATGCGTACAATCTCATATTTATTGAGATATATGTTGTACAACTGTATACTTTCTCAGGTATATATTAATTTGTGTAAATGGTATATGTCGGTAAAATCTGTTGTGGATATGGTTAGTAGTAAAGAAGTAATAGATTAAAAGTTGATGCTTGATGGGGCGGTTTTCCATGAACGTTACTGTTTATGCGCTCATATCTCATGAACTACGTGTCGTACTTGATATAATTTAGAAGGTACATTCAACTATATGTGCGTATACTGCCTATAAAATTTTCTGTGGCTACAATTTCTAGTGTAGAAATTATAAATTGTAACGTTAAACCGAATGCCGTAGTTTTAGTCCATGAACAGCGGAAAAGTAGAGAGCGAGAAACTTTTTTCCTTTCAATTTTTTTATGTGTTTGTCAGCGAGAAAAGTGTAATAAAGGTTTGAAATTATGTTTAAAATTTGTTGCAAGTCTCTAAGTACTGTCATTCTTATATAGTGTATTTATATAGCCCCCTCATATTATGTGTTAGTTACTTCCAATTGTTATTGTTTATGGTGGTATATCTCCTGAACCATGTGTCATATGTGGTTCGTACTCCTACAACAATTGTTACCTCACGTAAGGAATATGTGTACCAAATTTGGTTGATATAGGTCCAGTGGTTTAGGAGGAAATGTGCAACGTTTTCGCCTAATGCATCTCACCGTTTATGACGTCATATCTCGTGAACTATCAATTGTACGTAATTCTTACACTTACGCCGACTGTCCTTAGATTGAAGGTCAAACCAAATGGTCAAATGTTTGTTAAGCTTAACTACGGGGTCATCAGTCCCTAAACTTACAAACTACTTATGAACTACCTTATACTAAAGACGGCACAAATATCCATGCCCGAGGGGGAATTCGAACCCCCGACCGTTGTGCCCGTGCAGACCGTGACTGAAGCGCCTCAGTCTCCTCGGCCACCGCGGCCGGCTAGATTGAAGGGTACGTGTACAAAATTTGAGGGAAAAAATGTTAACAAAACGGTAGATTAGTATGCAAAACGTAGACAAAAACTCAAAAATATACAGACATTCTTTTTATAAAAATGACAAACTGCGGTGGAGTAGCCGAGCGGTCTAAGGCGCCTCGCTGCGGAGCGCGCGGTTGCTCGCCGTCGGAAGTTCCGAGTCCTCCCTGGGGCATGGGTGTGTGCATTGTCCTTAGGTTAGTTTAACTACTTAGTTTGTAAGCCTAGGGACTTATGACCAAGCAGTTAAGTCCCATAGAATTACAAACATTAATTATAATGACAAAGATAGTCCGTTTTAGTGTAACGCTTTACTGTGTCGGCTACCCGTACACGCTTTCTGTTGTGCGGGATAGCCGATGCATGAGACTGTAGGCGACGCCATGTTTTACAGAGTTGCGCCGTAGTACGTTGTTCCTGGAGAGCCCGTTGCCGTCGTTTTTGGGGGTATGTCGGCTGGCATGGGCCAACTGCCCTGCCAGCGTGCCTTACCGGACCCCAAGACAGAGAGTTCAGTAACAGTCGCCATGCCACCTCATCAAAGATATACTCTGTGGTGGTGGGCAAAGATATATTATTTTCACACCATGAATACTTCTATCTTTGCTAAGATTATCAGATTAACTGTGTAGTTCTCCATCAGTCTGTTTAATTTTGTAAGTATCTTAGGGCTTACACTACTGGGTTATGTCATATTTCATTGTAACTTGTGTATAATTCATGATTGTAAAAAATTTTAACTGAGTCTTCTGATGATGGATAATATCCGAAACCGGTAATGTTCTGAAAACAGCTGCAGGTTGACTACGCATTTAAAAAAATTAAAAAAGACAATGATTTTAAAATGCATTTACTAGGTACTAGGCAACGTACCGTGCTCGACAGAGTGCAATTACGATCCGTGGCTACTGATACGTTATCGAGATTGCTGCTTGTCGTCTCGGCGGCACGTCATGATGCTGTTATTGCGGGTTGTGTCACGTCGTGACGATCGTTGTTCGGCAGCAAATTTGAAACCGACAAGCACGACTGGCTCCCGCTATGGAGACCAGAGAGTACTTCGATGTTTAGACTTGCTTTTCCGAAGGTAAAGACGAGTTCTCTCTCCAGAATCTAAACTGGAAGTCCCCAGTCTAGCTTTCTGCTTGAAGTCTTCACACTCACTAAAACTTTTCGGCATACACTGTTGCCCAGTGTGGCACCCTCACCAGGTGTGACTGACGGAAGACATTGAGAAGGTTCAGAGAAGGGCAGCTCGTTTTGTTTTACCACGTTACAGGGGGGAAAGCGTCACGGAAATGTTGCACGATTTGAGGTGGAAATCATTAAAAGAAAGACGTTATTCGTTGCGGCGAGATCTATTTACGAAATTTCAATCACCAACTTTTACTTCTGATTGTGGAAACATTTTGCTAGCATTCACCTACATAGGGAGACATGACCATCCCAATAAAATAAGAGAAATCAGATCGAAAACGGAACGATTTAGTGTTCTTTCTTCCCGCGCGCTATTAGAGAATGGAACGGTAGAGGAAATTTTTGAAAGTCGTTATTGAACCCTCCGCCAGGGACTTACATGTGATTTGCAGAGTATCTGCGTAGATGTAGATACTGTCTACGAGAATCCGTGGCTGTCGCCTCCACATTCGGAGCGCCCAATCACCAGATTGGTGCGAAAAACCGGCCAATCAGGACTTTTAAATGCGTTCTCTTGCGGTCCGCACGGAGTAATACTGTTTCTATGCCGTTTTCGGTAAAATAAATCACTGCCTCGCGTTTTGCCCGCAAAAACAAGCGTTTACGCCTACTTTTCCCACGGGCGTTGAACAGCTGCGTGTAGGGTTGGAAGGACGTCACTGGCAATTTCCCGGAAGTGGTAGTCCTCGCTGAGGCAGCCACTCCACTTGCAGATGTACACTGGCGAGTAAGCTGCACCCCTCGCTAAAGGGATCGATCCGTCACTCAGCCCCGGACAGAGAGTCTCCGCAGGCCTTTTTTTTTAAGTGTCTGTGGGCCAGACCTTCGCTCGCGAAGAATGGACAGTAAAAAATTACGAACAAACACCGACCGTTACAAAGGTTTGTCAACATTGGGCTGGATACCCATTAGATTTCTACCTATGCTGAAGCGATAACTCCTTACTTAACAGTCATATACAATCGCTCCCTCAAAGAAGGATCTGTACCAAACGATTGGAAAGTTGCACGGGTTATACCTATGTTCAAGAAAGGCAGTAGGAGTAATCCACTAAACTACAGGCCTATTCCATTGACGTCAATTTGCATCAGGGTTTTGGAACATATCCTGTATTCAAATATTATGAATTATCTCGAAAAGAATGATCTATTGGCCCAAGGCAAAACGGATTTACAAAATACCGTTCATGCGAAACACAACTAGCTCTTTACTCACACGAAGTGATGAGTGCTATCGACAAGGGTTCACAAATCGATTCCGTATTTCTTGATTCCCAGAAGGATTTTGACACCGTACCTCACAAACGGCTTTTAATCAAATTGCGTGGTTATGGTATATCGCCCCAAATTTGCGACTGGATAGGAGATTTCCTGTCAGAGAGGACACAGTTCGTAGTAATAGATGGTAAAGCATCGACTAAAACAGAAGTGATATCACGCGTTGCACAGGGTAGTGTCATTGGTCCTATGCTGTTCCTTATTTACATAAACGATTTAGGGGAAAATCTAAGTAGCTCTCTTAGGTTGTTTGCAGATTGGCAATTGACTCTAAATAATAAGAGATGTGTGAAGTCGTCCACATGAGTACGAAAAGAAATCAGATAAACTTTGTTTACAAGATAAATCAATCGAAAGTGAAGGCCGTAAACTCTACAAAATACATAGAAATTACTATTACTTCAGACTTAAACTGGAAAGAACACGTAGATAATGTCGTGGAAAAGGCGAACCAAAGACTGCGTTTTATTGGCAGAACCCTTAAAAGATGCAACAGAACAATAGAAACTGCATACAAAGAAGGGCAGCTCGTTTCGTATTGTCACGATACACGGGAGACAGCGTTATGGAAATGATACGGAATCTGGGATGGGAATCATTACAACGGCGCTTTATCCAATCTCCAGCATTGTGAAAGTATATTATTGACTCCCACTTACATAGGTAGAAATGATCATCAGAATAAAATACTAGAAATCTGATCTCGAACGAAGAGATTCAGGTATTCTTTCTTCCCGCGCGTTATTCGAGAATGAAATGGGAGAACAATAGTATAAAGGTGGTTTGATGAACTCTCTGCCAGACACTTAAATCTGATTTGCGGAGTATCCCATGTAGATGTAGATGTATGAATAGGAAAGAGCACATGCTTCAGAGCATATTCTCAGCGCAAACGAACGATCTCTGAGTAAGTTCTCAATTTCGTATGAATATAAACTTCAAACCATATGCTCTAAGCAGGAAGTTCATTCTCGCTAGCTCCCCTCATTCTTGAGTAAGTTCTCCGTGTTCATGTCCGGCACAGAGCAGTTGTTCAATTATATATTTCTTTTAAGTAGTCCAGTCAGGCAAATTATTCAGTGTATAAATAAGGAGTAGGCATGTACGTCTTCAGGAAGAACTGTACCATGTTTACATATTAGTTTGTCGTGCAGCAGCATATTATTAAAACTAAATATGGACTGTTTACGAAGATGTATTCTTCTGACGATGTTACAAAATTTTCATCATGCGAGATACTTTTTGTTATTGAAGTTGTGTTAGTACAATCTGCAAACTAAATTTTAAGAATGCATTACTTTTCCTCTGTTTCAAAATGGAACGCTGCCAGAGCTTTCTGAAACGAGATACTTTTTGTTAAATGCGACACCAAATGGCCTTTTTTATAAGCGATAGGCCATGCAATTTTGTTACAAGAAACTGACTGCTAGGTTTGTAATTAATCAGATATTAATTTTCCTGTCGTGCCTACTTATTTCTAACATAACAGAACTTATGATTGCGAAGACAGAAACAGATCTTAATAAATAATAAATAGGCCAACCGGTTTGTGTAAGACGAACATGAGCAGTACAAGAAACAATACTTCAGTACCCGGTGTTGCAGCAATATTTACTTTGTGATACAGAGTGTGAAATCCTGGGATGCATTTTATTTGGAATTAACGAGATAAGGCCTTGTTATTAGATCCTATTTAAAAGCATACAATATTGTCATGTTGAAAACTGCAGGAGGTTAAGAACCCAAGGGCTGGTGGTTAGTAGAGCACAACACTTTACACTTGGAACTCGTTTATTGCTAACACAAGCGTACACTCAGTACAGACTGACTCCTGCTTGGAGTGCTCCACTATTTATACTTAGAAAGAACTTTCTGGAACTTACATCACCCATAAGAAACATGTAGAACATTCTAGATATAGTAAATACAAAGAATGAAAATTTTCTTCTGCCCGTGACGGGATTTGATGTGGTGACCGCAAACACAGCGATCTGCGATACTAACCACTGAACCACGCGTTCCGTCGGAAGACTCGCGTCAATATTATTTTGCTATATAGCTGTTTATAATTGCAACTATGCCCTCTAAACAAACGGCAGAAATGCAGCTGAATCCACTTGTGCTTCATTTAATCCTCTGACATTACTCTCTTCAATATATAAAATGCTTGAAGTATCACACTTATGATTTTTGTGAAGGAAGCGACTCGTAAGCAAGATGTTTTTATTTGCATAAACTTTTTTGTTCCTCTCGTATTTCTTCAGACTACGTATGAAGGAACTTTTTTCGCCTTTTAAGCAATACAAATTTTGTCAATTAATACAAGCAAAGAATCCCAGAGACGGATTTACGTCTCAAATATGTCAAAGATATTATTGATAGATCTGAAACATTGAATTAAAATTTATGGTGCGCCCGGGAATCGAACCCGGACCTCCATGCTTACTAGCCACACGTCTTTACCGTATTTTTTTTTTTTTTTTTTTTTTTTTTTTTTTTTTTTTGCTCTATGGGTAGTTTTGTTCGTTGCGGTCGTTGCCCGTGTTTGTTCGTTGATGTTCGAAGTGTTCTTGGCTCAGCTTTTTTATTACAGAGGGCGTTGAGCCCCCTGACCGGGCGCGCTGAACCACGGCGCCCGGCTAACCGTTAGACTACCACACCACTAATGATTAAGGCTCCTTGGAATAGTCTATGAACGATTTCCCTCCACAACGCAACATAACAGGATTGTTCCACCATGTCCATTGCTGAGGTGCTATTCCGCTGCATGGAGAGCCTTGGCAGTAGTGGCAATTATCTTTGAAACAAAGAAGCTGAATTAAAAGTTTGTGTTGTGGAGGGAAATCGTTCACAGACTATTCCAAGGCGCCTTAATCGTTAGTGGTGTGGTAGTCTAACGGCTCAGTGCGCTAGCAACGCCGGGCGCCGTGGCTCAGCGCGCCCGGTCAGGGGGCTCAACGCCCTCTGTAATAAAAAAGCTGAGCCAAGAACACTTCGAACATCAACGAACAAACTAAACGAACCACCGCGACCCATAGATCTACCAGAAGAGCCAAAAAAAAAAAAAAAAAAAAAAATAAATAAATAAATAAAAAAAATGGTTAAGACATCTGCCTAGTAAGAATGGAGGTCCGGGTTCGATTCCCGGCCGCACCACAAATTTTAATTCATTGCTTCAGATCTATCAATAACGTCTTTGACAAATGTTGTCATTTTTATTATGAAGCACAGGAAAACTTAACCTTAATATACGTTACTCAGTTGATGTGTGCTACAGATCTGACTTAAGAAAACTTCTCTAGTTTTGTTCATACGGGATCGCAAAAAACAAATAATAAATAAATAAATAAGTAAAACCCTTTTGAAATTAATTGAGAAGTCGCGAGGGGGTGGATTGTGGTATGAGAGTTAATGAGTTAATGAAAGGGCGCGAAAATAGTGGCACCTCTGAACCGGGAATGTGTGTGTGTGTGTGTGTGTGTGTGTGTGTGTGCAACGTGGCTCAGCCACGGGAAAAAGGGGGCTGGGTAAAGGGGCTGAAGCTTCCCTCCCCAGTACCTCCCAAAAATTTTGTTAATCGGTTTTATTTTTTTAAACAGTTCCGCACCGGAAATTTGAAATAGTACACATGAAATAAATCACGTCGTAACTATAATTTACCAAGCACAAGTGAACGTGACAGTGGGTTGCCAATGTGATGCCGCCACTGAGAACGTGTGCTGCTGTCACTGTGAGCGGTTTCAATGCCGCACCGACCAGCTTTGATGCTGCCGCTATTGTTACTGCTGTGCTGAAGTTACGAGCCGAGTGTTCATATGCGGAGACTCGCTGCTTAGTGGAATCCTATGAACAAGAGTAGTGTTATTTTAGTTCCATTTTTACACATAGAGCCTCATGTCAATTGAAATGTAGGGACCTTTCTCTTCGGCTAGTAACATACAAGCTGGTTAATTACTTTACGAGCTGATTATACACACTCCATTTCCACCACGTTGGGACTTCCACTTGTTTTTGTAGTATAATTGGTTAAATTGTAAAAAGTGTAAAAGAAACTCATAGTTTAATAAATTCAATTTGGCTCAGGATGTCCGTTTAGTATTAAACGATCAAATCCAATTCCCATTTACACCTCTACGGAAATAAGAGTTTCCAACTTTCCTTTTCAAGAAAAATAATGTCTGTTTTGATCCTTTACATATAATCTATCTTCAATATATATAAAATGTATTGCTGTTCGTTCGCTAAAACTCGAGAACGGCTGAACTGATTTGGCTAATTTTAGTCTTGAAATATTCGCGTAAGTCCAGGGAAGGTTTAAACGGTGATAAAATATGGAAACGTTGTTCGGAAAAGAGGAAAATCGGGAAAAACTGAAACAGCATTTTCCAGTGCGCTAGCAATACCGTTCGTCCAATTGCGATAAATTTTTTTACATTTCATGTTGAAAGCAAAAGGAAGGTTCGCATCAAATAAAAATTTGTAAAAGTTACCCGGAAAGTAGGAAAATTTAGGAAAACCGAAAGCGAATTTTTTCTACGAATAAATATCGATTGCCACATGGTTGTAAGAACATCACTTGAGTGCGGCTTGACAGGGCAAGGTTTGTATGAAATAATTTTTTTGGAAAATATACAGGAAAATTCGAAATTTTGAGAAAAACTGAATGTGCGGTTTTCATGTATTTTTGATTGAATACAGCACTATAACTGTCTATTCGCACGGCGGAGAGCGGTAATTCTTTTTTTGTTTTGTTCATTATGGTTTTAAAAACGTTTTCAGTAAAAAAAAAAAAAAAAATAGGGTCACTTACAAAGGAAAGTCGCAAAATTCTAACCAATTTCCTTTTTCACTGTGTTTCTAAATGTACTCAACATTATAAGTTGAGAAGCGTTCATTCAAGTACAATAAAATTTTGATCATTTGACGTTCATGAAAGATGAATGTTCTTATGAACTAAAAATTTGGGAAAGTTATCTGGAAAATTTGAAAATTCGTGGGGAACTAAAAGAGCTTTTTTCAATGGGATATCAATATCATTCGTCTGATTCCCATAAAATTTTACATATTTGACGTTAAAAGCAAGAGTAACCTAACGTTCTTATGAAGTAGAAATGTCGAAACGTTTCCCGGAAAATTTGAAAATTAAAGAAAAGGAAATAGAAAGAGATTTTACTATCAATTGTCAATACCATTTATTTGATTGTGATAAAAGTTTGCACATTAGATGTTCAAAGCGAGAGGAAGGTTTGAGTGAAGTAAAAGTTTGGAAAAGTTGACCAGAAAATAGGAATATTTGTGGAAAACTGAAAGAGCTCTTTTCTTTATTATTATATATGATTCGTACAGTTGCGACAAACTTTTGCGCATTTGACGTTCACAGCAAGATTACATACATATTACCAAATGCAAAGCATTGCCGGGTCGACTAGATAACACAAAAAACAAGTCATTATTTTACGTGTTTGAAATGTAAATTTTCTTCGCAATTTTTCCATAATTTATCACCGTTTAAACCTTCCCTGAACTTCCACGAATGTGACATGAACATTATCCTGGACATGTGTGCGTGATTTGCCTACTCTTTCCGCCCACTATCGAACCGATACTTTGACTATATGATGATGCCTTTATAACGCTACTGGCTCTAAAATTCCTATAATTAAAATTAATATGGTTTATATTAAGAGGTAAGTGATGCGAAGTTCACGGGGTCATCTAGTATTTTTATATAAATGTTAGTAACTCTCATAAAAATGTTGTAATGTACTTACCTGTGAGCTATTCATTGTTAACATCTTTGTAAACGTGTAGCTACAGCAACAAAGTCAGCCGATAGTAAGTGGAAAAATAATGAAACATCACACGGAAATAAAAATTATTTTGTTATGTTTTAGAACTCCCACTGCTATGGTTCATGGTGTAGTGGTTCATGGTGTGGGTTCCTGTAGTCATGTCCTAGTTCATGAACCACGGGCAACGTATGAGTGGCCAAGTAAGTGTTCCTGACAGTTGGGATACCAGTTACTCTGGAATAAGGTTGGGCATCTCGGACATATTCTGAGTCGTGGCCACCTTTGTGCTCAGACGGAAAAGACTACCAAATCCACCGGTTAGTCCCTCAACCGCCGGCCGCGGTGGTCGAGGGGACTGAGGCGCTTTAGTCACGGTCTGCACGGCCACTACGGTCGGGGGTTCGAATGCCTCCTCGGGCATGGATATTTGTGCCGTCCTAGTTCGTAAGTAGTTCATAAGTAGTTTGTAAGTTTAGGGACTGATGACCCCGTAGTTAAGTCCCATAGACTATACAAACATTTGAACATTAGTCCCTCAACCGGTAGGGGTAAAAACTAATGGGGCCCTTGGTAAGTAAGGCTAGCAACCTGCTTCTCAGGTACTTCAATATGATGCTGGCAACAATCAGAGATGATGATGATGATGAAGCCTGCTATGAGTGTGAATGCAGTATACGTTAGCGGCGGAAAAATACCACTTCCGTTTTGTACCAGAGACTATACACAGCATGATGTGACAGGCGTCATTTTAAATTTAGCTTATTCAGAAATGGTGAACCTTGAATCTTTTAAATTTAGCTTATTCAGAAATGGTGAACCTTGAACTTGCAGCACGCAATGATCATGATGCCTTTTAGAGTAATCACGAAAACGCTTACCTTACAAATAAATAGTAGTTTTGTAAGAAATCAACATCGTAACTATTCAAGTTTAGGTATAAGTATTCTAAATGTCGAATCGGACCCGTGTCATTCTAGCGTAATGGGTAGCGTTGTGGAGTCGCATTTTGTAACGAGTGTTGGTTCGGGCCCTGTCGCTTCATAATCTTGCTAATTGAACTTCTTGGAATATATTGAAAGTTACCTCTACGATTCTTCCTTTTATTTACGTTTACAACTGATTAAAAACGAAAGGACGGAACAGTTATTTGGATAGTAATTTCCGAATATGTGGCGATTTCCGAGTGTGTGTTTAGGGGAACACTGTCATAATAACAAAACGTTGTAAAAGTAATAATCTTTCCGGACAGGATAGGTCACTTAAGAAATTAAATTGAGAAGGATGAATATTTCTGTATTTGAGACTTGACAGCAGACATTATTCATTGGTGGGGTCATTAATAAAGAAAACATTGCTACCCTAACTCAGGTTTTCCTGAGTAACGTGGTAATACAAATATTTTATAAGCAGCTTCTTCTCCATCTGCAGAAAAGGGGCCCTAAATGAGCTAATGACACAGTGTTCATTAAAATGTTTTATTGTGGGTACAAAGTTGGTACAATCCAAACAATCTATTGGTATCGGCAATTATAAGATAAATAACTGCCGCAGCTGCTGGACCTCCAAGGTACTGGGAAGTACAGATGTTGTAAAAATGTGTCCGAAATTCTTATCTACTGTATATTTAAAGCTTTTATGGCCATTTGTTGACATGTTGTCCGTTCTGTCGAAGTATGATGCTTGTCAGACGTTTCGTCCAGTATGAGCTGCTGACATTACCTAATTTTCTCCCTCCAACAGCAATGAAATATGAAACTTTAACAGCGCTAGCCTATCTGAGCCTGAATTGGTGGTAGCGAAACGTCAGTTGCAACTTGAAACAAACGTGGACTGAAAACCCCGAGACAGAAGCCAGCAGGCTCTGTGTACAACATAGACTGTAGCTGGGTACTTAATTTAAATAACGTCATTATTGAATATTTATTTTAAAAATAAGTAGTTGAATAGTCACTGAAGGATCCATACCGTACTGTCTGAAAGACGGTTCTTTTTCACTCAGACAGTAAAGAAAATAGAACAATAAGTAAAGAAACAAGAAGATATTTCGCGAGTAGTCAACAGACTGAGGTAAACGCTAACCGAGTGTCAACACGAAATAGCATGATCGTCTTCTTTGTTTAATTTCTAAGCTGTCACTTTGCATTGCGTAGACTGCGCAAAGATCTTGAAGACACAGATACTATACTTCTGACTGCCAAATTACAGGCACTTCGGGTTGGTATTTTTCCGCCGGTAGCGTCATGTGTGTGAATGCTGAATCCTTCCCGATCGTGGTGACAAAGTTTTATGAATTTGAAACTTCCTGGCAGATTAAAATAGTGTGTCGGAACCGGGACCTTTGCCTTTCGCGGGCAAGCGCTCTACCTACTGAGCTACCCCGACACGACTCACGGTGCCTCCTCACAACTCTACTTCGGCCAGTACCTCGCAGGAGAGCTTCTGTGAAGTTTGGAAAGTAGGAGGCGAGGTACTGGCGGAAGTAACGTTGTGAGGCGGCGTCGTGAGTCGTGTCGGGGTAGCTCAGTTGGTAGAGCGCTTGCCGGCGAAAGGTAAAGGTCCCAGGTTCGAGTGCCGGTTCCGGCACACAATTTTAATCTGCCAGGAAGTGTCATATCAGCGCACACTCCACTGCAGAGTGAAAAGTTTCATTTTTTTAATTAATTTACTAGCTGAAAAATCGGCGTTGCCCGGGTATTTATTTATTCCTGCCATTTTTCAGGTATATATTAATGTGTATAAGGTCTGTATGTCTCTAAAATCTCTTTGGAATACAATTAGTAGTTAAGAAGTAATGAATTAAAAGTTTGTGCGTGATGGGGCGGTTTTCCATAAATGTTACTGTTTTTGTACTCATATTTCATGAACCACGCGTCGAACTGTGATACAATTTTGAAGGTACACTCAACTATATGCGTGTATACTGTCTGTAAAATTTCCTGCAGCTACAATTTTAGTGTAAAAATTATAAATTGTAACGTCATACCGACAGCCGTTGTTTTAGTCCATGAACAGCGGAACGTTGCTGTTTATGTGTTCATATCTCATGAAGTACGTATCAGAATGTGATACAACTTAGAAGCTACATTCAACTATATATGTGTATACTGTCTGTAAAATTTCCTGTCGCTACAATATGTAGTGTTCAAATTATAAATTGTAACGTCATACCGAGAGCCGTTGTTTTACTCCATAAACAGCGGAAAAGTAGTAAGCGAGAAACTTTTTTCCTTTCATCATTTTACTATGGTTTCCAGCGAGAAAAAGTTTAATAAAGGTTTGAAATTATGTTTAAAGTTTGTTGCAAGTCGCTAAGTAGTGTCATTCTCATACAGTGTATTTCTAAAGTCTCGCCGCATTATATTTGGAATTTTTTTGCGATTTCTATTGGTTATAGCGTAATATCTTTTGAACCATATGTCGTATATGATTCTTAACCCTACAGCAATTGTACCTCACGGCAAGGAATGTGTGTGTGACAAATTTTGTTGAAATCGGTCCAGTGGTTTAGGAGAAAATGAGCAGTATTGTCGCTAAATGCAGCAGTTTTCCGCGCATCTCCTTGTTTATGACGTCATATCTCGTGAAGTATGTATCGTACGTGATTCTTAACGTACGTTTAGACGGGCAACATTTTACCTAAATATTTAGCTGAAATGGTGTTGCTGTCTACACTGCTGCAATATGACTGCAATTCACAGCAATATTTCGATATGGATGGTCAATATTGCTGATGTTGCAGGTAGTTGCCGAGGGATTGCCGAGGGGTTGCCGTGTTGTCCGGGAACGGTGGAGAACATTTCGTATTGCAGGGCAATACCTATCTCGGTCCTTGTCTGTAAATGCTTTTCTCTCGCTCTCAAGGCTGTTTGTGCTTCTCTCCCCAACAGCGCTGCAGTCACGAAAACAGAGTATCGTTTCGCTTTTGTTGCTTCGAAAGTTTGCGCGCGCTGGTTTGTTTTGAAAGTAGTATTGATGTTTATAGTTACTATATTGGTGCATTGTTTTCGACCTTACCGTGACTGTTTTGAGGGAAGGAAGGAAGACTTCTTACAGTTATTGTCGTCTTGAGTTTTTGTTCTGTCAGATATGGAAAACTTATTAATTCTATTCATCTACGTCCTGTGTTGTCGGACGTAGAATGCAATACATATAAAGACAGGAATATGGGAAAAGATAGTTGGCAGGCAGTTTGTGACGAATTTGGCATTGCAATTCAGGACGCATACAAGAAATTTCGAACCTACGCTAAAAGCGAGGCGAGGCAAAGAAACATCAAAATAAAAGAAATAAAATATAAATAACACATAAATAACGATTGTATTTCATTTCAAAATTACCTTAATGACCTATTTTAGTTCTTCTACTAAAGCATTGCATTCTGGCACTAAGATGCTGATGGAAGAATAGTGGACTTTAAACAGGTACGACAGACTTCTATACGAGTCTCCAGTATCTAAAAATCGAAGTTTGATCGCAAGTCGTGTTGTTACTGGAAATCAGTCTCTCATGTTTGTATTGGATTTAGCTGTCTTCGGACCAATTAATTGGGCGATATATTCGAAATCATTTTTAAACATACGTACCTAGCATTAACTCACGAGTTAAATTTTCTGAGTTACTCCACCTACTCAAAAAAGGACGCATCCAAAGAGTTCGCTTTCTCTTCTTTTTGTTTCTAACAGCATTAACACTTGTTTCATGTAAAAGTGGGAGAGCCGCACTCACTTCTATAACGTCGCACCCATCCATTTTGTATGAAATTGTATAGCCTTTCCCCGGAAATTAGTTGCCGCAAACATTGCCGGGCAATAGATGCCGATGTGTTGTCACTTGTGTTGCTGCAATACATGTGGCTGCAACGTTGCCCGACAACATTTTTGGGATATATTATCGAAAATATGCAATTTTCATCGCCCATCTAAACGTACCTTTACACTTACGGCGACCGTTCTCATGGATTGAAGCTTACGTGTACAAAATTTCATAAAGATTGGAACAAAACGGTAGATTTCTATGCAACACGTACAAATATACGGACACTCTGCTTTATATGTTAGATTTGTAAAAGTACAGACAGTGGAAGTTAAAATGCCCTGTCGTGCGTCTCCTGCTTCAAGGCGGAAAGGTTCACGTCCTAACCCCCTTAAATTCAACAGGCTTTATTTTTTTTTTTTAAATCTTTGCCGCTCCCAGAACCAAATCCCGGCTACGCCAGTGTGTGTGAGAGAGAGACAGAGAGCATGCAGCAGGGCCTCCGCATCTTCTGGAAGACAGAGCAGACGCCGCATGCGGGCGGACGCGGGGTGTAAATCTCTGGCGCCGCGCATAAACATGTCCGCGGGCCACTTAGCGGCCACCCGCGCTGTTTCACCCGCCGGCAAAAATCGCAATTTGTCAGTCGGCTAAGCAGACAGCCAGCGACAGCCAGCCGCCGCGACGGCCAGACAGAAACCGAGGCGGCGGTGGGGGGACAGGAGACGGGAGGACGCGTTATGCGCGGCGGGGCCGCGGGGCCGCTTCTTCTGCAGCCGGGCTGCGGTCTGCGGAAGACACCGACACCTGGCGAGCACGTGGCGGCCGCGGACAGCGCCCAACGACCGCCGACGTACATCTACATCTACATGGGATACTCTGCAAATCACATTTAAGTGCCTGGCAGAGGGTTCATCGAACCACCGTTATACTATTTACCTCCCATTCCATTCTCGAATAGCGCGCGGGAAGAAAGAACACCTGAATCTCCCCGTTCGAGCTCTGATTTCTCGTATTTTACTCTGATGGTCACTTCTGCCTATGTAAGTGGGAGTCAACAATATATTTTCGCATTCGGAGGAGAATGTTGGCGATTGTAGTTTCGTAAGTAGCCCACGCCGCAGCGATAAGCGCCGTCGTTGTAATGATTCCCATCCCAGATCCTGTATCATTTCCGTAACGCTGTCTCCCCTGTATCGTTACAATACGAAACGAGCTCCCCTTCTCTGGTCTCTTTCGACGTCCTCCGTCAAACCCACCTGATAAGGATCCCACACTGGGCAGCAACACTCCAAAAATGGACGGACAAGCGTACTGTATGCACTTTCTTTCGTAGTTCTGTTGCATGTTTTAAGGGTTCTGCCAATAAAACGCAGTCTCTGATTCGCCTTTCCCACGACATTATCTACGTGTTCTTTCCAATATAAGTCTGAAGTAATAGTAATTCATGGGTATTTTGTGGAGTTTACGGCCTTCACTTTTGACTGATTTATCTCGTACACAAACTTTAACGGATTTCTTTTCCTACTCATGTGGACGACTTCACACTTCTTATTATTTAGAGTCAATTGCCAATTTATACACCATACTGATATCTTATTCAGATCGTTCTGCAGTCGGTTTTGATCTTCAGATGATTTTACTAGACGGTAAATGATGGCGTCATCTGCAAACAACCTACAAGAGCTACATAGATTTTCCCCTAATCGTTTATGTAAATAAGGACCAGCAAAGGACCAATAACAGAACCCTGTGGAACGCCCGATATCACCTCTGTTTTAGTCGATGCCTTACCATCGATTACTACGAACTGTGTCCTCTCTGACAGGAAAACCCCTATCCAGTCGCAAATTTGCGGCGATATACCATAACCACGCAATTTTATTAAAATCAGTTTGTGAGGTACGGTGTCAAAAGCCTTCTGGAAATCGCGAAATATAGAATCGATTTGCGAACCCTTGTCGATAGCACCTATCACTTTGAATAAAGAGCTAGTTGTGTTTCGCAAGAACGATATTAACTAAATCCGTCTTTACCTTGGGTCTTCTTCATACAACGCAATCCACCGTAAGGTGCGTGGCGGAGGCTACACTGTACACTGTACCACTACTAGCCATTTCCTTTACTATTCCACTCCCAAATAGAAAAGAAAAAAAGAGTGTCTATATAGGTAATTTCTAAGAGTACTTACGCTCTAAGTTTTACGGCCCAAGTCGATACATATCGCATATCGATTATGCCGCTATTCACGCGCGGGATATGTAAATATCTGAACTGCTGATGTCATTACGAGAGCCAGTCGTGAAAAAATTGTATCACCTCGTATGCAAGATGTATGAGACAGGGGAAATACCATCCGACTTCAAGAAGAATATCGTAATTCCAATTCCAAACAAAACAATTGCAGACAAGTGAAAATTACAGAACTATCAGTTTAATAACTCATGATTGCAAAATACTAAGACGAATTATTTACTGACGAATGGAAAAACTTGTGGAATCCGACCTCGGGGAAGATCAGTTTGGATTTAGGAGAAATGTAGGAACACGGGAGGCAATACTCACATTACGACGTATCTTAGAAGATAAGCTTAACAGAGGTTGGGAAGGGGGTAAGACAGGGTTGTAGTCTATCCCCAATGTTGTTTAATCTGTACATTGAGCAGGCAGTGAAGGAATGGAAGGAGAAATTTGGCGAAGGCATTAAAGTTCAGCGAGAAGAAATAAAAACATTGCGGTTTGCTAATGACATAGTAATTCTGCCAGAGACCGCAAAAGATCTGGAAGAGCAATTGAATGGGATGGACAGTGTCTTGAAAGGAAGATATAAGATGAACATTAACAACAGTAAAACGAAGGTAATGCAATGCAATGTCAGAAAATCAATCGATGCAGAAGGTATTGAATTAGGTAATGAGACAATGAAAGTAGTAGATGAATTTTGTTATTTGCGTAGCAAGATAACTTTTGATGGCCTAAACTTACAAACTACTTATGAACTACTTACGAACTAGGACGGCACAAATATCCATGCCCGAGGGGGATTCGAACCCCCGACCGTAGTGGCCGAGCAGACCGTGACTGAAGCGCCTTAGTCCCCTCGGCCACCGCGGCCGGCAAAGAAGGTGTAAAATGCAGAATGGCTATGGGAAGAAAAGCGTTTTTAAAGAAGCGAAACTTGTTAACATCAAATATTAATTTAAATGTTAGGACGTCCTTTCCGAAAGCATTTGTCTGGAGTGTAGCATTGTACGTGAGTGAAACGTGGACGATAAGGAGTTCAGATAAAAAAAATCATAGAAGCTTTTGAAATGTGGTGCTACAGATGAATGATGAAAATTAGATGGGTAGATCACGTAACTAATGAGGAAGTGCTTAACCGAATCGGGGAGAAAATGAGTTTCTGTTATATCCTGATTAAGAGAAGGGATAGATTGGTTGGACACATTCTGAGACATCAAAGAATTGTCAACTTAGCATTAGAAGGAAGCGTGTGGGGTAAAAATCGTAGAGGGAGACCGAGGGACGAATTTAGTAATCAGATTCAAAAGGATGTAGGTTGCCGAACGTATTCTCAGATGAAGAGACTTGCGCAGGACAGGGTAGCGTGGAGAGCTGCATCAAACCAGTCTGCGATCTGAAGACCACAACAACGGAATTTACTAATGTATCATAAGTACAAATACATTTTCTTGCTATAAATCTACCGATAATAAAGTTACTTCACTCCCGAGATGTGTGAATAGGAATATTTGCTAATCTCTCATAACCTACATATACTTTATTACTACAAATCTACCCAAAACAAAGAAGTTACTTCACTCGCAAGATGAGTAAATACCGATATTTACTAATTTATCGTTACGTACAAATACGTTTTATTACTAGAAATCTAGCGATAACAAAGGAATTACTTTACTTTATTAATAAGCGAAGTGGTCGTGTTGAAGTTCTCTGTCAGTTGCGTATGTCCTTTCTTAATTAGAAGACGCTACTGATATACGTTCTGCAAACTTAATATGTCGCTTGCCAATACTGACGTAATCGTTATTCGATATATATCGGTTTCGGCCGTAAAACTTCGATTGTAAGCTTTCTTAGCAATTATCTCTATAATCCTCCGTACGTGCCCTAATTTCTCTTATCTTCGTAATAACTACGCAAAATGTAAGTAGGTGGCAGCAAGATCGTACTACACTCAGCTTCAAATTTCGGCTCTCTAAATTTCCTCAACAGAAATTCACGAAAATAACGTCGTCTTTCCTCTAGTGATTCCCAATTGAGTTGCCGGAGCATTTCCGTGACACTCGCACAGTAACAAACCTAGCTGCTCGCCTCTGAACTCGAAAGACATAGAAGCAGTTCAGAGGCGAGCGATCTATTGTTGGACCCAACCACTTGAGTAATACTCTAGACGTGGTCGTGCAAGTGTTTTATACGCGGTCTCTTATACAGATGAAGTACAACTTCCCAAAATTCTGTCCGCCTTACTCACAACTGTCCTTACATGTTCGTTCCATTTCATATCGCTCGGCAATGTTACGCCTACATATTTGAACGACGCGACAGCATCAAGAAGCTCACTACTAATGCTGTATTCGAACATTATAGGATTGTTTTTTCTACTCATGCGCATCATCTTACATTTTTCTACCTTGAGAGCTAGCTGCCATTCTGCGCACCAACTAGAAATTTTGTCTGTCATCCTGTATGCTATTACAGTCAGTTACAGACGACACCCTCCCATACACCACAGCATCATCAGCAAACAGCCGCAAATTACAACTTACTCTGTCCATCAGATCATTTATATAGATAGAAAATAATAGCGGTCCTATCACACTCCCCTGGGGCACGCCTGACGATACACTCGTCTCTGATGAACTCTCGTCGTCCAGAACAACGTACTGCGTTCTATTACTTAGGAAGTCTTCCAGACAGTCACAAATTAGTAAACCTATTCCATAAGCTCGTATCTCCGTTAGCAGTCTGCAGTGTGTCACCACGTCGAATGCCTTTTTGAAATCGAGAAAAACACAATCCGCCTGTTATCCTTCATCCATGGCACGCAAGATGAGAAAAGAGCAAGCTGAGTTTCATATGAACGATCTTTCGTAAACTCGTGCTGATTCGTAGAAAGAAGTTTTTCCGTCTGAAGGAAATTTACTATATTCGAACTGAGACTATTGCTCCATAATTCTACATGAAACCGATGTCAACGATATTGGCCTGTAATTGTGTGGGTCAGTTCTTTTCTCTCTTATAAACGGGAGTCACCTGCGCTTTTTTTCCAATCACTGGGAACATTGCGCTGAATTAAAGGTTCGTGATAAATGCAAGCTAAGTGCGATCTGAGACAGCTGTAGTAGGCACTCAGTAAGCTGCTATCGCGTGGAGCGCGTGGCTGCGGCGAGCGTGATGTGCAAGCATATGTATATATTGCCTACTACAGCTGTCTCAGTTGGCACTTAGCTTGCATTTATCACAGATGTACATATATTATTAGCGAATGTCCCCATGGGAGAACGATAAGCAGGTGATTTATCAATATTTCTTAAGGTTATTCTAATTTTCCCAATATTTCATTTCCTCCCCAAAGGCCTTATTTCTTTCTTCGGTCCACTTTGGTCGGTATGGTTTTGGTGCCGTCTCTGAAGTAAACTTCCACTAGTCAATTTTTATTCTGAATGTATCCCTATCTGATGTGTTTGTTATGTCAATTTTTGCTTTTGTCAAATCCTTCTTAACTTCAATTACTCAGGGTATTGTTGCTTTAAGTGATGTCACATAGTCCAGTAGACGTTTAGTTAACCTGTTTGCAGGTAATCTTTGTAGGTGTCTATAAAATTTCATTCGTCTCTTTCTGATGTCAGTTTCGATATTTGATAATTTTTCGTTTGTCTCGATGGTCTGCAGTATGTATCCATAGTGTGTGTATCGTGGTCCCAGAATTTTCCTAATAATTTTTCTTTCTACTTTCTTAATTTCTTCTAAATCTAGTTTTCTATTCAGTGAGAGCGTTTCACTTGCATATGTGACTGTATGTTTGATATCTGTTGTAGTGTCTGATTTTAGTTCCTTTTGACAGGCATTATTGTTATATATGTTTTGAACAAGTCCGAATGCTTTCTTGATTTTCTGTAATCGGTTGTTTTGTGCTATTTTCTCGAGTCCTGTTGGATCAGTAAATTCGCCGAGATACTTAAAGTGTTTGACTCTGTCGATCATCATCATCATCATCATCAGAGACTGATTATGCCTTTCAGCGTTCAGTCTGGAGCATAGTACCTCTAATAAAATTCCTCCATGATCCCCTGTTCAATGTTAACATTGATGCCTCGTCTGATTTTATGCCTTTTACTTCAAAATCATTCTGCACCGAATCTAAGTACTTTCTTCTAGGTCTACCTCGACTCCTCTTACCCTCCGTTGACGAGCTCATGAGTCTTTTAGGTAACCTTGCTTCTCCCATGCGTGTAACATGACCCCACCATCTCATCTGTTCACTCTAACTGCTTCATCTATGGTGTTCATTCCCAGTTTTTCTTTGATTTCCTCATTATAGACACCCTCCTGTCATTGTTCCCATCGATTAGTACCTGCAATCATTCTTGCTACTTTCATATCTGTAACCTCTACCTTATGAATAAGGTAACTTGTATCCACCCAACTCTCACTCCCATACAACAAAGTTGGTCGAAAGATAGAGCGGTGCACTACTAACTTAGTCTTGGTACTTACTTCCTTCTTGCAGAAAAGAGTAGATCTTAGCTGAGCACTCACTGCATTTGCTTTGCTGCACCTCGATTCCAGTTCTTTCACTATGTTGCCATCCTGTGGGAAAATACATCCCAGGTACTTGAAACTGTTTACCTGTTCTAACTCTGTTCCTCCTATTTGGCACTCAATCTGTTTGAGTCTCTTTCCCACAGACATTACTTTCGTTTTGGAGATGCTGATCTTCATATCATAATCCTTGCACCTCTGATCGAGCTCTGAAATATTAGTTTGCAACCTTTCAATCGAATCTGCCATTACAACTAAGTCATCCGCATATGCGAGACTGCTTATTTTGTTTTGACCTATTTTAATCCCGCCCTGCCAGTCTACTGTTTTCAACATATGATCCATGAATAGTATGAACAACAGTGGTGACAGGTTACAGCCTAGTCTTACCCCTGAAACTACCCTGAACAATGAGCTTAATTTGCCATCTACTCTAACTGCTGCCTTGCAGTTTACATAAAGCCCTTTAATTGCCTGCAGAAGTTTGTCTCCTATACCACAATCTTGTAGAACCGACAGTAGCTTCCTCCTAGGAACACGGTCATAAGCCTTTTCCAGATCTATGAAACATAGATACAATTCCCTGTTCCACTCATAGCACTTTTCCATTTCCTGCCGTAAGCTAAAGAGCTTGTCCTGTCAGCCTCTAAGAGGCCTAAACCCTGACAGTTGGGATACCAGTTACTCTGGAATAAGGTTGGGCATCTCGGACATATTCTGAGTCGTGGCCACCTTTGTGCTCAGTGTGCTCAGACGGCAAAGACTACCAAATCGACCGGTTAGTCCCTCAACCGTTAGGGGTAAAACCCAGTGGGGCCCTGGGCAAGTAAGGCTAGCAACCTGCTTCCCAGGTACTTCAATATCATGCTGGCAACAATCAGAGACTCTGTTGATTTCACCATAATTTGTTTTGAGTTTCGGAATATTTAATTTGGAGCAAATAAATTCAGTCTTCTCAAAGGAGATTTGCAGGCCAACCTTCTCTGCACATTCTTTGAGGATCTCAATTTGTTTTATTGCGGTTTCTTCGCTGTCAGTTATAATTGCTAGGTCATCTGCAAACGCTAAATAAGGGATGTTCAATTTTCCTTTACCTCTTCCTAGTTCAATTGACTTCCAGAAGTTTTGTTTTATTAGTTCAATGTCCCAGTCTTTCATTACTTTGTCTACAACTATGTTTCATAATAGTGGCGAGACCCCATCTCCTTGTTTTACTCCTGTTTTAATTAAGAATGGTTCCGAAATTTCAGCTATGAATTTATTTTTTGATTTGGTTTCTGTCAGTGTTTGTTCAATTAGTTTTCGGGTTTTGGTGTCTAGTCCACGTTCTTCGAGAATGTTAAATAGAGACTGTCTGTCTATAGAGTCATATGGTTTCTTAAAATCAACGAATGTACACACTATTGGTTTAGACCGGATTGTTTCAATTTTTAAAATAGCTTTAAGGTTAAAGATCTGTTCAGTGCATGATCTATTAGGTCGAAAGCCTGCTTGGTAGTCTGAAATTGTATGTTCTAGTTGTTCTTGTGCCCTCTTTAGCAGACACACGTATAAAATTTTATAGGTCACAGGAAAAAGTGAAATGCCTCTGTAGTTGTTTACGTCTGCTCTTTCCCCCTTTTTGTGCAATGAACTGTTCACCGTACGCCCACAAAGATTCCTGAAAAAAAAAAAAAAAAAAAAAAAAGAGCACGACACATAGCTCAGGACGGTTGCGCGGGGGCCTGTATTTCTCGTAGGCCTCGGTTCAACAGATATGACGTCATAAATAACGAGAGGCCACCGCGTGACAATACCAAGATTCATGCGTCAATTCTTGGAAAATGGGAGCAGTTACGGACCTGACACAATGTTTATATGAAATTTCGGACGTTTATGAAGCGTTTTGTCACTGACCCTGCCCCCACACAAAATGATGAAACGAAAAGAAGTCTATCGCTCACAACAGTTTCGCTGTAAATGCCATAAAACTGTCGCATCAACATTGTAAACTATATCGTTGCAAGAAACTGCCACATAATGTAACGAGACTTTATTCACACGCTGTGTGCGAATGACAGTACTTAGCGACTTGCAGCCAACATTAAACGCCGCGGCGGATTAGCCGCGCGTACTGGAGCGCCGTGTTGCGGTGCGCGCGGCCGTCCGCCGGCGGGGGTTCGAATCCCCCCTCGGGCATGGATGTTTGTGTCGTCTTTAGTATAAGGTAGTTTGTAAGTTTAGGGACTGATGGCCCCGCAGTTAAGTCCCTTAAGCTCTACAAACATTCATTCACATCAAACATAATTTCAAACCTTTATTGAACTTTTTGTCGCTTGCAACCATAGCAAAATTATGAGAGGAAAAAAGTTTACCGCTTACTGGTTTTCCGCTGTTGATAGACTAAAACTATGGCATTCGGTATGACGTTACAATTTATAATTTCTACACTACAAATTGTAGCCGCAGGAAATTTTACAGACAGTATACATGCATAGAGCTAAATGTATCTTCGAAATTGTATCACAGTACGACACGTAATTCATGAGATGTGAGCACATAAACAGTAACATTCATAGAAAACCGCCCTAGCACGCACCAAGTAGTAATCTAAATTACTTCTTTACTACTAACTGTATTCGCAACAGATTTTACAGACATACAGCGAGTTAACTAGCAAAATCTATGTCTCATTTAAATATATAACTACAAAACAGCTTCAGACTCTTTGAATATACTGCAACTATCGGTTGTGTGTAAATTTATTACACATACTGTGTAGAAATCGCCCAACGGCTTTTCTTCTTCCTAATTAAACCGAATTATAACATTTAGTTTTCTAGCTTCCTAAGTGCAGCATATGAAAGGAATTTATCTTCAGACACGATGTTTTGGCACTTTCTCGGTATATTCTGCGGTGGAGAAACTTTTGTACAAACATTAATTTCGGAAGAGTTTCACACCACTTAACGTCTTTGAGTGCTTGCTGCATTCTCCAATATTTAGATATTTGTTGTTGTGGTCTTCAGTCCGGAGACTGGTTTGATGCAGCTCTCCACAATACCCTATCCTGAGCAAGCCTCTTCATCTCCGCATAAGAACGGCAACCTACATCTGTCTGAATCTGCTTACTTTATCCATCTCTTGGTCTTCCACTGCGGTTTTTACCCCATACACTTCCCTCCAACGCTAAATTCACAATCCCTTGATGTCTAAGAATGTGTCCTACCCATCTATCCCTTCTTTTATTCAAGGTATGCCAGAAATTTCTTTTCTCCCCAATTCTGTTCAGTACCACCTCATTAGTTACGCGATCCACCCACCTAATCTTCAGCATTCTTCTGTAGCACCACATTTCAAAAGCCTCAATCCTCTTCCTGTCCGCACTGTTTATCGTCCATGTTTCACTCCCATACAAGGCAACACTCCATACAAATGCCTTCAGAAAGGACTTCCTTAGGCTTAAATCAATATTCGATGTTAACAAATTTCTCTTTTTCAAGAACGCTTTTCTACCCATTGCCATTCTGCATTTTATATCCTCTGTACTGCGACTATCATTTGTTATTTTACTGCCCAAGTAACAAAACTCATCTACCTCCTTTATTGCTTCATTACCTAATCTAATTCCTTCAGCATCACCTGATTTTCTTAGACTGCACTCCATTACCCTAGTTTTACTCTTGTCATGTTCATCTTATATGCACCTTTCAGCACACTGTCCATTCCGTTCAATTGCTCTTCCAGGTCCTTTGCTGTATCTGACAGAATTACTATGTCGTCAAAAGCCTTCTCCAAATCTACAAAAGCTAGAAATGTAGCTTTGCCTTTTCTTAATCTATATTCTAGGAAAAGCCGTAAAGTGAGTATTGCCTCCCGTGTTCCTACATTTCTCCTGAACCCAAACTGATCTTCCCCGAGGTCGGCTTCTACCAGCTTTTCCATCCTTCTGTAAATAATTCGTGTTAATATTTTGCAACCATGAATTATTAAACTGATTGTTCTGTAGTTTTCACACCTGTCTGCACCTGTTTTCTTTCGAATGGGGATTATAACATTTTTCTTAAAGTCTGAGGGTACTTCACCTGTCTCATACATCTTACACACCAGGTGAAACAATTTTGTCATGGCTGGTTCTCCCAGAGACTTCAGTAGCTCTGAGGGAATATCATCTACTCCAGGGGCCTTGTTTCGACTTGGGTCTTTCAGTGCTCTGTCAAATTCATCTCTCAGTATAGTATCTCCTATTTCATCCTCATCTACTTCTTCTCCCCTTTCTACAATATTGCTGCTAAGTTCATTTCCTTCATAGAGCCCCTCTATATACTCTTTCCACCTTTCAGCTTTACCTTCTTTGCTGAGAACTGGTTTTCCATCAGAGTCCTTGATATTCATAGAGCTGTTTTTCTTCTCCAAATGTTTCTCTTATTTTCCTGTAGGCTGTATCTATTTTTCCCCTATTTATACATTCTTCTACATCCTTGCACTTGCCTTCTAGCCACTCCTGCTTAGCCATTTTGCACTTCCTGTCAATCTTATTTCTTAGTCGTCTGTACTCCATTTTGCCTGTTTCATATTTTCTTCTTTCATCGATTAAATTTAGTATCTCCTGTGATATCCAAGGATTTATCGTAGGTCTTGCCTTTCTACCTATTTTGTCCTCTGCTGCCTTCACTATTTCATCTCTCAATGCTACCCATTCCTCCTCTACTGTTTTATTTTCCCCCGTTTCTCTTAATTGTTGCCTAAAGCTCCCTCTGAAATTCTTAAGAACTTCAGGTTCCTCCATTTATCCAGGTCCCACCTCCTTATTTTCCTACCTTTTTGTAGTTTCTTCAGTTTCAGCCTACAGTTCATAACCAACAAGTTATGGTCAGAGTCTATATCTGCCCCTGGGTATGTTTTACAGTTTAAAACCTGGTTCCGAAATCTATGTCTTACCATTATAAAATCTATCTGGTATCTCCCGGTGTCTCCTGGTCTCTTCCACGTATACAACCTTCTTTTGTGATTCTTAAACCAGGTGTTTGTTATAACTAAATTATGTTCTGTGCAAAATTCTACCAGGCGGCTTCCTCTTTCATTCCTTTTGCCCAGACCATATACACCTACTATCTTCCCTTCCCTTCCTTGTCCTACTACCGAATTCCAGTCTCCCATAACAGTTACGTTTTCCTCTCCCTTAATTGTCTGAATAATTTCCCTTAGCTCCTCATATATTTCTTCTATCTCCTCATCATTAGCAGAGCTAATTGGCATATACACCTGTAGTAATGTGGTCGGTGTTGGCTTCGTAGCTATCTTGACTACGATAATGCGATCACTGTGTTGCTCATAGTAGTTTACCCGCATTCCTATTTTCTTATTCATTATTAGACCTACTCCTGTAATACCCCCAACTGATTTTGTATTTATAATCCTGTACTCGCCTGACCAGAAATCCTGTTCCTCTTTCCACCGAACTTCACTAATCCCCGCTACATCTAACTTCAACCTGTCCATTCCTCTTTATTTCCTAGCTTCCCTACCCTATTAAGGGATCTAACATTCCACGCTCCGATCCGTAGAATGCCAGTGTTGTCTTTCCTAGTGATCACATCCTCCTGAGTAGTCCCCGCCCGGAGATCCGAATGGGGGACTATTTTACCTCCGGAATATTTTACCCGAGAGGATGCCATCATCATATGTCCATACAGTAGAGCTGCATGTCCTCGGGAAAAGTAACGGCTGTAGTTTCCCCTTGATTTCAGCCGTTCGCAGTAACTGTGTGGCAAAGCCACATTAGCTGATGTTACAAGGCCAGTTCAGTCAATCATCCAGACTGTTGCCCCTGTAACTACTGAAAAGGCTGCTGCCCCTCTTCAAGAACCACACGTTTGTCTGGCCTCTCCACAGATACCCCTCCGCTGTGGTTGCACCTACGGTACGGCTGTCTGTATCGTTGAGGCACGGAAGCCACCCCACCTCGGCAATGTCTGTGGTTCATGGGAGTGGATTTTTAGATATTTATACGACAAAAAATGAAACAGGGCTGTCTGAAAGAGCTAATGTTAAAAATTGACTGTGAAAATGAAATGTCCCATCCCGTCTAAAATAGCTTCTTACCTTGTGAATAAATCAACCAGCCACTATCAGTTTTTTTAAGAACAAGAAGTATGACATAATTTTTTGTTAACCAAGTGCATCTAACATTACCATTAGAGTATCTAGCACGAATATGACCAGTCTTAATGCTATAAACCAAATACTTTACAGTAGCGTGAACTGCTCAATAGTCATCAACTGTCACCATAGAGTTCACCTTCACAATGTACGGTACATCCAGTGTGGCTATGTGTCATTCATATATGTAACTACACACAGTTCCGTATACCCGTTTCAATTGTTATACCTATATGTAAAGAAGTTACCTTTAAATTCTGCGTTACAAGTTGCTAATGTTAATTTCATAAACAAACCTTCGAACTGCAGTGAGATAACTGACCTAGTCCCCCTAATAGGCCTAGTGATTTTACACATCATAAAATGAAACTTTTTGAACTTCCTGTCCACAAGTATTGCCTAAAGTAGCTCCTTTTTTTTAGAGCTACCAGTGTTGTAAAAGCTTGTTATTTATTTCATTCAATCCTATATTGTCTTGAATGACAGCTTGTTAAGCAAGAGTAACTATCTCTGAACAGAAGTAGTAGAGCTTATTGCATTCCTGAGAAATATAAATGGGAAGACAGTGTTCGCTCTTTTTATTCCTTTCTGAAGTCTCTTTAAAAAGTTAAACGCTGAGCAGCTTTTCACCATCGTGCTTCATGCACACTGCAATAGTCAAACTGTACAGACTGGACTATGAATTGTGTATATGTCCCGCAGTTGCTATGTAATACACGATTTACCTGCTAACAACACTGGTATTTATGTGACGCTTGCCACTACCATGGCGGCCGGCCGAAGGTTCAAATTATCCCGTGACAGCAGCGCCGTTAGGGAATCTAGTTATTTTTACAACGTCTTTGCCTCATACCGAGCGCCTCCTACCGGCGGGAGTTTTGAACTAAAACTGGGAGAGAGCGGGGGATTTATACTGTGACGCTCAGAAGACTTACTCGATTCATCGGCTTACTGTACAGAACTAGTAAATGGTTGGAAGAGGTCGTAAATATATAAGGTTGTAATATCTACTAACATCAAACCACCCCGAAATCTTTCTTCGGGTTTCAGAAAAATAAAAAGAGCTGCAACTACAATAGCTTGAGCAGGCTGCCATTACACCGTTTGCTTTTAATAAACAATGTATATTACGCTTCGATTTAGCTTATTTTTTTAAACCATTTGTGTATAGATGCTGCAAGTGGGTTATTTGAGCATTTGAATAAAAGTCACCTCAGAGCACATTGTGAAGAAACATTTAAGAAATGTTGTTGTTGTGGTCTTCAGTCCGGAGACTGGTTTGATGCAGCTCTCCACAATACCCTATCCTGAGCAAGCCTCGTCATCTCCACATAAGAACGGCAACCTACATCTGGCTGAATCTGCTTACTGCATCATCTCTTGGTCTTCTTCTGCGGTTTTTACCCCATACACTTCCCTCCAACGCAAAATTCTCAATTCATTGATGTCTGTGTCCTATCAATCTATCCCTTCTTTTAGTCAAGGTATGTCAGAAATTCCTTTTCTCCCCAATTCTGTTCAGTACCTCCTCATTAGTTACGCAATCCACCCAACTAATCTTCAGCATTCTTCTGTAGCACCACATTTCAAAAGCCTCAATCCTCTTCCTGTCCTCACTGTTTATAGTCTATGTTTCACTCCCATACAAGGCAATACTCCATACAAATCTTCATAAAAGACTTCCTTAGGCTTACATCAATATTGGATGTTAACAAATTTCTCTTTTTCAAGAACGTTTTTCTACCCATTGCCATTCTGCATTTTATATCCTCTGTGCTGCGACCGTCATTTGTTATTTTACTGCCCAAGTAACAAAACTCATCTACCTCTTTTATTGCTTCGTTACCTAATCTAATTCCTTCAGCATCACCTGATTTTCTTAGGCTGCACTCCATTACCGTAGTTTTGCTCTTGTTAATGTTCATTTTATATGCACCTTTCAGCACACTGTCCATTCCATTCAACTGCTCTTCCAGATCCTTTGCTGTATCTGACAGAATTACTATGTCGTTGGCAAAACGGAATGTTTTTAATTCTTCCCCCTGAACTTTAATTCCTTCTCCAAATTTCTCCTTGCTTTCCTTTATAGCTTGCTCAATGTACAAATTGAATAACAATGGAGAAAGACTACAACCCTGTCTTACTCCCTTTCCAACCACTGCACCCCTTTCATGCCCTTTAACTCTGACAACCGCTGTCTGGTTTTTGTACAAGTAGTAAATAACCTTACGCTGCCTATATTTTACTCCTGCTTGCTTCAGAACTTGAAACAGTTTATTCCAATCAACATTGTCAAAAGCCTTCTCCAAATCTACAAAAGCTAGAAATGTAGGTTTGCCTTTTCTTAATCTATCTTCTAGGATAAGCCGTAAAGTGAGTATTGCCTCCCGTGTTCTTACATTTCTCCTGAACCCAAACCGATCTTCCCCGAGGTCGGCTTCTACCAGCTTTTCCATCCTTCTGTAAATATGAATTGTTGTTTCAGAATCTTTTTTGTTTCTTGCGTGTAGTTTTTTTTAGAATAATCGAATTGTTCCAGCCATGCCTGAGGGTGTATCCCGTTAGCATAGTTCCTGAAAACTTGGTACTTCCTTATGGTCAAGAAGTGTTTATAATCAAATGCCTGTTGAGGCCCCTCACACAGGCTCTTGATTGTGACTTTCCCTTCTCATAGGACGTACAGGCAGGGGTTCAACTTCCTCGTCCTCAAAAGCCGAATCGTCAAAAAATGTTCAAATGTTTGTAATTCTATCGGACCAAACTGCGTGGTCATCAGTCCGTAGCTTACAAACTACTTAAACCTAGGTAAACTAACCTAAGGACAACACACACATCCATGCCCCAGGGAAGACTCGAACCTCCACGGCGAGCAACCGCGCGCTCCACAGCGAGACGCTTTAGACCGCTCGGCTACTCAACCGCGGCGCCGAATCGTCTTCGCCGTCGGAACGACATGGCTGAACTCTGCCACAGAGTAACATATACAGAGGAGAACCCCCCCCCCCCCCCCTAAACCACTGTCCTACGCTCTCCTCGTAGTTCCGTAAGATGCTAGCAGGTGTCAGGCGGATCGCTGGCTTAGGGTGCCTCTCGCACGTCAGAGGGTAGCGTGGAGGGGAGGCTGAGGGGAGAGCTCGTGCCGCCTGCCACGAGGCCACGGCTGTGTCCGGTGCCACAGAGTAACATATATATTTGTCTGTGCCGGTGTGCCGGCGTTTGAGGGGAGGTGGTGGTGAGGACAGCCGCTACCTGCCGCCTGCTCTGGCCAGTTTAAAGGGCTGCTTATGACCGCAGCGCCATCATGGGACATCTTGCAGAACTGCTGGAAACCCTCCCTCCCCGCACCCCTGAGCGTAGGACCGGGCCCTTACGGAGGTTTCCTGTCTGTATATATTTGTCTGTGCCTCCGCACAAGTTGTGGGAAACGTTTTCTACGGGGGAGGCGGCGGTGCAGCAGAGGCTTGCTCTAACAAGGCGATGCGTTCATGCGGCTAGGCCGCTGCATCGCGACGCCTCCGGTTTATTTCCCACTGTTGCTCCTTGAACCGAAGCAAGTCACGGACTTCCTCCGATTCAGCCGCAACAGCGGGACCCTCTCTGTCTGCTGCCGCTTCCCTGCCCTGCAGAAGCTGCGCCACCGAGGTGGTCAGCTCTCCTACACAGGCATCAATGTTAGTTACCTGCGCCCCTAATTCATCTGCCCTCCCACCTACTAATTCGATTTTCTTGTTAATAGAGTGGACATTAGTATTAACGTCATCTGCTCGGTGGGAAAGGGCAGAGATGGCTTCTACGTTCCCCGTAATCTTGGCTCTGTTCTCTGATAGCACTCATTGCTATCTCATGCCGTTCCTGTACAAGTTGCACAATATCGGTGCGAATGACCTGAACGGTATTACTTTGTACCTCTCTGCACTGCGCAGAAACTTTAATCAGCTCGGCCTAGACAGCTCGCACCGAACTGCCTTGTGCATCCATCCCCGCTCTCAATCTTTTTTCAGTTCCTGAACCGAAATATAGGAGTTAAAATTACGAACAACTTTGACTGGCGAGAACACATAGAAAGTATTGTGGGGAAGGCGAACCAAAGGCTCCGTTTCATCGGCAGAACGCTTCGAAGATGCACCAGATCCACCAAAGAGACTGCCTACATCACACTTGTGCGTCCTCACATTGAGAAGGTTCAGAGAAGGGCAGCTCGTTTTGTTTTATCGCGTTACGGGGGGGGGGGGGGAGGGGGGGGAAGCGTCACGGAAATGTTGCACGAATTGGGGTGGAAATCATTAAAAGAAAGACGTTATTCATTGCGGCGTGATCTGTTTGCGAAGTTTCAATCACCGACTTTTAGTTCTGAATGTGAAAATATTTTGCTAGCACCCACCTACTTAGAGAGACATGACGATCCCAATAAAATAAGAGAAATCAGATCGAAAACGGAACGATTTAGGTGTTCTTTCTTCCCGCGCGCTATTAGAGAATGGAACGGTAGAGAAAAGTTATGAAAGTGGTTAATGAACCCTCTGCCAGGCACTTGAATGTGATTTGCAGAGTATCTATGTAGATGTAGATTTTGTGCTTCCCTTATGGAACCTACTTCTGCTTTCATATCCTGAACTGGAATATTCTGTGCTTTTATTTCTGCTTTCAGTTCCTTATACAAATATAGTGCGGCTCCGTAGCACAGTGGTAGAGTGCCAGACTACCAATTCAAAGGTCGCAGGTTCGATCCCTGCCAGGACTTAGGATTTTTATCTGTCACTTTCCACTTCTTTCACCTCTGGCAGTATTGTTCATGTGAAAAATACCGAGTAGCACCATGGTTCGGAACCCACGTTAAACTGTAGGTCCCCCTATAACTGGCTGGGTAAGTCAGTACGAAGGTCGGAGGAAGGCAACGGCATAACACCTCCAAACAGGACCATGCGTAGTAAAGCACTGTGGTGCTCTAACCAATGTTCGGATTGTTGGCTGCTTTACCTTATACAAATACAACTAAAACACACGAGTGCTGAAAACATAAATTGAAATAGATTAATGCGTGCTGCTGAAAACACACATTCACACACTGGGACAAAAAAATATTCCCGTACGCATTTAAAACAATAGAAACTATTTTATTGAACATATGATCCGCTAGAAGAGCGAATCCCGGCAGCGGTAACCGAACTGAAAGACCACTGTAAATTGTAAAATTAACTCTAGCTGAAAGGAGCCAGTTAAGAGCTTACTTTAAACATATAACTCTGGACACAAGACCAGCAAAAGGATTCGCGTGAACTGCTGACTACTTCCTGCAACAGAATCTTGTTCCCTGGCCCAGAATTTAGAACTGACTAAAACTTAACTTTATCAGCAGGAAGACTAAGAGACGGTGGCCAGCATACGTCGTAGATAACGAGAATTACGCACAATCATTAATATACAAGCCACCGCAAACTAAACAATTTCATGAATATGGCTGAAAGAAACATTTATGGCGCAACGGAATTAAAATGTCATAATTTGCATCTGAATTTGTTCTCAGCACTGGTGAAAAATAATATTAAATAAAAAAAAGGAAGGTATTCGTTAACTAATATTCATAATTAGGATAAAGTTTCACTGATAATAAATTATTAATTCACTTCAAACATGACCAAATGGGAGAACCAATTTTGTTAAACAATACAAATATATCCCATTTAAAATGTTACTTTACAGTAATCTGAACTGAACATCGTCGGGGGAAGGATTTACAATCGACAAGCATTCATCTATTCACACGCGCGAAGCAAAGCGAAACTCACCCAACTCAGTGTGCTGATACGAAGCAGAAACAGGCGCCGCTATCGTAGGCGAAATTCAGGAACCAGGATGTACCACACAACACAAGAAAAATTAAACTTCGTAGTTCGTTCTTGTCTGCCCTTCTTCACTTGAGATGGTACGTGATAACAGCGAGATTAATTTCCATTCAAATCAAACCGTGAGCATGTGGAATTATTGAGACATGGCATGTATCTGGTACATTATATATTCGCACCCTACTGAAGGCGAAGTGCTTAAATATCCCATTCATTTCAACAAAAACCAACGGAATCACAGATTACGAAGAAAGAATACACAATAGGAAGGCTCTGGTATGTGAGCAGTGACGAGAACTCGAGTGACCAGCTATAAACCCTTGAAGTCGGTGTTTGGAGCCACGTGTTTCCGAACACCAGAAAAAAACAAAAATTCAATTTCTGAAAAATAAAGAAGAATACCTACGGCAGCAACCCTTAGAAATGCGTAGGATATCATAAGGAAGCTAAAGAAATACAGTGAGACGCGATTGGGAAGGTTTTACACGGATGGACGAAGTCCAGTTTTCAAAAGTCAGAAAAGTGGAATAAATTCAAAATCAGAATAAATCAACTAAGAAATACGGCATGCAGCCCCTAGAAATACGTAGTATTTCATAGGCAAGCTAATAAAGGGGAAGTAAAAGGCTAGAAAAGAATTTACTGGGGGAGTCTGAATGAAAAGTACAAGTTTGGAAACGAAACAGCAGTTTAAAATATATGGAGAGGAGATCGCGATGCAGTAAGGGAAATGATTTCTTGCCCGAAGGGCCTAGAAACAGACACAGGGGTAGCTGAAGGCTTTTTTCGAAGCACATCATGTGGAGTACGTGTCACTCGCAGAAGGAGGAAACGGAAAGGAATATTTCACATGCACTACACAGAATAAAAGTATTCCCGCATATTAGTCGCGTTCCACAAAGCTAGAAAGAAATTAAACAGAGTTCATCCACCGCCAGCTAGTCTCACACAGGTTACCGATTCCCAGCCGTTATCAAACAGTATTAGTTGCATATTCACCGCGTTCACCTATGCAAAATCACCTAAATGAAATTGAATACAGTACATGATCGGAGAAACTTACCCCAAAAAATGAACCTAAGATCTGAAGTCTAACAAACGAGACAACGAATCGCTACCATCTCAAGGGAGGAAAGAGAATCAGAACGTCTTACCAGGTCGAAGCGCAGCCACAGAATGTCTAAATCAGCCCTCCAGTCCCCGCCACCACCGGAAATCGCTAGAAACCCCTGCGTCTATGTCCGAAAGTAGACACCATACCAATTTAAGTATTTACACACGAAGACGGCGTTTGATTCATTTACTTCAATGCAGATGGAGTCATACGTTCGACTTCGCTAGAAAGCCTGTGCAGGGAGAGAGTGAAGCGTTTTTCCAACAGTCCGTGGCTTTCATGAAAAAAAAAAAAATCCCAAGTGAAAGTACCCCTAATTCACCCCCGCGAACTATCAATACCCTCGTAATATCTCTTAGCTTCTTTGTTTAATCTCACCACACACGCTACCTTTGCAAACCTCCACCCACTGACTTTTATCTCTGGTTAGTCGTTTGATACTTACATTTACATACATACTTATTGATTCCATATGTGCAAAGAAAGGAGGGACGAGAGAAACGTAGTGTTACATCACACACACACACACATGCAAACACAGGACATATTTATCTGCGCATTTCTCATTCCATTTACCATTGTGTAATAAGAGAATAATTTCTAAATAACTTTTTTTGTGCATGTTTCAAAAATGTTCAAATGTTTCTTAAGCTTATGGGACTTAACTGTGGGGTCATCAGTCCCTAAACTTACAAACTATTTATAAACTACCTTATAATAATACAAACATCCATGCCAGAGGGAGAATTCGAACCGCCGACGCAGACGTAGCGCTGCTGACCGCTCGACTCGTACCTTCAGTGCCGTTTACCGCGGCGGAGTGGCCACGTGTATTGAGGTACTACGCTTCCATGCGAGAGGTAGTTACTCGCCGGGGGTTCGAATGCCCCCTCGGGTATGGATGTTGTCCTGTCTTTAATATAAACTAGTTCAAAAATGTTCAGATGTTTGTATAGTCTATGGGACTTAACTACGGGGTCATCAGTCCCTAAACTTACAAACTAATTATGAACTACTTACGAACTAGGACGGCACAAATATCCATGCCCGAGGGGGCATTCGAACCCCCGACCGTAGTGGCCGTGCAGACCGTGACTGGAGCGCCTCAGTCCCCTCGAAATGTTCAAATGTTTGTATAGCTTATGGGACTTAACTACGGGGTCATCAGTCCCTAAACTTACAAACTACTTATGAACTACTTACGAACTAGGACCGCACAAATATCCATGCCCGAGGGGGGATTCGAACCCCCGACCGTAGTGGCCGTTCAGACCGTGACTGGAGCTCCTCAGTCCCCTCGGCCACCCAGTCCCCTCGGCCACCGCTGCCGGCTATAAACTAGTTCATAAGTAGTTTGTAAGTTTAGGGACCGATGACCCCGTAGTTAAGTCCCATAAGCTCTACAAGTAGCATTTTCAGATTGTTTCAATTGTAATAAAGACGAATGATTAACGACGAATGTGTCATTGGCTTCCTTCAACCAATCTCATGGTTAGAAGGAGAAAATCAGTAGATGTAGATGATAAACCCGGGATCATGTTTCAATCTTAAGTGTTCTGGGATGGTGTCATAACTGAATAACGATTACGCAGGATACTAGCTCAGTATGGCGTGGAATCCGTCCTTGGAGCTGCTAAAGAGCAGTTTCCTTCTCCACGCAGCCTGGGAGAGAATTCCAGACGACGGTCTAACTGCTGCAGCCTGTGATGCCGTCAGACGCAACACCTACAGCAGCTCAATGCTGCGGGAAGCCCACCTTGCAGGCGCCCACCGTGCTCTGTAGGCTAGCACAGGAATCCACAGCGGTCGCCAACACCACCTGCAGTCAGATTCCAATACCAAGCCAGGGACAAGGATTTGAACTGTTTTCAGATGAAGCTCATTTCCTGTTGTGTGGTCGCTGAAATGCACTTCGTGTCTGAACAATGTCTATCAATACAAGGGCAACTTACATTCCGTTATCGAACTTTTCCTTTGTAGGTACATATGTCCTACATACTTCATTTGTTTTTCTCACATAGATGTGTTACATATGTTTTAGTATACTCGACGATTTTATATTATTATAAAAAATGGAACAAAGAATTTGTGTGAAAAATGGAATCAAGTGTTCTAAAACATTTGAAATGTTGGCAGTAGCATACGGTGAGTCTACTATTAGTAAAAAGGAAGTTTCCCAGCAGTACGAGCTCTTTCAAGATGGCCAAATGACGAACCTCGCTTTGAACGCTCCAGCACATCAACAACAAAAATAATTTCGAAAAACTTACGGGTATGCTGCCAGGTACCAAAATCGACGACGGCCGATATTTAGGCAGGAGACCACCCTGCCATTTTCAAGGCGAAAATGCAGTGAGGAAGCAATGTGCAACGATCTTTAAAACCTCGGTTTTCAATGAGTAAACATGAAAGACAACACACACCGAGCAAGCAAGCACACAGCGCCGATACGACCAAAGATGAAAACGGTCAGAATATCGATAATAAACATCGGTTCTCGACGGACTGCTGAGGACCGTATTGAGGACAGCCATACAAATCTGCTGTGTCCGAACACTGTCTTGACACAGGTCACCCTATGGAATACAACCAAACGGAAATTCTGGCATGCACTTCCAGCTACTAGGGCTGTGTTATCAAAGAAGCGATAGAAATAAAACTAGGTGACAATTTTATGAAAAGGGATGGAGGCTTCTGCTTAAATTCCGCTTGGAATCCTGCTTTCTCACTTGTCAAAAACAGAGGGGCAACAGTAATCCGACCTCATCCGTCGAGAACTGATGTTTATATCGATATTCTGACCGGTTTCATCTTTGGCCGTGTCGGCGCTGTGTGCTTGCTTGCTCGGTGTGTGTTGTCTTTCCTATTCACTTATTGGAAACCGAGGTTTTAATTATCGTTGCATATTGCTTTCTCACTGCAGTTTCGCCTTGAAAATAGCAGGGTGGTTTCCTGCCGAAATATCGGCCGTCTTCGATTTTGGTACCTGGCAGCATACCCGTAAGTTTTTCGAAGTTGTTATTCGCCAGGACAAATTAAGGAATCACAAAAAAAAAATAATGTTCAGATGTTTGTAAATCTCCCGGACCCAACTGCGTGGCTACCAGCCCGTAGCTTACAAACTACTTAAAGCAAGGTAAACTAACCTAAGGACAAAACAAACACCCATGTCCGAGGGGGGATTCGAACCCCTGACGGCGGACGACAGTGCGCACCGCAGCGCGGTGCCTCAGTGCGCACGGTCAATCCGCTGCGGTCATTAACAACAGATAACGTCGAGCTGCGAAGTAAATTTTTTTTGGAAAATTAACGATTAGCCGCAAGATAAGTTGCTGAGGTTCTGCATATCGGTTGACTCGCGTCGTGCAGTGGTTTGTTTTTGATGTTTTGTATTAGCGAAGTTTGTTGCGAAACTTCTCATTTTTTATCGGAAGACCCGTCATATGAACACAGCTTGAATGATGTCAGCGACGATCCTGTTTTGCTCAAAAGTGTCATAACTGGTGACGAAACATGGGTTTACGGTTATGACGTCGAAACCAAAGCCCAAGTGTTCCAATGGAAGCATCCGGGAGAGACTAGATCTATGAAAGAACGGCAAGTTCGATCAACTGTCAGATTTTGTTGACTGGAGTTGTGCATCATGAATTTTTGCCTCAAGGTCTTACAGTCAATAAGGAGTATTACCTTGAAGTTATGCGCCATCTGAGAGAAACAATACGCAAAAAATGTTCGGAATTGTGGAAAAAACTATTGATGGCTTTTGCGTAACGACTATCCACCCATTATTCATCGCGATTGTGAGGGATTTTTTGGCCAGAAACAACACGACAGTAATACCATATTCACCGAGTTTGGCACCCTGTGTCTTTTTCCTGTTCCCAAATCTGAAGAGACTTATGAAAGAACGATGATTGACAACGATTGAGGGACTAAAATCTGCATCGCTGAAGCACTCAAGGCTATACCAAAAAGTGCTCATGAAAAGTGCTTCGAAGATTGGAAAAAGCGTTGGCACAAGTATATTTCACCTGAGGGAGGATTACTTTTAATAGGAGAACATGAATATTGGTGAATAAATAAATAGTTTTTCATGAAAATATATAGTCATCTTCCTTTGTGAACACACCTCGTATTTAGTTGGGGATTTTGGTACTATTCTCATAACGAAATTAACGCGTCTATTCCCACAATTTTAAAAGGCATAATTTTAATTTATCACTTTCGCTTGTCTAGGAACACTTCTAATAGATCAACATATGTGTTTAAATAAACGTTATTCAACTGCGTCGTCTGGCGTTGCATACATTAGTTGCAAAAGTTAGGGTAAAATCTCTTTTATTAATTAATAATTTGTCTCTGTATTTCAGCAACGTTTCGCAAATGTTAGCGTATGTATAGAGTAGTTGAGTATAGGGTAACAGGTACAAGGTGATATTTGCAGCGATTGTAGTTGATGACGTATCCGGTTAAAAGACTATATTGTGCCATATTGCTATTCGACTGGGAGATCATGTCAGTGACATTTTTGCGCTTGCTAAACAAATGTATAACGAAACGTGCTGACTTCCTTTTGATTTTGTATACCTCTCTATCAGTTATGTGGACCCCACACCGATAACAGATATTCAGGTTAAGTCAAACGATTGTGTTGTAAGCTACTTGCTGTGCTGATTGACTGAGAAATTTCCCTTTATTATTCTTCCTTTTCCCTGATCCGCGATTAATTTTATATGGTCGTTCCACTTCAAACAGCTCGGTATGCATACTCACAGATATTCTCCTTTGACCATGTGTCGATACGCTGCAGACCCCCTGCAATTCATTTCAATGCTCTCTATACTACAGTGTCGCCCGGGAAAAGCCTCCAACTTTATCTACTAGCCCATCTAAATATAGTGTGGGAAGTAACGATGTTGTAATACACCCTTGCGGCATGCTACAAATTGGGTTTACGTCAGAAGACTTCTCTCCGTTGAGAATAACATGCTGTACTGGTACTTCACACAGCTGGAATGACAATATGTAAACACGTAATTTGTTCCAGAATGAAAGTTTCACTCTGCAGCGGAGTGTGCGCTGATATGAAACTCCCTGGAAGATTAAAATTGTGTGCCGGAACCGGGACTCGAACCTGGGACCTTTGCCTTTCGCGGGCAAGCGCACTACCGACTGTGCTATCCCGACACGACTCACGATGCCGCCTCACAACTCTACTTCCGCCAGTACCTCGCCTCCTACTTTCCAAAGTTCAAAGAAGCTCTCCTGCGAACCATGCAAGACTAGCACTCCTGGAAGAAAGGATATGGTGGAGACATGGCTTAGCCACAGCCTAAGGAATGTTTCCAGAATGATACTTCCACTCTTCAGCGGAGTGTGCGCTGATATGAAATTTCCTGGCAGATTAAAATTGTGTGCCGGAACCGGGACTCGAACCTGGGACCTTTGCCTTTCGCAGGCAAGCGCACTACCGACTGTGCTATCCCGACACGACTCACGATGCCGCCACGGAACTGGTTCGCAGGAGAGCTTCTGTGAAGTTTGGAAAGTAGGAGGCGAGGTACTGGCGGAAGTGAAGTTGTGAGGCGGCATCGTGAGTCGTGCCGGGATAGCACAATCGGTAGTGTGCTTACCCGCGAAAGGCAAAGGTCCCAGGTTCGAGTCCCGGTTCCGGCACACAATTTTAATCTGCCAGGAAGTTTCACGTAATTTGTTCATTAAACAGCAGATGATAGTGAAAGAATACGTACGGTATATTTACTACTTTGTAGAATTTGTGGACAGATGAGTTTCACACGATCGTTCCTTTCGGTTTACTTGTTGATTCCTACATAGGACCTCTTCGGTCCCAGAAATGTCATATACTCGCTCATAAAATGTGTTCCTAATCTTTAGTACTGACCGTCATTAGACGACAGAGCTTATACTGCCGCAATCTGTTCGACGATCAAGCTGAAAAACAGGAAAGAGTTGCTCTAAAAAAAAATAATAATAATAAAATAATAATAATAATAATAATAATAATAATAAAATGGTAGGAACGCTTCGTTCCTGTAGAAGACCTGCGGGACACTGCTTCTTTGACATTTTGCAGTTCGTGTGATGACTCAGAGGAAAAAAAAAACTACAATACAATCTTTCGCTTGGACATCATCATCAGGTAACGTCAAAAAGTTGCTTGAAGTACTCTTGCACCTACACAACACGCCGATGCCACGTGTCAAAGTCGACCGGTGGTATCGTGTGCTTCAACTGAAGCCCCCCCCCCCCCCACTACCTCCCTGTAATTTCAGCGACAGTCGTGCTAGTTTCAGTTGACTATTTTTCCGGCACATGTCGTGTGTTGACATTTTGTGTATTGGTGTTTCTCGTGAATGTTTTGGTCGCCATATTGGCTACGAGTGGTATGTCGTTCCTGCCATCTTGATAACCTCATGGGTCAAAGTAAGGGACCTGTATATAGACGGCCATTTTCGTTCCTTTGCGTCGACGCGACAGGGCAGCGTGGTGGAGCATGGTGGGCTCTGCAGTTCCGAATTGTTCTTATCGTTCAGGGAACGGTTTCCTTTTTTTTTCCGTTTCCAATGAATCCTGAAAGACGTAAAACATGAGGAATAAACTGTCGTCGGAAAAAATATGGACACCGACAAGGTCTTCAAAACTACGCGAAGTGGGCTAAATCATTTGTAGTTATGCACAATTTCATCACGTTGTAAATGACAGTTTTCAATGCGTGTTTTTTTTAATGAGGATTTGACGCTATACCCTTTTGTTACAAACAGTTATTTTTATACATATATTGGCGACAACAAACAATATGTAGACAGTAACAATACTAATTACTTTTAAATAATGCATGCTCATTTTTTACTAATTTTTACTAATAGATTTCTACAGGCCTACAAGCAAAGGAAGAGAATGAAGCAGGGCTCATCCAACGAATATCCGTTATTTTCGACAGAACTACCTTTTAACTTCAAAAGTCTGCAGTTTTGCCATGTGACTCGCATTTTCTGTTATGATTAATAAATCACAGGGCAATTTATTAAATACTGCCGAGTGGATTTGACATCTCCATGTATCTCAAATGAACACATTTATGTTGCTTACAAAAGGAGTAGGCACAGCAAATACTTTTTTCATACTAGCTGTTGGACAAGTAATCACAAGTACTGTTTATAATCAAGTTTTGGATTAAATGAATATTTGAATGTTATATATAATTTGTATTTTGTTATCGTTCTTTGTTTGGGTACTGATAATTTTATTCATGATGCAAGACACCCTTATTTCTTATGTATTCTCCTATGATTATAACATCTTTTCAGAAGAAAGGTGCTGGTCAGAGAGAGAAGGGACAGGAGAAGTACTAACTCAAAGTTTGAATAAATAAACAAATACCTAGGCAACGCCGGGTTTTGGGATAGTTTACACTAAAATTACAAGAGTAAGTATTTCCTAGCTGTCGTATTGGCTGCATGTGCGATGAACCAATTCCCACTTAAGTTATGCAGGTTGCCTATAGAGTACGGGGTATCCTGGTAAATCTGTTGGGGAAGTATTGTAACTTGGTCCGTTTAAGATCGTAAAAATCCGACGATTGCCTGACCTACTACTAGAGAGAAATACATCTTTCTTAAGAAAGGAAGGAACATCTTGGTTTACCGTTCCGTCAACATCGTGATCAGTAGAGATAAACATGTTTCTTAGTTCAGTAATGAATAGTCTTCGTGAACAACCCACTACTACTTACGTCTCTGGGTCCTTTATGAAATTGTCATTATTAACGTGAGAACACTGAAGATTTTATAAGTACGTACAATCTTTTTTAGAAGTAAGGTGCAGTAGCGTTGTCTTGGTCTTAATTGGCTACGAAAGATTACGCGGAAAGTTTTGTAATTATTTAACTCATGAGTTGTGATATTACGTAACTTATCGGTAACTTTATTCCTCTTGTGGTGATATGATTAGCCCTACTACACATAGTCGTACAAATCGTGCTACGTGTACTGACGAACAGCCGATTGTGGGGACATGAAAGAAGAACTTTTGTGAAAACTATTCTCAAGAATTAAGTTTTATTGTCCTTCAGAATTGTAAGTTATAGATTTTAAAAATACGAAGTTGTAAACGAAAGATTCACGGGGATATGAAGTTATGTTTCATTACTAAAACTAAAAGTCTATTTTTTGAGTTTTGGATTCCACCCGATTCCGCTGGGGGAAAAATTGTGACTATCGTGGTCCACTTTTGGTCTAGGAGGAACCGCACGCTACATAATTAGCACCGTAGTTGCCAGTTCGCAAGCTACTGCAAAGCCTGAAAATGCAAAATGTTTATAATTGGCCTGTATGTAGTTGTCTCGAATTACGACGGACATCATACCTAAGTGTCAAGATTTGTGTCTACTGAAACCTGCTGGCAGATCAAAATTGTGTGCCGGAACCGGGACTCGAACTGGAACCTTTGTCTTTCGCAGGCAAGCGCTCTACCGGCAGAAGGCAGTGGCAGAGGTAAAGTTGTGAGGACGGACCGTGAAGCGTGCGGGGATAGCTGAGTCGGTAGAGCGGTTACCCGCAAAAGGCAAAGGTCCCAGGTTCGAGTCTCGGCTCCGGTACACAATTTTGATCTGCCAGGAAGTTTCATATCAGCGCACACTCCGCTGCAGAGTGAAAGTTTCATTTTGTGTCTGCTGTTAGCAATAAGGTATGTTTGTTCAAGAACAACAGCGCCTATATTTATCGAAAACACACACACGCACGAAGAAGCACACACACACACACACACTCACACACAAACACCACACATACGCGTGCTCGCGCGAACGCAAACACACAAACTACTAATAACGATTCTTATAGGTTAGGTGACGGTCTTATGCTTCTGTAAATTAGTCTACTTTAGATCAGAGGCATTTCGCTTTAACGATGATGGAAATATGGCAACAGCCATTCAACATTTTCAGCAAGGCAAGAAAATCACTATCGCACAACCACAGAAAGCGACATGAAATAGATTTAGCAATGAGAAACACCTCCTCACCCTCCAAGAGAATTTCCAAATTCAAAAAGCATTAACAGAAAAGAAACCCATATTAAATGACCAAGTAAACATCAGCAACCAATCATTTTTTAAACTAATAAAACACATAATACGACCACATAAAACAACAAGAATAAAACCCTACCCATACACACCTGCAGAAAATCAAAATTTCTCTCTCTCTCTCTCACTCACACAGAACTTCGCAAGTTGAACTAAAATTATATTTATAAACACACACACAGACATAATACACTCAGACATAAGACACAAAGTTGCTATCAGACGCCTGTTTTGACGGAAACGAAACAAAAGCACAATTCACAGTGCAAACCAAAGAACTTGTAAGCAAATGACACACACAGAGACGATAAACAAAAACAAAACAAACAACATATATAGCCTGCTAGGCCACAGAAATGGCGATTATTAAAAAAATTTTACAAGAAACTCTAATTGTAAATAGTGTGAATATAAACAGTGACAGTAAGTGGTAATTAGCTACAAAACACACATCAAGAGGACAACATACAAACACAATATTAGTAGTCCATTTGATTCTGAATCAAAATAATCCTATTGCGCTAGAACTATGAAAACTGTTATCGATCGAATAATGTAAAACAAAACATTTCTTGTACAGTTGACCACTGAAAATGCTTAAAAAAAGCGAGACGTGTCTGTTCTAAAGTAAATTTACGGTTGCATAAGACGGTCATCTAACCTATAGAAATTGTGCAACTGCGGAGAACGGAGGCCAAAAACACAAAGAAGAATTATACTAATAACGATTATATGAAGCCCAAAATCTATTTCGTTCGAAAACAAATTTCTCGGTGCATAAAATATGAAATTCTCATAGCGATAATGGCGTCGATAATTCTAAGTTCACACATGGAATCACCCCTTACATCATCTCGACCTGTGTAAAGGCCACTCAAACTAGACCCGTGTAAAAGAGCTAGATAAATTGAGAAAAAAAAAAAACGAAAGTTTTGAGTTGTGTTGTTGTGGTCTTCAGTCCGGAGACTGGTTTGATGCAGCTCTCCACAATACCCTATCCTGAGCAAGCCTCTTCATCTCCACATAAGAACGGTAACCTACATCTGTCTGAATCTGCTTACTGTATCCATCTCTTGGTCTTCCTCTGCGGTTTTTACCCCACACACTTCCCTCCAACTCTAAATTCACAATTCCTTGATGTCTAAGAATGTGTCCTACCAATCTATCCCTTCTTTTATTCAAGGTATGCCAGAAATTTCTTTTCTCCCCAATTCTGTTCAGTACCTCCTCATTAGTTACGCGAACCACCCACCTAATCTTCAGCATTCTTCTATAGCACCATATTTCAAAAGCCTCAATCCTATTCCTGTCTGCACTGTTTATCGTCCATGTCTCACTCCCATACAAGGCAACACTCCATAAAAATGCCTTCAGAAAGGATTTCCTTAAGCTTAAATCAATATTCGATGTTAACACATTTCTCTTCTTCAAGAACGCTTTTCTACTCATTGCCATTCTGCATTTTATATCCTCTGTACTGCGACCATCATTTGTTATTTTACTGCCCAAGTAACAAAACTCATCTACCTCCTTTATTGCTTCGTTACCCAATCTAATTCTTTCAGCATCACCTGATTTTCTTACACTGCACTCCATTACCCTATTTTTGCTCTTGTTAATCTTCATCTTACATGCACCTTTCAGCACACTGTCCATTCCGTTCAAATGCTCTTCCAGGTCCTTTGCTATATCTGACAGAATTACTATGTCGTCGGCAAATCACAATGTTTTTAATTCTTCACCCGGAACTTTAATTCCTTCTCCAATTTTCTCCTTGCTTTCCTTTATAGCTTGCTCAATGTACAAATTGAATAACAATGGAGAAAGACTACAACCCTGTCTTACTCCCTTTCCAACCACTGCATCCCTTTCATGCCCTTCAACTCTGACAACCGCTGTCTGGTTTTTGTACACGTTGTAAATAACCTTACGCTCCCTATATTTTACTCCTGCTTGCTTCAGAACTTGAAAGAGTTTATTCCAATCAACATTGTCAAAAGCCTTCTCCAAATCTACAAAAGCTAGAAATGTAGGTTTGCCTTTTCTTAATCTATCTTCTAGGATAAGCCGTAAAGTGAGTATTGCCTCCCGTATTCCTACATTTCTCCTGAACCCAAACTGATCTTCCCCGAGGTCGGCTTCTACCAGCTTTTCCATCCTTCTGTATATAATTCGTGTTAATATTTTGCAACCATGACTTATTAAACTGATGGTTCTGTAGTTTTCACACCTGTCTGCACCTGCTTTCTTAGGGATGGGGATTATAACATTTTTCTTAAAGTCTGAGGGTACTTCACCTGTCTCATACATCTTACACACCAGGTGAAACAATTTTGTCATGGCTGGTTCTCCCAGAGACTTCAGTAGCTCTGAGGGAATATCATCTACTCCAGGGGCCTTGTTTCGACTTAGGTCTTTCAGGGCTCTGTCAAATTCTTCTTTCAGTATAGTATCTCCTATTTAATCTTCATCTACATCCTCTTCCCTTGCTACAATATTGTCTCGAAGTTCATTTCCTTTGAGAGCCCTTCTATATACTCTTTCCACCTTTCAGCTTTCCCTTCTTTGCTGAGAACTGGTTTCCCATAAGTGTCCTTGATTATCATAGAGCTGTTTTTCTTATCTCCAAATGTTTCTTTTATTTTCCTGTAGGCTGTATCTATTTTTCCCCTATTTATACATTCTTCTACATCTTTGCATTTGCCTTCTAGCCACTCCTGCTTAGTCATTTTGCACTTCCTGTCAATCTCATTTCTTAGTCGTCTGTACTCCATTTTGCCTGTTTCATTTACTGAATTTTTATATTTTCTCCTTTCATCGATTAAATTTAGTATCTCCTGTGATATCCAAGGATTTTTTTGTAGGTCTTGCCTTCCTACCTATTTTTTCCTCTGCTGCCTTCACTATTTCATCTCTCAATTTTACCCATTTCTCCTCTTCTGTTTTATTTCCCCCTGTTTCTGTCAATTGTTGCCTAAAGCTCCCTCTGAAATTCTTAAGAACTTCAGGTTCCTTCAATGTAGTTTCTTTTGTTTCAGCCTACAGTTCATAACCAACAAGTTATGGTCAGAGTCTATATCTGCCCCTGGGTATGTCTTACACTTTAAAACCTGCTTCCGAAATCTATGTCTTACCATTATAAAATCTATGTGGTATCTCCCGGTGTCTCCTGGTCTCTTCCACGTATACAACCTTCTTTTGTGATTCTTTAACCAGGTGTTTGTTATAACTAAATTATGTTCTGTGCAAAATTCTACCAGGCGGCTTCCTCTTTTATTCCTTTTGCCCAGACCATATTCACCTACTATCTTCCCTTCCCTTCCTTGTCCTAATACCGAATTCCAGTCTCCCATAACAATTACGTTTTCCTCTCCCTTAATTGTCTGAATAATTTCCTTTAGCTCCTCATATATTTCTTCGATTTCCTCATCATCGGCAGAGCTAGTTGGCATATAAACCTGTACTACTGTTGTCGGTGTTGGCTTCGTATCTATCTTGACAATGATAATGCGATCACTGTACTGGTCATAGTAGTTTACCAGCATTCATATTTTCTTATTCATTATCAATCCTACTCCTGTGATACCCCCAACTGATTTTGTATTTATAATCCTGTATCCGAATGGGGGACTATTTTACCTCCGGAATATTTTACCCGAGAGGATGCCATCATCATATTTCCATACAGTAGAGCTGCATGGCCTCGGGAAAGGTAACGGCTGTAGTTTCCCCTTGCTTTCAGCCGTTCGCAGTAGCTGTGTGGCAAAGCCACATTAGCTGATGTTACAAGGCCAGGTCAGTCAATCATCCAGACTGTTGCCCCTGTAACTACTGAAAAGGTCGATGCCCCTCTTCAGGAACCACACGTTTGTCTGGCCTCTCCACAGATACCCCTCCGCTGTGGTTGCACCTACGGTACGGCTATCTGTATCGTTGAGGCACGTAAGCCACCCCACCTCGGCAATGTCTGTGGTTCATGGGAGTTTTGAGTTATATTATTCATAAAAACACTGCTATCCACTAAAAGTGCAACACCGTGAATTACGCAGCCAAATCAGGTGACACTCGCGTAACGCTTTTGCGGTGATTAGAGGTGACCATGTAACCTCCTGGCAGATTAAAACTGTTTTCCAATTTGGAATTCGAACCCAGGATCTTTGCCTTTCGCGAGCAAGCGCTCAGCCGTCTGCGTAGCTCTGGCACGCTTGTAGGAGCCGAGGATGGACTTTGAGACGTACCGGGTCAGTTAAGTCGGCAGAGCGCTTGCCCTCAAAAGGCGGAAGTCCCAGGTTCGAATGTAAGTGTGACAGAAAGCTTTGATCTGCCAGGAAGTTTCATATCAGGGCATATCCCGCTGCTGATTGAAAATATTATTATGGAGAGATGTATATTTCCCAACACCATAGTATGTGGAGCGCTTTAATGAGCAGATGAATGTCAAGTGTTGCATACAGCAGAACATGACACCCTTGAGAGTCAAAACAGGCCTTCATAGGGATTTTCGCATTATATTACAGTAATAACATCGCTTCCTACGATGTACAAATTAAATGTATATGATTAGCATTTCAACATAGGCTCACGTCATGAGAAACGGTAGCGCCTCCCCTTGTATAGGGGAACGGACGGCCGTGTGGACGTGCTGGAATTGTTCCATGGAGCGGCTGGTCTGCATAAGCAGCTGCAGTAAGCGTCGCAACGGTGTTTCATCGACAATGAATAGTTACGCACAGAGTTTGGCGAATATCCTTCAGAGAAATCAGTGATCGTGTCGAACGTAACTAGGCAACTGTCAAGCGCATACTTCATTGCTGCATACACTAGGGAAAGGCAGACCAACTGCACTACACAATCTGACACATATCTTTTGCCCTTGCCAGTCATAGATCGCTGCTGTCTCACAATACAAACCACGTCACAGCAAATTCCCTCTGTTGCGCAACATAAAAATTGTTGTTGTTATGGTCTTCAGTCCGGAGACTGATTTGATGCAGCTCTCCACCCTACTCTATCCTGAGCAAGCCTTTTCATCTCCTCATAAGAACGGCAACCCACATCCACTTGAATCTGCTTACTATACGCGTCTCTTGGTATCCCTCTGCGATTTTTACCCCACACACTTCCCTCCAATGCTAAATTTACGATTCCCCGATGTCTAAGAATGTGTCCTACCAAGCGATCCCTTCTTTTAGTCAGGGTATGCCAAAAATTCCTTTTCTCACCAATTCTGTTCAGTACCTCTTCATTAGTTATGCGATCTACCCACCTAATCTTCAGCATTCTTCTGTTGCACCACATTTCAAAAGCCTCTATTCTCTTCCTGTCCGCACTGCTTATCGTCCATGTTTCACTCCCGTACAAGGCAACACTCCACACAAATGCCTTCAGAAAAGACTTCCTTACCCTTAAATTAATATTCGATGTTAGCAAATTTCTCTTTTTCAAAAATGCTTTTCTTCCCATTGCCATTCTGCATTTTATATCTTCTGTACTGCGACCATCGCATGTTATTTTACTACCCAAGTAACAAAACTCATCTACCACCTTCATTGTTTCGTTACCTAATCTAATTCCTTCAGCATCACCTGATTTTCTAAGACCGCATTCCATTATTTTTGTTTTGCTCTTGTTAATGTTCATTTTATACGCTCTCTTGAACACGCTGTCCATTCCGTTCAACTGCTCTTCCAGGTCCTTTGCTGTCTCTGACAGAATTACAATGTCATCAGCAAAACGCAATGTTTTTATTTCTTCCCCCTGAACTTTAATCCCTATTCCAAAATTTCCTTGCTTTCCTTCACCGCCTGCTCGATGTACAAATTCAATAACATTGGAGAAAGGCTACAACCCTTACTCCCTTCCCAACTGATGCTTCCCTTTCATGTCATTCGAGTCTAATAACTGCGGTCTGGCTTTTGTACAAGTTGTAAATAACTCTCCTTTCCCTGTATTTTATCCCTGCTGACTTCAGAATTTGAAAGAGTGTATTCCAGTCAACATTGTCAAACGCTTTCTCCAAATCTACAAAAGCTAAAAATATAGGTTTGCCTTTTCTTAATCTATCTTCTAAGATAAGACTTAAAGTGAGTATTGCCTCCCGGGTTCCTATGTTCCTCCTGAATCCAAACTGATCTTCCCCGAGATCAGCTTCTACCAGCTTTTCCATTCTCCTGTAGATAATTCGTGTTAAAATTTTGCAACCATGACTTATCAAACTGATGGTTCTGTAATTTTCACACCTGTCTGCGACTGATTTCTTTGGAATGGGGATTATTACATTTTTCTTAAAGTCTGAGGGCATTTCGACGGTCTCATACATCCTACACACCAGTTCAAATAGTCTTGTCATGGCTGGCTCTCCCAGATACTTTAGTAGCTCTGAGGGTATGTCATCTACTCCTGGGGCCTTGTTCCGACCTAGGTCTTTCAAGGCTCTGTCAAATTCATCTCTCAGTATAGTATCTCCTATTTCATCTTGATCGACTTCCTCTTCCGTTCCTACAACACCGTCTCTAAGTTCATTTCCTTTGTAGAGCTGCTCTATGTACTCTTTCCACCTTTCAGCTTTCCCTTCTTTGCTGATAACTGGTTTCCCATCTGAGTTCTTGATATTGGTAGAGCTGTTTTTCTTATCTCCAAATATTTCTTTTATTTTCCTGTAGGCGGTATCTACTTTTCCCCTTCTTATACATTCTTCTACAGATTTACATTTGGCTTCTAGCCACTCCTGCTTAGCCGTTTTGCACTTCCTGTCAATCTTATTTTTTAGTCGTCTGTACTCCATTTTGCCTGTTTCATTTACTGCATTTTTATATTTTCTCCTTTCATCAATTAACTGTAGTATTTCCTGTGATATCCAGGGATTTTTTGTAGGTCTTGCCTTTCTACCTATTTTGTCCTCCGCTGCCTTCATTATTTCATCTCTCAATGCTACCCATTCCTCTTCTACTGTTTTATTTCCCCCTGTTTCTGTCAATTGTTGCTTAAATCTCCCTCTGAAATTCTCCAGAACTTCACTTTCCTTCAATCTATCAAAGTCCCATCTCCTTATTTTCCTACCTTTCTGCAGTTTTTTCAGCTTCAGCCTACAGTTCATGACTAACAAATTATGGTCAGAGTCTATATCTGCCCCTGGGTATGTCCTGCAGTTTATAACCTGGTTCCGGTACCTATGTCGTACCATTATAAAATCTATCTGATACCTTCCGGTGTCTCCTGGTCTCTTCCACGTATACAACCTTCTTTTGTGATTCTTAAACCACGTGTTTGTTACGATTAAATCATGTTCCGTGCAAAATTCTACCAGGCGACTTCCTCTTTCATTCCTTTTGCCCAGTCCATATTCACCTATTATTTTTCCTTCTCTTCCTTTTCCTACTACCGAATTCCAGTCTCCCATCACAATTAAGTTTTCCTCTCCCTTAACTGTCTGAATAATTTCCTGTAGCTCCTCATATATTTCTTCGATCTCCTCATCATCGGCAGAGCTAGTTGGCATATAAACCTGTACTACTGTGGCTGGTGTTGGCTTCGTATCTATCTTGACAATGATAATGCGATCACTGTGCTGCTCATAGTAGTTTACCCGCATTCCTATTTTCTTATTCATTATCAGTCCTACTCCTGTGATACCCCCAACTGATTTTGTATTTATAATCCTGTACTCACCTGACCAGAAATCCTGTTCATCCTGCCACCGAACTTCACTAATCCCCACTATATCTAACATCAACCTATCCATTTCCCTTTTTAAATTTTCTAATTTTCCTACTCGATTAAGGGATCTAACATTCCACGCTCCGACCCGTAGAATGCCAGTATTGTCTTTCCTGATGATCACATCCTCCTGGGTAGTCCCCGCGCGGAGATCTGAATGGGGGACTATTTTACCTCCGGAATATTTTACCCGAGAGGATGCCATCATCATATGTTCATACAGTAGAGCTGCGTGTCCTCGGGAAAAGTAACGGCTGTAGCTTCCCCTTGCTTTCAGCCGTTCGCAGTAGCTGTGTGGCAAAGCCACATTAGCTGATGTTACAAGGCCAGCTCAGTCAATCATCCAGACTGTTGCCCCTGTAACTACTGAAAAGGCTGCTGCCCCTCTTCAGGAACCACACGTTTGTCTGGCCTCTCCACAGATACCCCTCCGCTGTGGTTGCACCTACGGTACGGCTATCTGCATCGTTGAGGCACGCAAGCCACCCCACCTCGGCAATGTCTGTGGTTCATGGGGGTGGACATAAAAATTATGCAAACCAAATTCAAGTGCACGGCGGAGGGTTCAACGATAGGCTCTTATAATTTTTCTCTATCGTGCAATTCCCTAACAGCGCAGATCTGATTGTTCTTATTTTATTACTATGGTAGAAATGTAGGTAGGTGCTAACAAAATTTCTTCGCATTCGAAAGAGGAAGTTGGAAGAAATTTCGCAAATAGATCGTGGTTCATGAATAACGCCTTTCTTTTAATGATTTCCAGCCCAAATTGTGCATCAGTTCCGTGACTCTCTCCTAAATCGCGATAATACAAAATGATCTGCCCTTCTCTGGACTTTCTCTATATGCTATATTAGTCCCACTTGAAGGAGGTTCCGTAATTCTCAGCGATATTCCAAAATAGGACGCACAAGTGTGGTGTAGGCAGTTTCTTTAGAAGCAGTGTAGTGTCTAAATAAGTGTTCTGCCAATGAAACGCAGACTTTGGATCGGTTTATCTACCGTATTTTCTGTGTGTTCTTTCCGGTTAATGTTCTTTGTAATTGTTATTTATACGTGTTTAGTTGAATTTAGGGTATGTAGATTTCCTTTTCTGCTCATATGGACGACTTCACACTTTTCATTATTTTTAGGGTCTACTGCCAATTATAGCACCACGGAGATATGTTATCTAAATCTTTTTGGAGCTGCTTTTTATCTTCGGGAGAATTTGCTAACCGATAAATGACAGCATCTTCCGCGAACAAAGAGCTACTCACATTTTCTGCTAAATCGTTGATAAAGATAAGGAACAGAAAGGGCCCTATAACACTTTCCTGGGGAACGCTTCACTTCCGTTTTACTCGATGACTTTCCGTCAGTTACTACGTACTATGTCCTTTCTGAGGTAATCACGAATCCAGTTGTACTCCGTAAGCAGGCAATTTGATTAGGAGTCGCTTGTCAGGTAATTCTGAAATACGATCCATTTGAGACCCCTTTTCTATAGGGGGATTGGCACACTTGTGAGGGGGCTCACTTGTGAGAAGACCCGGGCGAGCAGGTAGCAGGCGGTCTACAGGGATGTGCAGGTCCAATTGTTTTTGCACTTACTACACTACGATAACGATTTTAGTAATTCTGAGTCTAAGTTTATTCTTCCTGTTTGTGTGCCGTATACGAAAATTTTTGCAATTATTTTCCTCCAGAATGTAAACACAGCAATCTTCGGCTGATTTTGTGGTGTTTTCCGTCGGGGTTGCAACAGATGTACGGAATGACTCATGTTTCCACACGTTTAAGCGACTATGTGTTGCTTTCACACACATTAAGTTTATTTTCAAGATCTCCAGTGCATTACGCATTGTCATTTTTTATTTCTTTAATTTTTTTATATATTATTTTTATTTAAAGGCGTGACAACGCCTTTGACAATTCCATTATAATTTTTGTGTATAGGTCACAAAATGAGAAATGTGAAGTCGTCCACATGAGTAAGAAAAGAAATCCGTTAAACTTTGTTTACAAGATAAATCAATCAAAAGTAAACTCCACAAAATACCTAGGAATTACTATTACTTCAGATTTAAACTAGAAGGAACACGTAGATAATGTCGTGGGAAAGGCGAACCAGAGATGCAACAGACCTACTAAAGATACTGCATGCACTTCGCTTGTCTATCCATTTTTGGAGAATTGGTGCCCAGTGTGGGATCCTTATCAGGTGGGCTTGACGGAGGACATCGAAAGAGAAGGGCAGGTCGTTTCGTATTGTCACGATACGGAGGAGACTGCTTGCGGCATTTATACAGGATCTGGGATGGGAATCATTACCACACGGCGCTTATCGTTGCGGCGTGGGCTACTTACGAAACTCCAATCCCCAACATTCTCCTCCGAATGCGAAAACATATTGTTGACTTCCACTTACATAGGTACAAATGATCATCAGAATAAAATACGAGAAATCAGAGCTCGAACGGAGAGATTCAAGTATTCTTTCTTCCCGCGCGCTATTCGAGAATGGACTGGGAGATAAATAGTATAATGGTGGTTCGATGAACTCTCTGCCAGGCACTTAAATGTGATTGGCAGAGAATCCCATGTAGCAGTAGAAAGATTTTTGGGTTTACATTAACCTCGAGGTTGTTTTGAAGTCTTTCAGTAACCTCGTCCGTCTCACAATCTTTTTTCTTTTCTTATCGATATTTAAAATTAGTTTGTTACACTATTCTACATATTCTCGAGGATGTTTCGTATAATCAGTAAAACTTTTGGTTATGTTTTGGTCTTAGCCTTTAGAATCGTTGCTAATGTGGCGATGGCTTTGAGAGCAATTTCACCTCTCCATTCGCATACATTTTTTTCTGAGCCATTACCGAGCGAGGTGGCGCAGTGGAAGACACTGGACTCGCATTCGGGAGGACGGTGGTTCAAATCCTCCGGCCATCCAGATTTAGGTTTTCCGAGATTTCCCTAAATCACTCCACGCAAATTCCGGGATCGTTCCTTTCAAAGGGCACGGCCGATCTCCTTCCCCGTCCTTACCGAAAACTCCGAGCGTTACCTCCGTCTCTAATGACCAAGCTGTCGACGGGACGTTAAACCATAGCTTCCTTACCTTCCTTTTGACCCATTAATTTACAAAAAAAAAAAAAAAAAGCCGGAAAACCATTCAAGATATGGTTTTCAGGAGTGCTCTCCAGAACACAGGCTAACAATTATCAAATATTCCTAGGGAATAGTTTGTTAGACATAAACAGATTTAACTATTTCCTTCTAGGAAAAAACAAGGCCACCATCTTGAACACATTCATACAAACACTGATGAACGTGACAACTGAAAGTTGTAACATCGGTTTCAGAAAACAAACTTGTGACTGCCTGGAACAGAGCAGATTAAAGGTTTCTGCAGCTTTCTACGGAGGCACGAAGTTTTAACAGGTCTTGAAACGTTTCATGTTTCTCGTTTTCTGTTCGACAGAAATGTGTCAACGTCTGTAATGTGTTTCATGGCTTCCAATAACTTGTGATAGTAGTGAACAAAAAGTACGCTCATTTATCTAGGTCAAAATTTCGAGCTTGAAATATATATTGTTTGTAAACCCATTGAGCGAAATTGGTCATCAGTCCCTAGTCTTACGAACTACTTAAACTACTGAGAGTGATGTCAGGTGTGTCAAATGTTCAAATGTTTGTAGAGCTTATGGGACTTAACTACGGGGTCATCAGTCCCTAAACTTACAAACTACTTATGAACTAGCTAATCCTAAGGACGGCACAAATATCCATGCCCGAGGGGGGATTCGAACCCCCGACCGTAGTGGCCGTGCAGACCGTGACTGAAGCGTCTCAGTCCCCTCGGCCACCGCGGCAGGCCAGGTGTGTCACAGGGCAGTGTCGTGGGTCCGTTGCTGTTCACAGTATATATAAATGACCTTGCGGATAACATCAGAAGTTCACTGAGGCTTTTTGCGGATGATACTGTAGTATATAGAGAGGTTGTAACAATGGAAAATTGTATTGAAATGCATGAGGATCTGCATCGAATTGATGCATGGTGTAGGGAATGGCTACTGAATCTAAAGTAATGTGCTACAATTACATAGATAGAAAGATCCTTTATCATTTAGCTACACTATAGCAGGTCAGCAGCTGGAAGCAGTTAATTCCATAAATTATCTGGGAATATGAATTAGGCGTAATTTAAATGGAACGACCATATAAAATTTATCGTCGGTAAAGCAGATGCCAGATTCATTGGAAGAATCCTGAGGAAATGCAGTCCGAAAATAGTAGGAAGTAGGTTACAGTACACTTGTTCGCCCACTGCTTGAATACTACTCACCGGTGTGGGATCCGTACCAGGTGCTGTTGATAGAGGAGGTGGAAAAGATCCAACGGAGAGCAGCGCGCTTCGTTACAGGATCATTTGGTAATCGAGAAAGCGTCACGGAGATGATCGATAAACTCCAGTGGAAGACTCTGCAGGAGAGACGCTCTGTCGCTCGGTACGGGCTTTTGTCGAAGTTTTGAGAACATACCTTGACCGAGGAGTCTAGCAGTATATTGCTCCTTCCTACGTATAGAGATCATGAAGATAAAGTCAGAGAGATTAGAGCCCACACAGAGGCAAATCGACAATCTTTCTTTCCGCGAACAATAAGTGACTGGAACAGGAGAGAGAACCGATAGTGGTACTCAAGGTCTCGCTGCGGAGCGCGCGGTTGCTCGCGTTCGAGATTCGAGTCTCCCTGGGGCATGGGTGTGTGTGTTTATCCGTAGGTTTGTTTACCTAGGTTTAAGTAGTTTGTAAGCTACGGACTAATGACCACGCAGTTTGGTCCGATAGATTTACAAACATTTGAACATTTGGTACTCAAGGTACCCTCCGCCACACACCGTCGGGTGGCTTGCGGAGTATGGATGTAGATGTATATGTAGATGTAGGGTGATACCAGACTTTTTATTTACTTTTTATGTTTGTTATATACTGAAAGTTTTTTCCCGTTTAAATTTATTTTTGATTTGTTGAAGATTCATGGAGCTAAGAGCTATCAAATACCTGTAGATAACTAACGGCCATGCAATAAAATAAATAAATAAAACAACCTTGCAGAATGAAACTTTCACTCTGCAGCGGAGTGTGCGCTGATATGAAACTTCCTGGCAGATTAAAATTGCGTGCCGGAACCGGGACTCGAACCTGGGACCTTTGCCTTTCGCGGGCAAGCGCACGACCGACTGTGCTATCCCGACACGACTCACGATGCCGCCTCACAACTTTACTTCCGCCAGTACCTCGCCTCCTACTTTCCAAACTTCAATTAAATTGTTGTGAGGCGGCATCGTGAGTCGTGTCGGGATAGCACAGTCGGTAGTGCGCTTCCCAGCGAAAGGCAAAGGTCCCAGGTTCGAGTCCCGGTTCCGGCACACAATTTTAATCTGCCAGGAAGTTAAAAAAAAAAAAAACCTAATTACTTCTGTTTCACAATAGATGTAAACATTTCTCATATATATTGAATGGTACAGAAATATAATAATTGCGTTTTATAATTGGAGAAAGCCACTTTTGCTGAGCCTCAGCCGGTACCCTGCAGAGAGGTCGTTTAAACCAAGCGGCGGCAGCTACGTCGGAAGAGCCGGTGCAGGGACTTGCGAGGCAGCCTGTGCCTTCACCTGAGCGTCCCGGATTTCTCACAGCTGTCAACACATTCCATCTCCCCACAAATGTCACAAACTCTTATGCAGCACTCATCACTTCATGCGAGTTAAGAGCTAGCTGTGTTTCACGCGTCCACGTGTAGTCTTACCGTTCGACGCCTATTGCAGAAAAATGAACTATCCGGAAGTCAATTTCTGTGTTTACCACTAACGCCGCAAGCGCTTGCGTCATCAATGATGCGATGACTGCCAGGCATGGACAACCGAATTGCACCGTATGTGTACCGACGAATCGCTGTTCCGTCTGTAGCAACACGAATTAAAGTCTGGAGACGCTGATCGTTGGACTGTTGCGTTATGCACCGCCTTACCTGTCCTGCTCTCTGTGTTATGGCTAGGCAGGGCAGCGGATTCCAATCTCGTACCCCTCCTAGCACCTTCACTGACAAGTACAATATATATGACTGACATCGATTTTTCCCCATTATATTCTATGAGGCAAGCATCGTGTTTGCCTGTGGCGCAGATAGTAACATAGTTTAATTTTTCCATGCTAGGAAGGCGATCTCCTTACTTTGAAGTATTAAAACGTCAAGATCGCAATTAATTAATTTATTTTTCTGACGACCGGTTTCGCTCCACTTAGGGTACCATCATCTGGTCACTAGTGTCCTATGTTTTCATTTCGTGAAGGCGCATGACATTACAATGGAATGTTAATCATAAAAGTTTGAATTTTGACCATTGGTACGTCGGTTAAAATACTTAAAACACCTTCTCCATTGTGTCATGCTGACAGAGAGCCTTCTTACAACTAACCAGCAGTGTCAGGTTTGCAGCAAATTGACGACACATGCTACTTACTGGTACGCGGAATATTGCGTTGCCATGGACTTTTAAATATGTGTGCTCTCGTCATATTGTACTGTGTTTTAATCTTCGAGAGTTTTTACCTCTGCATATATGTGTGTTTTAACCACCGTGGCTATTTCAATTTCTGAATGTGTATTTTGAAAATTCTTTTATTTATGTATTAGTTTCCATTTTTACTCTCCAGGCAAGTTTTCAATTGTGCAATTTTTCTCGCCGTTCAATGTATTTGTGACAAACTGTCAAAATTTGTAAAACCGATCGGCTGCAGAGCAGCATTGAATCTGCTGCCAGCCTCCCACCACAGGTGGCTTTAAAATATCAATAAAGAAAACATAAATTAAAAAAAACTTCACATAAGACGAACATTATTGCAACAGTGTCGCTTTTCAATAAAACTTAAAAGGTCATTCTTCTTCGATCACTGTTACTATTCAGTAGAAGAATTGTTAGAACGCGTAAAAATATAAATCCTAAAACAGTGCATATATTACTGTAAGTAAGGTGCGAACTATGCTGTTCATAAAACGAATCCAATAAACTCACTCCTCAGAGGATGCGCACTTATATTTTCATGGCACCCAATAATATACAGTATACTTGTATGATATCAAAAAGTCTTTGAGCCTTTCAGACCACCGGAATATGGAATATCACAATAAAATAAGACCTATCAGATCGAAAACAGAAAGATTTAGGTGTTCCTTTTTCCCACGATCTATTAGAGAGTGAAACTATAGCGAAACGTCATAAAAGTGGTTCGTCGAACCCTCTGCCATGCACTTGAATGTGACTTGCAGACTATCAATGTAGATGGAGATGACATAAACACTGCGTCAGTTTGACTTGCTCACTAGCGCAACACAGTCCAGAAGAGGGATAGTGTTATGTACAAAAATGCAGATGGAAATTTTCTACAACCTTCACCATGAAAAAGTACTACATGAGCTTCATTTACAACATACGAATGTTTTGTAGACTAAGTCCTTCCTCTTGGTTTAAAGTACAACTAAAATTCATCAAGATCGGAGCAAAACTATGCATTTTGTCAAAGTACATAAGTACACTCCGCTGTTTACCATATGAAATTTTATGTAGACGGAGTGCTGCGTCTTGTCATGAAGGTTGAGTCTACAAAAAATCATCACGATGGGAACAAAACTGTTGATTTTTACAAAATGCATAAGTAAATTACCCTCCGCCATACACCGAACAAAATTTTATATTTGATCTGGTGTGTAGGATGTATGAGACAGGCGAAGTACCCTCAGACTTTAAGAAAAATGTAAGAATCCCCATTCCAAAGAAATCAGGCGCAGACAGGTGTGAAAATTACAGAACCATCAGTTTGATAAGTCATGGTTGCAAAATTTTAACACGAATTATCTACAGGAGAATGGAAAAGCTGGTAGAAGCTGACATCGGGGAAGATCAGCTTGGATAAGGCGGAACGTAGGAACCCAGGAGGCAATACTCACTTTACGTCTTGTCTTAGAAGATAGATTAATGAACGGCAAACCTACATTTTTAGCTTTTGTAGATTTGGAGAAAGCGTTTGACAATGTTGACTGGAATACACTACTTCAAATTCTGAAGTCAGCAGGGGTAAAATATAGGGAAAGGATAGTTATTTACAACTTGTACAAAAGCCAGACCACAGTTATTACACTCGAAGGGCATGAAAGGGAAGCATCAGTTGGGAAGGGAGTAAGACAGGGTTGTAACATTTCTCCAATGTTATTCAATTTGAACATCGAGCAGGCGATGAAGGAAAGCAAGGAAAAATTTGGAATAGGGACAAAAGTTCAAGGGGAAGAAATAAAAACATTGAGTTTTGCTGATGACATTGTAATTCTGTCAGAGACAGCAAACTATCTGGAAGAGAAGTTGAATGGAATGGAGAGTGTGTTGAAGAGAGCGTATAAAATGAACTTTAACAAGAGCAAAACAAAAATAATGGAATGCGGTCTTAGAAAATCAGGCGATGCTGAAGGAATTAGATTAGGTAACGAAACAATGAAGGTGACAGATGAGTTTTGTTACTTGGGTAGTAAAATAACATGCGATGGTCGCAGTACAGAGGATATAAAATGCAGAATGGCAATGGGAAGAAAAGCATTTTTGAAAAAGAGAAATTTGCTAACATCGAATATTAATTTAAGTGTAAGGGAGTCTTTTCTGAAGCCATTTGTGTGGAGTGTTGCCTTGTACGGGAGTGAAACATGGACGATAAGCAGTGGGGGCAGGAAGAGAATAGAGGCTTCTGATTTGTGGTGTTACAGAACAATGCTGAAGATTAGGTGGGTAGATCGCATAACTAATGAAGAGGTACTGAACAGAATTGGTGAGAAAAGGAATTTTTGGTATACCCTGACCAAAAGAAGGGATCGCTTGGTAGGACACATTATTAGACATCGAGTAATCGTAAATTTAGCATTGGAGGGAAGTGTGTGGGGTAAAAATCGCAGAGGGAGACCAAGAGACGCGTATAGTAAGCAGATTCAAGTGGATGTGGGTTGCCATTCTTATGAGGGGATGAAAAGGCTTGCTGAGGTTAGAGTAGGGTGGAGAGCTGCATCAAACCTCCAGACTGAAGACCATAACAACAGACCAGTGATTTTCTTCTTGTTTCCAAGTGAGGAAATTTTCATCAATATCAGAACAAAAGTATAGAGTTGTATGCACGGACAAATTAAAAAAAAAAAAAACAAAAAAAAAAAAAAAAAAAAAAACAAAAAAAAAAAAAAAAAAAAAAAAAACGCCTTTTCAGTTTTTCTCAAATTGTGCAGTTTTCCGGTAGGCTTCACAGAAATTTTATTTAATACTAACTTTATTATAAGAATTACGAACACACATTGCTCGAGTCGTTCTTAAAGTTATGGCGTGCCTAACGGATATAGCTATTCATTTTTATGCACTTGCAAATGATCTGTAGTAAATCGCATTCACTAATAGTGTGCAAGTCAACGAAACTAGGGCGCTCTACTACTGGAAACAAATGCGGTACTTTTTCCACATCGCTACGAACAAAAGCTGGAGGAAATTGCGACAATAATAAATGGCCACATTCATCCGCAGAACAACTTTGTACTGAATTGTAAAACGTAGTTTTCGATATAAATGCAAATGCGTGCATCGGGGCGCACGGCGCTTGTTCGTATCCTCGAACAGTAGCAAAGTCGGTCAGCTGCAAAAAGAACCGCGCAGACTTAGCGCTATTTCACGCCGCGGGTTTAGGTCTGGGGCGAGAGATATGGATGTCTCGCTTCCGCCCCCCACATACGCATCGTATGGGAGTTTCTGTTGGCGAGTTCAGAACGGTAAGAACAGCGCCACAGAGCAACTGCCCAATCGCGTCCTCATCTCCATCTTCATCTACACGTTTACTCTGAAAAGGTTGCCGAACCGCTTTTAAAATATTTCTTTATCGCTCTATTCTCTAATGGCGCTTTAATATTACCATATAGCAAGAGCCCCATAAATAACATATTTTAAAGTCATCTGAAATATTAAATCAGATAAAATGTAATTAGGATAAATAATCAATTCAATTAATTTTTTTCCTTGGAATCGATAGGCTACGTAAAAGATATACAAAGAAACTCTAATTATAATATCAGTGTAACTTATTAAAATCTCTGACTATTACTATAAAAGTAATAATCACATTGCCGTCGCGGTGGCCGAGGAGACTGAGGCGCTCCAGTCACGGTCTACACGGCCACTACGGTCGGGGGTTCGAATCCCCCCTCGGGCATGGATATTTGTGACGTCTTTAGTATAAGTTAAGGTAGTTGATAAGTAGTTTGTAAGTTTAGGGATTGATGACCCCGTAGTTAAGTCCCATAAGCTTAACAAACATTTGAACATTTGAATAATCCCATTGTACTCGCTCGCTGTTCTATTGTCTTCTCTGTTCTGATTGTTCTATTGTCTGATTGTACTGATAATATCTGCCTATTATCAAACCGCTACAATATGCTGAAACGAACATTATTAGCTATCGAATATTGTTCTTAACTGATTGTACAAAATCTTCAGATATAAAATGGATACTCAGGTATGCAGTATATACTTTCTGATAATAAATCTCCTTATTTAAAGTTAACTTCAGTCAATTGTTCAGTTATTTAATTATTTTTCCAGTCCCTCCATTTAGTGATCATACTATTTTCAGGTATAACTAACTATTACGACTTTGGATGGTTCGGTAATTAAACATGTTAAACTTACGTATCTCGTGTAACTTGCCATAGTATCTTTGACTGTAATTAAACATTTTGCAATATTTATTGGCTTGGAACCTGCAACTACTTTTATGTATCGAACAGTTCGAAGTCTGAGTAGCCATTAATCTGTATCAATTATTAATTTTCATTCATTAAATTACCTTCATTAAAAATTATGCTACACGGGGATTGCATCTTAATATTCCGAACCTCCATCCAATGTCGGCGGATATTTACGCAGATTACTACCAATCTCACGACAGCTTATCAACGAGATCAACTACACCGCTGTTTAAGGTAACTATTCGTCGAATTCTGTAGGTTACTTGCTCTGCAAGATGATTTAAACTATTAAATGTTTGACCATTTCATTTCAATTCATTTTTTTAAAATTAACAGTTCGTCTAAAGGCTTAGTCACTGATTATTATTTTAAAATAGTTCAACAACTTCTGTTCGGCCAATTTTTCAAACCTAAAGTAAAGTGATATATAATTCATGTTTTTTTAGTATGATGATTATGTAGGTGGGTGCCAAAAAAATACGCTACTGGCCATTAAAATTGCTACACCAAGAAGAAATGCATATGATAAACGAGTATTCTATGGAAAAATATATTATACTAGGACTGACATATGATTACATTTTCACGCAATTTGGGTGCATAGATAGTTTAATTAGTCATGGGTGCAAAATACTAACTCGAATTATTTACAGACGAATGGAAAAAATTGTGGAATCCGACGTCGGAGAAGTTCAGTTTGGATTTAGGAGAAATGTAGGAACACGGGAAGCAATACTCACATTACGACTTATCTTAGAAGATAGGCTAAGGAAAGAAAAACCTACGTTTTTAGCGTTTGTCGATTTGGGTAAAGCTTTTGAAAATGTCGACTGGAATACACTCTTCGAAATTCTGAAGGTAGCAGGGGTAAAATATAGGGAGCGAAGAGTTATATTCAACCTATACGAAGGCCAGACAGCGGTTATTAGAGTCGAAGGGCAAGAAAGGGACGCAGAGATTGGGAAGGGAGTAAGACAGGGTTGTAGCCTTTCCCCGATGTTGTTCAATCTGTACATTGAGCAGGCAGTGAAGGAATGGAAGGAGAAATTTGGAGAGGGCACTAAAGTGCAGGGAGAAGAAATAAAAACATTGCTTTTTGCCGATGACATAGTAATTCTGTCAGAGCCGCAAAAGATCTGGAACAGCAATTGAATGGGATGGACAGTGTCTTGAAAGGAAGATATAAGATGAACATTAACAAGAGTAAAACGAAGGTAATGGAATGCAATGTCAGAAAATCGGGCGAAGCTAAAGGAATTACATTAGATAATGAGACCATAAAAGTAGTAGATGAATTTTGTTATTTGGGTAGCAAGATAACTTCTGATGGACGAAGTATAGAAGATATAAAATGCAGAATGGCTATGGGAAGATAAGCGTTTCTAAAGAAGCGAAACTTGTTAACATACAATATTAATTTAAATGTTAGGAAGTCCTTTCTGAAAGCATTTGTCTGGAGTGTAGCATTGTATGCGAGTGAAACGTGGACGATAAGGAGTTCAGATAAAAAGATGATAGAAGCTTTTGAAATGTTTTGCTTAACCGTAAGTCTCGCTTGAGTCTCGGACACGCTCTAGCAGCGCGCCTCATGTGTTTCAAACGTCAACTTCGCTTCGCAGTTTCTCCGGATGTAATTGACGCATCGCGATGCAACCAACGCCATTCTTTTTGTGATTTTTCATACTATCGATTGCTTAAGAAATAATATGGGGTAACCTTTTTAAAAACACACGTTTGTATTGAAAATAATATTTCTTCACGTTTTAGAGTGTCTCATAGTAGCTACTTTCATAAACCCCTGCCGTACGTTCATGACCGTAACAGTCGTTTTTGAAAATTTGCGGTAAAACAGTTGAATGGGACACCCTGTATATTTATCTGCCCTGTGGCTTTTATACTTAGATATATACAGGGTGTTTCATTAAGTGTGTTTGCCTCTGTAACTTATAAAAATAGCTGACGGGAAATTTTAATGCGGTAGGTCAACACAAGAAATGTTACACTTTCTGCGGAGCTATGAACATAGTTTATTGTATAATTTTCCAAAGAGTTACGCCACAAAGATATAATTTATTAAATGAAACAATAGTTTTTTATCGTGTATTGGCTTCGTTTAAACCAGCTGCGTCCAAATCAGTTTAAACTACATTCCTATCACTGTTAGTTTGGGAGCTACAACACTTTAAAGTTCCGGGGGCGGAGGCTGCGATAGCGTACCTGACTGGTCGAGTGGCTATCCCCTGGGGCACTGCCGACTGTCTCATGACCACCAGCCAGTTAGCTACGCTGTCGTAGCCTTCGCCCCCAAAACTTTGAAGGGTTGTAGCTCCCAAACTAACAGTGATAGGAATGTAGTTTAAATTGATTTGGACGCAGCTGATTTCAACGAATCCAATGCACGATAGAAAAAACTATTGTTCCATATCAAAAATTATATCTTTGTGCTGTATGTCTTTGGAAAATGATACAATAAACTATGTTCATAGCTCCGCAGAAAGTGTAACATTTCTTGTGTTGACCTACTGCATTAAAATTTCCCGTCGCCTATTATTTTATAAGTTACAGAGGCAAACACACTTAGTGAAACACCCTGTATATGGTAGATTGTGAATTTAAATTACTCGAGACAAGACAGAGAGTAAACAGGAAGATTATTTTTTATGTATATTAGCTATAAAATAGATGAAAAATACGCAGTAAAAAAGAAGAGCACAATGTGCAGTACAATGAAATGTAAAACGAGTAGTAAAAATAAGCTGTAAAAAGAGCCAATAAAAGGAAGCAATAATCAGGACATTAAAATCCTGGAATAAAAAGAAAATGAAAATGAAAAGTACAATAGGAAATAAAAAAACAGTAAAATTAAACGCCTAATTGACATTAAAATAGAATGGCTTAAGGAAGATGCACAGGAAGTACGGCACTCAAATAATAATGTCCGAGTCATCCAGTCAGGAAGTACCATATTCTTCAGTTCACACAGATCTGTAGTGGTACGCTCCGATCTTACAGTCTTTCGCAATAAGATTGAATTTGTGGCTCAGAGCATAATAATCGCACTGGTGACTTGAAGTTTGGCCCCATTTGTTCTGAAAGTTAAGGGAGGTTCCATGTAACGTTAAAATACTGGCAAAAGCTTTCCGCTGTCGACAGGTTCGACCCCCGTAGAAACGTGCCAATAAATCTTCAAACTATTGGCGCTCCCGTCTTTCCGCCGCTGAGTTCTGATGTTATGATGGAACATCTTACGTTTTGAAGTGAAAAGGGGCCAGTCATGATGCGACCTTCCTATCGGTAAGAATAAGAATTGGGCAATACATAACTCAGAGTAGTAAAAGTTTATGGCTCGTTGTCTCTGTTCATAGGGGTGAGTTATGTATGTCAGCTTCTATGCGCCAAACAGCTACCCAATCTATTTAAACAAGATCAACAATTAATCTGTAGTTTAGCCAATCTATAAATCTGCGTATCGTGACGTGAAAATGTATGTAAACAAACATAAAGCTCCGAATAAGCGACAAAATGGATTCTAAGATAACGTTTAGAAGAGAGTCATTCAAGAAGTAATTTTTATAAATGGAGTTTACTACTCTTTTTGGACATGAAAATGCGGAGGTTGTCCTACTTTAGGCATCAAAATAACTGAATATTTCCCCAACTATTGTTCATGAGAGGCACAATAAGTATCACACGCACTCGAGAGTAAAAGTTCCAAATTATCACTCGTAAATTAGTGAAGTCCATCGAACATTGCAGATCCAAATTAATGCGCGATTAATTACAGTATTTCTTATAAAACACAATTTGTCATCACACGAGTACAAATATACTGCCGCCATCGAAATATAGTTACACAATTAATATTTAATTTATCATGCATTTTTATGCAAATATATTCACTTCTTGTCCACAAATACGTATAATTGTTTATATACATATATATTAATTATCTGCTGCATATCTACTATATTTAGTCGGCCATGAAATATTTAAGTGACAGTCTACAGCATATAACGAACGTTACTAAGAATAATATTAAATATAATGAAATACATGTATAAATGTAATGCGCTTTACTGGGTTCATGTTTTGTGTTTCTGTGGTGGAATCTATGTTCTGACACAAGAATATTACTACCTCAACGAAAAGCAGAACAAGAGAGTAAAGCAAAGTTTATTGATAGAATACGGAAATAACTTGGTGCGCCTTTTAAGATATGTAGCGTGGTGCAATGCTGCCCATTTGCTTCTTAAACTGTTACCGATAAACAATACGTATCAATAATTAAATATATAAGTCTTATAATATTACTATTATTGTACTGAAATTTATCGGCTTTTTATCTGTAAGGGATATTGAATTCTCACAAGTCTCCTGAATTCATTCGTGTAATTATATTTGCCGTATGATCATTCCCTGATTTTATATGGATTTTTAGAATAATGTGTGTGGCTATGTTGTATTTCAGTTGCAATCTGGAATAGCCGTCCTCGCTCAGCCAAGAGCGCTTTTTTCGGTTTCCGTGTACATTAGGAAAACCCTGACTACCTGTATCCCGTTCACTGGGTCCAAACTGTTAGCCCCTGTAACTGTGATGTCACAACCACACGACGTTTATTTTCACAGTTCAACACTTATCTAAGTAGAACGTACTATGACAAAGTCCACGTAGGTTTACTATCAGAACGTAACAACGAGTCTGGATCTGACTGCATAGAAACTGCGCACTGGTATGGTCTCTCTCTTCCGCCGGTCGTCGTCGGGAAGGTTGGAGTCGATCTGTAGCTGTGGCTGCCTGACGCCTGGAGCGTGCCGGCGTGGCTTTGAGGCAGCCCACCAATGGCAGCGTGGTGTAGGAATACTCTGGTATTCAGCGCGCCAGAGCCATCTGCAACAAAAGATGTACCGCCTGAGCAAGCTGACGTTACCGTTTTCCTGCTTATGCACCTTCGGCTCGCTGGGCGTGTACGTTGCTCGGGAGTCATTTGTGTACGTTGGGTTGTCGGCCTTTCAGGGGTATGGGACGCAAGCAGAACTCGTTTGCTCACCAGCGAATTACCACATCCGCGCCTAAAGCAATATACCAAACGTTACTGTCTAGCTAAGCGGTTGCCTACGCACACGTTTTTGACATCTGCCTAAGAGTTGCCAGTCCGCAATCAGTTATTTCCGATGTTAGCCGACTCAAATTCCACTACGCTCTCAAACCGTAACTACGCAATCACCATGAAATTTTATATACGTGTTGTCAAATGATATACAGGATGTTACAAAAAGGTACGGCCAAACTTTCAGGAAACATTCCTCACACACAAAGAAAGTATGTTATGTGGACATGTGTCCGGAAACGCTTAATTTCCGTGTTAGAGCTCATTTTATTACTTCTCTTCAAATCACATTAATCATGGAATGGAAACAAACCGAACGTACCAGCGTGACTTCAAACACTTTGTTACAGGAAATGTTCAAAATGTCCTTCGTTAGCGAGGATACATGCATCCACCCTCCGTCGCATGGAATCCCTGATGCAGCCCTGGAGAATAGCGTATTTTATTACAGCCGTCCACAATACGAGCACGAAGACAAGAGCTTTCAAATGCCCCTATAGATGAAAGTCAAGAGGGTTGAGGTCAGGAGAGCGTGGAGGCCATGGAATTGGTCCGCCTCTACCAATCCATCGGTCACCGAATCTGTTGTTGAGAAGCGTACGAACACGTCGACTGAAATGTGCAGGAGCTCCATCGTGCATGAACCACATGTTGTGTCGTACTTGTAAAGGCACATGTCACGCTGTTGCTGTGTGTTTCCACTCCATGATTAAAGTGATTTGATTTGAAGCTCTAACATGGAAATTAAGCGTTTCCGGACACATGTACACATAACATATTTTCTTTCTTTGTGTCTGAGGAATTTTTCCTGAAAGTTTGGCCGTACCTTTTTGTAACATCCTGTATAGAAGCAAGAATGTCCCAGTAAACATGGGCCCATAAGCGATCCACTTACGAGGTAATTACGAATGTATGGCTCCAAGCTGCTACTGACGTCATTGTAAAAATCGTTCTAGTTAGAAAAAATTAATTTGAAATTTAGACATTCCTATCAGGTTTTACATCGCATGTAGTTAACACTTCACGTATGGGTTACCTGTTAAAGGAGGCGCTCCAAGTGTCTTTCTTGCATGGGGATGCAATACTGAGCTCTTCTCTGCAATGAATTGCGCATTATTTAGACAACCGCCTGGATAATTTCGGAATGCTTAGCAAGCGTGTACCACTCTCCGTACCAGTTCTACAACCGTGTTAACGCGTGTGCTGCAGACTTCGCTTTCGAGGTGACCCCAGACACAGATCAGGTGATCTTGTACGCCTGAGGTACAGGTCCGCCTCGACCTATCCATCTTCAGTACGTAGGAAGTAGCATACCAACAGCCATATGTTTAACAGAAACATTTATTCGTTCACTACCAGTTTCGGCATTCCATTATGCCATCTTCAGGTCCCTATATCGGAGTATTATATCCATTAAATAGGGGTCGAAACTGTTTGCGTGGGTTTCTAGCTCTCAGTAAGAACCAAGTTGTTGTTGTTGCTTCTACATCTACATCTACATGGGATACTCTGCAAATCACATTTAAGTGCCTGGCAGAGGGTTAATCGAACCACCATTATACTATTTATCTCACATTACATTCTCGAATAGCGCGCTGGAAGAAACAACACCTGAATCTCTGCGTTTGAGTTCTGATTTCTCGTATTTTATTCTGATGGTCATTTCTACCTATGTAAGTGGAAGTCAACAATGTATTTTTACATTCGGAGGAGAATGTTGGCGATTGGAGTTTCGTAAGTGGCCCACGCCGCAGCGATAAGCGCCGTTGTTGTAATGATTCCCATCCCAGACCCTGTATCATTTCCGTCTCCCAGTATCGTGACAATACAAAACTAGCAGCCCTTCACTGGACTCTTTCGATGTCCTCCATCCAACCCACCTGATAAGGATCCCACACTGGGCTGCAATACTCCAAAAATGGACGGACAAGCGAAGTGTATGTAGTTTCTTTTGTAGTTCTGTTGCATCTTTTGAGGGTTCTACCAACAAAACGCAGTCTCTGGTTCGCCTTTCCCACGACATTATCTACGTGTTCTTTCCAGTTTAAGTCTGAAGTAATAGTAATTCCTAGGTATTTTGTGGAGTTTACGGCCTTCGCTTTTGATTGGTTTATCTTGTAAACAAAATTTAACGAATTTCTTTTCGTACTCATGTGGACGACTTCACACTTCTCATTATTTAGAGTCAATTGCCAATTTTTACACGATAGTGATGTTCAGATCGTTCTGCAGTTGGTTTTGATCTTCAGATGATTTTACTAGACGGTAAATGACGGCGTCATCTGCAAACAACCTAAGAGAGCTACTTAGATTTTCCCCTAAATCATTTATGTAAATAAGGAACAGCAGAGGACCACAATGACACTGCCCCGTGGAACGCCCGATATCACCTCTGTTTTCGTCGATGCCTTAGCATCGATAACTACGAACTGTGTCCTCTCTGACAGGAAATACCCTATCCAATCGAAAGTTTTGGGCAATATACTATAACCACGCAATTTAATTAAAAGCCGTTTGTTAGGTACGGTGTCAAAAGCCTTCTGGAAATCAAGAAATACGGAATCTATTTGCGAATCCTTGTCGATAGCGCCCATCACTTCGTGCGAATAAAGAGCTAGTTTTGTTTCGCATGAACGATATTTTCGAAATCCGTGTTGACCTTGGGTTAATAGATCGTTCTGTTCGAGATAATTCATAATATTTGAATACAGGATATGTTCCAAAACCCTGCTGCAAATTGACGTCAGTGAAATAGGCCTGTAGTTTAGTGGGTTACTCCTACTGCCTTTCTTGAATATAGGTGTGACCTGTGCAACTTTCCAATCTTTTGGTACAGCTCTTTCTATGAGAGAGCGGTTGTATATGGCTGTTAAGTAAGGAGCTATCGCTTCAGCATAATCAGATATCTAATGGGTATACAATCCGGACCTGAAGACTTGTTCTTGTTAAGTGATTTTAGTTGATGCACTATTCCGATGATATCTACTTCTACGTTACTCATTACGGCCTCCGTTCGTAATTCGAAATCTGGAATATTGGTTTCGTCTACTTTGGTGAATGAGTTTCTAAAAGCTATGTTTAGTAACTCTGCTTTAGTAGCGCTGTCATCGGCAGGATCGTCATTACTATCACGTAGTGAGGGGATTGTTTGTGTTTTACCCCTAGTATATGTAACATATGACCAAAATCTCTTTGGGTTTTCAGTCAAATTTTGAGAAAGAGTTTCATTGTGATAAGTATTGTAGGCATCTCGCATTGAGATCCTCGCTAAATTTCGAGCTTCTGTGTAGGATCGCCAAACCTGGTGATTTTGTGTTCGTTTAAATTTAGCATGCCTTTTCCTTTGGTTTTGCATCAGTGTCCTGATCTGTTGTTACTGAGAGCTAGAAATCTACGCAACCAGTTTCGATCCATATTTAACGGATATAACACTCCGATGTAGGGACCTAAAGATGGCATAATGGGATGCCGAAACTGGTAGTGAAACAATAAATGTTTGTGTTAAACCCTCGGCTGTAGGTATCCCACTTCCTTCATACTATTGACCAGCCGCAGTCCCGGTTCCACCAGTAATGATGACGGATTCAATAAGACTATCCATCTTTTGCCGAATCTGCGCGTTAGATGCCTTATTAAAGCAACAGCGAAATATGCCGGAGCACCATCTAACAACTAGGACGGTATTTAAAATAAATTCAGTGGAATGTGAACTAAATGTTATGTAAATCTTAATAGTAAATTTAAAACCAATGTGTTCCAACTAGAGTGACGTTCAAAATGACAAGAGTGGCAGCTTGAAACCATACATTTGTAATGATCTCGCAAACGGCTCGTTTTGGGACTCAGTTTTACTGGGATATTTTTGCTTCTGTTATCGAGTACTTTCAGCCTCGTAAGTTCGCGCAGTTCTCTTTGATACACCCTGTATCTTGACCACCCTAAATAACTGTTTGTCCAGATGCAAATTACAAAATGCTTCATGCACGTCTTCTTTAGCCGTCAGGAGGATATTTATTGGTATGATTGCCATCTTTGCAGCTTTTTTTTATTTTTTTTTCCTGGATAAGAACAGCGGTTGTTTTATAATGGCGCCCTGTATTTTTTATTCGGTAAATCATTTCCTCTCCTAAACACCTATTCAAAAATGAATCACAGTGTATCATTCACTGAAACACAACTTTATTAATTACATAACACAATACTGACTTTGAGCCTGTGGTTGCAAACCCGTCCACTTGCTAAGTTCTCAGAAAACAAATGAAAACCAAGTAAAAACATAACACGAAATTGACTTTGACTCTCCTGTGCCATTGCGCAGGAGTAGAACATTCAACGGTGCTCAAAGTGGTGACTCTGGACACCGATATAATTATTTACTGCTTCCAGTGATCCTGCTGAATAGGATTACAAGCAAGCACAATACGTTCCTTCATGTCCCCTGTAGTTCTTTGACTATCACGATAGAGCGTCTTTCATACATCCCCAAAGAAAAAAGTCACGAGGATGTAAATCAGAGTAAATGATCCTCCTCGACCAATACATCTGACAGGATACTTTCGGTGCAGAACACGATGTGCAGGTTAGGCATTATGTGCTTAACATCCATCGTGTTGATACCATATAAGCATTCTGGTTCTTAGCGGCACTTCATCCAGAAGAGAAGGAAGAATTCGTCTGAGAAAGTTGGCATACTCTGTGCCATTGATGAAATAAGAGCCAATAATTGTAGTAACAAGCATCCCACACCAGACGTTAAATCTCCATTGACGCTGATGTTCCACCTGTCTAAGCCATCGTGGGCTTTCGCTGGACCAATAATGCATGTTCCTTGTATTTACCTGTCCTTAACACAAGGACTGAAAAGCACTTACTGTAGTTCAAAAAAAAAAGGGGTCCACTACTCATGAACACACATTTTCAATAATTTACCATCAACCAGTAATTTTCGGGTGTGCAGCCGGATCCCATTGACATTCTGCAACGATATTTCGGCCCAGAGACGTCCGGCCATCTTCAGGTGAGTAGGCAACTACTGAAGAGCGCAGGTACGTTCGCGGTGTTTATACCGAGTATTGCGCATGCGAGATACGCTGGAGTCTTACTGCGCATGTGTTAGATGGTGGCATGCGCGGTACGGCCGAGCTGTGTGTGCTGCCCTCGGTGGTGAAAGTGAACACTCATCTTATCATCGAGAATCGAATGATTCCGTCGATTCCGCTGTGCCTCAATAGCTTTAAGAACAGGGTTCCAATTTTTATCCAGCTGAAAGCCGTTGTCACGATTTATTAAATTGTCAGCTAGGCGTATTTCAACCGCTTCTTTGAAGACTGAGTTCCAAAAGCCGGAAACTGGAGCTAAAATTGTGGTTTTGTTGTATTCCATGGAGTGTCCCATGGAAATGCAGTGCTCTGCTACAGCTGATTTCGACGGTTGCAGAAGACGGGTGTGTCTTTCGTGCTCTGTACAGCGCTCTTGAATTGTTCGAGTCGTCTGACCTATGTAAGCAGAACCACACTCGCAGGGAATTTTATAAACGCCCGCTTTTTTCAGTAGCAGATCGTCTTTTACAGATCCGACTAGGGCTATATTCTTCGCTGGTGGACGGAAGATGACCTGGATTTTATGTTTCCTTAGCAATCTGCCTATTTTAGAGGACACATTGCCAGCATAAGGAAGGAATGCAACTGATTTGTATTCTTCTTCATTGTCCTCTGTGCGTTGCTTCTTGTTGTTATGATTACGTATGGCCTTCCTTATTTGGCGTGGAGTGTAGCCATTCTCTTTGAACACTTTCTCCAAGTGTTCCAGTTCTGCAGGAAGATTTTCTTCGTCCGATATCAAGTGTGCTCGATGTATAAGCGTACTAAGGACACCAGCGGTTTGTGCGGGATGATGGCAGCTGGACGCCTGGAGGTATAGATCTGTGTGCGTAGGTTTCCTGTACACAGTGTGTCCCAAAGAGCCGTCATCCTTGCGTCGTACCAGCACGTCCAGAAATGGTAAAGCTCCATCTTTTTCACTCTCCATGGTGAACTTGATATTTTCATGTATTGAATTTAAGTGACGGTGGAATTTCTCCAGTTCCTCTCTACCATGAGGCCATACAACGAAAGTGTCGTCTACGTAGCGCCAGAACACAGTGGGCTTTAAAACAGCAGACTCAAGTGCCTTCTCCTCAAAGTCCTCCATAAAAATTATTTAATAACGAATTTTTTGAACAAACTGACGGTGTCGCCATGGGGAGCCCATTGTCCCCTGTGGTGGCTAACCTTTTTATGGAGGACTTTGAGGAGAAGGCACTGAGTCTGCTGTTTTAAAGCCCACTGTGTTCTGGCGCTACGTAGACGACATTTTCGTTGTATGGCCTCATGGTAGAGAGGAACTGGAGAAATTCCACCGTCACTTAAATTCAATACATGAAAATATCAAGTTCACCATGGAGAGTGAAAAAGATGGAGCTTTACCATTTCTGGACGTGCTGGTACGACACACTGTGTACAGGAAACCTACGCACACAGATCTATACCTCCAGGCGTCCAGCTGCCATCATCCCGCACAAACCGCTGGTGTCCTTAGTACGCTAATACATCGAGCACACTTGATATTGGACGAAGAAAATCTTCCTGCAGAACTGGAACACTTGGAGAAAGTGGTGAAAGAGAATGGCTACACTCCACGCCAAATAAGGAAGGCCATACGTAATCATAACAACAAGAAGCAACGCACAGAGGACAATGAAGAAGATTACAAATCAGTTGCATTCCTTCCTTATGCTGGCAATGTGTCCTCTAAAATAGGCAGATTGCTAAGGAAACATAAAATCCAGGTCATCTTCCGTCCACCAGCGAAGAATATAGCCCTAGTCGGATCTGTAAAAGACGATCTGCTACTGAAAAAAGCGGGCGTTTATAAAATTCCCTGCGAGTGTGGTTCTGATTACATAGGTCAGACGACTCGAACAGTTCAAGAGCGCTGTACGGAGCACGAAAGACACACCCGTCTTCTGCAACCGTCGAAATCAGCTGTAGCAGAGCACTGCATTTCCATGGGACACTCCACGGAATACAACAAAACCACAATTTTAGCTCCAGTTTCCGGCTTTTGGAACTCAGTCTTCAAAGAAGCGGTTGAAATACGCCTTGCTGACAGTTTAATAAATCGTGACAACGGCTTTCAGCTGGATAAAAATTGGAACCCTGTTCTTAAAGCTATTGAGGCACAGCGGAATCGACGGAATCATTCGATTCTCGATGATAAGATGAGTGTTCACTTTCACCACCGAGGGCAGCACACACAGCTCGGCCGTACCGCGCATGTCACCATCTAACACATGCGCAGTAAGACTCCAGCGTATCTCGCATGCGCAATACTCGGTATAAATACCGCGAACGTACCTGCGCTCTGCAGTAGTTGCCTACTCAGCTGAAGATGGCCGGACGTCTCTGGGCCGAAATATCATTGCAGAATGTCAATGGGATCCGGCTGCACACCCGAAAATTACTGGAAGAAGAAAAACGCCGGGAAAATTTTAGAAGTCACAATTTACCATCAAGTATAAAAAATTTAGCTAGATATAAAAATCAGTTTAAGAGGAACCTAAAAGACTTTCTAGTGGCCAACTCCTTCTACTCCATTAGTGAATTTCTAAATTGTACCAAATGATGCATGTATCGCTACTCATACTATATTAGTATTATTTCAAAAAAGAAAAAAAAGTATGTATCTGTATTTATATTATTAGTATTATCTATTATTCAGCTTGTAAATATTGTTTTTTTAACATGTTCCACATCCACGAGGATCTCCTCAACTTAGATCTATGGAACGAAAAACTAACTTTGTTTCAGAAGGAACATTCATTGTTAAACAGAACATTGAAGAAGAAGTTCGGGATGGCGAGGATTTGTTGCTGTGCCCAATGACAGAAGTGTATACGATTCTGGAAATCATTCCCATGCAATTCTTGATATAGGTGTACATGTAAGGATAGAACTGGTAACGTGTAAGAATACGATGTACACTGTTTTTAGGAATGACAATCTCGTGTTCAAGCTGACGTGTGCGCACATTTGGATTCATAGCAGCGGAAGCGAGAACAGTAACTTCCGCAGCTTCGTCTGTGCGCTGGCAGCGTAGAGGCGCACAGCGAGAGAGAGGGTCGTTGTTCTGACGGAGTAGCGGACAGACGTATTAGTGAGACGGTGCGCGCAATGGTGTACGGCAAAAGCGCGTGAAGGAGAATGCGTGTTGGTTTGGCACTAGCGGAGGAGATGGCGAACAGGCAGAATTATTTATTCATACGGCCACAGCTCATATAATTAACAAATGCATCAAGAGGAATGCCGTGGGCCCAAAATTGTAATTAACATTCGTCGCCAAGAAGAGCATGTGTTTGTCAATTGTTAAATGCCATTACTATCCAATCAGCAGCACCACGTTGCACACCGAAATCCGTAAGATCTGTCCAGTTTGTCTAGACATGTACAGCTAACCAGCGTTTTAGCGATGATTGTTCAATAGTGAACACTGTTATTTGTGAACCTGTGCTTAGATCATTACCCATAATTCATTGTCTAGACAGTGTCCTTCCTTTTCCATTATTTTACAAAGTTATAGAAAACTAAAATCAAACAGGCCAACTTACACCTCGACTGTCGTGCTTTCCACTCCACTTCCAGCCGACGTTGATATTGCTGTTCAGCGGCTCACAGAAGCCATTGTTTCTGCCGCCGAGAATACTGTTCCCACCACACTTGCTTCACTCCACCGCACGTCGGTGCCTTGGTGAACACCGGAGATCGCCGAGGCCATTCAGGTACGTCGGCGAGAACTACAGCGCCACCGACGCCACCCCTCTGTAAACAATCTTATTGCCTTTCAGCGTCTCCGGGCCCGGGCTTGGCAACTGATACAGAAAAGCAAGAGGGACTCCTGGGAGAGGTACATTCCCTCCATCGGTTCCCGCGTCTCTCCTTCGCGGGTGTGGTCGCAAGTTCGACGCCTTTTCGGGTACCGCTCACCGGCAGGCGTCTCGTGTCTCAGCATTCGGGGTACAGCCTGTACCGAATCTGTCGCCATAGCTGAGCACCTGGCAGATGATTATGCCCGCAGCTCAGCGACTGCAGCTCGTGATGCAGACTTTCGCGCCCTTAAAGAGCGAACAGAGAGAAATCAGATTTCCTTTCGAACGCGACGCTGGAAAGCATACAGCGTCCCTTTTACTGAGTGTGAAAGTGCCCTTGCTGCATACCCAGATACCTCCCCTAGACCCGATCGCATTTACATTGAGTTCCTCTGACACCTGTCGGCTAACCAAGCGCCAACTTCTCGCCCTGTTCAATCGTCTCTGGCTTGAGGATGTTTTCCCATCCTCCTAGCGGGATAGCATCATCATCCCGGCGATTAAGCCTGGGGCAGATCCGCGGGTGGCTGATAGTTACTGCGCGATCAGCCTCACCAACGTTCCATGCAAGCTTCTCGAACGGTTGGTGAGTCGGAGGCTCATGTGGATCCTCGAGGACCGAGGCCTCTTGGCGCCTCAACAGGGTGGGTTCCGTCAAGGCCGCTCCGCTATCGACAATCTCGTGTCACTGGAGTCTGCCATCCGTACAGCATTTACTCGCCGCGAACACCTGGTTGCCGTCTTCTTTGACCTGCGGAAAGCATACGACACCACCTGGCGCCATCATATCCTTTCTACGCTGTACGACTGGGGCTTACGGGGTCCACTTCCTACATTCATTAAGAACTTCCTTGCGTTGCGTTCTTTTCGTGTTCGTGTTGGTACTTGTCTCATCTCACCAGATTATCAAGGAAATGGTGTCCCACAGAGTTCCCTTTTTACAGTCCCTCTATTTTTAGTCGCCATTAATGGTCTTACAGCGGCTGTGGGATCATCGGTATCCACTGCCTTGTATGCCGATGACTTCTGCATGTATTTTAGCTCCACCAGCATCAGTGTTGCTGAACGTCGGTTGCAACTGGCCATTCGAAAGGCGCAGTCGTGGGCGTTTGCCCACGGTTTTCAGTTCTCTGCATAGAAAACCCGGGTAATGCATTTCTGCCGACGTCGGGCAGTACACCCAGAACCCGAACTTTATTTAGCTGGTGACCTCCTACGCGTCGAAGAGACGCACCGATTTTTAGGAATGTCATTTGATGACCGTCTTACTTGGGTGCCGCATCTCCGGCTGCTCAAACAATAGTGCTGGCGGCATCCAAACATCCTGAGTTGTCTGAGCCACACCGTTTGGGAAGCTGCACGCCCAATGATCCTGCAGCTCTACAAAGCCCTCATCCAGTCGAGCCTTGACTATGGGTGCATCGCATATGATTCGGCCGCCCCTTCGAGATTGCAGTCTTTGGACCCAATCTTACATTGTGGTGTCCGTTTGGCGACAGGGGCTTTTCGCATGAGCTCTACGACAAGCCTCCTCGTCCAATCTGGGGTTCTTCCTCTGTGGTTTCGCCGGCTCCTCCTTCCAGACAATGCTGACAGAGATTGAAGGAGTGATGCCGTATTATGGACGGATGTTTGATGTTTACATTTCTTCTTATATATCTGCATTTTTGTGTGTTTGTGTATGTGTGTTGTGTAAGTCTGTGTGTAAGTCTGTGTGCTCCTCCTTCCAGACAATGCACTTCCTAACGACGGCCCAGGGTGGGTTACCCGATTGCCGTCCGTGTTCATTCCTTTCGTCCATCGCATCCTATCCACTCCCTGCCACTTTCCAATATTCCTTTCAAACCATTCCTTGGGCCATTCCTCAGTTGCAGCTCTGTCTGGATATGTCCCATTCCACGTAGTACTCAGTTTCCCCAATGCATCTCCGTCGACAGTTCCTGTAACTCCTCGATTCGTTACGTGGCGCTGAAGCCATTTGCACTGATGGTTCCGTAGCAGATGGTTGTGCTGCGTATGGGTATCTGCATAACGACCACGTTGAACAGCATTCTCCGCCGTGCGAGAGTAGTATCTTTACCACATAGCTGGTCGCCATTCTAAGGGCTCTGGAACACCTCAAAGCGTGCACCAGGGAATCATTTGTCATCTGTAGTGACTCGCTGAGTGACTTACGGGCGATCGACCATTGTTTCTCCCACCATCGATTAGTGCGGTCAATCTAAGTTAATGCATACTCTCTTGGCCGATCTGGCCGTTCTGTGGTCTTTGTGTGGACCCCAGGCCACATCGGCATACCGGGGAGTGAACATGTTGATCGGTTGGTCAAGCAGGTCACTAGGGCAACACCTCGATATTGACGTCACGGAACCCGATCTCGAATTGGGCTTGTGCCGGAAGGTGCGTGAGGCTAGGAGCACCGAATGGGCTGCCACGAGTGCACCGAATAAGCTTCGAACAGTGAAGCTGTCCACGGCTCTGTGGAAATTTTATTTTCACTGCGGCCCATACGTCGAAGAGTCGGTCGTCCTCTGCCACCTCTGTATTGGGCACACGTGGCTAACCCACGGCTATCTCCTTCGCCGTGAGGTTGCACTCCGTGTGTCGATGTGGTGCGGTGTTGATAGTAGCCCATCTTTTGATGGACTGCCCACTATTAGCCATATTATGGCAGTTTTTTAATCTGCCAGACGCGCTTCCATTCGTTTTTGGTGACGATGCCTGCATGGCTACCTCAGTTTTAAGTTTTATTCGCGCAGCTGGTTTTTACCAATCCATCTAATGGTGGGTGCTATAGGGACCTCTCAGGTCCGCACGTTCCCAGCATTTTTGAGTCCTTTTACGACTATTTTTTCGAATGACAAGTGGTATTTAGCATGTGCAGCATGACTGGCTCATCCTCTATTATCTTTGTGATCAACCAGCCATGGTACTCTGCCGACCAGTTTCAGTTGGGTTCCTGACTTTGTTTTACCTGTTGTGTGTGGTGTCGCACAAGTCCAAAGTGCGCGCCACCTACTTTCGCCGCGCCGCCATGCACGCACGGCGCGGCGTTCTTACGACGTCAGCCACGACCGCCCTCTGCTACAACTCCGCTCGTGGCCACCGCTGAACGACATCGCTCACTTGGGACTGAGATAGGAACCAGTTAACACTTCGGAATCAGATAGGCACCAGTTAAGACTTGGCTATCGGACAGGCACTAGGCAGGCCTCTAGCTCAACTATGTATCAGCATTCTGCAGTACTGAGCTATGTAAAATTTAAGTATTGTATAAATTCTGTGCTATATATATCTTGTTCTAATTTACTCTAGTGTTTCTAGTTTCTGCTGTCCCATTGGCTGCTCACCTTCGTACCTGCACAAGCGTGCATCCTTTATTCCTGTGTCGCTCTCATTCCACTCGGCCACCGACACCTACGACGGAAACGAGACACAAAAGCGGCGACGAGGCTGGGACACAAAAGTGGCGACGAGGATGGGATACAAAAGTGGCGACGAGGATGGGATACAAAAGTGGCGACGAGGATGGGATACAAAATTGTGTGTCTTAGTTTTGTGTTGTCAGCGACTTGTTCATTGTTCGCCTGTCCCTTTCGTGAGTTTTTTCTTTTCTTTTTTCTTTTTTTTTCTTCTTTTGTTTTCCGCTCTTGACAGTGGACTCTTAGTTAGGACCAAGGGACTGATGACCTAGCTGTTTAGTCCCCTAAACCAACAACAATAACCATTTAGTTTTCATCGTTCGTCTGTAGCACCACTTTTGCAAGGCTTCTACCATCTTTTTGTCTGAACTCCTTATCATCCGTGTTTCACTCCCATACAATGCTACACTACAGACAAATGCTTTAAGAAAGGACTTCCTAAAATTTAAATTAATATTGGATACTAAAAAGTTTCGTTTCTTTAGAAACGCTTTTCTTCCATTCTGCATTTTATATCTTCTCTACTTCGACCATCAGAAGGTATCTTGCAAGCCAAATAACAAAACTGACCTACTTTTATGGTCTCATTACCTAATGTAATTCCTACAGCATCGCCTGATTTTCTGACATTACATTCCAATACATTCGTTTTACGCTTGTTAATGTTTATCTTATATGTTCCTTTCAAGACACTGCCCATTGCATCCAATTTCTCTTCCATATCCTTTGCAGTCTCTCACAAAATTACTATGTCGTCGGCAAACCGCAAAGTTCTGAACTTTAATTCTCTCTCCAAATTTTTCCTTGCATTCGTTTACTGTTATCTATCTCCTTCATTTCTTTCCAGAGTCTCATTTCTTTCCAGAGTCTTTTTCTGTTAACTGGTTCGTATGCCTTTTCTATGTCTATGAAAACCATTGCCACCCTTCTGTTATACTCACAAATTACTTCCATCAGTTGACGGATAAAAATATCACGTCAATCGTGCTTCTTCCTTTTCTACAACCATGCTTTCTTCGCTCAGCTCGTCTTGAGATTGGAATGTTTATTTTCAGTAGACTAAACAAAATATTATGAATATAGAATAAAATTGTCCCTTTAATATACCATACTAGTCGACCCGGCAATGATTCGCAATTGCTAATATGTATGTACTCTTGAACGTCAAATGTGCAAAATTTTATCGCAATCGTACGAATGATACTGATATTCCAAAGAAAAGAGCTCTTTCAGTTTTTCACAAATTTTCTTGTTTTCTGGCTAACTATTCCAAACTTTTACTTCACTGAAACCTTCCTCTCGCTTTGAACGTCGAATGTGCAAAATTTTATCGCAATCAGATGAATGGTTCTGAAATTTCGTAGAATTTTTTTTTCTAAATTTTCATTTTTCCGGGTAACTTTCCCAAATTTTTATTTCATAATAAGGTTACTCTTGCTTTAAGCACCAAAAATACAAAATTTTATCGCAATTAGACGAATGATATTGATACCCTATTAAAAAAAGCTCTTTTAGTTTCTCGAGAATTTTTTAATTTTCCGTGTGACTTTTTCAAAATTTTAGTTCATAAGAAGAGTCATTATAGTTGAGCGTCAAATCATCAAACTTTTTATCGCGATCGGATGAACGGTTCTCAACTCATAGTGTTGACTACAGTTCGAAACACATTGAAAAGAGCACTTGGTTCGAATTTTGCGACTTTCCTTTTTAACTGTTCCTATTTTATTTACTGAAACCTTTTCCAAGACCAATAATGTACAAAACAAAAAAGAATTACCCCTCACCTTCATGCGAATAGTCAGTTATAGTTGTGAATTCAATAAAAACACATTAAAAAACTCACTTTCAGGTTTTCTCAAATTTTCCAATTTTCCGAATATTTTCAAAAAATTTATTTAATACAAATCTTGTCTTATCAAGCCGTACTTAAGTGATGCTCTTACAATCATGTGCCAACTGATTTTTATTCATAGAAAAGATCGCTTTCGGTTTTTAGTATATTTTTCTACTTTCCGGACGACTTTTCCAATTTTTTCTTTTTTTTATGTTAACCTTCCTCTTGCTTTGAACATGAAATGTACAAAATTTTATCGCAATTAGACGAACGGTATTGATACCTCACTGGAAAAAGCTGTTTTAGTTTGTTCCCGATTTTCCTCTTTCCCGGACAACTTTTCCATATTTTATCACCGTTTAAACCTTTCCTGGACTTACACGAATATTTGAAGACTAAAATGAATCAAATCGGTTCAGCCGTTCTCGAGTTTTAGCGAGACTAACGAACAGCAATTAATTTATCACTATATAGTAAAGGAAGCATACTGCTCATGCGTACATTTTTGGTCGATTTCTAGCATAATTTGAAAGTTTGTTAGCCGAATTTTGAGCAGCAAAGTTGGCAAGACTCCTCCGGTGACAATTCCTCGAATTAAGAACGCCGGCACGTTAGCGAAACGTTCACATACTTCGTAGGCTCGCAAACGTTAGTTGCGCACGTTTCAGGAGAAACCTTGGAAGTAAAGAATGGAACGTGGAATTAAGGAGCCAAGTATGCTGTCGGACTAGAGGAGTTACGAGAGGAGAGAACGCAGTTCATTTGCAGTTAAGTCGGCGGTCCGCGGTTCGATGTTATGCGCGCGGCGTGTCTCCGTATACTCGCGCAGCAGGCAAACAAAGACGATCAGTTCCCCTGTGGCATGCACGAGGGGACGCTTACCGCGCATCCTCTTTCCTTTTTTTCCCGCCCACGGAATCGGGCAGCGGGGATAAAGCAAAATAAAAGAGCGGAGTACACATCCGCGGGTGCGTTTCGGCCCCGCGACCGCCGAGCCGTCGGACGCAGAACACGCGGCCGCTCGGGCCCGGAGGCCGGCGGCGTGTCGCGATATTTCACTGCCGCCGTAATTGCCGACAAAGCGCACGGCGCACGGCTGCCAACCCACCGGGACTGCACCGGTGGCCGCGCCGCCGCTTAGTCGGGGGTTGGCCACACTGGCTGCCGAAATCCGCCTGCTCGCGTTCACGGCGCGGCCTACACGCAATGTCAGGAACTGTAAGTCAACATCAGCAAAAGATTTCGATTTTCGAAAGGCGTTCGACACAGTACCGCACTGCAGACGGCTAACGAAGAATATGGGATAAAATAATACCATCAGTTGTGTTTCGACGGTCAATGCCGTCATCTTCAGGCCCTGTACGTAGAACAAAGAAGAGTCAGTACAAATAACTGTTTACAATTTTTTCCTCTTTTGTTTTTCTTCTTTTCCCCCTTATCATAATATACAAAGTTAGAAGTATATGTTGATACTAGATAAAGCTTGGGTTATATTAAAACGATTAAAAAAATCACATGTTCAGGTGATAATAAACAAAGAGAGGGTCCAAATGTCTAGTCACATAGTTTATGCGATTGTGTAACATGTAATTATCTAATCAACCACATCAGTAAAGTACACCTAGACAACAGAACACAATGCAAGAGACTCACAACTAATAAAATCGGCAGTATAATAAAAACAAGCTTTGTTTTAACCGCCATCTTGTTTCCAGCAACAGCTGTGATGATAGTGAAGTCGCCATCTTACAAACATCAGCTATGTTGATAGAGAAATCGTGATTTGCAGTGTTGCTTTTTGAGGTTAACAAGCTTAGAAGAGAAATAATGTCACCTTCGAATAACAGAAATGGGTGCTACTCAACAAGAAGAAAATAAAAAACTTTTACAATCAAGTCAAAAGAGTCATCACCTCACATAAGTTATCTTTTTGTTTTCCACAGGTTTGTTGCTACAGGTACCAAGATTTTGTTGGTGTAAGACTATACTAAAATAATTCGAAATATGTCTTATAATGGCATATTTCAAGCTGTGGGCCCTACAAGGAAGAAAAGTATACTAAGATATTTTTGTAATTTTTGTAATGCCAGAATAGCGTGAAGATGAGGCACAGCCTATAAATGTGTACTTAGACAAACAATATTTACAGTTATAAAACATATTGTGACAGGTAGTGGTAATATGAATAACCTGTGAATCATTTACCTACGTCACTGTCTAAAAATGTCATGATGCCTTTAAAAAACGTTTTTAAAAGGTTTCGTTAGTGATGTGGTGCATGTAATGAAAGGTGACTTTGAAATGTGGTTGTATTTTTAAGGATATGTATTTCGCTGACTTTTAATGATAGCATGTTGAGAACGATGCTTGCAGATCCGCTGGTCTTATCTTAATAAAGATAATTAAGTATCTTGCACGTTTTAAATAATAAATTAAAATATGTGTGGTCTTTCTTTCTTTCCATTTAATCTGAAACAAGTTACAGAACGCCTGAATGGATACAACTACACTAATAGTAAGTCAATACTTACAATGTAGCTAACGTCGGGTCTTCAGGATTTTTTTTCTGTTGCATGGTGGCATTGTTAAATACATATTTTGCGATCGTACCTAAGCAGTAATTGCAACGATTAAAAGAAAATAACCATAAATGTACCTAGTTCAATGTCCCAGTAACTATTTTTGTCCAAAATTTTCTAGATATTTCGAAGTGTACAAGTAGTTACAAATGCAGAAAATGTTTCATTTCGTTACTGTAGCTGAAGAAAACCGTATCTTCTGTGATACGAAAAAACACGAAATTAATTTTTTAACATATATATAATTTCGGAAAATAGAGTTTTTACGAAAAATGGAACCAAAAAGAACTGCGTACCTTAATTAGAACCGAAGACATCGTTAAACAAACCCATTAAAATATTCAGTGCAAGCACAGAAAAACACCGCGTTTGAATAAAGTATGGGGATGGTTAAGTTGTTAACTTTAAAAATGCTTTCCTAATAAAGTATTTTGATACAATTGCCACTCCCTATTGCACCATTGATGACAGAATTCAAACACTCCGAAACACATTAAAAAAAATTCTAACCGTGGTTCCAAACCGAAATTTTCGTATTTTTAACATCAAAATAGTCTTAGCATCACCATTAAATTTTTTCCCTTATTTCACCCGCTTAGTGGTTGAATTTCCAAAAATATCGAAACTCGTGTTTTTTTAAATTCCAATTAAAAATCTAAATCCGAAGTTTGGTACTTCTTGCTTCAAATTTCCTGAATAACAACGTCTTTTTAAAACAACCGTAAAAATTTCTTTCGCTTTAGCATCTTTCTTTGTGGTTTTCCTTTTCAAACTGCAATATGCCCTTATTTTTCTTCATTCGTACGCTTGTAGCAGAAAAACAACTAAAGAATGTGCATCACATTTATCTGTATATGACCTGTTTCCTATTATAGTGTCAAAAGTCATCGTTGGTCTTCAGTCCGATTTTTATATAAGCTGACGACTTTCAACCATTATATCTTCCACCCTCTTATAGCTATCGACACGGAACTGCTATGGCGTACAACGGGAGACTTTGTACGACAACAACACAGATAGATCGTTCGTCTGCATAGTGTAGTTTTTGCTGAAGAGCAAAATATTGACAGCCACATGTAGCATTTTATATAAGTCGATTCCTTTCAACTCCAATATCTTCCATCTTCTTATCGTTATTAACCCTCTATCACCATAGTGCAAAATGGAAGACTGATACCTACTACCACATACAAACACTATTCGTTTGCGGATTATAGTTTTGGCTGCAGAGTGATATATATGCACAAACACCTCAATTTTTATACATATTAAGGGGGTTAGGACATCAATTGGGCCGACTTGGGCAGCAGAGGCGCGACTGGACATTTTAATTTCCACTGTCTGTACTTTTACAAATAAATTCATAAAACTTTGTCAGCACGAGTGGGAAGGATTCAGGATTCACACTCATAAGCTGTAGCAGTTCGAAAATGTAATGAAGTAATTTTTATTTACATATGAAGTTTCATTATTTTTGCACTTAGCAATTGGCTGCATTTGTTGCTTCATAATTAAGAGAGATTCTTCGATGCGTTTTACACAGCATACAAACGACACTTACGGGAGTATGAAACTCTAGAATTTATTTAATTTCTGAGAAATTGAAAGAGCTGTTACATTTATAATTTTATGTTTAGAAAAAAACTAAAACGTTATAGTTAACAAACTTAATTGTTATCACCTTTTTTAATATATTTGGAAAATTCTAAAGTTTCATACACCTGTAAGTAAGGTTTGTTTGTTGTGCACAATTCAACGAAGAATATCTCTTACTTATGAAGAAAAGTGTACCTATAGCAACAAATGGAGCCAATAGAAAGTGGAAAAATGTCGAAATTTCACATATAAATAAAACTTATTTCATTATGTTTTAGAACTCCCACCTAATCGAATGTGAATCTTGAATCCTTAACGGTCATACTGACAAAGTTTCCTGAATTTAACCGGTTGATCAAAAAGTCAGTATCAATTTGAAAACTCGATAAATCACGGAATAATGCAGATGTAAAAATTGACACACATGCTTGGAATGACATGGGGTTTGAAAGAAGAAGAAGAAGAAAAAAAGAAAAAAAAAGGTTCAAAAAATGTGCGACAGATGGCGCTTTATCTGATAAGAAAACCAATAATTAGCATAACAAATTAAGACAAAGAAAACATGATGTTCTTTACAGGAAATGCTGAATATGTTCACCAGCATTCCTTAACAACGGCTGTAGCCGAGGAATAATGTTGTGAACAGCACTGTAAAGCGTGTCCGGAGTTATGGTAAGGCATTGGCGTCGGATGTTGTCTTTCGGCATCCCTAGAGATGTCGGTCGATCGCGATACACTTGCGACTTCAGGTAACCCCAAAGCCAATAATCGCACGGACTGAGGTCTGGGGACCTAGGAGGCCAAGAATGACGAAAGTGGCGGCTGAGCACACGATCATCACCAAACGACGCGCGCAAGAGATCTTTCACGCGTCTAGTAATATGGGGTGGAGGGCCATCCTGCATAAAACCCCATGTCATTCCAAGCATGTGTGTCAATTTTTTACCTCTCTATTTACATTATTCCGTGATTTATTAAGTTTTCAAATTTATACTGACTTTTTGATCACCCGGTATGTCTAAAAGTATAGACAGAAGACATTAAAATGTCCTGTCCTCCCTCTTCTGGCTCAAGTCAGCCTGCTTGACGTTCTAACCCCATTAAGATATACAAGAATGGCTCGTTGGAAGATATTAGATGAAGCTGGCAGTATGTTTACACTGTGCAACCAATATTTTAATAAGAAACTTCCTGGCAGATTAAAATTGTGTGCCGGAACCGGAACTCGAACCTGGGACCTTTGCCTTTCGCGGGCAAGCGCTCTACCGACTGAGCTATCCCGACACGACTCACGATGCCGTCTCACAACTTTACTTCCGCCAGTACCTCGCCTCCTACTTTCCAAACTTCTTTCATTCTGGATATTTTAATAGGCCGATAAGCCGATATTTTTCCCCTTCGACAGCCCGATACTTCCGCGGGCCGATTATGAGTTTTCTCAAATACCCATATATCGCGGTATAGACACTACAGTCCTGTTAATTACGCAGCCTCGGTGACGCACGGCTCTGGAACGTCCGGACCGCTGGAACGTTGTTTGGAGTGCCCCAGGTTTTTGCGCTCGGCCAGATTACGTTCCAGTCGCGAGACTCCTGGTGACGCGACTCAGCAGCGCGTGCGTCGGCGGTTCTGCCCAAGGATGTTTCTCTGAAACCAAGAATAGCCGACGCTGCGCGAGCTGGCGTTCTCGTCTGGAGTCTGTGACGAGCATCGATTTCTTTAAACCCCTTCATATTGTAGCGGACGACACAAGTTAATCACTGACGAAACGATAACGTTCATCACAGTTTTGAAGGATAGCCATGACACGAATAATTTTTAACTGAACTTCTGCTGACTTTTCATTGTCTCCCGGAGTATCGTGAAATCGTGAAAGATGCATAGTTTTTTTCTTCCAGACAATGAACAAGTTTGCTTTCCGCACCTTTATACCCGGCGTGTACTGGAAAAAAAAAGTGTTTTGGACGACAGGTCAGGAAAGCTGCTAGTCAATCCTGTGGATGCCTTGAGCAGATGGAGGAAATGTTTTGAAGAATTGCTCAATGTAGGTGAAACGTTCAATGATGTGTCAGATTTTCAGGTGGAATGGGATAGGAACGACGATGGAAACAGGATCTCATTTGAGGAAGTGGAGAAAATGGTCAGTAGATTACAGTGCAATAAAGCGGCTGGGGTGGATGAAATTAAGACAGAACTCGTAAAATACAGTGGAATATCTGGTCTCAAATGGTTACACAGGATACCTGAAAAGGCGTGGGAATCGGGACAGGTTCCGTCTGATTGGACGAAAGCGGCAATCGCGCCGATTTTCAAACATGGAAACAGAAAAGATTGCAACAACTATCGAGGTATCGCTTTAATTAGCGTTGTAGGCAAAATATTCTCAGGTATTGTTGAAAAGAGAGTGCGAGTTTTAACTGAGGACAAGTTAGATGAAAATCAGTGTGGGTGTTCGCCTCTTAGAGGCTATCAGGACCAGATCTTTAGCTTACGGCAGGTAATGGAAAAGTGCTATGAGTGGAACAGGGAATTGTATCTATGTTTCAGAGATGTAGAAAAGGCTTATGACCGTGTCCCTACGAGGAAGCTACTGTCAGTTCTACAACATTATGGTATAGGAGGCAAACTTCTGCAGGCAATTAAAGGGCTTTAAGTAGACTGTCAGGCAGCAGTTAGAGTAGATGGCAAATTAAGCTCATGGTTCAGGGTAGTTTGAGGGGTAAGACAAGGCTGTAACCTGTAACCATTGCTGTTCATACTGTTCATGGATCATATGTTGAAAACAGTTGACTGGCAGGGCGGGATTAAAATAGGTCAAAACAAAATAAGCAGTCTCGAATATGCGGATGACGTAGTTGTAATGGCAGATTCGATTGAAAGGTTGCAAACTAATATTTCAGAGCTCGATCAGAGGTGCAAGGATTATGATATGAAGATCAGCATCTCCAAAACGAAAGTAATGTCAGTGGGAAAGAGATTTAAACAGATTGAGTGGAAAATAAGAGGAACAAAGTTAGAACAGGTAGACAGTTTCAAGCGCCTGGGATTTATTTTCTCACAGGATGGCAACATAGCGAAAGAACTGGAATCTAGGTGAAGCAAAGCTAATGCAGTGAGTGCTCAGCTAAGATCTATTCTCTTCTGCAAGAAGGAAGTAAGTACCAAGACTAAGCTAGCAGTGCACCGCTCTATCTTTCGACCAACTTTGTTGTATGGGAGTGAAAACTGGATGGATACAGGTTACCTTATTCACAAGTTAGAGGTTACGGATATGAAAGTAGCAAGAATGATTGCAGGCACTAATAGATGGGAACAATGGCACGAGAGTGTCCATAATGAGGAAATCAAGGAAAATCTGGGAATTAACACCATAGATGAAACAGTTAGAGCGAACAGACTGAGATAGTGGGGTGATGTTACACGCATGGGAGAAGCAAGGTTACCTAAGAGACTCATGAGCTCGGCAGCGGAGGGTAAGAGGAGTCGAGGTAGACCAAGAAGAAGGTACTTAGATTCGGTGCAGAATGATTTTGAAGTAAAAGGCATAACATCAGACGAGGCATCAATATTGGCATTGAACAGGGGATCATGGAGGAATTTTATTAGAGGTACTATGCTCCAGACTGAACGCTGAAAGGCATAATCAGTATCTAACGATGATGATGATGAAAAAACAGCAAAGATATCTCAATAATTTTAGGCGCACTGGGTACCTACATCTGTTTGTCTACGCAATGACGCCATTAAAGTCTGATTCTTCCTTGTTTACGTTGTGTACTGAGTGTTTTAGATGCCTCCGATAATCATGAGTCCCGCCGACTGTGAAGTACGGGCTGTTATAAGATTTCTTAGTGCTTAAGTCCCAAAAGCAAACGATATTCATCGTGAGATCTGTGCAGTTTACGGAGAAAACATTATGAGTGATGGAATGGTAAGAAAGTAGGTGAGAGCATTTAAAGATGGCCGTACGAATGTGCACGATGAACAACGGAGTGGGCGTCCTTCGGTCGATAATGAAAGTTTGACGCAGGTGGACAATAAGGTGAGAGAAAACGGACGCTTTACGATTTCCTCCTTGCAGGATGAATTTCCTAATGTTTCTCGTAGTGTTTTGTATGGCATTGTGACCGAGCAAGATGATGACGAAGTCAAAACGGTTGTGATGCAGTGGTTAACAAGTCAGGCGGCAGACTTCTATGAGGAGGGTATTAAAAAACTGGTACAACGTCATGACAAGTGCCTCAATATTGACGAAAATTATTTAGAAAAGTAGATTAAGATACAGGCTTTTATGTAAAAATAAAATTACTGAGATATCTTAGTACGTCTTTTTCTAATTTCAAAACGGTACTTACTTAAAAACACGCCTCGTAATTTCAGATGAAGTTAACTTGTTTTTTTGTTTTCACAACATTCATTTGCAATATAAATTTTTCATATATGATACCTGCCATGATATAAATTGAAATATGTGTTTTAACCTTCAAATCGATCTATCACATAAACAAAACACTGTCTATATGCTGCAGCATTCAGGTATATTCTTGTAAGTAAAACTATCATACAACTTGTGTTCGATTGTCTTTGACTATCATGGATAATAATCAGCCGAAATTACTGGTTCGCTCTTTCTTTCTCTCTCTCTGAAAGTCAGCCAATGTAATTACATAATATTTAATATAAGTTGCCGTTAAAGACAATATGTGATACATGAACTGAAATGTTCAAGTTGTAGCCCTTTAATGCATGGTGTAGCTGATCAACTACATACCATATTCTTTTGATTATATCTCAAACTTATCAAAATGTTACCACAAATTCATTTGTAGGTGATTGTACGCATAGTGTTAACATGCAAGTAGCCCGTCCTAGAAATTATACATTGCAGAGTGCTACTGAATCAGTTAGACAGTTAGCTGCATTGAGTTACTCCTAACATGTGCGTTTGTTTACTTTACTACTCCTCTTTTGCCATATAAAAGTAGTGAATCAAATACTGCTCTTACATTATCAGTTACTTTCTGGAAAGATTAACGGCATTATAGTGAGATTTACTGCATCAAGTACATCATGGAAGTAAAATATAGCTGACCAGCTATGAACTTTTTGTTGCTATTAGTGCATAATATTTTTAACGATTTAAAAAAAATATTTTTTTCTCACTACGTACGCACGATACATTAATCGTGGTAGTTTTTATAGCTTGAAATAAAGTCATGTATTAAAGGGTTAAATATACAATTATATAAACAACTATATATTAAATAAACAAGTATATATTAAATAAACAATTATATCTGTTAAAGAAACAATTATATATCATAAAACTATATAATAGTCATTTGATGTAAATAATTACATTAGTTTTAACGGTGCTTATTGACATTCTGAAAAGAATATGAGTTAGAGAATGTTACATCGATTTGGGTGAGGCATGAAGTTTTTTTTTCTTTTTTCTTTCTTTTTTTTTCCTTGGCCTTTATGAAACATGGATTTTTACGAAATCTGTTTTTTTATCTATTTTAATTAACCATAATCCATAACAGATATCGGAATAAATAAATGTTTCTAAATGTTAATCAGACTATTGTGCGTTTCCAGCATACTGAACGTTTGCACTTCATTTGAAGTTCGTACCATAACTTGCCGAAACTGAACTGAATGTTTTGCGGAAGAACTCCGCAGTACAGCACCACGTCGACGCGATATATAGAGAGTTTACTTCGCCTTCCTTTCAGCCGGTCGCACTACCAAAAAAAGGAAGGCGAATGGACGGCTGAAACATGACTCACAAAAGGCCGATCGCACCAACAACAATGAAATAAATGACAGTGCTATGGAAAGTCAACTAAAATCACTCAGCAGAGGAAAAGTTACTAAACCTAATTGATTACCGTACCTGTTGTCATATCGACTTGATAACGACTCGATACCACGGGAGTAACGCTATGGAACTGGTCACTCTACCTGCTTAATTTTGTCCCACGGAACTCTACCAACAAATTTAATTAACAAATAATTTTTTATTCGTCGCTTTTCATATCACTTCCTAGTAATGTTACTACGTACTAAAATATGTCACTGTTTGTGATGTTCACTGTGGATCTGCTAATCATATACTACCCGATTAAAGTTATACTGACATGTTTCGTGGATGTGGGTAATACCCTTCACCTTGATGACCAGAGCTGGGGCACTCTCAGTGAAGGGTTTCAGTGTCTCTGGAGGAACGATAGTGCATCTCACCCCCTTCCCTCTTCCAGTCTCATGTCGTGAGAAGGTTCGATCGACAAACAACGATCGTGTGAAAAACAAATCACGCTATTCATTAACGAGCGGCAGAGCGCGGAAGATACAGGTGGACGGCGATTTTTGTTGATACTGTTCTGTACCGTCGTCTGATGAAAAAAAGTGCGGCAAATAGTTTCATTGCTGGCGGAGTAAAAGAAAAAATATATCAATGTGGCACTTTTACAAGCTCGTCTTCTTCCTCAAACTGTGTTCACCAATACGGTATTTAACCACAGGAGTTGAAGTAACTCAGTGTTGTAACACCAGGAACAAGATTATTTCTCAGACCCATCCGTTGCATGTAGATGGTAAATAATGTACTGTTATGTGCTTATGGGAAAACCTCTGTACCTCATTATGCTGTGAAGATAGTTGGTATGATGTGCACTTTTTTTAAAAATATTTTTGAGAAGTGTGAAGTCATCCACGTGAGTACGAAAAGAAATCAGTTAAACTTTGTTTACAGGATAAATCAATCAAAAGTGAAGGCCGTAAACTCCACAAAATAGCTACGAAATACTATTACTTCAGACTTAAACTGGAAAGAACACGTAGATAATGTCGTGGGAAAGGCGAACCAGAGACTGCGTTTTATTGGCAGAACCCTTAAAAGATGCAACAGAAATACTAAAGAAACTGCATACACTACGCTTGTTCTATTTTTTTTTTTTTTTTTTTTTTTTTTTTTTTTTTTTTTTTTTTTTTTTTTTGGAGTATTGCCGCCCAGTGTGGGATCCTTATCAGGTGGGTTTGACGGAGGACATCGAAAGAGTCCAAAGAAGGGCAGCTCGTTTTGTATTGTCAAGATACAGGGGAGTCAGCGTTACGGAAATGATACAGCATCTGGGATAGGAATAATTACAACAACGGCGCTTATCGCTGCGGCGTGGGCTACTTACGAAACTACAATCGGAAACATTCTCCTCCGAATGCGAAAATATATTGTTGACTCACACTTACATAGGCAGAAAAGATCATCAGAATGAAGTACGAGAAATCAGAGCTCGAACGGAGAGATTCACGTGTTCTTTTTTCCCACGAGCTATTCGAGAACGGAATGGGAGATAAGTAGTATAACGGTGGTTCTATGAACCCTCTGCCAGGCACTTAAATGTGATTTGCAGAGTATCCCATGTAGATGTAGCTGTAACCTCCATCTGAAAGACATATTTCTCCCGTTTGCATCAGTGTATCGTCTGTCTCCTTTTAAACAGTGATTATGGTCTTGAACGCTCTTTGAACAAATGTCTGCACACTGGCCACACTGACGCTTTAGGCAACGAATTTCATCATAAAAATTCCGTGCCTGCCACAGTCATGGAAACAAAAAAGCCAATATACAGGGACCTTGCAGATAATAAAAAAAATACTTAGCAAATGTCTACATGGCTGTACACAAAATACTAATCAACAGCTGCGTGTGGCAACGAGTACTGTAAACAGTGTTTGTTGGATGAACAGTACTGAAAATAGATGTGATGGATGCATTTATGTGTTTCAATGTAATTAGCAGGACAAAAGTAATGGACAAATTAAGCATCCAACCAGACAATAATATGACAGCTGTTCTGACTGCCACAGACTTTCGGCGACTAGTTGAAGCTGAAAGGGCTGCGGAATCCACCACCAAAGAGTCCAGAGTAAGGATAAGACTCATGAAAAAGTCTGCAGGGGATAAAGAAGCAGCTGGCCAGCAAGATCATGCCACTGGAATGTTCTGAAAGGGGGGTACGGTGAGTCAAAACTACTGTGAACATTCTTTTCTCATTTTCTCGAAACTACATTTTCAGAACATTAGGTACATATATTCGTATCTTCACAATGATTCTAGCTATGTTCACGAAATTTCTCTCGAGTGAAGAATGGGATAGTATCATTGTATGATGCCTAATAATACATTTCAGAAATGATCCATGTGTGTCATTCTGTGTATAATTTTAACGATAATTTTTAGACAAGGATTTTTTTATTTCCGCATATATACTACACATTACAAACAAGAGGCATGAAAATTCAGCCCGTTCATGTTCACGTTCATATGACGTTTTTTAAGAATTTTTGTATAAGCAATATTGGATTTTTGTAGGAATATTAATGTATTTATCAGCTCGGGTATTTATATTTGGGAAATTATTAGTATATATGTAGTTGTCATAGTGGGAAATTAGTTTTTTTCGGCTATAGAGAATATTTAAATGCAAAGTAAAAAAGGAAGTAACAGCACGGAGGATGCAATAGTCTCTGATATGTTCTCCATGTTGGGGTATATAAGCAAAATTCCGGGATTGTTACATTATTTTGTTGGGAAGTGCGTATTTGAGAAGCTTTGATCAAAGTTTTATTTCAGTTAGTTCGCGGCTGGTGAATGATAGAATAGTCGAAACCAGATCGCGTCTAAGATCGATACGGAATAGCGTGAGCAATGATGTCAGATTTAAATCAGTTAATTTATGGAACTGAGTGACTTCGATAGCGCTGAGAACTTTAATTTAGATTGCCAAGGATGATTAGGCATCATTTCATCATCATCATTTCATCTAAAGAGACAACTGTTAAAATATACGGAAGTGAACTTTTAATTACGGGGCAAACATTATTTCGCGAGTGTATCTTTGGTGCGAACATTATACGAACACTTAAAATACGGACCTCTTGTTACAGGGATGTGTTACTGTACATTACTATTAATTTTGAGTATGCAGAACACTAAAGAACAGTGCATTTCGTCAAATGATAGAATTTAAACCGGACCGGAGCGGGAAATGTGTTAATAAATGTACTACAGTCACTAAATGAATGTATCGGTTAAACTTTTCTTGAATCAGGGCATAATATTCACAAAACGGAGAAGTCTGATGAATTCAGTGAAGAATCGTCTTGCCTTGTCCATCGCGTTTTATGACCTTTGAAACTGCAGTATAACTACAAAGCTGGGCATTAGTGCAGTGGGAAGGAAGGAATGAGGGTCAAAATGTCCAGGTCCCCTTAAACTGCTTGTGTAAACATGCAAGAAAATTAAAGACATAGACTGTCACAAATCAACATAAGCACACCTTCTTAGAGTTTTCCATTTCACTCAATATTTGTTGTTGGAACAGTGCAGGTACTGTACATGAAGTGAATACCGTTACAGATCAATAACTGAAGCGATACTGAGGTACCACGTGCAGATGAACGCTGAAACACTCATATCAGTAGCGTCAGTGCAGGCATCCATTCCATCATACAGACTGCGAATCCTGTCTGCGGATTCATTGTTCCACACCTGCTCGACCACTTCCGGTAGTTCTGCAAGAGCTGTGGGTTCACGAGTCGCATGTTTCAGTTGTTGCCGCATCGTATCCCGCACTATCGAGTTTTGCAGATCAAATGATCAAATCTTCGTAAATCTAGGCGACTTAACCTTCGTCCTCTCGTGCCTTTTTTTTGTCATAGTTGCGCTCTCGGACTTGCTAGCACCCGCTTTTCACGTTTTTAGATTAGATTAGATTCATACTTGTACCATAGATCATGAATACGAGACTTCGTAATGATGTGGAACGTGTCAGTTAAATGAAATGTCTCTATACATAATATTACATGACACTCATATTTGAATATTTTATTTATTTATTTTTTCCCCCCTAAAGTACTAACTTTTATCTAGAAATTCATCTAATGTGTAGAAGGAATTGCCATTCAGAAATTCTCTTAATTTATTTTTAAATGCTAGTTGGCTATCTGTCAGAATTTTGATACTACTAGGTAAGTGACCAAAGACTTTTGTGGCAGAATAATTAACCCCTTTCTGTGACAGAGCTAAATTTAACCTTGAATAGTGTAGGTCACCCTTTCTCCTGGTGTTGTAGCTATGCACACTGCTATTACATTTGAATTCAGTTGGAGTGTTAATAACAAATTTCATAAGTGAATATACATATTGTGAAGCTACTGTGAGGATTCCTAGATCCTTAAATAAATGTCTGCAGGATGATCTTGGGTGGGCTCCAGCAATTATTCTGATGACCCGCTTTTGGGCAATGAATATTTTCTTACTAAATGATGAATTACCCCAGAATATGATGCCATAAGAAAGCAGAGAATGAAAATAGGTATTGTATGCCAGTTTACTGAGTTGTACATCACCAAAGTTTGCAATCACCCTAATAGCATAAGTAGCTGAGCTCAAACGTTTCAGCAGATCTTCAATGTGTTTCTTCCAATTCAATCCCTCATCAATGCATAAACCTAAAAATTTTTGAATATTCTACCTTAGCTATAGATTTCTGGTTGAAGTCAATATTAATTAATTGTGTGATGCCATTTATTGTGTGAAACTGAATGTACTGTGTTTTTTCAAAATTTAAAGAGTCCATTTACATAGAACCACCTAATAATTCTCTGAAATTCTTCACTGACAATTTCATCATTTAATTCCTGTGATTCGGGTGTGATAGGATAGCGATACTTGTATCATCAGCAAAGAGAACTAGCTTGGCATCTTTATGAATATAAAGCAATGCTTTTCTCTCTTTGAAAACCAATAACTTCTGAGTTTTGGTTCGTTAATCTGTTAAATAAATTAATACCCTGTCCTCAGAATGAAAGACGTTTATTAATAACTAGCGACACAACCAGGATTTACAAGGGTGCCATTTATTAATGAATAAAATAATGGGTGCACTTAGGGAAAAAAAATATCATGTATAATATTTCGTAACCTGTCTATATCGCCAGTAGTTGTCTGTTATTCAGTCAGTCAGTCCACGTAGAAGAGATTCATCCGAGTGAATCTGTCCTAAGGTTTGTAACAAAACAATTTTTGTACGATAATGAATTTATTGAATACAAATAAGTATGATTTCAAATTAGTGAGCTGTGTGTTGCAAAATAGAAAACTTACTCAAATGAATTATTTATAATGGAATCAAATAAGAATTTCCTTTTTGACACTCATTTGTTGGGGGTTCTAATGCATTAACCACAGCGTTTGGTGATAAATTGACATTTTTAGCTTTTCGTTCGATTATTTGTTTTAGTCTTCTGTTAGTGCATCTACACTTTACTCACTACCCATCTTCTCCTCCCATCCTACTGACATAAATGATCGTACATGTAATACACATTAACATTTCGTAAATTATGTATTTATTCCACTTCCCAATCTCTCTCTGTTTACCTACACCTCTCTATCTATTCCCCCTTTACCCCTCTCTACATCCTTTTCTTTCTTAAGTCTTCCTCTCATCTGACCAGCCCCTCCTCCACTTCCTCTCTACCAATCTCTCTCACCCCCCCAATACTTCTCCACCACGTGTGCGTTAATTTCCTCTCTTCCTCCTCTCTCTGTACATTTCTCTGCCTCCTCTCTCGGTACATCTTCTCTTCCACCCACACAACATAATCCCGACGATTCTTGCCGAAATCTCAAAGCATTACAATATTGACAAACATTGTTAATTGTTCCGAAACCAACTGATGCAACCGCTGCGTAATCGACTGTTGGATCGTATCTGAACGACGACTGCGTTGCGCGTGCGTCCACTTTAGAGTTGCTTGTACTTTCACGATTTTATGCAAACATTTCGGACAAAAGTAATAAAAACCTGAATAATAATAAATTATGGGCGATACGATCAGGACTCTTACTTTTGTGATAATATCTATGCACCCAACACGTAATATTCTTTTTGACTGTATTTTAACAAACAGCCAAAATTATTTGATGTTTGACTTAAGCTTTAACAAATATACTCTTTCTTTAAACTTGTTCATTTTAAACTATTATTTTAGTATGTCTCCACATTCTCATAATATTTTACCGTTAAAAGATTATCACCTGCCTTGCCTCGATGGTTTGTTCAAACTATTTTCTTTGCTTGTACTGGTTATGAGTGACTATAGCCTGGATGGAACAGAGCGTACATTTGCCGTTCGGAAATTAATCACTTGACTTCCCTCACCCGAAAATCACTTTTGCATACGGTACGCTATTTTGCTTTCCGTGTTTGGTGATTTTCTTATTATACCTCAAGCGTTGTCATTTCAAAGCAGTGGCGCACTGAAAATTATCAAGAATACCTCGTTGTTAGGACAATGAATTATAATCTAATGTCTAAAAATGCCACATTAGCAGTTAACACCTGCTATCGATGGTACGAGAATTACGTTTTTAGTATCGCAGCTGTTCGTCGTAGCGTCATGGGCGACGGATTAGTTTGCGATGTACAAACATGCTACACGGTGGTTCGAAATTTGATAGGGTGCGGTTGCTCAGCGCGCTAGGTGAGGGTATTGCCAGCATGGCAGCTCAACGCCCTCTGTAACGAAAAAAATAGAGTGAACGACGAAACGATAAAAATAGAACAAAACGCACCGACGTCTACAATGTACCGATCAATCCGAAGAATCAATGAAAAGACAGAAAAAGAAAGAGGGTTCAACGCCATCTGTAATGAAAAACTGAGCAAAATTCTCAATGATCAACCCAGAACGAACATGAACAAACGACCGCAAAGCATCGATGTCCCCGAATAATAAAAAAAAAAAAAAATTATCATGAGGTATATATTCTAACTTTTAAAGCATTTTCTTTACCCTTTTACGGTTTAACTTATCAAAGTTAACAGCACCCATTGAGGCGCGAAAACACATTTGAAGTTAGGGGGTCTACACAGGGCAGAAAAAGTTGGCAAGGGGTCGACGAGACAAAAAATTTGGGAACCGCTGCACTAAACTATCATTTATCGTACGAAGAACGACGTGTTTTTGTTAATTCTTCTGCGCGCCATTGCTTTGAAAGGACAACGCGTAAGTTATAATAAGAAAATCATAAAATACAGGAAGCAAGATGGCATATGCCGGAGAGAGTTCTGGGCGAGGAATGTCACGTGACATTTCCAAATGCGTGGTTTACGTAAATAATATCTATGTAGCGGTGCCAGTTACGAAAAAAACATAAGAGAGGAAGATATAGGAAATTTTCTCCTCTACAAATTCGCTGATTCAATTTTCGTGTCAGATGAACGGTAAAGCCGTTATTTTCATTTAAATTTCGAGCTGTCAAAAGACGATCGCAAAGGTCCACTTTTAGTGTTACTGCCGTAACCTGAAGTGGACAAAAAAAAAAAAAAAAAAAAAAAAAAAAAAAAAAAAAAAAAAAAAAAAAGAGAGAGAGAGAGAGAGAGAGAGAGAGAGAGAGAGAGAGAGAGAGAGAGAGAGAGAGAGAATGAGAGAGAGAGAGAGAAATAAGATAAAAATCTGTACTAATTTGTTTGTAACACTTAAAAAATACGACGAACTGACATTAATACTATCTTTTCAACGCTCTGAAGATATAACCACCACCGATAACACCATGGAGGTAAGAATAATTTGGAGGGCTTCTAAAGAAACAAAATTTCATGTTAAATCTGTCTGGCTGTTTTAACCTTGTGTGCACAACGCCATCTCCCTTTATTCTGACCTCCTTAGCGTATTTTTTGGCTCCGTTACAGCATATTTGGTCGCTAGAAGAGTAGCGAATAAATAAGCAGATTGTTGGAGAATCTAGAAAATGATCCGAGCTGGAAGCGTACTTTCAGTTTTTCTCAAATTTTGGTATTTTCCGTTAGATTTTGCAAAAAATTTCTTTCATACAAACCTTGTCCCGAGAATTACGTACAGAACAAAGAATAGATCAACCAGATCGGTGAAGCCATTCTCAGGTGATGCGCTTTCATACATGCGACAATTCATACATGATTAAACTTCATTAAATTGTTTACCTATACAATAAATCACAAACACAGACAAGGAACTCATTGTTTCACGTAGTAATTTACTCATTACATAGACATAACTGAAAAGAATCAAGAAACATTACACACATTAAATTTGTAAAGCATCTTATTCCTGTGAAAATGGCCTGTGAAATCTGTCATTACTCTCTTCGTCTCCTCTGTCTTCTCCGTTACTAATAGAATCGTCACATTTCATTTGGCAGCGGTTTTTGCAAATGTATAAAAATTTTTCAATAAAACTAATGTCTCTTTGGGAAGAGACATTAATTTTGCACGATCTTTAAAATTTCCTTCCATTAGTTACATGGACAGTTTGTCCATATTGTCAGGTTGTGAACTTCAGACGCGTACTGAATTACGTTAACGGTTCATACGAGATTGTAAACGACGACTTCTAGCGGAGGAACGTCTACGTAGAGAGTACAGCCATATCACACCGCCAACTATCGGGAAAGTTACGTACAGAAATGTAATAAACACCAGGGGGTGGCAATTTGCGACCGGATGAAGGTTAACTACTGTTACCGTATCCATGCAGACGATGAATAGTAAAGGTGAAAGGGCAGGACCTTGATGAACACCCACAGTGATACCGAACGGCAGAGAGATACCAACAGGACTCCGAACAGCACTAGTGGAATTGCGGTACAGAAGCTGCACGCAGCTGACGTACTCTTCAGGGACACCAAGACAACGAAGAGCTCGCCAGATAAGATCTTGTGGAATACGGTCAAAAGCCTTCTCTAGGTCCTTTCTGGATGTACAAATTGTGTTTCTTTGTGTTTAACTGATGTGTCGAAGGTCGCTACCGTATGACGTTGTTGTGGTCTACAGTCCGGAGACTAGTTTGATGTAGCTCTCCACAATACCCTATCCTGAGCAAGCCTGTTGAACTCCACACCAGAACGGCAACCTACATTTGTCTGAATCTGCTTACTTCATCCATCTCTTGGTCTTTCTCTGCGGTTTTTAAACCAAACGCTTCCCTCCAATGCTAAATTTACGATTTCTTGATGTCTAAGAATGTGTCCTACCACTCGATCCTAACTTTAAGTCAAGGTATGCCAGAAATTCCTTTTCTCCCCAATTCTGTTCAGTACCTCCTCATTAGTTACGCGATCCACCCACCTAATCTCCAGCATTCTTTTGTAGCACCACAATCCTCTTCCTGTCCGCACTGTTTATCGTCCATGTTTCACTGCAATAAAAGGCAACACTCCATACAAATGCCTTCAGAAAGGACTTCCTTAGGCTTAAATCAATATTCGATGTTAACAAATTTCTCTTTCTCAAAAACGCTAATCTACCCATTGCCATTCTGCATTTTATATCCTCTGTACTGGGACCAGCATTTATTATTTTACTGTCCAAGTAACAAAACTCATCTACCTCCTTTATTGCTTCGTATTGTCACGATCCAGGGGAGACAGCGTTACGGAAATGACACAGGATCTGGGATGGGAATCATTACAACAACGGCGCTTATCGCTGCGGCGTGGGCTACTTGCGAAACTCCAATCGCCAACATTCTCCTCCGAATGCGAAAATATATTGTTGACTCCCACTTACATAGGTAGAAATGATCATCAGAATAAAATAAGAGAAATCAGAGCTCGAACAGAGAGATTCAGGTGTTCTTTCTTCCCGCGCGCTATTCGAGAATGGAATGGGAGATAAATAGTATAATTGTGGTTCGATGAACCCTCTGTCAGGCACTTAAATGTTATTTGCAGAGTATCCCATGTAGATGTAGAATCTAATTCCTTCAGCATCACCTGATTTTCTTAGACTGCACTCCATTACCCTAGTTTTGCTCTTGTTGATGTTCATCTTATATGCACCTTTCAGCACACTGTCCATTCCGTTCAGCTGTTCTTTCAGGTCCTTTGCTGTCTCTCACAGAAATACTATGTCATCAGCAAAACGCAATATTTTTAATTCTTCACTCTGAACTTTAATTCCTTCTCCAAATCTCTCCTTGCTTTCCTTTATAGCTTGCTCAATGTACAAATTGAATAACATTGGAGAAAGGCTACAACCCTTACTCCCTTCCCAACCTCTGCATCCCTTTCATGCCCTTCAACTCTGACAACCGCTGTCTGGTTTTTGTACAAGTTGTAAATAACCTTAGACTCCCTGTATTTTACTCCTGCTTGCTTCAGAACTTGAAAGAGTTTATTCCAATCAACACTGTCAAAAGCCTTCTCCGAATTTACAAAAGCTAGAAATGTAGGTTTACCTTTTATTAATCTATCTTCTACGATAAGTCGTAATGTGAGTATTGCCTCCCGTGTTCCTACATTTATCCTAAATCCAAACTGATCTTCCCGAGGTTGGAATCCAAAAGTTTTTCCATTTGTCTGTAAATAATTCGTGTTAGTATTTTGCACCCATGACTTATTAAACTGATAGTTCTGTAATTTTCACACTTGTCTGCACTTGCTTTCTTTGGAATTGGAATTACAATATTCTTCTTGAAGTCGGAGTGTATTTACCCTGTCTCATACGTCTTGCATACCGGGGGATACAATTTTTTATGACTGACTCTACCAACGATATTAGCAGTTCAGACGGAATATCATCTTTTTCAGGGGCCTTGTTTCGACTCAACTCCTTCAGCGCTCTTCAAATTCTTCTCGCAGTATCATATCACGTATCTCATCTTCCTCCACTTCGTCTTGCATTTCTAGAATACTGCCTTCAAGTTTATTTCCTTTATACAGGCCATGTATATATTCCTTCCACAGTTCAGCTTTTCCATCTTTGCTTAGTACCGGTTTTGCGTCTGAGTTCTTGTAATTCATATACCTGATTTTCTTGTCTCCAAATATCTCTTTTATTTGCTTGTAGGCGGTGTCTGTATTTCCCCTGTTTATGCATTCTTCTATGGTTCTGCATTTGTCCTCTAGCCACTTGTACTTACCCAGTCAATTTCATTTGTGGTCTCTTTTGCCTGCTTCAGTTGAGGCATTTCTTATTTCCTCCTCTCATCAATTAAGTCGATTATATCCCGTGTTATCCAGAGATTTCTATTACGCCTTGTCCATCTGCCTATATGATCCTCTGCCGCCTTCACTGCTTTATCTCTCAGAGCTACCCATTCTTCTACTGTATTACTTTCCCCCGTTTCAGCCAATCCTTGCCTAATGCTCCCTCTGAAACTCTCAACCACCTCTGGTTCCTTCTATTTGTCCAGGTTCCATCTCCTAACTTGTCTACCTTAAGCAGTGTCTTAAGTTTTAATCTACAAAATGTTCAAATGTTTGTTAAGTTTAAGGGACTTAACTACGGGGTCATCAGTCCCTAAACTTACAAACTACTTATGAACTACTTACGAACTAAGACGGCACAAATATCCATGCCCAAGGGGGGATTCGAACCCCCGACCGTAGTGGCCGTGCAGACCGTGACTGGAGCGCCTCAGTCTCCTCGGCCACCGCGGCCGGCTTTAATCTGCATTTCATTACCAATAAGTTCTACATCTACATAAATACTCTGTAAATCAGATTTAAGTACCTGTAAGAGGGTTCATTAACCACTTTCATAACTTTTCTCTACCGTTCCATTCTCTAATAGCGCGCGGGTAGAAAGAATACCTAAATCGTTCCGTTTTCGATCTCTCTTATTTTATTGGGATGGTCATGTCTTCCTATGTAGGTGGGTGCTAGCAAAATATTTTCACATTCAGAAGTAAAAGTCGGTGATTGAAATTTCGCAAATAGATGTCGCCGCAACGAATAATGTCGTTCTTTTAATGATTTCCACCTCAAATCCTACAAAATTTCCGAGACGCTTTCCCACCTGTAAGATGATAAACAAAACGAGCTGCCCTTCTCTGGACCTTCTCAATGTCTTCCGTCAGTCCCACCTGGTGAGGGTCCCACAAGGGGCAAGAGTACTCCAGGAGAGGACGCACAAGTGTGATGTAAGCAGTCTCTTTGGGGGAGCTGGTGCATCTTCGAAGCGTTCTGCCAATGAAACGTAACCTTTGGTTCGCCTTCCCCACAATATTTTCTATGTGTTCTCTCCAGTCAAAGTTCAAATAAAATGTTTGTACAACTTATTGACTTAACTACGGGGTCATCAGTCCCTAAGCTTACAAACTACTTATGAACTAACTAAGACTAAAGACGGCACAAATATCCATGCCCGAGGGGGGATTCGAACCGCCGACCGTAGTGGCCGTGCTGACTGTGACTGGAGCGCCTCAGTCACCTCGGCCACTGCGGACGGCCGGTCAAAGTTGTTCGTAATTGTAAGACCTAGATATTTCGTAGAATTTACAACCTTAAGGTTTGACTGATTTATCGCGTAATTGAAGTTCAGCGGATTTCTTTTAGTGGACATGTATATTACTTCACACTTTTCTTTACATCTACATCTACATACATACTCCGCAATTCACCGTAAGGTGCGTGGCGGAGGGTACACTGTACCACTTCTAGGCATTTCCTTTCCTATTCCACTCCCAAATTGAACGAGGAAAAAAAGAATGCCTATATGCCTCCGAACGAGCCCTAATTTCTCTTATCTTGTCTTTGTGATCTTTACGCGAAATGTAAGTAGGCGGCAGCAAGATCGTACTACACTCAGCTTCAAATTCCGGCCCTCTAAATTTACTTAACAGAAATTCACGAAAAGAACGTCGTCTTTCTTCCAGCGATCCCCAATTGAGTTGCCGGAGCATTTCCGTGACACTCGCGCATTGGTCGAACCTACCGGTAACAAATCTAGCTGCTCGCCTCTGAACCGCCTCTATGTCTTCCTTCAAACCGATCTGCTGCGGGTCTCAAATACTTGAGCAATACTCAAGACGTGGTCGTACAAGCGTTTTATACACGGTCTCCTTTACAGGTGAAGTATATCTTCCCAAAATTCTCCAAATAAACCGAAGTCGGCTGTCTGCCTTACTCACAACTGTCCTTACATGCTCGTTCCATTTCATATCGCTCTGCAATGTTACGTCTAGATATTTGAACGACGCGACCGCATCAAGAAGCTCACTACTGATGCTGTATTCGAAAATTATAGGATTGTTTTTTCTACTCATGCGCATCACCTTACATTTTTCTACATTGAGAGCTAGCTTCCATTTTTCGCACCAACTAGAAATTTTGTCTAAGTCAACCTGTATGCTATTACAGTCAGTTATAGACGACACCCTCCCATACACCACAGCATCATCAGCAAACAGCCGCAAATTACAACTTACTCTGTCCATCAGATCATTTATATAGATAGAAAATAATAGCGGTCCTATCACACTCCCCTGGGGCACGCCTGACGATACACTTTATTTAGTGTCAATTGCCAATTTTCGCACCACGTAGAAATTTTGTCTAAATCGCTTTGCAGTTGCCTTTGATCCTGTGTTGACTTCACTAACCGATAAATGACAGCATCATCCGCGAACAGTCTAAGGGAGCTATTCAGATTGTCTCCCAAATCGTTTATAAACACGAGGAAGAGTAGGGGACCTATTACGCTTCCCTGTGGAACGCCAGATAGCACTTCTGTTTTACTCGATGACTTACCGTCAATTACAACGAACTGTGTCCTTTCTGATAGGAAATCGTGAATCCAATCGCACAATTGGGGAGATATTCCATAAGCAAGTTGTGGTCAGAGTCGTTACATTTACTATTCCGCTGATGGCATCCCCGGTCATCAGATCGAAATCATGTCGTTTCCGGGTGTACAAATTGTGTTCCTTTGTGGTTAACTGATGTGTCGAAGGTCGGTACCGTATCATGTTAGAGAGCTGTAGTTCCACAGAAGTGTTTGCACCGTAGCTGGGCCGCTCTTCCGTGTGCGTTAATAGAGTGTTTTCGCGGAGCGGTAAGAGTACACCTATCGATGTATCTTACAGTTTGATTTAACGTAATGTATATATTTGTCTTAAATTTATTTATTTCATGTATTTTTCATTTCTTGTATGCTACATATATTTCTTATGTAACGTTATTTTCTATATTGAATCATTTAGTGTAAACATGTACTATATGTGTAAACCCGGATGAATGCACGGACATTCTTATGCTGTAAGTTAGCATGCGCCAGAGAAAATGTTGAACCTGTTGTAAAGACTGTTTTTGGTACAGAAGTAGTAGCTGTGAGTGTCGCGCTGCTGAAGCAGTCGCGGAGCGGACTCGCTATAGTAAACACATAAATGTTTTGTTGATGGTGCAGAGGCTCGGAAGGCAGTGTGGCGCGGGTTTAATGCAATTGCAATAAGCCTGAGAATCGTACTGTTAAATGTATTGAAGGAAGTGCGAAATAAGTTTATTTATACTCTAAAGTGATCAGAGTGATGTTTTTTCATGTGTGTAAGAAAAGTAATTGTTTGGTATCAAGTCTATTGTCACCGAGTGTGATCGTTGTTGTAGTAAGAGTACCTATTGTAATCATGTCTGTTTTGTATGGACTTCACGAAGAAGACGACGAAAGCAGATGAGTACTTTTGTAACATTTTATTTTGTATGCATGTAAATGTAGTGTCGGCCCAATCAGAACTTTGGTTCAATTATACATGACTTATTTTGAAACCAGTCTTAATTTTGTAAGTAGATGTAGTCACCCCATTATCATCATTATTAGATTATGTTTATTATACAAGCCTGTACATTGACTAACAAGTTCAATCATTTTCAAAGTAATTACGATCAGTTTTAAAGAAATTGCTAGACGAGTTAAAGACGTGTTACAACCACAGGGACTAATAATTAAAGTGCAAGAGAGTGCAAGAGAGTTTGCAAGTAAAGTAAAGTTGGTTTCATTTATGTAGAAAGTAACCAGGCTAACAGTAGTCAAAGTATTATAGTTGATTAACCAGACTTGACTGAAGTAATTTTTTTATGAAATACGTTAAATGCCAAACTCTGCTCAGCCAGTTACACGCGTACGCTACCTAGGCCCTGAAACCAATTAAAAAATATATATAGTAAAAGTTTTATAAGAAACTTGAATGCTTTAAAGAATATTATCAAAATTATTGAGAAATTTGACTGTAGTATTTGTGAAGCTCATTGCACCACGGAGTTTCACTGTATTGAGCTATTATCATTGCAATCAGAGTCTATCTGCTATTACAATTTTGATTATAACACGAACACGCCATCACCACTACATGAATTCTGACACATTTATTAGTGAAGTTGTGCTGTTCGTGAATCGTAAGAGGTGCTAGTTGGAGGCTGTAGTCAATGCTAAATCAGATAGGGCCAAGCTTAATTAATTACCACAGTGACTGTTTCAAGTTAATTAATACCTTTTTTTTAATTCAAAATTTTAACTTTCACTGCGAAAGTGTTGTTGCGACCCATTAGTTGTGATTTGCTGCAACATTCAATAACGAAATTATTATTACTAGAGTATATTATTACGCATTCTAAATTTTGAGATTATTTGACGACCTCCAACAGGCAATTTTCTTACAATGTGTACTACTTCACACTTTTCTGTATTTAGTGTCAATTGCCAATTTTCGCACCATGTAGAAATTTTGCCTAAATCGCTTTGCAGTTGCTTTTGATCCTCTGTTGACTTCACTAAGCGATAAACTACAGCATCATCCGCGAACAGTCTAAGGGAGCTATTCAGATTGTCTCCTAAATCGCTTATAAACACAAGGAAGAGTAGTGGACCTATAACGCTTCCCTGTGGAACGCCAGATATCACTTCTGTTTCACTCGATGACTTACCGCCAATTACAACGAACTGTGTCCTTTCTGATAGGAAATCGTGAATCCAATCGCACAATTGGGGAGATATTCCATTAGCAAGTTATGGTGAGAGTCGTTACATTCACTACTCCGCTGATGGCATCCCCGGTCATCAGATCGAAATCATGTCGTTTCCGGGTGTACAAATTGTGTTCCTTTGTGTTTAACTGATGTGTGGAAGGTCGCTACCGTATCACGTTAGAGAGCTGTAGTTCCACAGAAGTGCTGGCACCGCAGCTGGGCCGCTCTTCCGCGTGCGTTAATAGAGCGTTTCTGCGGAGCGGAAGGGCGCAGTGCGCGCGGGTATCTGGGCGGCGGTGTTCCGAGAAGGCGCCGCTTCCGCAGTGAGCGTGCCTTCCGCCGCGCCCGTGATAGGCGCCTCGCCGCGTTGCGAAACGCCGCGGCTGGAAGGCGCCTGAGGATGTGGAGGCGGCCGCAACGGCTTCCTGCCTGCGGTCGCGCCCCCCCCCCCCCCCTGCTATTGCTGCCGACACAACACGCGCACTCGCCGGGCACGCGACCTGGCATATCACCGGGTGGTCGCCACTGTCGCACTCGAGGGCCCACGTCGATTCCCGAACGCCTTACTGCCGTCGATGTTCAGTGAGAAGCTACATTTTCCCGTATTCGCGCAACAGGTGCTCGAGTCACAGAAGGAAGTACTTGCATTATAATATTAAAGTTATACAGGTTGTAACGTTTCTGCTATGTTGCACACTCCTAAAAATCAGTTGCCAACATAGAAACACGAAGTGTCTGACACCTAAAATAAAGCTTCATTACCAGACATGTAAAATATCACATTTTCGCCTTCTGTTTGAAATTCTATTAACACTATTAGTAAACTACCTTTAAGAAATAGTACGTTGATTTAAATATAACTTTGGCTGATCTTTTACGTAGTTTTCATTTTTTAATACTTTCGTAAATAATAGCTGCAAACACTAAAAATGCATTACACTTAGTTTCGGAAATTGCTGAACCTATATAATACTAATTTGTATAAAAACAACAATACTACATGTTATAACTATTGCACAACATGATTTCATATATACCTTTTGTTTAAATAAATTAGGGCAGACCATGTTTTATATATCACTGGATCCTAAATTAAATACTGATAATTTTTCATGCACTAAAATTAATAATCCGTTTGGTACTAAGAAACTATCTTCGAAATTAACAAAACTACGACAACCATGTACAAATCCGTATTAATAAATAATTTGACCGCAGACTGAAACACATTAAAATTCCATGTCACAATAATAGTACGCCTACACAATATTGGCAAAACAAATATGTGTGCACTTCGAAAACACACATAATGTAAATAATTTGAGCACAGTAAACACTAGTAAAAAGGATGACTTTAACTTTGTGTACCACATTAAATACAAATTTCATGAAACAGGTACATACATTGACATAAATAGTCAAAGCTTAAATGTAATGTTTTAATTTCTGTATTTTGGCATATTTAATATAAAAGAATATTGTTTAATTGTGAATTACAAAACTTTGTGTTTAATCTTATTACGTGGTTAGGTAGAAAGATATTGGAGAAAAACCATGTTTTATTTAGTCTTCTAGCAGCCAGAAACCTGTAAGCAGCTCTGTTGGCTTGCCGCTGCATTTTATGATGGTGCAAATATGTAATTGATTTGAACGTTGTTTAAGTGGAAATAAAATCGTTTCCATATCAACTGACATGGTTTTAATTTACGAAAAGATCCTCTAAAATCAAATGTTTTAGTGAATGCCGAAGACAGCTCACAACGCAATGGATCTCAGCCAGCATATAAGATAAGTTCAACTTCACCTACAGTGGAATGACTTTGTTATAGACTGTGAACTAACAAAACTTTCCGTAATTCAGGGCTCAGTTTGAGTCATTCCGAAAAGGGGTGACGGACGTTAGAAGGTCACACCAATATTCAAGAAAGGCAGTACGAGTAACCCACTAAACTACGGGCCTGTTTCATTGACGTCAGTTTGCCGCAGGGTTTTGGGACATAGACTGAAATATGCCATTGTCAATTGCCATAAAAAATGGAATACATCAGATGTTAACAATCATCGCCCAATCTCTCTTCTGACAGCTTTATCGAAAATTTTTGAGAAATTAATGTAGGGTAAGGTGCTACACAGACTAAAAGAAGGGATCGCTTGATAGGACACATTCTTAGACATCGAGGAATCGTAAATTTGGCATTGGAGGGAAGTGTGTGGGGTAAAAATCGCAGAGGGAGGCCAAGAGACGCGTATAGTAAGCAGATTCAAGTGGATGTGGGTTGCCGTTCTTATGAGATGAAAAGGCTTGCTCAGGATAGAGTAGGGTGGAGAGCTGCATCAAACCAGTCTCCGGATTGAAGACCATAACAACAACAAGGTGGTACAATTTCGATCATTTCGGACAAATGTTATTATAACTGGAAATAAATTGAGAAAAGGAATAATTTTAACTATGGCACTTGTTCTTGGATGTTTAATGAATATGCAACACAAATATTATACAGTTACAAATATTGGTATAAACATAAAAAAGGTTACAGAATTGAGAAAAATCGATCGAAAATGTACCACACTAGGTACAATTGTGATCACTTCCTCGTACAATTTTGATTACGGGCATCTTCCACATAAAAAGCACTTTTTCTGTCAAGCACCAACGCATACTTCGTGGTACCAAACATTGCATTTTTGGCAGCGAATCCATTCACCCTTAACTAGATGATTTATAAGAGCGCGTTAGACTAAGTAGCTTCACTTACCTCTTTAAAGGGAAAAAACTTTCTATCTCCTTACCGCAAAGCGGTGTATTCTTGGAAAAGACAGGAGGAGCTGTAGAAACCTGCTACTCTTCAACGCCACACAACGAGACACTACGAGACAGACAAATGGCGCGAAAACTTATGTTAATCGGAATTGTACCTATATCGAATTTGTACCACCTTACCCTATTCAAAAGTGGCCTCCCATATTTGTAAAAACAAAGTACTAAGTCAGTTTGCTTTTCAGAAAGGTTTTTCAGCAGAAAATGCTATATATACCTTCACCGATCAAATATTAAATGCTCTGAATAACTGGAAAGCACCCATTGGTATTTTTTTATGATCTATGAAAGGCCTTTGATTGTGTAAATCATGGAATTCTAGACAAGCTTAATCATTATGATTTGACTGGGGCAGTGCACAAATGGTTTAATTCATACTTAACTGGAAGAATGCAGAAAGTTGGAATAAGTGGTTTATGTAACGTCAAAACATCAGCCTATTCCTCAAACTGGGGGGGGACTATCAAGAATGTGGTGCCACAGGATTCGGTCTTAGGTCTTTTACGGTTCTTGATATACATAAACGACTTGCCATTCTACATTGAAGGAGGTGCAAAGTTAGTAATCACATCCAAAAGACAAGAACTAAGTGATGTAATCGTAAATAATGTTTTTCACAAATTTATTAAGTGGTTCTCTGCAAACGGACTCTCATTAAATTTTGATAATACACAGTATATACACTTCCGACAAGTAAATGGCACAACGCCAGTAATGTATATAGACTTTGAACAGAAGTCTGTAACTAAGGTAGAATTATCAAAATTATTAGGTTTGTGCATTGTTCAGAGATTAAACTGGAAGCAACACTTGGACGGTCTGCTGAAACGGTTGAGTTCAGCTATGTACGCTGTTAGGGTTACTGCAAATTTTGGCGATAAGAATGTCAGTAAATTAGCTTATTATGTCTATTTTCATTCACTTCTTTCGTACGGCATCATATTCTGGGGCAATTCAACATTGAGTAAAGAAGTATTCATTGCACAAAAGCGTGTAATCAGAATAATCGCTGGAGCCCACCCACGATCATCCCGCAGGCATCTATTTAAGAATTTAGGTATCATCACAGTATATATATTCACCTATGAAATTCGTTGTTAATATTCAAACCCAGTTCAAAAGTAATAGCAGTGTGCACAGCTATAAAACCAGCAGAAAAGATGATCTTCACTATGTAGAGCTACATCTAAGTTTGGCACAGAAAGGGGTAAATTATGCTGCCACAAAAGTCTTTGGTGATCTGCCAAGCAGCATCAGAAGTCTGACAGATAGCCAACTAGCATTTAAAAATAAATTAAAAGAATTTCTAAATGACAACTCCTTGTACTCATTGGATGAGTTTTTAGATATAAATTAGTAAATTAAAAAAAAGTGTCATGAAATATTTTGTGTAATGTAACGTCTTGTACAGACATCCTTCATTAACCTGACACGTTCCACATCATTACGCAGTGTCATATTCATGATCTATGGAACACGTATTAATCTAATCTACTCCTGTATTCAAATATTATGAATTATCTGGAACAGAGTGATGTATTGACCCAAGGTCAACACGGATTTAGAAAATATCTTTCATGCGAAAGATAACTAGCTCTTTACTCACACGAAGTGATGAGTGCTATCGACAAGGGTTCTCGAATTAATTCTGTATTTCTTGATTTCCAGAAGGCTTTTGACACCGTACCTCACAAAGGGCTTTTAATCAAATTGCGTGGTTGTGGTATATCGTCGAATATTTGCAAATGGATGGGGGATTTCCTGTCAGAGAGGACACAGTTTGTAGTAATCGATGCTAAGGCATCGACTAAAACAGAGGTGATATACGGCGTTCCACAGGGTAGAGTTATTGGTTCTCTGCTGTTCCTTATTTACATAAACGATTTTTGAGAAAAATCTAAGTATCTCTCTTAGGTTGTTTGTAGATCACGCCGTCATTTACCGACTAGTAAAATCATCTGAAGATCAAAACCAACTGTAGAACGATCTAAATAAGATATCACTATGGTGTAAAAATTGACAATTGACTCTAAATAATGAGAAGTGTAAAGTCGTCCACATGAGAAAGAAATGAAATCCGTTAAAATCTGTTTACAAATCAATCAAAAGTGAAGGCCGTTAACTCCACAAAATACCTAGGAATTACTATAACATCAGTCTTAAACTGGAAAGAATACGGAGATAATGTCGAAGGAAAGGCGGACCAGAGAGGTAGTTTTATTGGCAGAACTCTTAAACGATCCAACATAACTACTAAAGAGACTGCATACTCCACGCTTGTCCGTCCTCATTTGGAGTATTGCGCCTGGTGAGGGATCCTTATCAGGTGGGTTTCACGGAGGACATCGAAAGAGTCCAAAGATGTGCAGCTCGTTTTGTATTGTCACGATACAGGGGAGACAGCGTTACGGAAATGATGCAAGATCTGGAATGGGCTTCTTACGAAACTCCAATCGCCATCATTCTCCTCCGAATGCAAAAATATCTTATTGACTGCTACTTACATAGGTAGAAAAGATCATCAGAATAAAATACGAGAAATCAGAGCTCGAACGGAGAGATTCAGGTGTTCTTTCTTCCTGTGCGCTATCCGAGAATGGAATAGGAGATAAATAGTATAACGGTGGTTGGATGAACCCTCTGCCAGGCACTTAAATGTGATTTTCAGAGTATCCCATGTAGATGTAGATAACTAGGGACTCAGAACACAAAACGGATGCCTAAGTGAAATATATTCAACGTTAATATTACAGAGTTCCTCGTGTAGCATTCAACATAAATTGATCATAGATTGTTTTATAATAAAGTGTTAATGATGAATTAGTGCAAAGTCTGAAACTTTTTTCAGGAACCAATCGGCTGGTAAAAAAATATGATAGAGTAAGCTATCCTGAGAAATACGAAAGAAAAAGGTGTACTTATCTGCCAGTTGTCTATACAGTGGGACCTTTCTTAATGAGCATAAATCGCTTCTGAGTGTTGCTTAAAATGCATAACACTCGTTAAGCAAAATATATTTTTCTGTCGAAAATCGTGTACAAATGGGATAATGTGTTTCGCTCCGAAAAATACACACAAAAAACGTCATTCAACAATTTAAGGGGGCCACATCCTACCTATCTAACCCATGATAATTTAGACCAGTGTTTGATCCTTTTCTGAAAAACTATTTGATGCAGGACCTTAATATTTTTATTTTATATTACATGATGCTAATTGTCAACTGCATTAAAATCTAATTTATCCAGTTTATGGTTTTTAAGAATTACTTTTTTCAATTAATTATTAAAAATATTAAGTTTTTTCTGCAGAAAATATTTTTTGTGAACTTTCTAATGGGGATTATTAATGAATGTAGTACTAGAGGTGGCTTTTTATGTTATGCAAAGTCTCTGAATATTTCTTTCATTTATCTATGATAATTTCTGATATAAAGGGGCATATGAACTGAAAAATTTAGTTTGCGGAAAATTGACTTCAAAGGAAAACTTTTGAAATTTGTTACTTACAGTAGTTAAAGCTGTTCTGCTGCATATGATGGCCCTTCTGTGCCCTCTAGCAGGTCTTCCAGCTTCTTTTTCAAATTCCTGGATGTTTGTATTGATTTCTTGTCCATATTAGATGCAGATCTTTCTGCATCAGCTATCCTCATTTTGCCGGCCGCGGTGGCCGAGGAGACTGAGGCGCTCCAGTCACGGTCTGCACGGCCACTACGGTCGGGGGTTCGAATCCCCCCTCGGGCATGGATATTTGTGCCGTCTTTAGTATAAGGTAGTTCATAAGTAGTTTGTAAGTTTAGGGACTGATGACCCCGTAGTTAAGTCCCATAAGCTTAACAAACATTTGAATTTGAACATATCCTCATTTTATCACAAATATTGCAGCCCAGTGATCATATTTTCAAGAGGATTAATTATCAGCTTTTACAGTACCTAACGCTTTGCAGTATTACCACAATTGAAGGTAATAACAAGCATCATGAACTCTTAGTTTCGTTGTATGCATGCCTACAAATACAGTTTTAAGAAGGTGGTTTCAAATTACACTGCTGAAACATTCATTTGGGTTCTGTGTCTGCCCATGCAGACATTTCCTTAGAAGGTCAGGTTGAGCCAAGTCTCTGAATATAGGTTTAATTGCTGTAGTAACAGCAGCAGGAAGAGAATGCCGGTGAGAATTTCTCCAGTTGCCTGAGCCCTCTTGTATTTACACCACAAATTTTCTCCTGATGGACATCATCAGTAGAGGACTTATGGAAAAATATATCCCAAACATCTGTCTTCATTGCCTCCAGATTTTCTTTATTTCTCCTAATTGCCTGCCCTTACTATTCCTGCAAGTTTTCTATTTCAGTTTTAGTTAACCGACCCTGTCCACTCAACAATTTTTTATCTTCTAATTTTTCCCTCTCATATCAACAGTTAGTTAGTTCCCAAACGTTTTTGAACATGGCCTACACTTTCTAATTTGCTAATAATGGTATCTCCACATGGCTTAGAGATCACCACATTGTTGTATACCTGACTGTCACCATCGCCCAAATATTTGAATTACCGTAGACGTGGTACGAATATGCTCTTTAAAGGCCCGAAATTTTTTTTCCAGGAAAATCCTTTTCTGAGTACATATATAAAACCTTAATCTATCGAAATATGATGGAAACCGAAAATCGAGTTTTTCGACCTGAACGGTGGTGTGGTCCCCTTAAACGAAAGATGAAACAAAAGGAAGATTTATTTCCTTTGAAATAACATAGTTTTCTTACGTTCCGTGAGGAAGGGGTACGAGAGGTCGTCAGAATATTTTTTGTTGGAAGGGGAGCGCCAAACAATTATTATTTAGATGCGGTCGTATATTCGAAAAGGTTGTTAAACACTGCTCTACACTCATGAGTCTTCCGCAGAATGTCAGCAACTTAAATCGTATGAAGTTACATGTCCCTTACTCCACATTTCATAACAACTGTTAGTTCTCGATTCATCATGGCCTAATCTTGATCCATGCAATGTACAGAACATTAGACTCACATCTTTTTCACTCACTGTCGGAATATACAGGACCTACCTGTTTCTTAAATCAATCAATAAGAAAGTTAATAGGCAAACAGTTTCTACATTAAATTAATGTAAGATCGGTGACAAATAATTGTGTCACTCTAACAGATTATCCCCAACAACGATAAGATAAAATCAATATCGAGGGTTGGAACTTAAATAGTGGCAACTATTCATTCACAACCGATACAAAAGCGTTACATGTTTGAACCTGTTACTGTCCTTCAAAGTGTCACCAGCGTGTGACGTCTTTTTCTTTCATATTTTGGTTGGTGGTGGAAATTTATTTGGTTTATTGTAGTGCTTCGGTATTACAGAAGCGACATCAGCGGTAGTGCAAGCTTTCGTCGTCTTCACATAAAGATTAAGTAGGCACGTAAAAATTTTATTTGAGGCATACGTTGGTTATTTAAGTTGGTACACTTGATAATATTTCATATATTCAGTTACGGATGTCTCTGGTTTAACTTTCCGTAGCCTAACACAGTTTATGGATTATATTTTAACTGATGAACATAGACTCTGATCTCAGGGGCTTGTTTTAAAACTTATACGTTCTTTTTGTTATACAATCTTTTCTTTCCCGGTAGTTCCATTTAACGAAGCACGTCACATAAACATTCACTAGTCTTTACCTATAAAAATCATAACATTTAAATTATTTTTAGTCACTTTGATTCACAGATAATTCAAAGATGCTATTTTTAAAAGTTATTCAATTCTCAATGGAAAAGTGAGATGATAACTACGACACAAAATTTTAAATTAATATTTCTCCTATATTTCACCTTAAGCACAGATTTACAAAACACTGTCAAAGTCAAATCAAATGTTCAAATGTTTGTTAAGCTACGGGGTCATCAGTCCCTAAACTTACAAACTACTTATGAACTACCTTATACTAAAAACGGCACAAATATCCATGCCCGAAGGGGGATTCGAATCCCCGATCGTAGTGGCCGTGCAGACCGTGACTGAAGCGCCTCAGTCTCCTCGGCCACTGCGGCCGGCTCTGTCAAAGTCACACGATATATTTTAAATAAGCAGTTCTCTTTAGTTCATTTTATAAAATCGCAGTTTTATATTATTCGCAAAGTCAATATTTAAAATTATTCCTTTTTTTTTTTTTTTTTGGAACAAGTTAAAGTTGTTTAATTTAACGTTTGTCAATGAAGAAAACCTTTTTAGCAATGATTAATATTTTCTTGACTATTAAGTTCCTATCGGTAGGCAGAATTTTTTAAGTCCACAGATATTATTTACGCTCTCGCGTATAAGTTCGATTTAATTAAGCCTTTCAAATAAATTCAATCATAGTAAACCAAAAGTTCGGAATATTTTTTGCACCTGACTATCTATTTCAGATACAACCACAAAGACTTAGTGAGATCTTATCATTACGAGAAACAATTTCTGCGAGCTGTTAACGTTGGGAGAAACAAAGACTGAGAGAGCGAGTAGCTATACTGCGGAACTACTTGTACTACTATTGCGACAAAAGATTACTCTGGTTTACGGTGTTTAGACGCGGTTGCTCTGAGACTGTACTGTTTAGATACTTCAAAGATATATTGACTGTTACTGAAATTTTGACAAATACGTAAAAAAAATTCTGCCTCTTACAAATTATTAGAATTGAATCAGGATGAAAATAGCTAGTTTGTGCTGTGATTGCGATGCAGTGTTACAAGCGTTACATAGATCTCGTGGCCACCGATGTGGAAGGCGTACTATACCGTTAGTAGAGCCTGTTCTGTTGATTGTGCGAATGGAGCGGTCTACTGCCAGTCTAATCTCTGAAACCTCAAGCGAATGTCACGAAGTGGTTCCTCGATCTTCGGAATCAGATCAAAGTAACAAGGACTCAAGTACGGGGAGTATGGTGGATGGTACAGTACTTCCCAGTCCCAACGACCGAACAGAGCAGCCACAGCTTGCGCTTTATGCGACCGCGCATTGTCGTGCAAAATGATGCATGGACTGCGCAGATGTTGCCGCTTCTTCCGCAAAGGTGGTCGCGGGTGATTCTTATTCAGAGAACTCTAGGACGACCTGCCCGATGCAAGTCTGCCACAGTTTGCCGACTTTCGTTGAAGGCTTTTACCCAGCGTGCAACTGTCTTGTACGGCAATGCCGATTCACCACACGCCTCTGAAGACTTTGATGACTCTATCATGCTGAACGAACTCTGGTACATTCAGTCTTGATCCAACTCCGTTTTTCCTGTTTCGATAACGTAGTCACACCGTTACGTTAGACCGCTCGCTCACAAGTGACTGGCCGGCCGCGGTGGCCGAGGGGACTGCGGCGCTCCAGTCACGGTCTGCACGGCCACTACGGTCGGGGGTTCGAATCCCCCCTCGGGCATGGATATTTGTGCCGTCCTTAGTCTTAGCTAGTTCATAAGTAGTTTGTAAGTTTAGGGACTGATGACCCCGTAGTTAAGTCCCATAAGCTATACAAACATTCGAACATTTGATTTCACAAGTAACTGTGTTTCCCTCGATTGTGCGCACGCCGGTGACGTAGAACGGGCGAGTCCATTGGCTCGGAGGTAAGGTATGTATGTCAACAACGTGTGCTGTCAGCGACAATAGTAGATTCCATTGCACAGTGTCTCCACAGCAGTGTTACCACTATTTAAGTTCCAACCCTCGTATTTTTACACAACGAAGAGCGAAAGAAAGTGATATAGGTATGGAAAACTCGCAGGATATCGTTGCGGTCGGCAACGCTTATAAAAGACTAGCTGAAAACCCGGATTTGCCAGGGTATATATTTATTTATTCAAGCCTTAAGTTAGTACTTTTCCTTTCTCTTCTCTATCTGTCCATTTCCTTGTTTCTAAAAATCTTTAAATATAAAGCAGAGTGTCCGTGTGTTTGTGTGTACGTATTGGGTATTGCTTGAGGAATGTGCCGTTCAGTTTCTCTTCCAGGTCCTTTTCTGTCTCTGAGAGAATTACAATGTCATCAGCAAAACGCATTGTTTTTATTTCTTCACTCAGAACTATAATTCCTTTTCCAAACTTCTCGTTACTTTACTTCACAGATTGCTCAATGTACAAACCGAATATCATTGGAGAAAGGCTACAACCCTGTCTAACTCCCTTCCCAACCACTTCTTCCTTTTCATGCCCTTAAACTCTAATTAATAGCTGTTTGATTAATGTGCAAGTTGTAAATAACATTCCGTTCCGTATATTTTTACCCCTGCCGACTTCAGAATTTGAAAGAGTGTATTCCAATCAACATTGTCAAAAGCTTTCCCCAAATCTACAAAAGCCAGAAATGTGTTCCTACATTTCTCCTGAACCCGAATTGATCTTTCCCGAGGTCAGCATCTAACGGCCTTTCCATCCTTCTGTAAATAATTCCTATTAAATGTTGCAAGCATGACTTATTTTACTGATGGTTCTGTAATTTTCGCACCTATCTCCGCCTACTTTCTTTGGAATGGGGGTTATTACATTTTTCTTAAAGTCTGAAGGTATTTTGAATGTGTCACACATATTACTCACTAGGTAAAATAGTTTTGTCATGGCTGGTTTTCCCACAGACTATAGTAGCTCGGAAGGAATGTCATCTACTCCAGGGCCCTTGTTTCAACTGTGATCTTTCAGAGCTCTGTGAATATCGTCTCTCAGTATAGTATAACAAGTGAAAATAAAAAACAACCACATAATCTGCGATGCATAATGGTACCGCTGTAACAGATTATGCCCAGACGCGATAAGATAGAAACACCGATTTAATGTTGCAGTGGCCAATGAAACAACAGTCCCGGCACGTATTTTTAAAACGTTCCCTGACTGACCTGTCCGAGGGTTCACTGAAGAACCATTCCAATTATCGAATCACAGAAAAATTCGTTGATTAGATAATATCAAAAAATGTAACGCCACCAGAGCTTGTTTTGGTCCCACAAAAATTTCAAGACCTAGGAAACTGTAGCATTAACGTTCAAGTAAAATTACCTCCATTTAAGATTAAATACAGTTGCCTGCCCAATTAGGCACTGAGTGATGGCACATTAACTAATAATGGATCTGTAAAATCAAATAAAAAAGGAAAAAAGTTTTCACCATATTCCTTAACATACACTGAAAAAAAAAGTCACAGTATTCCATACTATTCTGACTGATAGCTACTTTTCATGGTAGAAGTTTTATATTAATTTAATTTCAATAAGCAATGCATATGTGATGATATTCAGTAATAAATAGAAGCTAACATGAAACCAAAAATATTTAAATCTCTAAGAATAAGTGAAAAAGTAAATCACTATACAGTGCTCCAAATCTGTAGTATCCAAACTTCTATTCTTTATGAAACGGAATAATATAATTGCGAAAGAAATTTAATGCAATTAAATACAGTAGTAATGTCATTTAATAATGAATAAAGTATGCGTGTTCACTATTGCCAATTTTACTGTTTCAACACTATCTGCTATAATGAGCAAATTTTTAAACGTGAATAAAATAATTGTTTAATTCTGTAAAATAACAGAAATGTTATTCAGATTAAAAATTTCTCTACCGTAAATGTGCACCCTGCGAATGAACGCTTCTTTTTCAGATACTTTAGTATGAGTGCGGTACCTGAATCAATTATTATTCTTTCTGCATTTATATTGTAAAAAATTTTCAAGGAAACCAAAAGAAAAAAACTAAATTTTCTTAGGCTTTCAATTACAACTCACTAAATTTTTTATCAAGTAATCATTTTTCTATTATTCATATTACTTTAGTCTCAAATAAGCAAGATATCTATGTGGCTGCTACGTAAATCACTTTAACAATTTTTTACCATCTAATCGGTGTTATCTTGACTTTGGAATTAATTACAGGGGAATAATTAATTTTCATAACTGGCCCGTGATAATGAGCCATAAAATAAGTGAATGGTGTTCTCAGAAACAACATAACCCGCAGAACAAAACATGCCATTCATCGTTCAATTAATGGAAGTATCACGACGTACAGTGTAGTTGCGGCAGTTCTCTCAAAGGCAAAAAGATCGCTGAGGCTGAAGAATTGCATTTCTGGCGACGGATATTTGAGGCTTGACAGATTACGAAACTGGAAAACACAATTCTGGACTACATAAGAGACGTATCGCCTACTCCGTTATGTTCACTAACAACGTATGCCAGACACAAGACGGACAAAATCAGTGTGGAAATTGACTCCGCCGAGTTGGAGTGAGCGAGCGTGCCAAGGCGCCTTGCTGCGGGGCGTGCCGCTGCTCACCGTCGGAGAATCGCGTCCTCCCTCGGGCATGGATGTAGCTGTTGTCTTTACCATAAGTTTGTATAAGTAGTGTGAAAGCCTAGGGACTGATAAGTCTCACAGATTTACAAACAAATGGACTCCACATCAAGGATGGTGTGGCAGACATTTGAGATGCCGAAGAGATGACGTCACTGAAGCAGTGGCGGCGAGAAGTCTTGATGAAGGAGACTGGAACGACCGTAAACGATGGAAATTGTGACGCACTTCGTAATTTATGGGATCTGTAGGCCTCCTTCAAAGCACAAAATTACGTTACGTTAAGCTTCCATAAGAAAATTTGAAGAACCACGTAATTATTAAAATAATCACTAATTTTTAAGAATGCAAGCACTGGTAATATTTCTCTAAGATAATCGCAAATTTTTATGAGGATAGGACTCCATCCAGGTCAATGAGACAGGAGAGTAAGGGATGAAAGTCTGAGTTCTTTTTATACACATTTCATTACTAACAAAACACACAAATGTGAGATTCAGGCTATAATTACAACACTAAATTGTCTTACTTTGGCGAGAGCGACTTACAGTAACTTGGTTCAGCATAATGGAGATATACACCTTCTAGCTCTTGATGAATCATGACAAATTCCGATCTTCTTGGCGACGGAATTATGGAGGGTGTTCAAAAAGCGCGTCGAATGCTTTGAGAAGTTCCCCTTCTCACCGAAATAAGAGAAATAACCCCAATAAACATGAGTCCGCAAACATTTACTTTCTAATATATTCAGAAGGAGGGTTTTTTATGATTATTCCCTTTTCTCACTCATTGAATTCAGTTTTCTGTCTATTTTAGGGCTTTTTATGATTATTCCCTTTTCTCACTCATTGACTTCAGTTTTCTGTCTATTTTGAGGGGCACATATCTTCAATTGTTTTACACCTACTTTCTGGTCGCACTCAGAAGATTCCCAAAATCTCTGTGACTGCAGCCATCCATATGGTGAAAGATACAGTCGCTACTGAAAGGTCATCGTAGCTCACTTTTGTCTCATCAGTGAGACCTCCTGCACCACGCGTTAGGACAGAACAATAACCATAGACCACATCTCTGAAAGGGAGCTCATTTGTCGGTCTTACGTAACTGAATGTTACAGATTGCTTCCGTTACGCATTATCCAAACTCATTTTTTTTTTAAAAAAATTACGTGGTACAGTCACTCAGAGACCCTTCCCTGTTTAACAGGTATCTCTGTACTGAATCGTGGTATTTTTATATACATGCTGAAGCGTAACTCAGCTTTCTTATGTAAACCTACTTTGTCAGCCGATATTGGATGGCAGTCGTCAAGAAATTGTAATTACAATAGTATTACTCTTTTTTTTTGACTTAGTAGATGACTCACCCCAAAGAACACAGCGCGTTCCCAGTAAGTCGCTGATCGATATTCAGTTATGGGGCGTACGCTGTAATTAATAACATCCACACTGCAAGCTGACTAACGGACTGCAAGCTACCTAAATATGTGGTGCAGTCGAGCAAAAACGTTCACAACATCTATTTAATTGTGCCCTTGATTAATTTTGATATGGCTATTTGATTTTCAAAAGGCCGAGACACTTTAACTGAGATTGGCCATAGAATTCCTAACTGGACAACTATCAACTGACCTTCACCTTGGCTAGTTAAAATTCGTAAACTTTTAACTTTTATGGTCAAATAGTCTCAAAATGCTTCGTAATTTATTCTTTGCAATCAAACCACGAGAAAAGTAAATTTCTGAACGAAATAATCACTGCAGAGGCGTATAATAAAATTACGTCGTCAGACCAGAGAAGTTCGCAATCTCGGTGAAAGATATGAATTACAATAATTCTATAGACAGATCTGCGATCAAGTATTTCTTTTTGTAGTTCTTTGAGAATTTCTGTTCTTTCATCAAACACAAATTACACTTAAATCATAATGCCTAGAGTGAATTAGGGACCCTTTGTATCTGATCAAAGGAGCGAAAAATGAGTAACCCGTTTTCATGTTCTAATGGTTGTAAAGCTTATGGGACTTACCTATGAGGTCATCAGTCCCTAAACTTCCAAATTACTTATGAACTAAATAACACTAAGGACAGCACAAATATCCATGCCCGAGGGAGGAAGCCAGAGGCCGCGCGATCCGCAACGTGGCGCTCCAGACCGCTCGGCTACTACCGCGCGAACCCGTTTTCATGTCTTATATAAAGTGTAAAACAATGAAAACTGTGATGATTTGATTCCTAGTTCTTCGTGAATGATTGTGCCTAATCCTTTCGTATGTAAACTATTGCAGAAAATTGGCGCTATTTTCTTTGTTTAACTGAATCAAAATTGGAAAATGATTAAATAATATTTTCTGTGAGTTTTAAAACACTCGCCGAAGCGAAAGAGTAGCTACAACTTGACACTGGTCACTGAATTTGCATCAAAAATAATATTGAAAGCAGTGCCTCACAGAATATTAATCACAGCCTGTGAAGCTATCGAGATTATTGTGATAGAAAAGTCGTCGCAGGCAGCTGAAGATGAGATTAAACCGGCACCCGCAATTAACATCGCGAGATCGAACTGTTGACAAAGGCGCGAGTCCGTACAGTGGCCTCCTGCCAGATATTTCTTTCCCACTTATCGGTAGCTCGCCGGGCAGCCGTCATATTTCGCCGTCGCGGGCGGTGTCAGAAGATACCGGCTGCTTTAGAGCGGCCATTACAGCTAACAAGGCGGATATATTCATGGAATGGAAATGAAGCAGTTACACGCATATAATGAGGACATTAAGTAGCCGGAGTCGTTAGTGCTCCGTCCACAATGCGGAAATACACGGTCGACCGCGGGTTACACATTTCCGACGTCTTATTTCCTTAACGGATTGAGTTACAGGGGATAAACAAAGTAATTATGAACATCTCGACATCGATAAGGCCGGGAGCGGAGCTTGTAAAAGGCAGTGAGTAGTCGGCGGACATCGTACTGCTAGGAGCTGCAGCCATACTTCAGGTACAGCCACTGTTATGGAAATGATATAACATGTGGCTCACAAGGACACTGCTGCAAATTAAAACTGCAGCACGAAGAAGGAGAGAAAATAAGGAAATTTTATTTAGGTTGTGATGCTCAATAATGTAATCCTCTTGCAGTGGGATGGATTGCTTCACTCAACGACAGAGGTAGCCTAACAATACAGGGTGAAAAGTATGGCATCTACTGGGTTAAATGTACTTAAACCGACAAACTCTGTGAGGTTGTAGGGGACATCAAAACAAATATTTTTCCTTATTGTATTGGTGTGGTATCTGTTCTTTAGGACGTCCAAAAGAACAGAAACCACACCAATAGAATAAGTATTAAAAACGCGACGACGGCGTTAGCTTCAGTTATTCCACCGCAGATGCGGTCATACGCCCGACCCCGCACTGGAATTCGTAATGGCGAGTGTAAGAGGGCATGGACGATAGGGGCGCTACAAACATAGCGTGCGACTTGTGGGAATTTGAGATGGACGGGAGGCGAGCACGGGTAGCCAAGTGGTTAAGGCGACCGCTGGCCCTCAGCGGGAGACCCGGGTTCGATTCCAGGTCCCACTCACATTTTCACTTGTCGCCATTGCTTAATATCAATGCCCAAATGCGGCCACTGTCAATCCTTTCTTTCCTATCCTTCTTCCTTCCCTTCCTTTATCATTTGCAAAGAAAAAATAATATTTTCCCCTAATGTCATTTTTCCAATGAGCAGTATTTAAACCGGTAGAGGAAGATTTCTCTGGCGGCAAATTAAGTCAACAAACACTTTTCAATTTTTTTTATTACCAAGAAACAACGCATTAACACAATGCAATTTCAATTACAGTAGATTTTCAAAAATGCCTCCATTAACACGTAAACAAAGGTTACACCTTACCTGACATAGTCGGTTTTGGAGACGAGCTGATCGTTTTATCGTTTTCGTGATGAAATGCCAAGATCGCACGTTAATAATTTATTCAATGACGACCGGTTTCAGTGAACTGTGTCACCATCATCTGGTGACATATATGTTTTACAAGCTGGCCATCTTGTTAAAAAAAATTGGGTATAAAATAACAAGTGCAACATTGCACTTAGTCACTATATAAAATATACACGAGTTAAAAACATTACAGCTTACGAAATACTGATTTTGTAAGCTGTCACATTTTTAACTTACGTATATTTTATATAGTGACTAAGTGCAATGTTGCACTTGTTATTTTATACCCAATTTTTTTAACAAGATGACCAGCTTGTAAAACATATATGTGACCAGATGATAGTGACATAGTTCACCAAAACCGGTCGTCATTGAATAAACTATTAATGTGCGATCTTGGCATTTCATCTTGAAAACCATAAAAAGGTTACACTATGGGATCATGTTGTGTCTGACACGGGCAAAAACCCCAGGAGTATCCTGAATTGTTGTTGCTGCTGCTACTATCCGGGCAAACGGATCCTCTTCTGATGCAACAGGAGTTGCGTAACCAAGGTTGTGCATCTCTCCCCAAATAAAAAAAGTCCAGAGGGGACAAATATGGGGATCGAGCAGGCCACGGTACGCGACCACCTCTGCAAGTCCACATTTCTGGGAACCGTCGGTCCAGGAATCGAAGCATACGACGAATGAAATGTGCCGGCGCCCCACCATGTTGGAACCACACGCGTTGTCTTGTTGGGAGCGGGACGTCTTCCAGCGATTCTGGCAATGCTCTGGCGAGAAAACTGTAATAGTTTAATTAATTTTCCGCCAGAGGAAACTTCCTCTACCGATTTAAATACTCATAGCAGAAAGTGACATTAGGGAAAAATATTTGTTTTGATGTCCCCTACAACCCCCCGGAGTTTGTCGGTTTAAATACTTCTCACCCTGACCATATAGAGTGACCAGACGTCCCTTTTTTAAAGGGACTGCCCTTTTTTTCGTTTTGTGCTCTGTTGCCCCAAAAAATATTCAACTGAACGCAAAAGTCCCGTTTTTTCGTAATCAGCAGCAAGCTTATCTTTTTAGGTTCACTTTGTATTTTCTTTTATTGTTACCCCAAATTTTTGTCACAGAGATAGTATTTTAACATATCCTTCAGTATTGCTTTCTCTTGATTGCAGAGATGCAATAAAGAAGCATCGTTTTGCTCACTGGGTGAGGAGAGGGTCTGCACAGAAAATTTTCCGTCATCATACTCAATACTAGTCACTTACGCGTGACCTTCGCGATTAGTGTCGAAATTTTTTATTACGGCAGAAATGACGGATCGATGCAATGGGAATTAGTTAAAGAGCGTTCTAGGGCTATCAATGTTCGATAATTTGCAGTTAAGAATTGGCTGTTTACAGTTAGATGAGATAAACGTGCAGTAGATGCAACGGACACTAAGCCTTCGGCCTGTTACAGACAACATCGAGGAAAATATTCAAATGTTTGTAGAGCTTATGGGACTTAACTACGGGGTCATCAGTCCCTAAACTTACAAACTACTTATGAACTATTTAATACTAAGGACGGCACAAATATCCATGCCCCATGGGGGGATTCGAACCCCCGACCGTAGTGGCCGTGCAGACCGTGACTGGCACGCTGCGGTCAACATCGAGGAGTTGGCGGAAGTTTCGGCAGTAGTTACGGCAGACATACTTCAGTGATCTCCCGTTGGATTAACGCAATTGAAGCAATTTAATAGTTGAGACTGCGACGTTTATTTGTTCATATTTACGGAACCTATGACGTTAACTACGAATGTGTACTCAGCCGGGACTCGAACGCAGGTATTCTGCTTTCTAGGCAGTTGCTCTGACTTCTACACCACTGGGGACACAGCGGTCATCACATCTGCACTGAATTGGTACGCCTCCCGTCAGATACAAATGGTACACTTTACCCTGCCCACTAGAACTCAAACTTGTAGTTACTGTAAACTATTTCCCTTAAGAGTAATGGCCTAGGAGTGCCTCCGCATTGAGGAAAGGATCATTGCCCGGCATCAGAATTTCTATATATATATATATGTGGCGTCTGTTCTTTCGGACATGCCCGTAACTCTTACGGGAATTAGATTACAGTAAGTACGAGTTTTAGTTCTAGTGGGCAGGGTAAACTTGAACATTTGTATCTGACGGGAGGCGAACTTGAGAAATTCCGCGCAGCTGTGATGATCTCTGTGTCCCCAGTGGTGTAGGAGTCGGCGCAACTGCCTAGAAAGCAGGAGAGCGGAGTTCCAGTCCCGGCTGGGCCCGTACTTTCAGCTTCACCCATTCGCAGTTAATGTCATACGTTCCGTGAATATAAGTAGACAATAACTACTGCTTTATGATTTCATGCTCCCCATTCCATGTTTAATTATCTATTCATTTCTTTTTTTACCACTGATGTTGTGTTTCTCCAGTAATTTTCGGGTGTGCAGCCGGATCTCATTGACATTCTGCAACGATATTTCGGCCCAGAGACGTCCGGCCATCTTCAGGTGAGTAAGGCAACTACTGAAGAGCGCAGGTACGTTCGCGGTATTTATACCGAGTATTGCGCATGCGAGATACGCTGGAGTCTTACTGCGCATGTGTTAGATGGTGGCATGCGCGGTACGGCCGAGCTATGTGTGCTGCCCTCGGTGGTGAAAGTGAACACTCATCTTATCATCGAGAATCGAATGATTCCGTCGATTCCGCTGTGCCTCAATAGCTTTAAGAACAGGGTTCCAATTTTTATCCAGCTGAAAGCCGTTGTCACGATTTATTAAATTGTCAGCTAGGCGTATTTCAACCGCTTCTTTGAAGACTGAGTTCCAAAAGCCGGAAACTGGAGCTAAAATTGTGGTTTTGTTGTATTCCATGGAGTGTCCCATGGAAATGCAGTGCTCTGCTACAGCTGATTTCGACGGTTGCAGAAGACGGGTGTGTCTTTCGTGCTCCGTACAGCGCTCTTGAATTGTTCGAGTCGTCTGACCTATGTAAGCAGAACCACAGTCGCAGGGAATTTTATAAACGCCCGCTTTTTTCAGTAGCAGATCGTCCTTTACAGATCCGACTAGGGCTATATTCTTCGCTGGTGGACGGAAGATGACCTGGATTTTATGTTTCCTTAGCAATCTGCCTATTTTAGAGGACACATTGTCAGCATAAGGAAGGAATGCAACCGTCGAAATCAGCTGTAGCAGAGCACTGCATTTCCATGGGACACTCCATGTAATGCAACAAAACCATAATTTTAGCTCCAGTTTCCGGCTTTTGGAACTCAGTCTTCAAAGAAGCGGTTGAAATACGCCTAGCTGACAATTTAATAAATCGTGACAATGGCTTTCAGCTGGATAAAAATTGGAACCCTGTTCTTAAAGCTATTGAGGCACAGCGGAATCGACGGAATCATTCGATTCTCGATGATTAGATGAGTGTTCACTTTCACCACCGAGGGCAGCACACACAGCTCGGCCGTACCGCGCATGCCACCATCTAACACATGCGCAGTAAGACTCCAGCGTATCTCGCATGCGCAATACTCGGTATAAATACCGCGAACGTACCTGCGCTCTTCAGTAGAGCAACTAAGCCAATCTAAACAGCCTCAACACTAAGAAGAAAACACACCTGATGAAGGCAAGGTAGCTATAGGCCACCAGAACTTCAAACAAAGTGTACGAGAAGCACAAAGAAGTGTACTTCTCCACATGATGCAGGCGCTCTTCAGTAGTTGCCTACTCACCTGAAGATGGCCGGACGTCTCTGGGCCGAAATATCGTTGCAGAATGTCAATGGGATCCGGCTGCACACCCGAAAATTACTGGAAGAAGAAATACGCCGGGAAAATTTTAGAAGATGTTGTGTTTGTTAAAACGTTGGCTGCTCCCTTAAGGAGTGAGTAGTTAGATGAATTTCCGTTGTTCATATGCTGTGGCCACTCATAAATTAATTTAGAGCAGCAGTGAGCGTCTTAACTTACATTTGGAGATCTCAACTGCCCGAGATTTTGCTTATTTTTAAGAATCAGGCTACTTTCAATTCCTTCAGCTGATTTTCTGACACTACATTCCCTTTGTTTTGCTCTTGTTAATCTTACACCTTCCTTTCAAGAAACTGTTCCTTCCGTTTAATTGCGCTTCCTTGTCCTTATCTGTCTCTCGGCCCTCAGCAAAACGCAAGGTGTTTATTATTTCTCAAAAAATCAAATGTTCAAATGTTTGCTAAGATTAAGGGACTTAACTGTGGGGTCATCAGTCCCTAAACTTACGAACTACTTATGAACTACTTTATACTAAAGACGACAGAAACATCCATGCCCGAGGAGGGATTCGAATCCCCGACCGTAGCAGCCGTGCAGACCGTGACTGGCGCGCCGCAGACCGCTCGGCCACTGCGGCCGGCCTATTCTTTCTCCCTGGATAATTCCCTCTCCAAATTTCTCCTTCGTTTTCCTTCACAGCTTGCTCAATGTACAGATTGAACAACATTGGGGAAAGGCTACAACCCTGTCTTACACCCTCGGCGTCCACTGCGACCCTTCCATGACTTTCGACTCTAAGAATTGCTGTTTGGTTTTTCACAAGTTGAATATAGCTCTTCTCTCCCTATATTTTACCCCTGCTACCTTGAGAGTCTGAAAAAGTGTATTCCAGTCAATATTGGCAAAAGGTTTCTCCAGATCCTGATATCTTAAAAACGTAGGTTTCCCTTTCCTTAACCTATCTTCTAATAAAAGTCGTAATGCGAGTATTGCGTCAAGTGTCCGTACATTTCTCCTAAATCGAAATTGATCTACTCCAAGGTGGGATTCCACCAATTTTTGCATTCGTCTGTAAATAATTCGTGTTAGTATTTTACAACCATGATTTATTACACAGATAGTTCTCTAATTTTCACATTTTTTTGCATTTGCTTCCTTAGCAATTGGAATCACTACATTATTTTTGAAGTGTGAGGGTATTTCCCCTGTCTGATACATCTTGCATACGAGGAGGAAGAGTTTGTTCATTACTGGCTCTCGTTATGATAATAGAAGTTCAGACGGGACATCATGTACTGCAGCGGCCACGTTTCTACTTAAATCTTTTAGTGCTCTGTCAAATTCTTCTCTGAGGATAGTATCTGTTATCTCGTCTCCCACTTCTAGAATACTGCCTTCAAGTTTATTTGCTTTCTACAGGCCTTCTGTATATTCCTTCCACCTCTCAGCTCTCCCTGTTTTACGTTTCATATTTCATATTGAAATATCCGGAGACTGCCAGTAGTCGTCTGCCATCGTACATCGTCTTTGGCATCGGTACAATCTGGGCCAAATGCGGTGTCCTTGACGCCACCTACTGAGCTATCCCGGTACGCTTCACCGCCCTTTATCACAGTTGTACTTGTCAGTACCCGTGCGGGGGAGCTCACTGTGTAGAGCGCTTACCCACGAAAGGCATACGTCCCAGGTTCGAAAACAGATTCCGGCACTCAGTTTTAATCTGCCAGGGAGTTTCAAAATGCTTAACATTTCAAACATGAATAGGTGCTAACCGTGTGCTGAGGACGGTACCCGGAGAACACACACAAGACTAATCGAAATGGTGGCGTCCTTTTAAGACTGCAGCTTTAATGGAAATGTTCATCACGCATTTGATGTACCAGAGGGCCTAATATATCAGCTACATATAATACTTTAGTAAAATATACTAGTGTCTAATTAATAAGATAAAACATATTTCTGTCACAGAGTCAAGTCCAACTCCTTCAACCACTGGAGAGCTTCCTGAATGACTAGATAGAGTTCGGTCATCCCTCCTCAGAATGATCGTAATGAGCAGTTGGTAAGTGTGTGTGTCGTCGTTTGTATGTCTGCTCCACAGTACATGATTCGTCGTCTGCCTGTCCCCTTTTGAATTTCCAGTGGTTACAGCGACCAACACAATTTAGGAAGCGGTTGGTCAAAGACCATTCTCTCCTGGGAAGGTCCATTACTTGGAGCTCCTTCCAGGGATCGTCTATCCAGATGCTGTTTTGTCCATTAAACGAATCACAAGTTCTTGCCCAGGTCGATTTAGGCGAGAAGCTACTCTCATGTAGTTGCAGTTTTAAGAGATGTTTTACGTGATTTCAACCGGCTTACCTGTGGTGGAAGGTCTTGCAGGATAGGAAGCTCAGGAGTAGACAAGATCTTATAATACTCTCTCATTAAGGCTTCCTTCCGTCTTAGGAGGAACGTTGTTGCATAATATTGGGAGCCATTGAAGTGGTGTAGCCATCAGAGTGCCACTGATCAATCTCATTGCTCTATTTAATTGTACATCAATGTCTCTCACATGAGCACTGTTGAGCTAGACAGGACAACAGTATTCAGCTGCAGAGTAAACTAGGGACAAAGCTGTTGTACGCAAAACCTTAGCACTGGCTTCCCAAGATGATCCTGCTAAGTGCTGCAATATGTTATTCCTAGTTTTAACTTTGTCTGCTGTTTTTTGAAGGTGGTACTGAAAAGTGAGAGATCTATCCAAGATGACTCCTAGGTATTTTGGATGTACACTATGTACACGTTGAACACCATCAAACGAGATATCAAGTTTATAGTCAGGCATCCTATTACTGAGATGGAAACTAGCTACTTCCGTTTTATTTGGGTTTGGCTTTAGTTTCCACATTGAGAAGTAATTTCTGAGGAGAGCTAGGTCAGATGTTAAGGTAGTTTCTGTCACATGACTACCTCTGTGTTGTGACACTAGCGGCAGAGTTCGTCGCGCCTACTTCAGCTCGGTCTCGGACGTCAGACGCACGCCCTCGCTGGCGACTTCTTGGCTCGGTGCCCAAGAGTGCCGCTCGCGAGCAGTGGCGCTGCCATCGCTGCGTGGCGTCAGTCATTTGTCTGCGTCGCGCCCCTCCACGTCAGAGGCGAGGGGGCAGCCCGGACTAGGTCAGAAGGGCGACGCTCACTGAGGAAGAATCCGGAAAACACGGCTGAAACAGCAAAAGAAGGAGTTTAAACCAGACAAAACTCATCACAGGGGGAAGTTATGAGGTCGCTGACTACGAATATGAAGGTAAAAAATTGTCTAAACACAGTTTTGGAGCCAATATAACAACGTGACCCAGGAAAACACGTTACAATTTATTAATGATAGCTTTATAGAGTATATAAGATCAATAATTGGAGCAATTAACGCGATGACAACGTGATTTGTTTATTAAACCAAAATAATGACATATTCGTTGAAAATGTACTGTTCTTAGTTTCCACACAAAGTGCAATACTATAATGTAGGCCTAATGAAACAATTTTCAAAGTTTGTGGCAGAATAGAAATAACAAAAGGAATATCGTCATTGAAAAGTAATTGTTATGATAGTATAAATAATAAGAGAAGTTATTGAAGACAATCGTTCTTAACATTCAATACTTTACTCTGATTGAAAATGTTTTTCTGCTGCATACAAAATGATCTGAATAGTTTCATAGCTAAAAATCAGAATCAGTATTGCTCTTGAAGTCAGAATCCACATCGGAATCTTTCACGGTCGGTCATGTGATTGGAATTGGTGGGGACAGACAGTAAAAGCTCTATTTCTTTCTGTGACAAACGTTTCACGTGTTTTGTGGCAGTTTCCTTACACTGGATACCAGTGGCGTCTGGTGCTTGAGATGACTGGGGGTTCACGTCTCTCAGTGCCGCCCTCCCTCTCCCCATACCTCTGCAAGTCTCGCCGGAGAAAAGCGCCCCGACTCCCCTCCCCCACCTTTTTATATTTTTGTTAAAAAATCTGCAGAATGTCTTACCTCGGCTTTTACGCGCTTGCTTCAAATCGAGCTGAGATTTCGGCCTACTCTTCTTTATTTGATACTTAAGCTCAATTTGAAAAAATTGTTTCTAAAAGATACTGAACGTATTTCAAATTTCTTTGACAACAGACACCAAGAACATATGAATATGCATATGAATACAGTAAGTAACTGATTACACTGTTAAGTCACTGTAAGAAAATGGAATCCGTTACGATGAAGAGACAAGCTGCCTATGGGCACAGACAAATATATACAGACGGGAAACCTCTGTAAGGGGCCGGTCCTACGCTCCAGGGTGCGGGGAGGGAGGGTTTCCAGCAGTTCCGTAAGATGTCCCATGATGGCGCTGCAGTCAGAAGCAGCCCTTTAAACTGGCCAGAGCAGGCGGCAGGTAGCGGCTGTCCCCACCACCACCTCCCCTCAAACGCCAGCAAGCCGGACACAGCCGTGGCCTCGTGGCAGGCGGCACGAGCTCTCCCCTCAGCCTCCCCTCCACGACACCCTCTGACGTGCAAGAGGCACCCTAAGCCAGCGATCCGCCTGACACCTGCTAGCATCTTACGGAACTACGAGGGGAGCGTAGGACAGTGGTTTAGAGGGGGCTGCTCCTCTGTATATGTTACTCTGTACTATGTTTAATGGGACACTGCAAGCAGCACCCACTTCAAGCCTTACGCAAGTCCGAAGGCTGCGCTTCCCCACAGCATTTCAAACACTTAATTATTTCATAAAATGCATTTTTAAAACCATCGGCTGTTTATTAAAAACCTACTATATCTACCAGTTTCGGTCAATAGACCATCTCCATGGATAAAAAGGTGTTAAAACTGAATGGTAAAATGCATCAAATAAAATACATCTAGTTGAGACAAACAGGAGTCAGTATAACTAAAAATGTTAAAAATACAGTGGTCATCTTAGATAAAACCTATCAGTCAAAATGCATTTTATGAAATATATTACGGCTGTTGACACTCGCCTCACCAAAGCAGTTAATTAGTAGTTACAACGACGACTCTAAGTGTCGAAACTTCCTGGCAGATTACAATTGTGTGCTGGAACCAGGACTCGAACCTGGGACCTTTTGCCTTTCGCGGGCAAGCGCACTACCGACTGTGCTATCCCGAGACGACTCACGATGCCGCCTCACTACTTCCGCCAGTACCTCGCCTCCTACTTTCCAAACTTCACAGAAGCTCTCCTGCAAACCATGCAAGATTAGCACTCCTGGAAGAAACGATATGGAGACATGGCTTAGCCACAGCCTATGGGATGTTTCCAGAATGAAACTTTAACTCTACAGTGGAGTGTGCGCTGATATGAAACTTCCTGGCAGATTAAAATTGTGTGCCGGAACCGGGACTCGAACCTGGACTATAAGTGTCGTTTATCCACCAAATCGCGTCACATTTGCAAAGACGTCCAAACACATGTGGCAAGTAACAACACGGAAGTCATTGTTGTTACTGTATCTGTTAAAAGGAATACTGGATTTAAAAAAAAAAAAATCTTTAGCAGCCTGTCTCGAGGCCACTACCGTCGACACCACAACGCGATGCCGCTAACCGCGCGGCTATTCTTGCTAGCTGGAGACAGGATCTTCCGAAGGCTTTTACAGCTGATGCGTCTTTCTTTTATAAGACATTTTATCAAATGTAACGTGTTTTGACGAATATTCAGTGTGCCAAAAACTAACATGAATGGCGGATGTTGCCTTCATGAAAGATTTACACATGCGCAAGGCGAGGTGCGCAGTGGTTCCATAGTCTTGCTTCGGGGCCATTCGTGCGTAACCGCCAGAGCTCGAGTAGCCAGGAGCTGGCGTCTCTACCAGCTCCAACGCCAGTGTTAAAAGCGGCGTTTCCCCTCGCCCCTCCCTGCCGCGGGAGCGCCCATATGCTGTCTCCAGGGGGTTCAGAAGAGAATTTGAACCTCAGGCGCACATGCGCACTGCAATTGCCGCACTACGACTCGTAAATGTGCTGTCTCCGCGTTAAACGTTCCTCATGCGATAAAAATACTTTGAATGTCCGTATAAAATCATCTGATAGAAGAACGAAACGAAGAATGATAGTTTAAAAACACTTTTTATTCTTGCAACGTGGGACATGGTCGCAGAATTTATAGCACTGATCCTTTCTTGTAATTACTTTCCATATCTTTATTTACGTCAATGATCACAAACATTGTTTCGTTTTCGGTCAATGATGACCATTTTCAAGTCTGTTGTTACATTCCTTAATGTAACATAGCCATAATGGCATCTTCACAGCACAAGTGTATCTTGATGAATGGGTCGTAATGTAACTTTAAAATAAACATCGAAATGTGTACTACGCTACTGTGCAGAACTGACAGTTCTATGCGTCATACCCCAAATGGATATGGTCCATCTGTCGAGTTACGTCATTTTAAAACTGCCCTTCGTCGAGGCCCCGTCTCCGAGCGTTGAGCCGCGAGTTGGACTCGGCACATTGCCCACACACGTTCAGACACACGCTCCGTGTGCCGACGGCTAAGCGACTTCAACTCGAGGAAAGTCTTCGACGCGGCTTGTGTCAACACCACCTAGAGAGAAGCCGCGGCGCTCTCGTGTGACGTCAGGCGGAACAAGGTTGCGCGCGCATAGCTGACTGGGTAGCCCAGGAGGGGGCGGGGGGGGGGGGGGTAAATTTGACTCGGTAGCCGAGGGGGGTGTAAATTTGAGTCGCGCGCTTTGCTTCTGTGACGTCACCTGGCAGCAAGTGCCCAGCAGCTGCCGCAGTACCCATATGAAACGTGCGAGCAGGAAGTTGCGTTTTGCGATCGCTCGTTTCGTGACCTGTTAAGTGTTCGGATAGGAAGTAGCTTTCTTTTATTAGGGAACAATATCTGTAATTATGAGTAAAAATAATTCGGTTGTGCTGTTGCGGAGTGCAATAATAGTGGACGCAAGAAGGAAGGCATTTTGTACCATCGGTTTCTTTTTTTTTCTTATTATTATTATTATTATGGGAATTAACTACGGGGTCATCAGTCCCAAAACTTAGAAACTACTTATCATCTAGCTTATCCTAAGGTCGGCACAAATATACATGCCCGAGGGGGGATTCGAAACCCCGACCATAGTGGCCGTGCAGACCGTGACTGGAGCGCCTCAGTTCCCTCGCCATCCATCGGTTTCCAAAAGATGAGGAACTTCAGCGCATATGGATCTCTCGCTGTAAACGGCAAGACGAGATAAATGTCAAAAATGCCAGAATTTGTTCCGAACATTTTTGTGAAGCCGATTACAAAAGAGACTTGCAGAATGAATTGTAAGGATTCAGATCATCGATATTTTATAGATAAAATTATATGTATGAAAGTAGTATGCAGTTCAATGTTCATAGTAATTAAATGAGTAAAACAAAAACATTAATGCGAAAATCGGCTGCTAAGTTTGGATTTAACGAAAGTTTTCTTTAATATATAAAAATGAAGGCCTCTGTTTGTCCGTATGCTATGGCTGTCAATGTCATTCTGTCGATTGCGATAAAACTTCGTCAACTTATTGCATGAACTAGCGTCACGATTATAGGCATAGTAAAATTTCGAAATTCGCACTCTAAGAGGGCGAAATCATGATATTAAATAAAACAGAAGCACATTTTCTCTATGTCTGTCCCTTTTAACCTCCTATTACTCAAGAACTACTAAACGAATCGAGATGAGGTTTCTTTTAAATTGTAGATCTCACAAAGGTCTAAAACAAAAGTCAGCGAGAGAATATGTCAAACTTTTACGAGTGAAGCATATGTACCTTTTTTTCTCCTAAGGCGCTGGCACCGAATGGCTTCAGACTACATAAATAGTTATTGTGGGAAATCTATAAAAGTTAGACATGTGCTCTCACGGCCTTTATTTTAAATCTTTATGAGCTCTACAATCTAAAAACAAACATCACTATACGTTCAGTGCCGGCCGCGGTGGCCGAGGAGACTGAGGCGCTCCAGTCACGGTCTGCACGGCCACTTCGGTCGGGGGTTCGAATCCCCCCTCGGGCATGGATATTTGTGCCGTCCTTAGTCTTAGTTAGTTCATAAGTAGTTTGTAAGTTTGGGGACTGATGACCCCGTAGTTAAGTCCCATAGACTATACAAACAAACATTTGAATACGTTCAGTGGTTCTCGAGTTAAAGTCAAGGCGCGGGGGGGTTATCTAGTTGTTAATAATGTTTGAAGCTTTTCTTTCTCTGTCTTTTGTATGTTAGTGTACATATATATTAATCACAAGCGTGTTCTACCACTTAAAAGCGATGTTTTGTTGCCGGCCGCGGTGGCCGAGGAGACTGAGGCGCTTCAGTCACGGTCTGCACGGCCACTTCGGTCGGGGGTTCGACTCCCCCCTCAGGCATGGATATTTGTGCCGTCCTTAGTCTTAGTTAGTTCATAAGTAGTTTGTAAGTTTAGGGACTGATGACCCCGTAGTTAAGTCCCATAAGCTTAACAAACATTTGAACATTTTTGATGTTTTGTTTTTTCTAACGATAAAAGAAAAGACGGAGAAAATGAGTTCTCGGCGGCCTTGTAATACCGCGGCTTGCTGCCGAGTGACGTAATACAGCGCTAACCAATGACAGTGAAGAAGCCGAAAGTGGCATACCTTTCTAGTCTACGTACCTTGGGGCAGCCGCTGGGGCACGGCCCACTATGCCGAAGCAGCGAGCCAGTCAGCTATGCGCGCGCAACCTACTCTGCCTGACGTCACACGAGAGCGCCGCGGCCTTCTTTCTAGGTCAGTGCTTTCCAAACTTTTCCTCATGGCGACACCCTTTTATAGCTCACAGTTTTGCGTGACATCCTTTCACTAATATAAATACATATGGTAGAATTTTGGTGGTTCTAGCGGCTAGCGGGGGGGGGGGGGGGGGTTGTCGGATATGAAGTATCGCTTAAATGTAGTTCGTAAACGAAACTGAAATCCTCGTACGCATTGACATGTTTAATGTTGATCCTGACTGCAGCAATTACGTACACTCATTACAAGAAAAGAAAACATTAGGAACTACGGAGATGAACAACAGAGTAACATGGCAGACAACAATGTCTAACTCACACAGTAATACTTGCTTCTTCTACATGCGACCCAACTTCCGAAATACTAAAACTTAATTTCAGAAACCGTTTTTCGCTGTCGTGTGTACATGTCAGGGCCAGATACGGTATTCCTGGATCGATTGAAAACGGCATCTGGAGATTAGCTGCTCGGATTTCTGATTAGACAGCACAGTAGCTGTTCCCCTTCAGTTCAATGTGATCACATTATTTTCATAAATAAAGTGATGAATTATTATTTAGTTTCTATTGTTAGATTCTTCCTTCACCATGACCTCGGAAGTCGCGACATATTCGGAAAAAATGGATAAATATTTGTGACAAGTAAGAATATGAATGTCATTTCTGGTCCCAGAATATGTTACATACAGCAAAATGAGAGAAAAAAAAATTAACGCATACCAAGGTTCTAACCAACGATTACTACATTTAAAATACTACTCTCCGTTAATCACCCGGCCATTCTCCATACTAAACATCGCTACTGAATACCTTTAGTCAGTGGACAATTGTGAGTGCTTTTACAATCTGTGACGGCTTTTACAGCCATTGTGTCATTGATTGACATTTAATTGTACGAAACGCTACCGAGGGTGACGTGGCTTTGATAAATCCATTAAAGAACGCTCAGGTGCAGATTTGTTGTGAAATAAAGCAGACTACAGTGAATGTTCGTTCAAGCAGCTGCCAGTTCCAGGAAACTGCGTAGGGGAAGAACTGTTATCGAGTATCAGCAGCAGCTCTGTGCATGTGCAGTTTGCTGGAATCTGCCGACTGGCAGCTTCTTGAACAAACCCTGTCTACTGATGATGAAGTAGAGCTGCCGCCTAGCGACTGAGCAAGCAATTAATGTTTTTTCTTCTTTATTGTGATTTCAAAAAACATCAGCCCGACGGTCAGTGGTACACACACAATTAAAATGAGCGCAGGGCGACGGCTAAGGGTAGACCGTCGGCTATTGTGGAGTTAAAACGAAAAAACACAACACACCCTGAGAGAACTACACAAGTTAAAAGTGATGGTGTCGGCTGTGGGTTGGCCGTTCACTGTTGTAAAATAAAACAATGGAACCAAAGACACCACACTCGTCGAAGCACTCACATGGAATCATAAAGCAGGTGCCACAGATGGCGAGGCACTGGCAGCATTGAAGATGTGGGGGGGGGGGGGAGGGGATGAGGGGAGAGGGAGAGGGTGGGGAGGAGCCACAGGGCCGGTGGGGAAGGAACGGGGGGCGGATGATGTCCCAGGAAGCCACGGGGAAGGAGGATAGGGGAGGGCGGGAAGAGGAGGATCCAGAGGGACAGCTGGGGGTATGAGGAGGGAGAAGGGACAGGAAGGGAGGGATAGTCGGGGCCCTCAGGGAGAGAAGGGGGAGAGGGAGCAGCTGGTATGGACGGTAGAGGTCAGGTCGGAGGGCATCATCTGGGAGGGGGAGGGTGCGGAAGTTGCCACCACGGGAAAGGATCTGGAGAGTGGACAAGTGGAGAGCTGGGGGAATACAGTGGAGGAGGCGAGGCAACGGACCAGGTGCAGAGAGGAGGGGATGGACTAGAGGATTGGGCGGGTCTGATTTGCGGGATACGTAACGGAGGCGGAGATGTTCAATAAAGAGAACGAGTAGGGGGAAAGGAATGAGATCATAGATGATCCGCGTGGGGGAGGGGGGATAAAGGGGGATACGGAAGGCGAGGCGAGGCCGAGGGCGTGGCGCTCCAGTATCTCCAGAGGTTTGTAGAAGGATGGGGGAGCGGAGATCCAGGCGGGATGGGCGACACAGAGGACAGGGCGGATGAGGGATTTGTAGGTATAGAGGACGGTAGAAGGGTTGAGGCCCCTTGTTTGGCCAACAAGGAGTTTGAGGAGGTGGAGGTGGGAGCGGGCTTTCCTTGGGCAATTAATGTGCACCGATCATTCCTTTAATATGTGATCTGTGGTGCACTGAATGTAGAGAAGGATGATTAGCTGCAGGCGAGTCTTCAGGGTAGTATGAAGAGAAGGATATTTTGTGTTATTTTATGAAAAGTTTTTTTTTATTTAGAGTCTAAATTTGTTAGTCTCGCGACACCCTTGATACTACTACGCGACACCCAGTTTGGAAAGCTCTGCTAGGTGGTGTTGCTTGTGTACGGCGTAATGACGTCACGTCTGACCTGACACAGGCGCGCGCGCGGTCAGACTCGTCCTGACGCGGACCCCACGCAGAGGGCAGGTCAGCGACTCGCCTCGGGCAGCGGCATTTGCATCCCGCCGACATCGCTTCCGATGTTGGAAGGCGGCCAGCGGCGGAACGCCACGGAGACAGCGCCGCAGTGTGTGCGGCCTCTCCAGACGCACTCACCACTACCACCCCACCCCCCCCTACCCACACTTCTTTCGTTTTCCTTTCTTTGGCGCTGGCCTTTAATTCCATCTGATGTTCACTTGCACTCTCTGGATGAAATTCCAAGTCTGCGTCACCGCTAAACATCCCGGAATAAATTTCGCCTTTGAGTCGTTTCCCTTTCAGACAAAATTCTACACTCTATTTGTTTTCTAGAATTTACATAATTCAAACGTTTATTAAGAAGTGTTTGCTTTTTTAAATATTCTGTTTACGTTAAGAGCACAGACTGATCATGGAATATGCTAACGAGATGTCATGTTACAGTATTTCCTTTGTGGCGGTTGAGGTGTAAAACTGACTTAAGAACAAACTTTTACATATGTATAAATTTTCTTCCAGACATCGGAGTAATTCTCCCTTCCCACAGAAAAATCACAATTGTCGACGGCGTGAGTATTTAATTCCAAAGAGTGTAAAATTAATGCACAACTCTAAATATACAGACTGAACTACAGACGAGTTAAATATTCATTAGGAGACAGTTAAAACAACTTCTCTTTAATCTCATTTTATGACGCATGAGCAGTAGAGCTCGACGGCGACAAAGAAATAGATTCCTCGTACATTTTTAAGAATAAAGTACCAACAAAAATATTCACTTTTGTATTGCTGTTCCATTTTCTCCTTTGCCTCTAGTCGATTATCAATTGCTTCAGCACACAACTCATTCCACCATCTAAGTCTTGGTATTCTTCGTGGCTGTCCTATTTCTTTAATTTGCTCGATCGTTATTTCTTTAATTTATTCCCAGTCCACAATCTCTGTGTTTAATGTACCGCGGAATTTGTCCCGATTTTGCATGATAAATTGAATGTTTACTCTTTGAAATCTTTTTGATTTCGGTGTAGGTTTGTTGGATTAAAACATGGTCTTTATTTGTATCAGATAATTGTCTTAGTCTATGTTGAGGCCTTTCCTTATTGTGACATCCAAGATTTCCTTGTGGTGAGGAGTATTTAATGCCACATATTCTAGTTGATATTCACCTGGTTTTTGATTTTATGATACCCACTTTTTTTCTTTCCTTGCAAGTTTCCTGGAAAATGTTGTCATTAATTTTAGGTTAAACTGTTCACAAACGGCTATGAACCTATCACCATTTCTGTTTGTTCTCTCATGTGATGGATAGCCTTCCAATACCATCTTAAAGTACCTTTCCTTGCCAACCTGTGCATAAAGTCTCCCACTAAAATTTTGATATGTTTTTGAGACTTCAGATGTTTCATATTTTAGCATTTCACAAAACTCTTCCACTTTTTCATTCGATGTTGTGTTGTGTTGGTTGATAGGTGCACGTACATTTATGGTGGAGTAACGTTTATTGCCTGAAATTCGTCCTGTTGTGGAGTTACTATTAGTTAACGATTCTGTAAGTTGTTGTTGACCATAAATGCTGTCCCTTACAGTGTCGTATTATTAGAATTTATAATGGTTCATTTACCTTTGTAAATTCTGTATCCACCTGATTCAGTTGCACTGTTGTATATAACAGTAGCATCGTTTCATAAAATTCATTCATGTAACCACCTTCATTATCAGTACAACACCTCTCCATAATAACCATAATACTATCTTTTCTCATTTAGCACTCATGCCACATAATCATCCCCATAATAACCATAATACTATCTTTTCTCATTTAGCACTCATGCCACATAATCATCCCCAAAATGTCATACTCCATATAGATGACATACCATGGTCTTGCCCTATTTGCACGAAAATCGACATAAATTGCCTGAAAGAAAATTTTCTTTAACATACAAAAGTTGTAACCTAAAAAAAAAACCTGTTATAGGCATGTATGCTTCTTATGCCAAGCTATCAAGTGATGTATGATGCTTGTCACAGATATTACTTGTTCACAAGTGTGAAGAAGATAAAAGTTATTTTGTGAGCATTCTGCAACATAGAGAACAAATAAGAGCGTGTGTTTTGTCAAGCCGGCCGCGGTGGCCGAGGTGACTGAGGCGCTCCAGTCACGGTCAGCATGGCCACTACGGTCGGGGGTTCGAATCCCCCCTCGGGCATGGATATTTGTGCCGTCCTAGTTCGTAAGTAGTTCATAAGTAGTTTGTAAGTTTAGGGACTGATAACCCCGTAGTTAAGTCCCATAAGCTTAACAAACATTTGAACATTTTGTTTTGTTTTGTCAAGTGTCACAAAATAGGTGTCTCTTTCTAGGACATAAAATGTAGAAAACAGTGTGTACTTGTGGAATATTAATGAAGTAGGACAAAATACATAAATCTTAAATATCATTCGTTTCATAAAAAATGAGAAAATAAGTTAATGCTGAATGTAATCACAAGATAATAATAAATGTCTGTGATGCTATGTAGTCTCGAAAATGCAAAGAAAGCTTTTTGGTAAATGTCTAATATACAGAGTTACTAGCATGTGGGCGACTTATGAGGTTTGAAGTAAAATTCGGAAGTCATGTGCATCGTTGTTTCCGCTTGATTTTATTTTGAGTCTGACATATTACGTTTGTGTGTACTATGCAGAATGAAGTGAGGAAGAAGCATAAGCAAAAATGTGATTGTAGGAGTAAAACGTTGTCAAAGTAAAACATCTGTGTGTGAAAAGCACAAAATAAGTACAACAAAGTGTTTCATCAGAGTGAAAATCTTTTTGTAAAGTTGGGTATTGAACTCATAACCTACCACACAAAAGGCTATGAATGTTAGGTGACACCAGGAGACCACAAGGACACAATCACTGTTGCAAGAATATGGATGTTGTAGGCAGTGATATTGAACCGTAACAAATATCGTATGAAGACATGAAAGTGAATAAAAAGTATCAAGGACTGATAAAAATGTAAAGATGCATGTAGTGGAAAGGTAAACAACATTTGAATGCTCATTGCATTGCGGGTGACGTTTACTATATGGCGCCAAGGAGGTAGAATATAGGGAGACGTCCTTACGCTGAAAAAGTGAAGCCTGCCTCCACCGTATTGCTGAGTCTTGGAGGAGTTTTCGTACTGTAGAGTTGATGGTCTATGTCACTTAAAACAGGAATAATAGGTCCGGCATTTTTACACGATGTACAACATGTTAAAAACTTGAAAATTGCCATTAAAATTAAATTATCAAGTATTTACGAGGAGTATTTATTAGTATTTATCCAAGTAAATACTTTGCACTGACTGTCAACTCAATGCATTAACAGCAAGAGGGTGGACTTAACGCATAATTTTAACAGAGAAATAGCATTTCATAACTGACCAGAATGGCGGGCAGGCTTCAGTTCACGTGTGTGCTCGGCATGGATAACACCGTCTCCCTTTATTTTAAGCTCCTGGTACAGCGCAGCCCTTGGATTATTATTATTTTTTTTTTTTTTGTGCATAAGGTTTCAGTCTCAAAACAGTTTTATTGAGAGTGTGACAATTGCGAAAAGGGCCCTTATCGATGAGAAACAATGTCCTAAGCTGCTTTCTGTCTTTATGAGATAGACATAAACCTTTTGAACTACCTGGTATTCTGAAATCACTCCACTCTGTATTTGTGTGGCGCTGAGACAGCAACCGTAATACATACTTTGTTAAAAAAAAAAAAAAAATGTTGGTCGCACATTTACACATGAGGCGTTTCGTCTCTTCTGGGCACCATCAGACACTGAACGGGAAATTTACAAACTTGATTAAAAGACAGGAGTCAACTAAAAAATACACTGATGGCCATTAAAATTGCTACACCAAGAAGAAATGCAGATGATAAACGAATATTCATTGGAAAAATATATTATACTACAACTGACATATTCGGTCAAATTTCACGTCTGTAGCACGTCATCTTCGTGGAGTAGCAATTTTAATGGCCAGTACTGTATATTACAGATAATTTAAAGTATGTGCAACATTATATTATAATACCTATGATATTTGTATTCAAGTAAATTATTGATTTTCTATTTATGTAGTGTTTCTGGAGGGAGAGGGAGGTCAATGAAGTGCAGTATCGTACCGTGTAAAACGAGGAGAAAGGTGGGGGTTTGAACCAATGAAGTGTCGTGCTCTGAGCTTCATTTATGTTTGCTATGCCACTGATGTATACAACTGTGTGATCTAAATTGTGGACCTTTATCCGATAAAGCTGCGTAAAGGCCTGACAGTGCCCAATTTTGATGACAATTGAACTGTAACGAAAACACATTTAATTTCATTATTTATTTATGGATTTATTTTACCTGGCAAGATTAGGGCCTTCAGGCCCTGTCTTACAATTTCTTTAGTACATTATAGACAGATTATTAATAGAATATAACTGTAACAATAATAGATAATTTATAAGAATCAATAATAATAATAATATAATAGCGACAATAATAATAATTATGACTTTGCAAACTACAGTAAGCATGTTTCATATTTTGAACATCAACCCTATTACAATTCAGGAATTGCCTCATTATGTTGTTACAGATTGTGAGTTATTCACATCAAGCAGAGACATAAGACGATAGAATGTGGTGAGAGAGATATACAAGAGGTAGACTGGTTAGAGGAAGAGAAACAGAACAGTAAGATTCAAAGTTATAATGGAGTGAAAGAACTGATATCAGGGTAACAATAGAGGCTATGCCGTCGTTAATATGTGGATTTTAAGTTTCCTCTTGAATGTCGAGTGGTTTAGTGTAAGACATAGATCGCGTGGCAGTTCGTTCCATAGTCGTATGGTTGAGATGAAGAGCGACTCGGAGAAAGATTCAGTGATGTGTGAAGGTACAGCCAAGATGCTAGACGTATCCGATCTGGTATTGCGGTTGTGGAATGATGATAGCTGTTTAATGTGAAAAGATGTTGGGGGCACTGGTGGCTGAGAAATCGATGAAGGAAGCGAAGCGTTTGCAAATCGCACTAGTTATGAGCGCGCATCCAACCTAGCTGGGTATATGAAGGACTGATATGATCCTACAACCGTATACTGCATGTTTTTGTGATTGTTACTTAGAGGTCAACAGCTGCCAAATGACATAATTCACGGGGATTATAAGGAACAGACAAGCAAAAACAGATGTATCAGATATGACTTTCTGACAATGACTGCATTTGATTAAAATACAACGTACACATGTTAACATGTTAAAGAAATAAACAGTTTGGCTGAGTGAGTGAAGACATTTTCGTGGACTGCAATGAGCGGAAGACTGATAATATACCGAATCAATTTGTTAATCTATTATTCTGAAATGAAAACGAGCCTAAGTAGTGCCATTTAGGTGTTGAAAAGAATATCATTATGTATGAGGTAATGGAATCTGACTATAGTGTTCGACTTATTACGCCATTGTTGTTTAATATTTTTCCACTTGGGAGGTTTGTCTTATTCAGTGGCTGTGTGTTCGAGAGTTGAAGGTACGTAGTTCTCAAGGAAAAACTTGTTTGATGCATAATAAGCTGAAGTTTGATTGGCAAGATGTGATCAAACTTGGTAGAAGTATCGAGCGAGTGAGATAATGATCAGTAATGGTTTTCAGACCTGGGGATATGAAAGTGAAATTGAAATCTTGAAATAATAAGGTACATCTACCTAATCGTTCATGTAATAAGTTAGTTGACATTAATAATTGTAAAGTACGATGTTCATTAAATAACTTGTTTGCTGTGAAGGAAGTGACGAAATGTAGTTAAAACCTAAGCGATTGATTATGCTTCGAGTTCTGTAATGGAATAGTTGCGTTCTGACTTCGAAAGTGTTCTGCTTGCAAAGGAGATGTAGTTTTGAACTGTCGTACAATTTTCTTCAACTTGTTTAAAGTGACGTTCAGCTAAGTAATGTAGCTTTTGAGCTGTTGGTGGAAATACAGAAATCTCCAGAAAGGTTAGGATGAGAAATTAAGAAATGTTGAATGTTTGTAAACCTATTGAACCCGGCTGCTATGGTTATCAGTCCCTACACCTACAAACTACTTAAACTAATTTACACTGAGGACAGGACAGCATACAGACCCATGCCCGAGGGAGGACTCGAATCTCCGCTGGGAGCCACTGCCCAATCGTAGCATAACGCCTTGTACCAAGTGTCGACTACCATGAAGTGATTAAAAAGTAGTTGTGCATCTTATAAAGAATGCTTAAGACAGTCAAATTCTGTCTGTATGTACTGATTCCAGAACCAGTTGGAGTTTCTTCAACAGAGATGTGGGATATCAAATGCTTTGTAATAAATAAAACGCCAAAATAAATTAATTATTGTCAAAAAACTACGAACTTAACGTTTTGTTGTGAGAACTGTGATACCACGGAGAGATTGAAATTTGTGTGAGTCTGGGCGAATGCCAGAGGCAGAAATGACATGCCCTAGGAATTTTATGGAGGATTTACCAAAAATCAGAGATCTTTAGATTAACCGTAATGCCATTCATTATCTGATCCATCAAAACAATGACCGTGTCGCTACGTTACTGCAGAGCACGTCGAGTGCAAACATTATTCTGTTGGAGAAATAGAGCACCTTCCTCTTGCAAGAGTGATTGAAGAACGGGTCTTAGAGCATACTGTATATAGCGAGGGATGGTCATCGTTACTCCATAAACACCAAAGGAAGTCATGTATTTTTATCATGCCCCGGCAAGTGTATCGACAGCAATTGTCAGTTTTATACCAAATAAATTAATAAAATGAAGGAAGTGATCCCCTTTTGTACACAAAACAACGAAAAAGGCATGCAAAATTTAAACAAATCCAAAATCCCCAGGATTGGCGATCCTACACAAAAGCTTGAAATTTAGCGAGAACTTAATTGCGAGATGCTTACAATACTTTCCATAACGAAACTCTTTCTCGAAATCTGACTGAGAACCCAAAGAGATTTTGGTTCTATGTCAAATATACTAGAGGCAAAACACAAACAACACACTCATTACTTGATAGAAATGGCGATCCCGCCGATGATACGGCTACTAAAGCGGAGTTAAACACAGCTTTTCGAAATTCATTCACCAAAGAAGAAACCAATATTCCAGATTTCTAATTACGAACAGAGGGCAGAATGAGTAACGTAGAAGTAGATATCATTGGAGTAGTGAAGTAACTGAAATCACTTAACAAGAACAAGTCTTCTGGTCCGGATTGTATACCCATTAGATTTCTATCTCATTATGCTGAAGCGATAGCTCCCTACTTAATAGCCCTATACAACCGCTCTCCCCAACAAGGATCTGTACCAAAAGATTGGAAAGTTGGACAGGTCACACCTATATTCAATAAAGGCAATAGGAGTAACCCACTAAACTACAACCCTATTTCACTCAATTTGTAGCTGGGTTTTCGAACATACCCTGTATTAAAATATTATGAAATATCTCGAACAGAACGATCTATTGACCCGAGGTCAGTACGGATTTCGAAAATATCATTCATGCGAAACACAACTAGCTCTTTACTCACATGAAGTGATGAGTGCTATCGACAAGTGTTCGCAAATCAATTACATATTTCTTCATTTCCAGAAGGCTTTTGACACCGTACCTCACAAACGGCTTTCAATCAAATTGCGTGGTTATGGTATATCGCCCCAAATTTGTTACTGGATAGGGGATTTTCTGTCAGATAAGACACAGTTTGAAGTAATCGATGGTAAAGCATAGGCTAAAACAGAGATAATACCGGGCGTTCCAGAAGGTAGTGTTATTGGTCCTATGCTGTTCCTTATTTACATAAACGATTTGTGAGAAAATCTACTTACTCTCTTAGGTTGTTTGTAGATGACGCCATCATTTACCGTCTAGTAAAATCATCTGAATATAAAAACCAGCCGGCCGCGGTGGCCGAGGGAACTAAGGCGCTCCAGTCACGGTATGCACGGCCACTACGGTCGGGAGTTCGAATCCCCCCTCGGGCATGGATATTTGTGCCGTCCTTAGTCTTAGTTAGTTCATAAGTAGTTTGTAAGTTTAGGGACTGATGACCCCGTAGTTAAGTCCCATAGACTATACAAACATTTGAACATTTTTTTTTTGTATCTGACAGAATGTCGTCGGCAAAACGCAATGTTTTTAATTCTTCACCCTGAACTTTAATTCCTTCTCCAAATTTCTCTTTAATTTCCTTTATATCTTGCTCAATGTACAAATTGAACAACAATGGAGAAAGACTACAACCCTGTCTTACTCCCTTTCCAACCACTGCATCCCTTTCATGCCCTTCAACTCTGACAACTGCTCTCTGGTTTTTGTACAAGTTGTAAATAACCTTACGTTCCCTATATTTTACTCCTGCTTGCTTCAGAACTTGAAAGAGTTTATTCCAATCAACATTGTCAAAAGCCTTCTCCAAATCTACAAAAGCTAGAAATATAGGTTTGCCTTTTCTTAATCTATCTTCTAGGATAAGCCGTAAAGTGAGTATTGCCTCCCGTGTTCCTACATTTCTCCTGAACCCAAACTGATCTTCGCCGAGGTCGGCTTCTACCAGCTTTACCATCCTTCTGTATATAATTCGCGTTAATATTTTGCAGCCATGACTTATTAAACTGATGGTTCTGTAGTTTTCACACCTGTCTGCACCTGCTTTCTTAGGGATGGGGATTATAACATTTTTCTTAAAGTCTGAGGGTACTTCACCTGTCTCATATATCTTACACACCAGGTGAAACAATTTTGTCATGGCTGGTTCTCCCAGACCCTTCAGTAACTCTGAGGGAATATCATCTACTCCAGGGGCCTTGTTTAGACTTAGGTCTTTCAGGGCCCTGTCAAATTCTTCTCTCAGTACGGTATCTCCTATTTTATCTTCATCTACATCCTCTTCCCTTTCTACAATATTGTTTCGAAGTTCATTTCCTTTGTAGAGCCCCTCTATATACTCTTTCCACCTTTCAGCTTTCCCTTCTTTGCTGAGAACTGGTTTTCCATCAGTGTCCTTGATATTCATAGAGCTGTTTTCTTATCTCCAAATGTTTCTTTTATTTTCCTGTAGGCTGTATCTATTTTTCCCCTATTTATACATTCTTCTACATCCTTGCATTTGCCTTCTAGCCACCCCTGCTTAGCCATTTTGCACTTCCTGTCAATCACATTTCTTAGTCGGCTGTACTCCATTTTGCCTGTTTCATTTACTGCATTTTTATATTTTCTCCTTTCATCGATTAAATTTAGTATCTCCTGTGATATCCAAGGATTTTTTTGTAGGTCTTGCCTTCCTACCTATTTTGTCCTCTGCTACCTTCACTATTTCATCTCTCAATTTTACCCATTCCTCCTCTACTGTTTTATTTTCTCCTGTTTCTGTCAATTGTTGCCTAAATCTCCCTCTGAAATTCTTAAGAACCTCAGGTCTTTAACTGTAGAACCTGGTTCCGAAATCTATGTCTTACCATTATAAAATCTATCTGGTATCTTCCGGTGTCTCCTGGTCTCTTCCACGTATACAACTTTCTTTTGTGATTCTTGAACCAGGTGTTTGTTATAACTAAATTATGTTCTGTGCAAAATTCTACCAGGCGGCTTCCTCTTTCATTCCTTTTGCCCAGACCATATTCACCAACTATCTTCCCTTCCCTTCCTTGTCCTACTACCGAATTCCAGTCTCCCATAACAATTAAGTTTTCCTCTCCCTGAATTGTCTGAATAATTTCCTTTAGCTCCTCATATATTTCTTCGATTTCCTCATCATCGGCAGAGCTAGTTGGCATATAAACCTGTACTACTGTTGTCGGTGTTGGCTTCGTATTTATCTTGACAATGATAATGCGATCACTGTGCTGGTCATAGTAGTTTATCCGCATTCCTATTTTCTTATTCATTATCAATTCTACTCCTATGATACCCCCAATTGATTTTGTATTTATAATCCTGTACTCACCTGACCAGACATCCTGTTCATCTTTCCACGGAATTTCACTAATCCCCACTATATCTAACTTCAACCTACCCATTTCCCTTTTTAAATTTTCTAATTTTCCTACTCGATTAAGGGATCTAACATTCCACGCTCCGACCCGTAGAATGCCAGTATTGTCTTTCCTGATGATCACATCCTCCTGAGTAGTCCCCTCCCGGAGATCCGAATGGGGGACTATTTTACCTCCGGAATATTTTACCCGAGAGGATGCCATCATCATATGTTCATACAGTAGAGCTGCATGTCCTCGGGAAAGGTACGGCTGTAGTTTCCCCTTGCTTTCAGCCGTTCGCAGTAGCTTTGTGGCAAAGTCACATTAGCTGATGTTACAAGGCCTGTCAGTCAATCATCCAGACTGTTGCCCCTGTAACTACTGAAAAGGCTGTTGCTCCTATTCAGGAACCACACGTTTGTCTGGCCTCTCCACAGATACCCCTCCACTGTGGTTGCACCTACGGTACGACTATCTGTATCGTTGAGGCACGCAAGCCACCCCACCTCGGCAATGTCTGTGGTTCATGGGAGTGGTAAATATCACTATGGCGTAAAAATTGGCAATTGACTCTAAATAATGAGAAGTGTGAATTCGTCCACATGAGTACGAAAAGAAATCCGTTAAACTTTGTTTACAAGATAATGCAATTAAAATACCTAGGTATTACTATTACTTCAGATTTAAGCCGGAAAGAACACGTAGATAATGTGTGCCGGCCGCGGTGGCCGAGGGGACTAAGGCGCTCCAGTCACGATCTGCACGGCCACTACGGTCGGGGGTTCGAATTCCCCTTCGGGCATGGATATTTGTGCCGTCCTAGTTCGTAAGTAGTTCATAAGTAGTTTGTAAGTTTAGGGACTGATGACCCCGTAGTTAAGTCCTATAGACTATACAAACATTTGAAACATTTAGATAATGTGGGAAAGGCGAACCAGCGACTGCGTTTTATTGGCAGAACCCTTAAAGGATGCAACAGAACTACTAAAGAAACTGCATACACTACGCTTGTCCGTCCATTTTTGGAGTATTGCTGCCCAGTGTGCGATCCTTATCAGGTGGGTTTGACGGAGGACATCGAAAGAGTTCAAAGAAGGGCAGCCCGTTTTGTATTGTCACGATACAGGGGAGACAGCGTTACGGGAATGATACAGGATCTGGAATGGGAATCATTACAATAACGGCGCTTATCGCTGTGGCGTGGGCTACTTAGGAAACTCCAATTGCCAACATTCTCCTCCGAATGCGAAAATATATTGTTGACTCCCACTTACATCGGTAGAAATGATAATCAGAATAAAATACAAGAAATCAGAGCTCTAATGGAGAGATTCAGGTGTTCTTTCTTCCCGCGCGCTATTCGAGAATGGAATGGGAGATAAATAGTATAATTGTGGTTCGATGAACCCTCTGTCAGGCACTTAGGTGTTCACTCTTCCGCGCGCTATTCGAGAATGGAAGGGGAGGCATTGATTTAAAATGTGTGCTGTGGCTAGAATTCCACCCTGGGGCATTTTGCCGCGGCGGCGCGGCCGAGCGCATTTAGGCGCTATGTTATGATGCGTGATACCATTCCCCATCGGGGGTTCGATTCCGCCCCCTCCCCTGGGGCATGGTGTCATCTTTAGTATAAGTTAGTACATAAGTAGGTTGTATGTTTAGGGACTGATGACCCTGTATTTAAGTTCCTTAAGCTTTAGAAACATTTAAACTTTTCTTTCTACCCTGGGACCTCCTGGGTACTAGGCAGGCACTATAACCACTACGCTACCCTGACGTAATAGAGACGGGAGTAAAAGGACTTTCAAAGACCATGTCGACCTCCACAACATATAAACACGTACTGACGTTTCTGAGGCTCTCCAATAGTGGAATAGCAATGAATGTTAATGGGAATGATCCTGCCTGATACCTCAGACACAGGTTATAGACATATCAAACAATAAATCAATATCCAGAGACATATTTCGCCTTCAAAAATATTAAACGAAGGAGAGGCATTGAATTAAAATTTTGCTGGGAATAAAATTCTTCTGGGTACGAGGCCGCGTCGTCATTTTTTATAAAATCTACCGATGTTTCGCTCACTGTTGCAGGCGGCCTTCATCAGGGTGCCTGCTGCCCATGGCAGAGGCTGAAACATTGGTAGATTTTATAAAATTGACGATGTGGTCCCATACCCAATAGAATTTTATTGACAGTGACAATGGCTGCGAACGCCAACACTTGCATAACATTTTTTCCAAGGACAAGATTTGAACTCGGAACCTCCTGTTTGCTAGTCAAAAATTTTAATTCAGTGCCTCTCCTTCAATTTACACTCCTGACCATTATAATTGTTACACTATGAAGATGACGTGCTACAGACACGAAATTTAGCCGACAGGAAGAAGATGCTGTAGTATGCAAATGATTATCTTTTCAGAGCATTCACACAAGTTTGGCGCTGGTGGCGACACCTACAACATGCTGACATGAGAAAAGTTTCCAACCGATTTCTCATAGACAAACAGCAGTTGACCGGCGTAGCCTGGTGAAATGTTGTTGTGATGCCTCATCTAAGGAGGAGAAATGTGTACCATAACATTTCCGACTTTGATAAAGGTCGACTTGTAGCCTATCCCGATTGCAGTTTATCGTATCGTGACATTGCTGCTCGCGTTGCTCACGATCCAATGACTGTTAGCAGAATATGGAATCGGTGTGTTCAGGAGTCAATATGGAATGCCGTGCTGGATCCCAACGGCCTCTTATCACTAACAGTCCAGATGACAGGCATCTTATCCACATGGTTGTAACAGATCATGCAGCCACGTCTCGATCCGTGAGTCAACAGATGGGGACGTTTGCAAGACAACAACCATCTGCACGAACAGTTCGACGATGTTTCCAGCAGCATGGACTATCAGCTCAGAGACCATGGCTGCAGTTACCCTTGGCCTGTAAAACACACAGGAGCGCCTGCGATGGTGTACGCAACGACGAATCTCGGTGCAGTAATGCCAAAACGTCATTTTTTTTGGATGAATCCAGGTTCTGTTTACAGCATCATGATGGCGACATCGTGGTGATCGCACATTAGAAGCGTGTATTCATCATTGCCATACTGGTGTATCACCCAGCGTGTTAGTATGGGGTGCCACTGGTTACACGTGTCGGTCACCTCTTGTTCACATCGACGGTGCTTTGAACAGTGGCTGTTACATTTCAGATGTCTTACGACCCATGGCCCTACCTTTATTCGATACTTCCGAAACCCTGCATTTCAGCAGGATAATGCACGACCGAATATTGCAGGTCCTGTGTGGGCCTTTCTGGATACAGAAAATGTTCGACTGCTGTCCTGGCCAACACATTCTCCAGATCCCTCACCAATTGAAAACGTATGGTCAATGGTAGCCGAGCAATGGCTCATCACAATACGCCAGTCACTACTGTTGATGAACTGTGGTATTGTGTTTAAGCTGTATGGGCATCTGTACCTGTACACACCATCCAAGCTCTGTTTGACTCAATGCCCATGCGTATCAAGGCTGTTATTACTGCCAGAGGTGGTTGTTCTAGGTACTGATTTCTCAGGATCTATACACCCAAATTGTGTGAAAATCTAATGACATGTCAGTTCTAGTATACTATATTTGTCCAATGAATGCCGTTTATCATCTGCTTTTCTTCTTGGTGTACCAATTTCAAAGGCCAGCAGTGTAATATCTTTGTAATACATGGAGACAACAATATGTCTCTGAACACTGATTTATTGCTTGATTCTTATTAGTACATCTACTGTCCTTCATGTGGCACCTGCCGTCATCGAATCAAAACTGGTGTCATCTTTCTACGCATACTTGTTTTTTTTACGACGGTGTGTATTATGTAGCCCCCCAGCATTTAGCTTCCAGGGAAATGAGTGGACAGCTGCTGTGTATCCACAGGGACCCCTGGTGCGACCCGGCAGTATTTATACTGCACCTGTTTTCATTGGGCGGGTGCCCGCCTCTCGCCGCTACTCGGACCGGACGCGCACCTGTTGGCCATTGTTCGGTTTTTCCGGCATCGCGGGCGCCGCGAGACATCAAAGGGCGCGGCGACGAACGCGCATGCGCGCACCTGACCACCTGTCGGCGCGACCGCCCGCTGTTTTGCGCGCAGGTAGCGGCCCGACCCCCACTCCATAAACAGCGCGCCCATCAGATAATTCTGACGGCCGCCACTGGCGTCTCCAGGCCTCTCAAAAGAAATGACGGGAAGAGGTTCAGTCTTTCTCTCCTGGTTTTCCCTTTGTAGTCTCGGCATTTCTGCAGTCGTGTGACTCCGTCTTTTGTTCTATGCTAAGGGAGAGTTGAGACAAAAAATTCAGGCTATGCAACAGTGAACTCAGTTCGGAGTTGCATTTGACAATGGCAGGAGAAACAATTGTCACATTCTTGGTGGTAGCCTGACACTTCTCACTAAACAATACACGACATAAACAAGAGACAACAACACCACAGTTCGAAACATCCAGAGATGGCTATAAGGAAGGGATTTTCGTTTTATCTGGAAGGGATGGGCTTTGTCAAAGTGAAGGTACTGGTGGTGGTAGGTTTAAAGTGAACAGAAGTGGGAATGTAGCCGTCAAGGATGTGACCAAGACTGTGGCACACTGGGTTTAGGAGGACTAGGTGAAGTGGACACGAGAGAGGCAGTTGAGATTGTGAAAGATGGAAGCTAGGATCTTATGGTCCTGCGTCTAAATCATGAACATATCTTCAATATATCTGAACCAGTCCAGAAGTTTGAGAGTTTGGAGTGGCAGGAACGTTTCCTTCAGATGCTCCATAAAAACGTTGACATAAGAGGGTATCATTTGGGGTTCTTATGGCTGTGTCACAGATTTTATTGTATTCCTTCCACTATTTTTGATAGGATAGAGTTATTCGGGGTTATTAGGAACGAGTTATTGGGTTTGGATTCTGGGGGATATTGGGAGTGTTAGAATAGGAAAGTGGAACTGTCATGGGGATGTTGGTGCAAAGGTAGGTGATGTCAACTATGATGACGAAGGATCCAGTAGGTAAAGGGATGGGGATGATAGGGAGTCGCTGAAGGAAGTGGTTGGTGAAACGATAGATTTGGGATAACTGGCTGAAGAGTTAGTCAATCAGTTCCTGAATTCTTTCTGTAAGGGTTAGAGAGAGTAACCAGCTACATGTGTGTCCGGATTATTTGGTTTGTGGATTGTGGGGAGCATGTAGAAGGTGAGCGAAGTATCATTGGCGTCAGGAAGAAGATCGGCTCGAGAAATAGCTTCTGGAAGAGTACGATTTCAAGAGGGACTAGAGATCTTTTTGGTCTTTTGGGACGGAGTTATTCAGGCACAACTTGTAGATGGAAGAGTCAGAAAGTTGGCGGAGGTCATCCCTGACATGTGGTCACTGTGATTCATAACATTTGTGGAATTTTCGTCTCCAGGGTGGATGATTATGTTGGCATTTTTACTGAGGTTGTGTATGGGTCTTCTATCTTCTGTTGAATAGTTTATGTTCTTAGGAAGGGACTTGGGGGGGGGGGGGGAAGATGAGGAATTTCTGAAAGGTGAACAGTTAGTGAGGAGGGCGGGAGAAGCGGGTTGGATGGTGGTGGAAAATTGATTTCTATAACAATATCCAAAATGGAATGCATATCGCTCCAATGTTTCTAAATCTATCGGATTCAACTGCTGGATTATTAGTACGTAGTCTTACAAACTACTGAAACTAAGTTAAAGTAACCTAAGGACAACACTAATACCCATGCTCGAGGGAGAACTCGAGCCCTTGAGAGCACGGCGCCCCAGTACGCGCGGCCAGTCCGCTGCGGCTCCAACTGTTAATCCGTGCTCTATGTGTGTGTGTGATACAGTTTGTCTGTTTGTTAAGCTTCAGTGACGTAACTGCGGGGCCATCAGTCACTAAACTTACAAACTACTTATTAACTACCTTATACTAACGACGACACAAACATCCATGCCCGAGGGAGGATTCGAACCCCCGACCGTAGCGGCCGTGCCGACTGTGCCTGGCACGCCGCGAACCGCTCGGCCACGGCGGCCGCCGTGTGTGATACTACCACTATCTGAATCCACATGAGTACGAAAAGAAATCCGTTAAACTTTTTTTACAAGATAAATCAATCAAAAGTGAAGGCCGGAAACTCCACAAAATATCCAGGAATTACTATTACTACAGAGTTAAAATGGAAAGAACACGTAGATAATGTCGTGGGAAAGGCGAACCAGAGACTGCGTTTTATTGGCAGAACCCTTAAAAGATGTAACAGAAATACTAAACAAACTGTATAAGCTTGTCCGTCCTTTTTTAGAGTATTGGTGCCCAGTGTGGGATCCTTATCAGGTAAGTTTGACGGAGGACATCGAAAGAGTCCAGCGAAGGTCAGCTCGTTTTGTATTGTCACGATACAGGGGAGACAACATTACGGAAATTATACAGGATCTGGGATGGGAATCATTACAACAACGGCGCTTATCGTTGCGGCGTGGTGTACGTACGAAACTTCAATCGCCAACATTCTCCTACGAATTCGAAAATATATTGTTGACTCCAAATTACATAGATAGTAATGATCATCAGAATAAAATACGGGAAATCAGAGCTCGAACGGAGAGATTCAAGTGTTCTTTCTTCCTGCGGACTATTTGAGAATGGAATGGGAGCTACATAGTATAAAGGTGGTTCGATGAACGCTCTGCCAGGCACTTAAATGTAATTTGCAGAGTATCCCATATAGATGTAGATGTAGTGTACACCACAACTGACATGATTATGAATTCCTGCTGATTCCGGTGCTGTGGTCAGTTATTTCATCCAGTTGACTAGGCGCTAACCAACTTGAAACCTTCTGGTACCCTTAGCAGCCGTGAACGGTTTCGTGAGCATTTCTGTACGATAAGTCCAACTCCTGGGAAATAGCAGTGTTGTGTACACTCCAATCTGCTTTCACCATTGCATTTACGCGGGAAATGTTTTCAGTCAGCGACAAACGCAGCCTCCCCGACCGTTGAGCTCCTGATTTGTTTAGAAACTATAGAAGCTGATAATGTAATAGATGTACTATGCCTGTCTGAGCATCACATTGTCACTGATATGAATAAAGTAAATATTAGTGGGTATAAACTAGCAGCACATGTAAGTAGAGAAAAGAAGGTGTGGGGAGGAGTTGCCATTTATGTCAAAAATTGTCACAGTGTAAAAAATTTAGAAACAAAAATTTTTTGTATAGAGCAACATATAGAAGCATGTGCCTGTGAGCTTAAACTGAAAGGCGGTTCTTTTATAATTGTCACAGTGTATAGGCCCTCCTCAGGAAACTTTCATTTATTCCTGGAATACTTGGGTGCCTTGTTGTGCTATCTGTCAGATAGGGGGAAGCAAATTATTATCTGTGGGGATTTCAATGTTGATTCACTGCAAGAGTGCAATAAGAAGAATGACCTGGAAGTCTTACTCGGTTCTTTCAATTTGACATCTGTTATTGATTTTCCTACTCGGGTAGCAAAGAACAGCAGCACACTGATAGACAATTTTTTTATAGACCAAGATAGGTTTAACAACATTAGTGCATGTCCTATTGGTCTTTCTGATCACAGCTAGTTACATTATATGATATAGCTCCTTTCTGTAATTTGAATCAGTCCTCCAAAGTTGCTCGTACAATGAATGATTCAACAATTAGAAATTTCATGGAAAGTCTTCAGCAGTTAGATTGAGATGAAGTCTACAAGGAACCTGACGAGAATTAAAAATACAATTTATTTCATGATACTTTTGTAAGGGTATTTGATAACTGTTTCCCCCAAAAATTAGTCAAATTTAATTGTAAGGAACCAAGCAAAAAACCACTGCTCACCAAAGGTATAAAAATATCTTGTAACCGGAAAACGGAACTGTATCTGACAGCAAGAGAAAGTAGTGACCCAGAAATACTCAACTATTATAAAAACTACTGTTCTGTATTAAGGAAAGTTATTAAAAAATCCAAAAGCATGTGCATCATGTCTGAGATTAGTACATCAAATAATAAAATTAAAACAATCTGGAATATTATAACAAGGGAGACAGGGCAACCAAGAACACAGGAAGACAGCATTACCATCAAAGTGAATGAAAAAATTACAAACAAAAAGTCAGAATTTGAAAACACTTTTAATAATTATTTTTTAAATGTTGGGGAGAATATAGGATCCAAATGTTCACTAGAAGAAGCTAGGCAGTTAATGGAACAGGGCGTACCTAGACAGTTTGATACAATGGAAATACCACCCACCTCTTTTTTGATACAATGGAAATACCACCCACCTCTCAATCTGACATTAGGAAATTAATAAACTCTCTCAAGAGTAAAAGCTCTCATGGCATTGATGGCATATCCAGCAGGGCATTAAAAGCTTGTTCCCAAGAAATATGTAGCATTCTTAGTCACATTTGGAATAGCTCACTGGAGCAGGGTATTTTCCCAGATAGGCTGAAATATGCTATTGTCAAACCACTTCATAAAAAAGGTGATACATTGGATGTCAACAACTACCGCCCAATCTCCCTTCTGACTACTCTATCAAAAATTCTTGAAAAAGTAATGTATTCCAGAGTAACTTCATATATTAATAAAAATAAAGTTTTAACAAAATGCCAGTTTGGTTTCCAGAAAGGCTTTTCAACAGAAAATGCAATACACATTTTCACTAATGAAATATTAAATGCTCTGGATAACCGTAAATCACCCGTTGGGATTTTTTGTGATCTATCAAAGGCCTTTGATTGTGTTAACCATGGAATTCTTCTAGATAAGCTTAAGTACTGTGGTATGAGTGGGAAAGTGCACAAATGGTTTAAATCGTACATAACTGGAAGAGTTCAGAAAGTTGATATAAGTAATTCACATAATATACAAAAAACAGCCGAGTCCTCAAACTGGGGAACTATCAAGCATGGGGTGCCACAGGGTTCGGTACTGGGACCTTTGCTGTTCTTAATATATATTAATGATTTGCCTTTCTATATTCATAAAGATGCCAAGCTAGTTCTCTTTGCTGATGATACAAGTATCGCTATCACACCCGAATCACAGGAATTAACTGATGAAATTGCCAATGAAGTATTTCAGAGAATTATTAAGTGGTTCTCTGTAAATGGACTCTCTTTAAATTTTGAAAAAACACAGTATATTCAGTTTCACACAATAAATGGCATCACACCACTAATTAATATTGACTTCAACCAGAAATCTATAGCTAAGGTAGAATATTCAAAATTTTTAGGTTTATGCATTGATGAGGGGTTGAATTGGAAGAAACACAGTGAAGATATGCTGAAACGTTTGAGCTCAGCTACTTATGCTATTAGGGTGATTGCAAACTTTGGTGATGTACAACTCAGTAAACTAGCATACTATGCCTATTTTCATTCTCTGCTTTCTTATGGCATCATATTCTGGGGCAATTCATCATTTAGTAAGAAAGTATTCATTGCCCAAAAGCGGGTCATCAGAATAATTTCTGGAGCCCACCCAAGATCATCCTGCAGACATTTGTTTAAGGATCTAGGAATCTTAACAGTAGCTTCACAATATATATATTCACTTATGAAATTTGTTATTAACAATCCAACTGAATTCAAATGTAACAGCAGTGTGCATAGCTACAACACTAGGAGAAAGGGTGACATATACTATTCAAGGTTAAATTTAGGTCTGTCACAGAAAGGGGTTAATTATTCTGCCACAAAAGTCTTTGGTCACTTACCAAGTAGTATCAAAATTCTGACAGATAGCCAACTAGCATTTAAAAATAAATTAAGAAGGAAGGAAGGAAGGAAGCTTAGGGTTTAACGTCCCGTCGACAGCTTGGTCATTAGAGACGGAATAAATTAAGAGAATTTCTGAATGGCAATTCCTTCTACACATTAGATGAATTTCTAGATAAAAGTTAGTACTTTAGGAAACCTTAAAAAATATTTAAAAAAATGAAAAAAATTAAAAAAAATTAAAAAAATTAAAAAAAAAAATCAAATATTGAGTGTCCTGTAATATTATGTATAGACACACTTCATTCAACTGACACGTTCCACATCATTACGAAGTGTCGTATTCATGATCTATGGAACAAGTATTAATCTAATATAATCTAATCTGTCATAGTCACCCCTCGTACTATATAAGACAAACTGGGAAAAGTTCTGAAGTTTTTTTAAAGACCATTTAGATGCTATACGCCTGGAAACCCATCAAAATCTGCATTTGCCAACGCACATAACTCATAGCAGGCATAAAATAAAAGGCATTGAGGATCATATAAAAATACTGCGTTATGCAGATAATAGCAGCTGTATGAATTTGCTTGGAGAAACAAAGGTTTATAAACATAAACATAAATCACCACAACATCTCCTCAATGAAGAAACGAGTTGGCCAACCCAGCCTACAAAATCTCACACAGCTCCTTTCGACTTTATAACATAAATAATAAACACTGTTACTTTTGCCACATCCAGTAATGTAATATAAACATAAGAGAATAGACCACTAGGGTACAAAATCATTAAATTTATATGACCTTCAATTAAAAACATGATACACATTGTGGTAACACACAAATATATAGATTTATCACTCCTCACATTATTCTATGTATACCACAGCCTGTGCTATATCGCTAAGTAAAATTGCTTTAAGAAACTGTAAGTACAGCTCTCCACTTAATTATAGTCTATGTCACTAAATGTACAATGCACATGTATAACGTTTATTCCTTGTAAAGTATTTTACGTCTCTCCTTTGTAAAATAGTTCAATGTGAAATCAATGTACATATCTTTGATAGAAAACATCTTTGTTAGTGTTATATTAGCAATACCACCATCTCTGTATTCTATGTGACAATTATATATATATATATATATATATATATATATATATATATATATATATATATATATATGTGTGTGTGTGTGTGTGTGTGTGTGTGTGTGTGTGTGTGTGTGTGGTTAATCGCACTATTGTGCTCCACGTAAGTGATTCAAAAAGTGCTCATTGCATCAATAACTGCAGTAATCAGCGATACAACTTAATGGAACCGACTTTTCGACGTGAGCAAGAAAAATTCTGCCCTAAAAATTTGTTCACAACATTTGTAAGTATCATGAGTCATATTTACGCTCGAGTAAGCAATTCCAATCATGTTTTGTATTGTAGGGCACCACACAACCAAAGAGTTTTCGCAACAGGCAAAAGTATGAGCATAAGAAAAATATAAATGACATGTATGTGGACGTGAACAGCCGCCTGATAATGAACTGAAAGGTTCGAAACCGGTAACGGCGCTATTTTGTAAATAAATAGCATAATCAAATGTGGTTGAGTGCTATTTTCTTTATTGTAAGAATACCCTGTAAGTCGTAGAATCTTGTGCAGTTTGAAAAGCTAGGAGGGGAGATGCTGGCGGAAGTAAATATTTGAGGATGGACGTGAAGCATGCCGGGAAAGCTCAGTGGATCGAGCGCTTGTCTGTGAAAGCAAAGGTCCCATGTTTGCGAATTCCAGTCAAGGACACAGTTTTGCTCTACCACGAAACTGTAGTTAATAGACTAGTAATTCTAAGTGATTTGACCACTGTTAAAATGGCAGCCCAGCTACCCTACGAAAAGCCTTAGACAAAGACTGAATGATTTGCCCTGCTAGTTCCTGCCATTTTAACAGTGGTCAAATCACTTAGATTTACTAGTCTATGAACTACAGTTTCGTGGTAGAGCAAAACTGTGTCCTTGACTGCAATCCGCGAACCTGGGACCTTTGCTTTCGCAGACAAGCGCTCGACCCACTGAGCTTTCCCGGCACGCTTCACGTCCATCCTCAAATATTTACTTCCGCCAGCATCTCCCCTCCTAGCTTTTCAAACTTCATGTCCATATACATGTCATTTACTAATATCAAAAAGGAACAACTTCCTGGTGTTCTGCAAAACTTCTTTATTGGTCACAAGCCGGCTTGCGGCTTCTTAGGCCTTCACCAGGTGACAACTGAATGTAGTACACATGTTTTCAAAGATGTTAAGCTTTACAAAGATGTTATCACAGACAATCGATACTTCACAGGAAATATCATCGCAAATACTTATTTATGAGAGTTATTAACATTTGTATAAAAATATAATAAATATGTGTAAAGAATCAAAACTAATATGATTATTTTCATTGAAAAGGAAGGTTGAAAATAAAACTTATTTCAGTAGAGGTGTGGAGGGGAACTGGATATGATCGTTTAATACTAAACTAGCATCCTGAGCCAAATGTTTTGATTTCCAATATTTCCAGTAGTGTCATCTTTCTGCTTTTCTTCAGGTGATGTAGAATCTCACAGTTTACATCATAATCATGGCCTTCTCTGAGCAGATGTTCAGCAAAGGTTGAATCTGTCTTTTTTAACCTCCAGCTTCTCTCATGTTCTGATAATCTAATAGCTACAGCCCTGCCAGACTGACCAACATACAGTTTCCCCACAATGTTTGCATTGCTAGTTCTGCCACCTGCATCTATCTGTGGTTCTTGCACATGGACTTGTCATCGAACATAGACGGTGGCCACATGATTGTGAGTAGAGAGAGCAGCTGCGCAGGCGGTTGCGCAGTAATTTGTATTTCGCGCGGTCCGCGCATGCGCGGCGGGAAGCGCGCGCGCCATGTTTTAATAGCGGACAAACGAGCGCTGGCGGTGGGCGTCGCTTGTTTCGCCGCCATTGTGTTCGCCATTCACGTCGCCGCCATTCACTGCTCAGCCGCATTCCCGCACGATCCCCGGCATTTTTTACACTCCTCCTTTTTCCCAAGCTCTGGGTGCGCTAAATCAGTCGTCTTCGTCATATGACGCACAGACTGCCGAGCGACAAAGAAACTGCCGCTTTTTTGCCGGTCCCCGAATGAATGAAACGGCCGTGCGTCAACGTATTTGTCTCTGCGGTAATAAATGGAAGCACACGACGCATTATTGATGATAGTTTCATCTCTGCTAACCAAACAATGATTGGTATTCGAGTTATGTCAATAACTCTAAGGCGTTTCGAATGAATGCTAATTCTGTCATTTAGTAATAGCCCTACCCCTTCGTACAGTCTGTTCTTGATACAATGGGTACTCGCCTGACAGATTCCTGTCCTAACTGTGACCCAGACATCAGTTTCCGCTGATGTGATGAAGTTGTTGCCGATGGGCCGGTTTCGTCGATGTGTTGCTTCGATTTCTCTCTCGCTCTGTCGTTACATGTGCTCCGTGGAGTCAAAGATTCGTAGTCTTAGTGCTGTCAGAGATGATACAGGGACAGTGAAACCAGTTAAGATTTCTACTTTGTATTTGACTTGTATTGGTTTAATGAGCGCAACGATATCGTAATGGAAACTGAATTTCTGCGGACATAGTTTCCGAGGAAATTCACATAATTTTGTCACAAGGCTATGTGCAATTAGCTTTGAATGAGCCACTTGGAATTTGTGCTATTCTTGGGCCTAACTATGGAACTATTAATAAAATTTGAGCAATGCTTTTCGTTATCTGTCTACCAATGTCTTGGAAATGTTTTATAATCAACGAAATGTATTTTTTCATTTTTTTTCTCGTAAGAAATATTCCTAATTTCAGATGCCCTGGTTTCAAATACACGCTATTCGAAGGGTATTTTCGGCCCGCAATAAGATGCGATCTTTTATTCAAAGACATTTCGTTTCATTGACCGTAAAACATATTCAGTGGTGCAAATTTCATCTTCGTTTTTCGCCTCACATCATGAATTGCCAACGTGTTGTACATTTCATGGCAGATTTCTCTCTCTCTGCAGCAGTGTTTTACTGCGTTAAATTGCTATTTACTGTAGCACTACGCATTTCTTTCTTGCTTTTAGAACCCAATATAGAACTACCAGATGTATTCTTTTTCATTGGCACTGTATATAGAAGTATTCCACAGAAATTAAGAACATTCTATTTGTTTGAAGAAAGTAAATCTCTATATATAAGAATGTTGTTCGATTTGTGTGTGTTTGAAAATCTCAAAAAGTTCTTCACCGATTGAGCTCCAAATTTGCCACAACGTTGCACTGTAACAAGGCAAGGTCCTTAGATACCTATTTGTTTAATATACTAGCTTATATGCCCGTACTACGCAACGGTTGTTAAAGAGGGACCTGTGTATATGATGGTTTTTTAGGTCAGCAAAAACAGAATCCTTGTTGGATCGCTCTGTCAATGAACTCAGTTCTCCTAGCCAAGATGTCAAATTTAAGTAGAAGCCATTGTCGAAAACGATGACTGTTCATAAAGTTTTTCATACAAAAATTGAAATTAATTTTAGTCCGTACCCCGGAACGATGTAAATTCAATGTTAGGTTGTATTAATAAAGTTAAGACTTCGGTGTGTAATTGTCTGTTTGGCGTAAATTTTTGAAAACACTTCTATCGTTGAGGTGAGAAATAGTAATAATAATAATAACAGCGTCATCTATCCTTTGCTTTTTAGCCCCCATGAAAGCTCGTTTAGTACTTTTGGATACTGGCCTTTGTAGATAGATAGTGATTGCTTTTAGAAAAATATTTAAATTATGATCAAATGAAATGAAATGAATCGTGTATCCAACCGCACGATATGCTCAAGCTACGGCTGAAGATCCTACGAAAATTCATCAAGTACTTTTGGAGATAAACGTGTTCTAAGAGACAGACAGACATAACGGTCGTAGATACAGAACTTTAAATTACGATATCATTTTTTTCCTGGCCCCCCCTTTTATGAAACGAAGTTTCCCCTTGTAAATCCGTCAAGTACTTTAGGAGATTAGAGATTTGCAATAGATAGCTGTACACCAATGCTTCGCAACGGATATTAAAGAAAGGATACAATCACTTGTAGAGAACTACACCATAGTTATGAGCATAAAAAAAGCAGCACTGCCTTCTATTAGTTATTTGGAGTACCTCGTAACTAACAGGGCCTCTATTTTTTCTTTACTGTACTAAACCGTTTTCTAGACGTTTCTAAGGAGAAGGGACTCAACATCTAATAAGCATGCACCGAAATCAGAAAGGAAACTACATAAATTCAATTTTCCTTGCAAAGAATTCTTATTAAATGTAAACATCAGTAGACGCGAAGGGACGTCGTTACTTATTAAATTCAAATGATACCTGTCGAAACATGCACTTATTTTCTTTCCATGACATTGCAAAGCAAGTGGGATACAGCTGGGTTAAATTTTACTTGCAGTGGCAGTGGTTTAGTTCGCTATCGTTGATAACAAACTATTCGCTTTAGGAGGATTATTAATTTACTCATCAGAACAACATAACTTATTTATTTCGTCGTGAACATAAAAAAAGGACATTGAACGGCCGTTGCCAACATCAGCACACTACGCCAATGCCATAAGTAAAATTGTACCCCTTGTTGTAGTGTATTACACCACAGTTATGAGAATGAAAAAACGAAACATTGGCATCTGTTATTTGGTGTGCTACGTAACTAACATCTCCTCAATTTGTCCTTTCCTGTACTATGGCGTTTTCTACGCGTTCCTAACATAACGAACTCAAAATCTAATGGGGATAGGCCTACACCGAAATCAGCAAACTACATAATTTCGATTTTCCTTGCAAAGAATTCTTATGTAAATATTTCAAAGAATTCACATGGAGGTAATTTTGGAACTGGCAATGCAATTTTACCACTTGAGCAGCATATACTTATATATGACTTACGAACTTTCCATCACAGACATACATTAACATATGTCTACAGTCTGTGTATTGCCTGTATAGTTAATGTATCTGTGTTTTCCTTTGAATCTATCTCGATTTAAGAATTATACAGAACCGTATTTTCACATGTACGATACACTTCCTAAGTCTCGGAATACGTAGCTTTTCCTAAAAGTATTCGGTACAACTGCATTTAATGCGGCCCGGCTACTACTCGCTAAGTGGCGTAAAGAGAATTCCTCTCATTCCCTGTCAATCGGTTTGCTGTTCCTGCTCTATGGTTGGCAAGTTCTCGATGTGCCCTTGTCCGTTTAGTAAATTAGTAATCTTCTCATTCCTTGTGAATCGGCACACGTGACACCACCTAGCGAGCGCTAGCCGGGCCGCATTAAATGCAGTTCAACCACTTATTTATTGCTCTAGAAAAGCTAATATAAAGAATACAAACACAGCTGTTAATTACTCACCGAACTGAATGGTATTAATCTGTTAGTAACGCGATACTGTCAGCTAAACCAAAGTAACCTATGACTTATGAACTTTCCGTCACAGACATACATTAACGTATGTCTATAGTCTGTGTATTGCAGTGAGCTCAGAGATAATATGGAGATGGTACTATACCTTTGTTGCTACAGAAATTGGAAACCATTGGAATCCCAACACGAATGATTTATGGCATTAGCACTTTCTACGCTGAAAGAAGCATATGGGTTCGTTTTCAGAATAAATTAATTGGACTACGTCGACTCACAACAGGTCTTCCACAAGGATGTATCCTAAGCCCCATGCTCTTTGCAGTCTATACCAATGACCTGGAGAGAATGATCCCTTCTCCAGTCAAAATTCTTCAGTATGCAGATGATATTTGTTTGTATGTGTCAGCCAGTGGGTTGGATCAGGCTGTATATGACCTATCAAAAGCAATGGGCATAGTGGACCAAACACTTCATAGCTATGGCTTACATATTTCACTAGAAAAATCGGTAATAGTTCCTTCCACAACTGAAGCTATCCCAAGTTGCTTGAATAGTGTAAGACTATCTTGTTACAAAATACCACTGAAATCACAGGCTAGATTTCTTGGCGTTCTTTTCGATTCTAGACTGAGTTGGGTGCCACATATTCGAACAGTTGTCAGCACATGTGAAAAAGCATTGAACCTTATTAGATCGGTGTCAAGGGTCTGGTGGGGAGCTCATCCCAACGTGCTCATTACCCTATATCACGCGTTGATACGATCCCGTATAGATTACGGGTGCACAGTCTATCACAATACTGCTAACAAGCACCTAGCGTTGTTGGATAAATTGCAGTACAACGGCCTACGCATCTGTCTTGGATCTATGACTTCTTCCCCCACTAATGCACTCCTCGTGAAAGCATCAGAAATGCCCCTACATATTCGACGAACAATGTTGTGTGATCGTTATATTTTACAAAGAATGTCAAATACTAACCACCCACTGCCACACTCACCCACCGCCACACACCGAAACCAAAACACCACAGTGCACACCGCGAACCTAAAGGCTACACTCATGCAAAACCGCCATTGGTCTACAATGAATAATTTTGGCTACCAAGTGCAATATACGGACACCCGTCCCACGTTTCATTTTTATATATGTATACTAGCTAAATTCCCGCTGCTTCGCAGGCGTAGACTGGATGGTCTGCATTGGTTGTTTCTACTTCTAAATATAAATTTTCATAGATTTAGCTTTAAATATGCTTTCCTAATCAAGTATTTTGATACAACTTGCCACTCCCTATTGCACCACTGCTGGCAGAATTCAAAACATCCCGAAACGCATTAAAAAAATTATAACCATGGTTTTAAACCAAAATTTTCACATTTCTAGCATCAAAATAGTCTTAGTCGCACCCTTAAAAATCTTTTCCTTATATCACCTGCTTAATGATTGAATTTCCAATAATATCGAGAGACGTGTTTTTAAAATTCCAATAAAAAATCTATATCCGAAGTTTTTTATTTCTTCTTCAAAATTGCCTTAATAGCAACGTATTTTCAAAAACCCGTTCATCCACTATTTAACCTCCTTGGGGATGGGAATATCGATAAATCGCTGATTCCTACAGTGTAAGATAATGTCTACAAATTTCAAGTTTCTATCGTCTGTAGGTTCACTTTTCAGCGCCGTTTTTCTGTCTTTTAGAAACGGATCGAGAACGGTAAATTTCTTTCTTACGCTTTGGCATCTTCTTGGTAGTTTTACTTTTCAAACTGCAATATGCACTTATTTTTCTTTATTCGTAACCTCGCTGGAGGAAAACAACAGAAGAACGTGCATCACGTTTCGCTGTATATAAACTTTTTGCTATTATAGTCTCAAAAGTCATCGCTGGTCTTCAATGGGAATTTTGTATAAGCTGACGACTTTCAAATACTATATCATCCACCCTCTTATAGCTACCAACACGGAACTGCTAATCCAGTTGTATTTTGACCCTAAGCACTAGAGTTGTCTTTCCAGTGTTTATATTGAGAACACTGATGTAGTTAATGCTCAGTTAATGTATATGTGTTTCCCAATGTTTTATCTTTGAGTCTTTTTATCTTTGAGCATCTGTTGATCGTCGTATTGCTCCACATTTTACGGAGTTTTGTTCGCCACACTTACCCACCGCCACACACCGCGACCAAAACACCATAGTGCACACCTAAAGGCTATTCTCATGCATAACCACCATTGGTCTGCAGTGAATAATTTTGGCTACCAAGTGAAATATACGGACACACGTCCCACGTACCATTTTTATATATTTATATTATTGATTACTCATAAACTGAAGATTAGTTGGGTGGATCGCGTAACTCATGAGGACGTATTGAACATAATTGGGGAGAAAAGGAATTTCTGGCATGCCTTGACTAAAAGAAGGGATCGATTGGTAGGACACATTCTTAGACATCAAGGTATTGTGAATTTAGCGTTGGAGGGAAGTGTGTGTGGTAAAAACCGCAGAGGAAGACCAAGAGATGGATACATTAAGCAGATTCAGACAGATGTAGGTTGCCGTTCTTATGTGGAGTTGAATAGGCTTGCTCAGAATAGGGAATTGTGGAGAGCTGCATCGAACCAGTCTGCGGACTGAAGACCACAACCACAACAACCACAAACTATATACATGGCACTTTTGCTATTTTTGGCCTCAACGTTTCCACATTATAAAATTTATATAAATTCGTATGTGATATATATTTAAATAATAGGTATGTAAAAATATCTGCGTAATCCAGTAGTACGTTGTGTCAATATTTCAAAGCATTCGGTCAAGATCTTTCGGAGATATAAGATTTTGAACAACAGATTAAACATGGTTCTAAGTTAGATTTCTAAGACCAGATACAGGAAGGGTAGGCAATGACAAACAGGGGAGGGGAGATATACACGTACTTTTCTTTTTTTGTATCCCAGACTTCAAATACCAATTTTTGTAGTCCAGTCCGCAAAACTAGCTTAATAGCAGCATATTTCAAAAATATTTTCATCCCCTATTTAACCGCCTTATAGGGTCATTTTCAGCTGAAAGACGCGTTTTTTAAATTCTATTCAAGAATCCGTATACCAATTTATGTACGTCTAGCATCAAAATTGATTGGATAACAGCGTATTTTCAAAATATTTTTCATCCCATATTTAACCCCCTTATGGACGGAATATCGAGAAATCGTTTCTTGCCGGCCGCGGTGGCCGAGGGGACTGAGGCGCTCCAGTCACGGCCTGCACGGCCACTACCTTCGGGGGTTCGAATCCCCCCCCTCGGGCATGGATATTTGTGCCGTCCTTAGTCTTAGCTAGTTCATAAGTAGTTTGTAAGCTTAGGGACTGATGACCCCGTAGTCAAGTCCCATAAGTTCTACAAACATTTGAATTTGAAATCGCTTCTTAAACAGTGTAAGATGAACACCCTCTCCAAATTTCAAGTTTTCATCATCATTGGTTTTGGATGGACGATGATGAGTTACTCGGAACATTGCCTCTTATCTCTATCTATAAAAATATTGTGTTGGTTTGTGTGTGTTCGAAAATTTCAAAAAGTTCTTCACCGATCGAGCTCCAAATCTGCCTCAACGTTGCACTGTAACACGTGAAGGTTCTTAGACACCTATTTGTGTAATATATTACTCATAGCCTATATCCACTTTGTAAAATTTATTTAAATTCGTATGTGATATAAATTTAAATAATAGGTATGTAAAAATATCTGCGTAATCCAGTAGTACATTGTATCAGTGTTTGTAAGCTTTCAGCAGTGAGTTTGGTGTCCAGGATTGTGAGATATTAATTCACACAGTAATGCGGCCTGTGCCGTTAATTACGAAAACAGTTGAACACTAGGATATATATACCCACCCTTAGACTGAGTCATAAAAAAGCTTTTGCAGATAAAATTGAGTCTGCCGTTGAGGCATTACATCCTAGCATCAAAACGCGCCTCAGTCTATCTAGATTAGGATCGTCGAGCAAGGTGTGAACCACTGTCAGAGGGAACCACCGCGACACTGATGAAGGTCTTCACGACGTAGGAGATGACCCTGAGTCAGCCAAGTATGGCCGACGACAAGTCGGAAAAGGGGAACAGTCTTTGGGATGGGCCCGCGTGCAGGAACTCCATGCACTCGCAGTAATTTCTGTGTCAGGGCCAGGTTGAGCCATTCAGATATCCAAATCCGGAAAACTTTGCGCCGTAATATCGAACGGAGAGCAGTTACCGGTAGACCAATCACCAGAATCGGTTTACTGGTAGCCTGCTTCCCCCCTATCCCCCCCCCCCCCAATTCATTTCCAGGGTTTTCGATCTGTTCTGGGGTCTAGACTAATACTACAGAACGAACCGATCGTTTAAGGGCATCAACGGATTCCTGCAATACCAAAGGATGGTGACGGTAGCACTGGTCGATAGTTTTGAAGCTGCTGAAGGAGTCACTACAGAGAAGCTACGTGTGTCGAAGTCTACGTACAGAAATCAGTTGCTGTGCTTTAGTCTCGTCGAAGCTAAGAAATGACCGATTTCATTCTTTCTCGGAAAATCGAAAGGAAGAGCTGAAAATTCGAAAACGTGGAAATTGGTAATTTCGAATTGGTATCTCCACTTCGGGTTAGATTAATATTTTAAGAACTTACATACCGTTCATACGATTGCGGTAAAATTTTGAACACTGTACTTAAAAACAAGAGGAACGGCCGAGTATGGTGCACTGTGAAGCGTATTTTGACAGTACTCTACAGTTGTACTCCGTTGATGAAATTTTGCACACCTGACTTCAAAACAAGAGACACATCACTGTATACATAAGATTTCGTACGGTGCATGGCGGAGGGTACCTTATTCAAGTCTTCAACACCGTTTGAACGATGACCATGAAATTTGGAAGTTACGTGTAACCGGCTTCAACTGATCTCGCAGTCATCATCAGATCTATAAAAGGAGAAGATCAATCAACGTACCTGCCACCCAGGAGCGTTCAAAGTCACAGCTTATACATTTAATTTTTGATATATACGTACCTGTGGAACTGTGGCGTATCTAATCATACGAATAATGTATAGCCCCACCACAGTTAGATACTACTGTCGTTGATAACGTGCTAGTGACATCACTAACCATGAATGTCACTTAGCGGTCTGTATGGTAACCTGCTTTCCGTAAGTTTAACGTCAGACCGATCAGTTGGGTTTAATGTGATGTGAGAAGCGCGTCGACGGCCTTTTATTTTATGGGGACCATGTTTGGTTTTTTATTATGTGACTATGCAGTTTTGTGTGTTTGACAACCCCACGGAACCGCGTATAGACGGAGCTACACATTGTTGGTATGATTAGATACACCATAGTTCCACATGTATGTAGATACCAAAAATAAAATGTATAAGCAGTAATTTTTAACGTTCGTGGGTAGTAATTGGCAGGTACGTTCATTGATTTCTTTCATAGATCTGATGCTGACTGCGCGATCAGTTGAAACCGGTCATGTGGTAAATAAGCGATCTTGGCAAAACAGTAAAAAAGGTTACACAGGAAAGGACATCGCATCCAGCAACATGTGTAAATTGTTTAGATACATATAATTTTTAACATACAGTGGAGGGAACAGACGATTAGAGAGAGGAGCAGGAAGAGATTTTCAGACAACAGGGGAGGTAATGACAGAGAGGTGAAAGGGTGGATAGAGAGAGAGAGATGAGGAGGAGGATAAGGAAGAAGAGGATGTGGTTGAGGCGGTGGAGAAGGAAGATGCACACATAGGTAGATAGGGAGAGACAGAGAGATAGAGACGGAGAGAGATACTGAGAAAGAGAGGAGAAAGGACAGAGGAGGAGAATATATGGACTAGCTAAGTACTGGAAAGATCAATATTCAAGAAACGCCGGTTTTCAGCTACCCAAAAGAGAGAGAGGACACAGAGGAAGATTATAAATGGACTTAGATGGGGGAACAGATATTAAGGGAAAGAGTGGAGGATGTATATCAAATTACCATGCATATTATACAGTTCTGATGCATCGACAGGTTCTCTAGTATGGAATAAATATTTATTTTTGACCAATGTTTCTTTCATTGTAATAGATTATAAGAGCCACTACCACCTGTTTCAAATTGACCCATAAACTTAGCGGGTGCAGCTGCATCCATAGATCAACTATAGTCTCATCAAACGATGCCCATTCTCGTAAAATACTCTCCACTCCATTATGCGCCTGCAGGTACAGCAACTAATAAAATTGTTTAGCAAAGAAAGACAGTCGTGGTTGCAACTTTTTTATTCATTATTAACGCGTTTAACCCTTGTGGGGCATCCTCAGAAATTCTTAAAATAACACATCTTATGAGTAGCACTAAAATAATTGCTAGCCACAATCTGGCAGCGTCAAATCATTAAAAAGGATATGTTTGACAAAACCCGTCATAATCCTATAACAGAACAGCAGCGGCGGCCACGATTGTGCAAAGATCGGAGCACAAGTACACTCCTGGTCAACATGCCGATGTTTTCAATACTACGTCAACATTGCCGCCGGCCAGCTTGCTGCTGAGTCATCCGATGTGTTATTTTATCCGATGTGTTATTTAAAGAATTTCTGAGGATGCCCCACAAGAGTGACATGCTTTAATCATGAATAAAAAAGTTGCTCCAAAATTTCAGATGTTTGTGAATCTATGGGACTCTACTGTTGGGTTATTGTCCCCTAGCTTACAAACTACTTAAACTAAGGTAAACTAACCTAAGGACAAAACACAAACATCCATGCCCCAGGGGGGAATCGAACCCCCGACAGCGGACGGCCTAAAAAAGTTGCAAGCACGACTATCTTTCATTGCTAAATATACCCATTCTGTTTCCCCCGTCATTCTCCGTACCTTTTCGTTGCGTCCTATGGCGTGCCTGCACGGAATTGGACGAGTGACTGGAACCTAGTGACGAAAAAATGTTCAAATGTTTGTAAATCTATCGGACCAAACTGCGTGGTCATCAGTCCGTAGCTTACAAACTACTTAAACTAAGGTAAACTAACCTAAGGACAAACACAAACATCCATGCCCCAGGGGGGAATCGAACCCCCGACAGCGGACGGCCTAAAAAAGTTGCAAGCACGACTATCTTTCATTGCTAAATATACCCATTCTGTTTCCCCCGTCATTCTCCGTACCTTTTCGTTGCGTCCTATGGCGTGCCTGCACGGAATTGGACGAGTGACTGGAACCTAGTGACGAAAAAATGTTCAAATGTTTGTAAATCTATCGGACCAAACTGCGTGGTCATCAGTCCGTAGCTTACAAACTACTTAAACTAAGGTAAACTAACCTAAGGACAAACACAAACATCCATGCCCCAGGGGGGAATCGAACCCCCGGCAGCGGACGGCCTAAAAAAGTTGCAAGCACGACTATCTTTCATTGCTAAATATACCCATTCTGTTTCCCCCGTCATTCTCCGTACCTTTTCGTTGCGTCCTATGGCGTGCCTGCACGGAATTGGACGAGTGACTGGAACCTAGTGACGAAAAAATGTTCAAATGTTTGTAAATCTATCGGACCAAACTGCGTGGTCATCAGTCCGTAGCTTACAAACTACTTAAACTAAGGTAAACTAACCTAAGGACAAACACAAACATCCATGCCCCAGGGGGGAATCGAACCCCCGACAGCGGACGGCCTAAAAAAGTTGCAAGCACGACTATCTTTCATTGCTAAATATACCCATTCTGTTTCCCCCGTCATTCTCCGTACCTTTTCGTTGCGTCCTATGGCGTGCCTGCACGGAATTGGACGAGTGACTGGAACCTAGTGACGAAAAAATGTTCAAATGTTTGTAAATCTATCGGACCAAACTGCGTGGTCATCAGTCCGTAGCTTACAAACTACTTAAACTAAGGTAAACTAACCTAAGGACAAACACAAACATCCATGCCCCAGGGGGGAATCGAACCCCCGACAGCGGACGGCCTAAAAAAGTTGCAAGCACGACTATCTTTCATTGCTAAATATACCCATTCTGTTTCCCCCGTCATTCTCCGTACCTTTTCGTTGCGTCCTATGGCGTGCCTGCACGGAATTGGACGAGTGACTGGAACCTAGTGACGAAAAAATGTTCAAATGTTTGTAAATCTATCGGACCAAACTGCGTGGTCATCAGTCCGTAGCTTACAAACTACTTAAACTAAGGTAAACTAACCTAAGGACAAACACAAACATCCATGCCCCAGGGGGGAATCGAACCCCCGACAGCGGACGGCCTAAAAAAGTTGCAAGCACGACTATCTTTCATTGCTAAATATACCCATTCTGTTTCCCCCGTCATTCTCCGTACCTTTTCGTTGCGTCCTATGGCGTGCCTGCACGGAATTGGACGAGTGACTGGAACCTAGTGACGAAAAAATGTTCAAATGTTTGTAAATCTATCGGACCGAACTGCGTGGTCATCAGTCCGTAGCTTACAAACTACTTAAACTAAGGTAAACTAACCTAAGGACAAACACAAACATCCATGCCCCAGGGGGGAATCGAACCCCCGACAGCGGACGGCCTAAAAAAGTTGCAAGCACGACTATCTTTCATTGCTAAATATACCCATTCTGTTTCCCCCGTCATTCTCCGTACCTTTTCGTTGCGTCCTATGGCGTGCCTGCACGGAATTGGACGAGTGACTGGAACCTAGTGACGAAAAAATGTTCAAATGTTTGTAAATCTATCGGACCAAACTGCGTGGTCATCAGTCCGTAGCTTACAAACTACTTAAACTAAGGTAAACTAACCTAAGGACAAACACAAACATCCATGCCCCAGGGGGGAATCGAACCCCCGACAGCGGACGGCCTAAAAAAGTTGCAAGCACGACTATCTTTCATTGCTAAATATACCCATTCTGTTTCCCCCGTCATTCTCCGTACCTTTTCGTTGCGTCCTATGGCGTGCCTGCACGGAATTGGACGAGTGACTGGAACCTAGTGACGAAAAAATGTTCAAATGTTTGTAAATCTATCGGACCAAACTGCGTGGTCATCAGTCCGTAGCTTACAAACTACTTAAACTAAGGTAAACTAACCTAAGGACAAACACAAACATCCATGCCCCAGGGGGGAATCGAACCCCCGACAGCGGACGGCCTAAAAAAGTTGCAAGCACGACTATCTTTCATTGCTAAATATACCCATTCTGTTTCCCCCGTCATTCTCCGTACCTTTTCGTTGCGTCCTATGGCGTGCCTGCACGGAATTGGACGAGTGACTGGAACCTAGTGACGAAAAAATGTTCAAATGTTTGTAAATCTATCGGACCAAACTGCGTGGTCATCAGTCCGTAGCTTACAAACTACTTAAACTAAGGTAAACTAACCTAAGGACAAACACAAACATCCATGCCCCAGGGGGGAATCGAACCCCCGACAGCGGACGGCCTAAAAAAGTTGCAAGCACGACTATCTTTCATTGCTAAATATACCCATTCTGTTTCCCCCGTCATTCTCCGTACCTTTTCGTTGCGTCCTATGGCGTGCCTGCACGGAATTGGACGAGTGACTGGAACCTAGTGACGAAAAAATGTTCAAATGTTTGTAAATCTATCGGACCAAACTGCGTGGTCATCAGTCCGTAGCTTACAAACTACTTAAACTAAGGTAAACTAACCTAAGGACAAACACAAACATCCATGCCCCAGGGGGGAATCGAACCCCCGGCAGCGGACGGCCTAAAAAAGTTGCAAGCACGACTATCTTTCATTGCTAAATATACCCATTCTGTTTCCCCCGTCATTCTCCGTACCTTTTCGTTGCGTCCTATGGCGTGCCTGCACGGAATTGGACGAGTGACTGGAACCTAGTGACGAAAAAATGTTCAAATGTTTGTAAATCTATCGGACCAAACTGCGTGGTCATCAGTCCGTAGCTTACAAACTACTTAAACTAAGGTAAACTAACCTAAGGACAAACACAAACATCCATGCCCCAGGGGGGAATCGAACCCCCGGCAGCGGACGGCCTAAAAAAGTTGCAAGCACGACTATCTTTCATTGCTAAATATACCCATTCTGTTTCCCCCGTCATTCTCCGTACCTTTTCGTTGCGTCCTATGGCGTGCCTGCACGGAATTGGACGAGTGACTGGAACCTAGTGACGAAAAAATGTTCAAATGTTTGTAAATCTATCGGACCAAACTGCGTGGTCATCAGTCCGTAGCTTACAAACTACTTAAACTAAGGTAAACTAACCTAAGGACAAACACAAACATCCATGCCCCAGGGGGGAATCGAACCCCCGACAGCGGACGGCCTAAAAAAGTTGCAAGCACGACTATCTTTCATTGCTAAATATACCCATTCTGTTTCCCCCGTCATTCTCCGTACCTTTTCGTTGCGTCCTATGGCGTGCCTGCACGGAATTGGACGAGTGACTGGATCCTAGTGACGAAAAAATGTTCAAATGTTTGTAAATCTATCGGACCAAACTGCGTGGTCATCAGTCCGTAGCTTACAAACTACTTAAACTAAGGTAAACTAACCTAAGGACAAACACAAACATCCATGCCCCAGGGGGGAATCGAACCCCCGACAGCGGACGGCCTAAAAAAGTTGCAAGCACGACTATCTTTCATTGCTAAATATACCCATTCTGTTTCCCCCGTCATTCTCCGTACCTTTTCGTTGCGTCCTATGGCGTGCCTGCACGGAATTGGACGAGTGACTGGAACCTAGTGACGAAAAAATGTTCAAATGTTTGTAAATCTATCGGACCAAACTGCGTGGTCATCAGTCCGTAGCTTACAAACTACTTAAACTAAGGTAAACTAACCTAAGGACAAACACAAACATCCATGCCCCAGGGGGGAATCGAACCCCCGACAGCGGACGGCCTAAAAAAGTTGCAAGCACGACTATCTTTCATTGCTAAATATACCCATTCTGTTTCCCCCGTCATTCTCCGTACCTTTTCGTTGCGTCCTATGGCGTGCCTGCACGGAATTGGACGAGTGACTGGAACCTAGTGACGAAAAAATGTTCAAATGTTTGTAAATCTATCGGACCAAACTGCGTGGTCATCAGTCCGTAGCTTACAAACTACTTAAACTAAGGTAAACTAACCTAAGGACAAACACAAACATCCATGCCCCAGGGGGGAATCGAACCCCCGACAGCGGACGGCCTAAAAAAGTTGCAAGCACGACTATCTTTCATTGCTAAATATACCCATTCTGTTTCCCCCGTCATTCTCCGTACCTTTTCGTTGCGTCCTATGGCGTGCCTGCACGGAATTGGACGAGTGACTGGAACCTAGTGACGAAAAAATGTTCAAATGTTTGTAAATCTATCGGACCAAACTGCGTGGTCATCAGTCCGTAGCTTACAAACTACTTAAACTAAGGTAAACTAACCTAAGGACAAACACAAACATCCATGCCCCAGGGGGGAATCGAACCCCCGACAGCGGACGGCCTAAAAAAGTTGCAAGCACGACTATCTTTCATTGCTAAATATACCCATTCTGTTTCCCCCGTCATTCTCCGTACCTTTTCGTTGCGTCCTATGGCGTGCCTGCACGGAATTGGACGAGTGACTGGAACCTAGTGACGAAAAAATGTTCAAATGTTTGTAAATCTATCGGACCAAACTGCGTGGTCATCAGTCCGTAGCTTACAAACTACTTAAACTAAGGTAAACTAACCTAAGGACAAACACAAACATCCATGCCCCAGGGGGGAATCGAACCCCCGACAGCGGACGGCCTAAAAAAGTTGCAAGCACGACTATCTTTCATTGCTAAATATACCCATTCTGTTTCCCCCGTCATTCTCCGTACCTTTTCGTTGCGTCCTATGGCGTGCCTGCACGGAATTGGACGAGTGACTGGAACCTAGTGACGAAAAAATGTTCAAATGTTTGTAAATCTATCGGACCAAACTGCGTGGTCATCAGTCCGTAGCTTACAAACTACTTAAACTAAGGTAAACTAACCTAAGGACAAACACAAACATCCATGCCCCAGGGGGGAATCGAACCCCCGGCAGCGGACGGCCTAAAAAAGTTGCAAGCACGACTATCTTTCATTGCTAAATATACCCATTCTGTTTCCCCCGTCATTCTCCGTACCTTTTCGTTGCGTCCTATGGCGTGCCTGCACGGAATTGGACGAGTGACTGGAACCTAGTGACGAAAAAATGTTCAAATGTTTGTAAATCTATCGGACCAAACTGCGTGGTCATCAGTCCGTAGCTTACAAACTACTTAAACTAAGGTAAACTAACCTAAGGACAAACACAAACATCCATGCCCCAGGGGGGAATCGAACCCCCGACAGCGGACGGCCTAAAAAAGTTGCAAGCACGACTATCTTTCATTGCTAAATATACCCATTCTGTTTCCCCCGTCATTCTCCGTACCTTTTCGTTGCGTCCTATGGCGTGCCTGCACGGAATTGGACGAGTGACTGGAACCTAGTGACGAAAAAATGTTCAAATGTTTGTAAATCTATCGGACCAAACTGCGTGGTCATCAGTCCGTAGCTTACAAACTACTTAAACTAAGGTAAACTAACCTAAGGACAAACACAAACATCCATGCCCCAGGGGGGAATCGAACCCCCGGCAGCGGACGGCCTAAAAAAGTTGCAAGCACGACTATCTTTCATTGCTAAATATACCCATTCTGTTTCCCCCGTCATTCTCCGTACCTTTTCGTTGCGTCCTATGGCGTGCCTGCACGGAATTGGACGAGTGACTGGAACCTAGTGACGAAAAAATGTTCAAATGTTTGTAAATCTATCGGACCAAACTGCGTGGTCATCAGTCCGTAGCTTACAAACTACTTAAACTAAGGTAAACTAACCTAAGGACAAACACAAACATCCATGCCCCAGGGGGGAATCGAACCCCCGACAGCGGACGGCCTAAAAAAGTTGCAAGCACGACTATCTTTCATTGCTAAATATACCCATTCTGTTTCCCCCGTCATTCTCCGTACCTTTTCGTTGCGTCCTATGGCGTGCCTGCACGGAATTGGACGAGTGACTGGAACCTAGTGACGAAAAAATGTTCAAATGTTTGTAAATCTATCGGACCAAACTGCGTGGTCATCAGTCCGTAGCTTACAAACTACTTAAACTAAGGTAAACTAACCTAAGGACAAACACAAACATCCATGCCCCAGGGGGGAATCGAACCCCCGACAGCGGACGGCCTAAAAAAGTTGCAAGCACGACTATCTTTCATTGCTAAATATACCCATTCTGTTTCCCCCGTCATTCTCCGTACCTTTTCGTTGCGTCCTATGGCGTGCCTGCACGGAATTGGACGAGTGACTGGAACCTAGTGACGAAAAAATGTTCAAATGTTTGTAAATCTATCGGACCAAACTGCGTGGTCATCAGTCCGTAGCTTACAAACTACTTAAACTAAGGTAAACTAACCTAAGGACAAACACAAACATCCATGCCCCAGGGGGGAATCGAACCCCCGGCAGCGGACGGCCTAAAAAAGTTGCAAGCACGACTATCTTTCATTGCTAAATATACCCATTCTGTTTCCCCCGTCATTCTCCGTACCTTTTCGTTGCGTCCTATGGCGTGCCTGCACGGAACTGGACGAGTGACTGGAACCTAGTGACGAAAAAATGTTCAAATGTTTGTAAATCTATCGGACCAAACTGCGTGGTCATCAGTCCGTAGCTTACAAACTACTTAAACTAAGGTAAACTAACCTAAGGACAAACACAAACATCCATGCCCCAGGGGGGAATCGAACCCCCGGCAGCGGACGGCCTAAAAAAGTTGCAAGCACGACTATCTTTCATTGCTAAATATACCCATTCTGTTTCCCCCGTCATTCTCCGTACCTTTTCGTTGCGTCCTATGGCGTGCCTGCACGGAATTGGACGAGTGACTGGAACCTAGTGACGAAAAAATGTTCAAATGTTTGTAAATCTATCGGACCAAACTGCGTGGTCATCAGTCCGTAGCTTACAAACTACTTAAACTAAGGTAAACTAACCTAAGGACAAACACAAATATCCATGCCCCAGGGGGGAATCGAACCCCCGACAGCGGACGGCCTAAAAAAGTTGCAAGCACGACTATCTTTCATTGCTAAATATACCCATTCTGTTTCCCCCGTCATTCTCCGTACCTTTTCGTTGCGTCCTATGGCGTGCCAGCACGGAATTGGACGAGTGACTGGAACCTAGTGACGAAAAAATGTTCAAATGTTTGTAAATCTATCGGACCAAACTGCGTGGTCATCAGTCCGTAGCTTACAAACTACTTAAACTAAGGTAAACTAACCTAAGGACAAACACAAACATCCATGCCCCAGGGGGGAATCGAACCCCCGACAGCGGACGGCCTAAAAAAGTTGCAAGCACGACTATCTTTCATTGCTAAATATACCCATTCTGTTTCCCCCGTCATTCTCCGTACCTTTTCGTTGCGTCCTATGGCGTGCCTGCACGGAATTGGACGAGTGACTGGAACCTAGTGACGAAAAAATGTTCAAATGTTTGTAAATCTATCGGACCAAACTGCGTGGTCATCAGTCCGTAGCTTACAAACTACTTAAACTAAGGTAAACTAACCTAAGGACAAACACAAACATCCATGCCCCAGGGGGGAATCGAACCCCCGACAGCGGACGGCCTAAAAAAGTTGCAAGCACGACTATCTTTCATTGCTAAATATACCCATTCTGTTTCCCCCGTCATTCTCCGTACCTTTTCGTTGCGTCCTATGGCGTGCCTGCACGGAATTGGACGAGTGACTGGAACCTAGTGACGAAAAAATGTTCAAATGTTTGTAAATCTATCGGACCAAACTGCGTGGTCATCAGTCCGTAGCTTACAAACTACTTAAACTAAGGTAAACTAACCTAAGGACAAACACAAACATCCATGCTCCAGGGGGGAATCGAACCCCCGACAGCGGACGGTCTAAAAAAGTTGCAAGCACGACTATCTCTCATTGCTAAATATACCCATTCTGTTTCCCCCGTCATTCTCCGTACCTTTTCGTTGCGTCCTATGGCGTGCCTGCACGGAATTGGACGAGTGACTGGAACCTAGTGACGAAAAAATGTTCAAATGTTTGTAAATCTATCGGACCAAACTGCGTGGTCATCAGTCCGTAGCTTACAAACTACTTAAACTAAGGTAAACTAACCTAAGGACAAACACAAACATCCATGCCCCAGGGGGGAATCGAACCCCCGACAGCGGACGGCCTAAAAAAGTTGCAAGCACGACTATCTTTCATTGCTAAATATACCCATTCTGTTTCCCCCGTCATTCTCCGTACCTTTTCGTTGCGTCCTATGGCGTGCCTGCACGGAATTGGACGAGTGACTGGAACCTAGTGACGAAAAAATGTTCAAATGTTTGTAAATCTATCGGACCAAACTGCGTGGTCATCAGTCCGTAGCTTACAAACTACTTAAACTAAGGTAAACTAACCTAAGGACAAACACAAACATCCATGCCCCAGGGGGAAATCGAACCCCCGACAGCGGACGGCCTAAAAAAGTTGCAAGCACGACTATCTTTCATTGCTAAATATACCCATTCTGTTTCCCCCGTCATTCTCCGTACCTTTTCGTTGCGTCCTATGGCGTGCCTGCACGGAATTGGACGAGTGACTGGAACCTAGTGACGAAAAAATGTTCAAATGTTTGTAAATCTATCGGACCAAACTGCGTGGTCATCAGTCCGTAGCTTACAAACTACTTAAACTAAGGTAAACTAACCTAAGGACAAACACAAACATCCATGCCCCAGGGGGGAATCGAACCCCCGACAGCGGACGGCCTAAAAAAGTTGCAAGCACGACTATCTTTCATTGCTAAATATACCCATTCTGTTTCCCCCGTCATTCTCCGTACCTTTTCGTTGCGTCCTATGGCGTGCCTGCACGGAATTGGACGAGTGACTGGAACCTAGTGACGAAAAAATGTTCAAATGTTTGTAAATCTATCGGACCAAACTGCGTGGTCATCAGTCCGTAGCTTACAAACTACTTAAACTAAGGTAAACTAACCTAAGGACAAACACAAACATCCATGCCCCAGGGGGGAATCGAACCCCCGACAGCGGACGGCCTAAAAAAGTTGCAAGCACGACTATCTTTCATTGCTAAATATACCCATTCTGTTTCCCCCGTCATTCTCCGTACCTTTTCGTTGCGTCCTATGGCGTGCCTGCACGGAATTGGACGAGTGACTGGAACCTAGTGACGAAAAAATGTTCAAATGTTTGTAAATCTATCGGACCAAACTGCGTGGTCATCAGTCCGTAGCTTACAAACTACTTAAACTAAGGTAAACTAACCTAAGGACAAACACAAACATCCATGCCCCAGGGGGGAATCGAACCCCCGACAGCGGACGGCCTAAAAAAGTTGCAAGCACGACTATCTTTCATTGCTAAATATACCCATTCTGTTTCCCCCGTCATTCTCCGTACCTTTTCGTTGCGTCCTATGGCGTGCCTGCACGGAATTGGACGAGTGACTGGAACCTAGTGACGAAAAAATGTTCAAATGTTTGTAAATCTATCGGACCAAACTGCGTGGTCATCAGTCCGTAGCTTACAAACTACTTAAACTAAGGTAAACTAACCTAAGGACAAACACAAACATCCATGCCCCAGGGGGGAATCGAACCCCCGACAGCGGACGGCCTAAAAAAGTTGCAAGCACGACTATCTTTCATTGCTAAATATACCCATTCTGTTTCCCCCGTCATTCTCCGTACCTTTTCGTTGCGTCCTATGGCGTGCCTGCACGGAATTGGACGAGTGACTGGAACCTAGTGACGAAAAAATGTTCAAATGTTTGTAAATCTATCGGACCAAACTGCGTGGTCATCAGTCCGTAGCTTACAAACTACTTAAACTAAGGTAAACTAACCTAAGGACAAACACAAACATCCATGCCCCAGGGGGGAATCGAACCCCCGACAGCGGACGGCCTAAAAAAGTTGCAAGCACGACTATCTTTCATTGCTAAATATACCCATTCTGTTTCCCCCGTCATTCTCCGTACCTTTTCGTTGCGTCCTATGGCGTGCCTGCACGGAATTGGACGAGTGACTGGAACCTAGTGACGAAAAAATGTTCAAATGTTTGTAAATCTATCGGACCAAACTGCGTGGTCATCAGTCCGTAGCTTACAAACTACTTAAACTAAGGTAAACTAACCTAAGGACAAACACAAACATCCATGCCCCAGGGGGGAATCGAACCCCCGACAGCGGACGGCCTAAAAAAGTTGCAAGCACGACTATCTTTCATTGCTAAATATACCCATTCTGTTTCCCCCGTCATTCTCCGTACCTTTTCGTTGCGTCCTATGGCGTGCCTGCACGGAATTGGACGAGTGACTGGAACCTAGTGACGAAAAAATGTTCAAATGTTTGTAAATCTATCGGACCAAACTGCGTGGTCATCAGTCCGTAGCTTACAAACTACTTAAACTAAGGTAAACTAACCTAAGGACAAACACAAACATCCATGCCCCAGGGGGGAATCGAACCCCCGACAGCGGACGGCCTAAAAAAGTTGCAAGCACGACTATCTTTCATTGCTAAATATACCCATTCTGTTTCCCCCGTCATTCTCCGTACCTTTTCGTTGCGTCCTATGGCGTGCCTGCACGGAATTGGACGAGTGACTGGAACCTAGTGACGAAAAAATGTTCAAATGTTTGTAAATCTATCGGACCAAACTGCGTGGTCATCAGTCCGTAGCTTACAAACTACTTAAACTAAGGTAAACTAACCTAAGGACAAACACAAACATCCATGCCCCAGGGGGGAATCGAACCCCCGACAGCGGACGGCCTAAAAAAGTTGCAAGCACGACTATCTTTCATTGCTAAATATACCCATTCTGTTTCCCCCGTCATTCTCCGTACCTTTTCGTTGCGTCCTATGGCGTGCCTGCACGGAATTGGACGAGTGACTGGAACCTAGTGACGAAAAAATGTTCAAATGTTTGTAAATCTATCGGACCAAACTGCGTGGTCATCAGTCCGTAGCTTACAAACTACTTAAACTAAGGTAAACTAACCTAAGGACAAACACAAACATCCATGCCCCAGGGGGGAATCGAACCCCCGACAGCGGACGGCCTAAAAAAGTTGCAAGCACGACTATCTTTCATTGCTAAATATACCCATTCTGTTTCCCCCGTCATTCTCCGTACCTTTTCGTTGCGTCCTATGGCGTGCCTGCACGGAATTGGACGAGTGACTGGAACCTAGTGACGAAAAAATGTTCAAATGTTTGTAAATCTATCGGACCAAACTGCGTGGTCATCAGTCCGTAGCTTACAAACTACTTAAACTAAGGTAAACTAACCTAAGGACAAACACAAACATCCATGCCCCAGGGGGGAATCGAACCCCCGGCAGCGGACGGCCTAAAAAAGTTGCAAGCACGACTATCTTTCATTGCTAAATATACCCATTCTGTTTCCCCCGTCATTCTCCGTACCTTTTCGTTGCGTCCTATGGCGTGCCTGCACGGAATTGGACGAGTGACTGGAACCTAGTGACGAAAAAATGTTCAAATGTTTGTAAATCTATCGGACCAAACTGCGTGGTCATCAGTCCGTAGCTTACAAACTACTTAAACTAAGGTAAACTAACCTAAGGACAAACACAAACATCCATGCCCCAGGGGGGAATCGAACCCCCGACAGCGGACGGCCTAAAAAAGTTGCAAGCACGACTATCTTTCATTGCTAAATATACCCATTCTGTTTCCCCCGTCATTCTCCGTACCTTTTCGTTGCGTCCTATGGCGTGCCTGCACGGAATTGGACGAGTGACTGGAACCTAGTGACGAAAAAATGTTCAAATGTTTGTAAATCTATCGGACCAAACTGCGTGGTCATCAGTCCGTAGCTTACAAACTACTTAAACTAAGGTAAACTAACCTAAGGACAAACACAAACATCCATGCCCCAGGGGGGAATCGAACCCCCGGCAGCGGACGGCCTAAAAAAGTTGCAAGCACGACTATCTTTCATTGCTAAATATACCCATTCTGTTTCCCCCGTCATTCTCCGTACCTTTTCGTTGCGTCCTATGGCGTGCCTGCACGGAATTGGACGAGTGACTGGAACCTAGTGACGAAAAAATGTTCAAATGTTTGTAAATCTATCGGACCAAACTGCGTGGTCATCAGTCCGTAGCTTACAAACTACTTAAACTAAGGTAAACTAACCTAAGGACAAACACAAACATCCATGCCCCAGGGGGGAATCGAACCCCCGACAGCGGACGGCCTAAAAAAGTTGCAAGCACGACTATCTTTCATTGCTAAATATACCCATTCTGTTTCCCCCGTCATTCTCCGTACCTTTTCGTTGCGTCCTATGGCGTGCCTGCACGGAATTGGACGAGTGACTGGAACCTAGTGACGAAAAAATGTTCAAATGTTTGTAAATCTATCGGACCAAACTGCGTGGTCATCAGTCCGTAGCTTACAAACTACTTAAACTAAGGTAAACTAACCTAAGGACAAACACAAACATCCATGCCCCAGGGGGGAATCGAACCCCCGACAGCGGACGGCCTAAAAAAGTTGCAAGCACGACTATCTTTCATTGCTAAATATACCCATTCTGTTTCCCCCGTCATTCTCCGTACCTTTTCGTTGCGTCCTATGGCGTGCCTGCACGGAATTGGACGAGTGACTGGAACCTAGTGACGAAAAAATGTTCAAATGTTTGTAAATCTATCGGACCAAACTGCGTGGTCATCAGTCCGTAGCTTACAAACTACTTAAACTAAGGTAAACTAACCTAAGGACAAACACAAACATCCATGCCCCAGGGGGGAATCGAACCCCCGGCAGCGGACGGCCTAAAAAAGTTGCAAGCACGACTATCTTTCATTGCTAAATATACCCATTCTGTTTCCCCCGTCATTCTCCGTACCTTTTCGTTGCGTCCTATGGCGTGCCTGCACGGAACTGGACGAGTGACTGGAACCTAGTGACGAAAAAATGTTCAAATGTTTGTAAATCTATCGGACCAAACTGCGTGGTCATCAGTCCGTAGCTTACAAACTACTTAAACTAAGGTAAACTAACCTAAGGACAAACACAAACATCCATGCCCCAGGGGGGAATCGAACCCCCGGCAGCGGACGGCCTAAAAAAGTTGCAAGCACGACTATCTTTCATTGCTAAATATACCCATTCTGTTTCCCCCGTCATTCTCCGTACCTTTTCGTTGCGTCCTATGGCGTGCCTGCACGGAATTGGACGAGTGACTGGAACCTAGTGACGAAAAAATGTTCAAATGTTTGTAAATCTATCGGACCAAACTGCGTGGTCATCAGTCCGTAGCTTACAAACTACTTAAACTAAGGTAAACTAACCTAAGGACAAACACAAATATCCATGCCCCAGGGGGGAATCGAACCCCCGACAGCGGACGGCCTAAAAAAGTTGCAAGCACGACTATCTTTCATTGCTAAATATACCCATTCTGTTTCCCCCGTCATTCTCCGTACCTTTTCGTTGCGTCCTATGGCGTGCCTGCACGGAATTGGACGAGTGACTGGAACCTAGTGACGAAAAAATGTTCAAATGTTTGTAAATCTATCGGACCAAACTGCGTGGTCATCAGTCCGTAGCTTACAAACTACTTAAACTAAGGTAAACTAACCTAAGGACAAACACAAACATCCATGCCCCAGGGGGGAATCGAACCCCCGACAGCGGACGGCCTAAAAAAGTTGCAAGCACGACTATCTTTCATTGCTAAATATACCCATTCTGTTTCCCCCGTCATTCTCCGTACCTTTTCGTTGCGTCCTATGGCGTGCCTGCACGGAATTGGACGAGTGACTGGAACCTAGTGACGAAAAAATGTTCAAATGTTTGTAAATCTATCGGACCAAACTGCGTGGTCATCAGTCCGTAGCTTACAAACTACTTAAACTAAGGTAAACTAACCTAAGGACAAACACAAACATCCATGCCCCAGGGGGGAATCGAACCCCCGACAGCGGACGGCCTAAAAAAGTTGCAAGCACGACTATCTTTCATTGCTAAATATACCCATTCTGTTTCCCCCGTCATTCTCCGTACCTTTTCGTTGCGTCCTATGGCGTGCCTGCACGGAATTGGACGAGTGACTGGAACCTAGTGACGAAAAAATGTTCAAATGTTTGTAAATCTATCGGACCAAACTGCGTGGTCATCAGTCCGTAGCTTACAAACTACTTAAACTAAGGTAAACTAACCTAAGGACAAACACAAACATCCATGCTCCAGGGGGGAATCGAACCCCCGACAGCGGACGGTCTAAAAAAGTTGCAAGCACGACTATCTCTCATTGCTAAATATACCCATTCTGTTTCCCCCGTCATTCTCCGTACCTTTTCGTTGCGTCCTATGGCGTGCCTGCACGGAATTGGACGAGTGACTGGAACCTAGTGACGAAAAAATGTTCAAATGTTTGTAAATCTATCGGACCAAACTGCGTGGTCATCAGTCCGTAGCTTACAAACTACTTAAACTAAGGTAAACTAACCTAAGGACAAACACAAACATCCATGCCCCAGGGGGGAATCGAACCCCCGACAGCGGACGGCCTAAAAAAGTTGCAAGCACGACTATCTTTCATTGCTAAATATACCCATTCTGTTTCCCCCGTCATTCTCCGTACCTTTTCGTTGCGTCCTATGGCGTGCCTGCACGGAATTGGACGAGTGACTGGAACCTAGTGACGAAAAAATGTTCAAATGTTTGTAAATCTATCGGACCAAACTGCGTGGTCATCAGTCCGTAGCTTACAAACTACTTAAACTAAGGTAAACTAACCTAAGGACAAACACAAACATCCATGCCCCAGGGGGAAATCGAACCCCCGACAGCGGACGGCCTAAAAAAGTTGCAAGCACGACTATCTTTCATTGCTAAATATACCCATTCTGTTTCCCCCGTCATTCTCCGTACCTTTTCGTTGCGTCCTATGGCGTGCCTGCACGGAATTGGACGAGTGACTGGAACCTAGTGACGAAAAAATGTTCAAATGTTTGTAAATCTATCGGACCAAACTGCGTGGTCATCAGTCCGTAGCTTACAAACTACTTAAACTAAGGTAAACTAACCTAAGGACAAACACAAACATCCATGCCCCAGGGGGGAATCGAACCCCCGACAGCGGACGGCCTAAAAAAGTTGCAAGCACGACTATCTTTCATTGCTAAATATACCCATTCTGTTTCCCCCGTCATTCTCCGTACCTTTTCGTTGCGTCCTATGGCGTGCCTGCACGGAATTGGACGAGTGACTGGAACCTAGTGACGAAAAAATGTTCAAATGTTTGTAAATCTATCGGACCAAACTGCGTGGTCATCAGTCCGTAGCTTACAAACTACTTAAACTAAGGTAAACTAACCTAAGGACAAACACAAACATCCATGCCCCAGGGGGGAATCGAACCCCCGACAGCGGACGGCCTAAAAAAGTTGCAAGCACGACTATCTTTCATTGCTAAATATACCCATTCTGTTTCCCCCGTCATTCTCCGTACCTTTTCGTTGCGTCCTATGGCGTGCCTGCACGGAATTGGACGAGTGACTGGAACCTAGTGACGAAAAAATGTTCAAATGTTTGTAAATCTATCGGACCAAACTGCGTGGTCATCAGTCCGTAGCTTACAAACTACTTAAACTAAGGTAAACTAACCTAAGGACAAACACAAACATCCATGCCCCAGGGGGGAATCGAACCCCCGGCAGCGGACGGCCTAAAAAAGTTGCAAGCACGACTATCTTTCATTGCTAAATATACCCATTCTGTTTCCCCCGTCATTCTCCGTACCTTTTCGTTGCGTCCTATGGCGTGCCTGCACGGAATTGGACGAGTGACTGGAACCTAGTGACGAAAAAATGTTCAAATGTTTGTAAATCTATCGGACCAAACTGCGTGGTCATCAGTCCGTAGCTTACAAACTACTTAAACTAAGGTAAACTAACCTAAGGACAAACACAAACATCCATGCCCCAGGGGGGAATCGAACCCCCGACAGCGGACGGCCTAAAAAAGTTGCAAGCACGACTATCTTTCATTGCTAAATATACCCATTCTGTTTCCCCCGTCATTCTCCGTACCTTTTCGTTGCGTCCTATGGCGTGCCTGCACGGAATTGGACGAGTGACTGGAACCTAGTGACGAAAAAATGTTCAAATGTTTGTAAATCTATCGGACCAAACTGCGTGGTCATCAGTCCGTAGCTTACAAACTACTTAAACTAAGGTAAACTAACCTAAGGACAAACACAAACATCCATGCCCCAGGGGGGAATCGAACCCCCGACAGCGGACGGCCTAAAAAAGTTGCAAGCACGACTATCTTTCATTGCTAAATATACCCATTCTGTTTCCCCCGTCATTCTCCGTACCTTTTCGTTGCGTCCTATGGCGTGCCTGCACGGAATTGGACGAGTGACTGGAACCTAGTGACGAAAAAATGTTCAAATGTTTGTAAATCTATCGGACCAAACTGCGTGGTCATCAGTCCGTAGCTTACAAACTACTTAAACTAAGGTAAACTAACCTAAGGACAAACACAAACATCCATGCCCCAGGGGGGAATCGAACCCCCGACAGCGGACGGCCTAAAAAAGTTGCAAGCACGACTATCTTTCATTGCTAAATATACCCATTCTGTTTCCCCCGTCATTCTCCGTACCTTTTCGTTGCGTCCTATGGCGTGCCTGCACGGAATTGGACGAGTGACTGGAACCTAGTGACGAAAAAATGTTCAAATGTTTGTAAATCTATCGGACCAAACTGCGTGGTCATCAGTCCGTAGCTTACAAACTACTTAAACTAAGGTAAACTAACCTAAGGACAAACACAAACATCCATGCTCCAGGGGGGAATCGAACCCCCGACAGCGGACGGTCTAAAAAAGTTGCAAGCACGACTATCTTTCATTGCTAAATATACCCATTCTGTTTCCCCCGTCATTCTCCGTACCTTTTCGTTGCGTCCTATGGCGTGCCTGCACGGAATTGGACGAGTGACTGGAACCTAGTGACGAAAAAATGTTCAAATGTTTGTAAATCTATCGGACCAAACTGCGTGGTCATCAGTCCGTAGCTTACAAACTACTTAAACTAAGGTAAACTAACCTAAGGACAAACACAAACATCCATGCCCCAGGGGGGAATCGAACCCCCGACAGCGGACGGCCTAAAAAAGTTGCAAGCACGACTATCTTTCATTGCTAAATATACCCATTCTGTTTCCCCCGTCATTCTCCGTACCTTTTCGTTGCGTCCTATGGCGTGCCTGCACGGAATTGGACGAGTGACTGGAACCTAGTGACGAAAAAATGTTCAAATGTTTGTAAATCTATCGGACCAAACTGCGTGGTCATCAGTCCGTAGCTTACAAACTACTTAAACTAAGGTAAACTAACCTAAGGACAAACACAAACATCCATGCCCCAGGGGGAAATCGAACCCCCGACAGCGGACGGCCTAAAAAAGTTGCAAGCACGACTATCTTTCATTGCTAAATATACCCATTCTGTTTCCCCCGTCATTCTCCGTACCTTTTCGTTGCGTCCTATGGCGTGCCTGCACGGAATTGGACGAGTGACTGGAACCTAGTGACGAAAAAATGTTCAAATGTTTGTAAATCTATCGGACCAAACTGCGTGGTCATCAGTCCGTAGCTTACAAACTACTTAAACTAAGGTAAACTAACCTAAGGACAAACACAAACATCCATGCCCCAGGGGGGAATCGAACCCCCGACAGCGGACGGCCTAAAAAAGTTGCAAGCACGACTATCTTTCATTGCTAAATATACCCATTCTGTTTCCCCCGTCATTCTCCGTACCTTTTCGTTGCGTCCTATGGCGTGCCTGCACGGAATTGGACGAGTGACTGGAACCTAGTGACGAAAAAATGTTCAAATGTTTGTAAATCTATCGGACCAAACTGCGTGGTCATCAGTCCGTAGCTTACAAACTACTTAAACTAAGGTAAACTAACCTAAGGACAAACACAAACATCCATGCCCCAGGGGGGAATCGAACCCCCGACAGCGGACGGCCTAAAAAAGTTGCAAGCACGACTATCTTTCATTGCTAAATATACCCATTCTGTTTCCCCCGTCATTCTCCGTACCTTTTCGTTGCGTCCTATGGCGTGCCTGCACGGAATTGGACGAGTGACTGGAACCTAGTGACGAAAAAATGTTCAAATGTTTGTAAATCTATCGGACCAAACTGCGTGGTCATCAGTCCGTAGCTTACAAACTACTTAAACTAAGGTAAACTAACCTAAGGACAAACACAAACATCCATGCCCCAGGGGGGAATCGAACCCCCGACAGCGGACGGCCTAAAAAAGTTGCAAGCACGACTATCTTTCATTGCTAAATATACCCATTCTGTTTCCCCCGTCATTCTCCGTACCTTTTCGTTGCGTCCTATGGCGTGCCTGCACGGAATTGGACGAGTGACTGGAACCTAGTGACGAAAAAATGTTCAAATGTTTGTAAATCTATCGGACCAAACTGCGTGGTCATCAGTCCGTAGCTTACAAACTACTTAAACTAAGGTAAACTAACCTAAGGACAAACACAAACATCCATGCCCCAGGGGGGAATCGAACCCCCGACAGCGGACGGCCTAAAAAAGTTGCAAGCACGACTATCTTTCATTGCTAAATATACCCATTCTGTTTCCCCCGTCATTCTCCGTACCTTTTCGTTGCGTCCTATGGCGTGCCTGCACGGAATTGGACGAGTGACTGGAACCTAGTGACGAAAAAATGTTCAAATGTTTGTAAATCTATCGGACCAAACTGCGTGGTCATCAGTCCGTAGCTTACAAACTACTTAAACTAAGGTAAACTAACCTAAGGACATGCCCCAGGGGGGAATCGAACTCCCGACAGCGGACGGCCTAAAAAAGTTGCAAGCACGACTATCTTTCATTGCTAAATATACCCATTCTGTTTCCCCCGTCATTCTCCGTACCTTTTCGTTGCGTCCTATGGCGTGCCTGCACGGAATTGGACGAGTGACTGGAACCTAGTGACGAAAAAATGTTCAAATGTTTGTAAATCTATCGGACCAAACTGCGTGGTCATCAGTCCGTAGCTTACAAACTACTTAAACTAAGGTAAACTAACCTAAGGACAAACACAAACATCCATGCCCCAGGGGGGAATCGAACCCCCGACAGCGGACGGCCTAAAAAAGTTGCAAGCACGACTATCTTTCATTGCTAAATATACCCATTCTGTTTCCCCCGTCATTCTCCGTACCTTTTCGTTGCGTCCTATGGCGTGCCTGCACGGAATTGGACGAGTGACTGGAACCTAGTGACGAAAAAATGTTCAAATGTTTGTAAATCTATCGGACCAAACTGCGTGGTCATCAGTCCGTAGCTTACAAACTACTTAAACTAAGGTAAACTAACCTAAGGACAAACACAAACATCCATGCCCCAGGGGGGAATCGAACCCCCGACAGCGGACGGCCTAAAAAAGTTGCAAGCACGACTATCTTTCATTGCTAAATATACCCATTCTGTTTCCCCCGTCATTCTCCGTACCTTTTCGTTGCGTCCTATGGCGTGCCTGCACGGAATTGGACGAGTGACTGGAACCTAGTGACGAAAAAATGTTCAAATGTTTGTAAATCTATCGGACCAAACTGCGTGGTCATCAGTCCGTAGCTTACAAACTACTTAAACTAAGGTAAACTAACCTAAGGACAAACACAAACATCCATGCCCCAGGGGGGAATCGAACCCCCGACAGCGGACGGCCTAAAAAAGTTGCAAGCACGACTATCTTTCATTGCTAAATATACCCATTCTGTTTCCCCCGTCATTCTCCGTACCTTTTCGTTGCGTCCTATGGCGTGCCTGCACGGAATTGGACGAGTGACTGGAACCTAGTGACGAAAAAATGTTCAAATGTTTGTAAATCTATCGGACCAAACTGCGTGGTCATCAGTCCGTAGCTTACAAACTACTTAAACTAAGGTAAACTAACCTAAGGACAAACACAAACATCCATGCCCCAGGGGGGAATCGAACCCCCGACAGCGGACGGCCTAAAAAAGTTGCAAGCACGACTATCTTTCATTGCTAAATATACCCATTCTGTTTCCCCCGTCATTCTCCGTACCTTTTCGTTGCGTCCTATGGCGTGCCTGCACGGAATTGGACGAGTGACTGGAACCTAGTGACGAAAAAATGTTCAAATGTTTGTAAATCTATCGGACCAAACTGCGTGGTCATCAGTCCGTAGCTTACAAACTACTTAAACTAAGGTAAACTAACCTAAGGACAAACACAAACATCCATGCCCCAGGGGGGAATCGAACCCCCGACAGCGGACGGCCTAAAAAAGTTGCAAGCACGACTATCTTTCATTGCTAAATATACCCATTCTGTTTCCCCCGTCATTCTCCGTACCTTTTCGTTGCGTCCTATGGCGTGCCTGCACGGAATTGGACGAGTGACTGGAACCTAGTGACGAAAAAATGTTCAAATGTTTGTAAATCTATCGGACCAAACTGCGTGGTCATCAGTCCGTAGCTTACAAACTACTTAAACTAAGGTAAACTAACCTAAGGACAAACACAAACATCCATGCCCCAGGGGGGAATCGAACCCCCGACAGCGGACGGCCTAAAAAAGTTGCAAGCACGACTATCTTTCATTGCTAAATATACCCATTCTGTTTCCCCCGTCATTCTCCGTACCTTTTCGTTGCGTCCTATGGCGTGCCTGCACGGAATTGGACGAGTGACTGGAACCTAGTGACGAAAAAATGTTCAAATGTTTGTAAATCTATCGGACCAAACTGCGTGGTCATCAGTCCGTAGCTTACAAACTACTTAAACTAAGGTAAACTAACCTAAGGACAAACACAAACATCCATGCCCCAGGGGGGAATCGAACCCCCGACAGCGGACGGCCTAAAAAAGTTGCAAGCACGACTATCTTTCATTGCTAAATATACCCATTCTGTTTCCCCCGTCATTCTCCGTACCTTTTCGTTGCGTCCTATGGCGTGCCTGCACGGAATTGGACGAGTGACTGGAACCTAGTGACGAAAAAATGTTCAAATGTTTGTAAATCTATCGGACCAAACTGCGTGGTCATCAGTCCGTAGCTTACAAACTACTTAAACTAAGGTAAACTAACCTAAGGACAAACACAAACATCCATGCCCCAGGGGGGAATCGAACCCCCGACAGCGGACGGCCTAAAAAAGTTGCAAGCACGACTATCTTTCATTGCTAAATATACCCATTCTGTTTCCCCCGTCATTCTCCGTACCTTTTCGTTGCGTCCTATGGCGTGCCTGCACGGAATTGGACGAGTGACTGGAACCTAGTGACGAAAAAATGTTCAAATGTTTGTAAATCTATCGGACCAAACTGCGTGGTCATCAGTCCGTAGCTTACAAACTACTTAAACTAAGGTAAACTAACCTAAGGACAAACACAAACATCCATGCCCCAGGGGGGAATCGAACCCCCGACAGCGGACGGCCTAAAAAAGTTGCAAGCACGACTATCTTTCATTGCTAAATATACCCATTCTGTTTCCCCCGTCATTCTCCGTACCTTTTCGTTGCGTCCTATGGCGTGCCTGCACGGAATTGGACGAGTGACTGGAACCTAGTGACGAAAAAATGTTCAAATGTTTGTAAATCTATCGGACCAAACTGCGTGGTCATCAGTCCGTAGCTTACAAACTACTTAAACTAAGGTAAACTAACCTAAGGACAAACACAAACATCCATGCCCCAGGGGGGAATCGAACCCCCGACAGCGGACGGCCTAAAAAAGTTGCAAGCACGACTATCTTTCATTGCTAAATATACCCATTCTGTTTCCCCCGTCATTCTCCGTACCTTTTCGTTGCGTCCTATGGCGTGCCTGCACGGAATTGGACGAGTGACTGGAACCTAGTGACGAAAAAATGTTCAAATGTTTGTAAATCTATCGGACCAAACTGCGTGGTCATCAGTCCGTAGCTTACAAACTACTTAAACTAAGGTAAACTAACCTAAGGACAAACACAAACATCCATGCCCCAGGGGGGAATCGAACCCCCGACAGCGGACGGCCTAAAAAAGTTGCAAGCACGACTATCTTTCATTGCTAAATATACCCATTCTGTTTCCCCCGTCATTCTCCGTACCTTTTCGTTGCGTCCTATGGCGTGCCTGCACGGAATTGGACGAGTGACTGGAACCTAGTGACGAAAAAATGTTCAAATGTTTGTAAATCTATCGGACCAAACTGCGTGGTCATCAGTCCGTAGCTTACAAACTACTTAAACTAAGGTAAACTAACCTAAGGACAAACACAAACATCCATGCCCCAGGGGGGAATCGAACCCCCGACAGCGGACGGCCTAAAAAAGTTGCAAGCACGACTATCTTTCATTGCTAAATATACCCATTCTGTTTCCCCCGTCATTCTCCGTACCTTTTCGTTGCGTCCTATGGCGTGCCTGCACGGAATTGGACGAGTGACTGGAACCTAGTGACGAAAAAATGTTCAAATGTTTGTAAATCTATCGGACCAAACTGCGTGGTCATCAGTCCGTAGCTTACAAACTACTTAAACTAAGGTAAACTAACCTAAGGACAAACACAAACATCCATGCCCCAGGGGGGAATCGAACCCCCGACAGCGGACGGCCTAAAAAAGTTGCAAGCACGACTATCTTTCATTGCTAAATATACCCATTCTGTTTCCCCCGTCATTCTCCGTACCTTTTCGTTGCGTCCTATGGCGTGCCTGCACGGAATTGGACGAGTGACTGGAACCTAGTGACGAAAAAATGTTCAAATGTTTGTAAATCTATCGGACCAAACTGCGTGGTCATCAGTCCGTAGCTTACAAACTACTTAAACTAAGGTAAACTAACCTAAGGACAAACACAAACATCCATGCCCCAGGGGGGAATCGAACCCCCGACAGCGGACGGCCTAAAAAAGTTGCAAGCACGACTATCTTTCATTGCTAAATATACCCATTCTGTTTCCCCCGTCATTCTCCGTACCTTTTCGTTGCGTCCTATGGCGTGCCTGCACGGAATTGGACGAGTGACTGGAACCTAGTGACGAAAAAATGTTCAAATGTTTGTAAATCTATCGGACCAAACTGCGTGGTCATCAGTCCGTAGCTTACAAACTACTTAAACTAAGGTAAACTAACCTAAGGACAAACACAAACATCCATGCCCCAGGGGGGAATCGAACCCCCGACAGCGGACGGCCTAAAAAAGTTGCAAGCACGACTATCTTTCATTGCTAAATATACCCATTCTGTTTCCCCCGTCATTCTCCGTACCTTTTCGTTGCGTCCTATGGCGTGCCTGCACGGAATTGGACGAGTGACTGGAACCTAGTGACGAAAAAATGTTCAAATGTTTGTAAATCTATCGGACCAAACTGCGTGGTCATCAGTCCGTAGCTTACAAACTACTTAAACTAAGGTAAACTAACCTAAGGACAAACACAAACATCCATGCCCCAGGGGGGAATCGAACCCCCGACAGCGGACGGCCTAAAAAAGTTGCAAGCACGACTATCTTTCATTGCTAAATATACCCATTCTGTTTCCCCCGTCATTCTCCGTACCTTTTCGTTGCGTCCTATGGCGTGCCTGCACGGAATTGGACGAGTGACTGGAACCTAGTGACGAAAAAATGTTCAAATGTTTGTAAATCTATCGGACCAAACTGCGTGGTCATCAGTCCGTAGCTTACAAACTACTTAAACTAAGGTAAACTAACCTAAGGACAAACACAAACATCCATGCCCCAGGGGGGAATCGAACCCCCGACAGCGGACGGCCTAAAAAAGTTGCAAGCACGACTATCTTTCATTGCTAAATATACCCATTCTGTTTCCCCCGTCATTCTCCGTACCTTTTCGTTGCGTCCTATGGCGTGCCTGCACGGAATTGGACGAGTGACTGGAACCTAGTGACGAAAAAATGTTCAAATGTTTGTAAATCTATCGGACCAAACTGCGTGGTCATCAGTCCGTAGCTTACAAACTACTTAAACTAAGGTAAACTAACCTAAGGACAAACACAAACATCCATGCCCCAGGGGGGAATCGAACCCCCGACAGCGGACGGCCTAAAAAAGTTGCAAGCACGACTATCTTTCATTGCTAAATATACCCATTCTGTTTCCCCCGTCATTCTCCGTACCTTTTCGTTGCGTCCTATGGCGTGCCTGCACGGAATTGGACGAGTGACTGGAACCTAGTGACGAAAAAATGTTCAAATGTTTGTAAATCTATCGGACCAAACTGCGTGGTCATCAGTCCGTAGCTTACAAACTACTTAAACTAAGGTAAACTAACCTAAGGACAAACACAAACATCCATGCCCCAGGGGGGAATCGAACCCCCGACAGCGGACGGCCTAAAAAAGTTGCAAGCACGACTATCTTTCATTGCTAAATATACCCATTCTGTTTCCCCCGTCATTCTCCGTACCTTTTCGTTGCGTCCTATGGCGTGCCTGCACGGAATTGGACGAGTGACTGGAACCTAGTGACGAAAAAATGTTCAAATGTTTGTAAATCTATCGGACCAAACTGCGTGGTCATCAGTCCGTAGCTTACAAACTACTTAAACTAAGGTAAACTAACCTAAGGACAAACACAAACATCCATGCCCCAGGGGGGAATCGAACCCCCGACAGCGGACGGCCTAAAAAAGTTGCAAGCACGACTATCTTTCATTGCTAAATATACCCATTCTGTTTCCCCCGTCATTCTCCGTACCTTTTCGTTGCGTCCTATGGCGTGCCTGCACGGAATTGGACGAGTGACTGGAACCTAGTGACGAAAAAATGTTCAAATGTTTGTAAATCTATCGGACCAAACTGCGTGGTCATCAGTCCGTAGCTTACAAACTACTTAAACTAAGGTAAACTAACCTAAGGACAAACACAAACATCCATGCCCCAGGGGGGAATCGAACCCCCGACAGCGGACGGCCTAAAAAAGTTGCAAGCACGACTATCTTTCATTGCTAAATATACCCATTCTGTTTCCCCCGTCATTCTCCGTACCTTTTCGTTGCGTCCTATGGCGTGCCTGCACGGAATTGGACGAGTGACTGGAACCTAGTGACGAAAAAATGTTCAAATGTTTGTAAATCTATCGGACCAAACTGCGTGGTCATCAGTCCGTAGCTTACAAACTACTTAAACTAAGGTAAACTAACCTAAGGACAAACACAAACATCCATGCCCCAGGGGGGAATCGAACCCCCGACAGCGGACGGCCTAAAAAAGTTGCAAGCACGACTATCTTTCATTGCTAAATATACCCATTCTGTTTCCCCCGTCATTCTCCGTACCTTTTCGTTGCGTCCTATGGCGTGCCTGCACGGAATTGGACGAGTGACTGGAACCTAGTGACGAAAAAATGTTCAAATGTTTGTAAATCTATCGGACCAAACTGCGTGGTCATCAGTCCGTAGCTTACAAACTACTTAAACTAAGGTAAACTAACCTAAGGACAAACACAAACATCCATGCCCCAGGGGGGAATCGAACCCCCGACAGCGGACGGCCTAAAAAAGTTGCAAGCACGACTATCTTTCATTGCTAAATATACCCATTCTGTTTCCCCCGTCATTCTCCGTACCTTTTCGTTGCGTCCTATGGCGTGCCTGCACGGAATTGGACGAGTGACTGGAACCTAGTGACGAAAAAATGTTCAAATGTTTGTAAATCTATCGGACCAAACTGCGTGGTCATCAGTCCGTAGCTTACAAACTACTTAAACTAAGGTAAACTAACCTAAGGACAAACACAAACATCCATGCCCCAGGGGGGAATCGAACCCCCGACAGCGGACGGCCTAAAAAAGTTGCAAGCACGACTATCTTTCATTGCTAAATATACCCATTCTGTTTCCCCCGTCATTCTCCGTACCTTTTCGTTGCGTCCTATGGCGTGCCTGCACGGAATTGGACGAGTGACTGGAACCTAGTGACGAAAAAATGTTCAAATGTTTGTAAATCTATCGGACCAAACTGCGTGGTCATCAGTCCGTAGCTTACAAACTACTTAAACTAAGGTAAACTAACCTAAGGACAAACACAAACATCCATGCCCCAGGGGGGAATCGAACCCCCGACAGCGGACGGCCTAAAAAAGTTGCAAGCACGACTATCTTTCATTGCTAAATATACCCATTCTGTTTCCCCCGTCATTCTCCGTACCTTTTCGTTGCGTCCTATGGCGTGCCTGCACGGAATTGGACGAGTGACTGGAACCTAGTGACGAAAAAATGTTCAAATGTTTGTAAATCTATCGGACCAAACTGCGTGGTCATCAGTCCGTAGCTTACAAACTACTTAAACTAAGGTAAACTAACCTAAGGACAAACACAAACATCCATGCCCCAGGGGGGAATCGAACCCCCGACAGCGGACGGCCTAAAAAAGTTGCAAGCACGACTATCTTTCATTGCTAAATATACCCATTCTGTTTCCCCCGTCATTCTCCGTACCTTTTCGTTGCGTCCTATGGCGTGCCTGCACGGAATTGGACGAGTGACTGGAACCTAGTGACGAAAAAATGTTCAAATGTTTGTAAATCTATCGGACCAAACTGCGTGGTCATCAGTCCGTAGCTTACAAACTACTTAAACTAAGGTAAACTAACCTAAGGACAAACACAAACATCCATGCCCCAGGGGGGAATCGAACCCCCGACAGCGGACGGCCTAAAAAAGTTGCAAGCACGACTATCTTTCATTGCTAAATATACCCATTCTGTTTCCCCCGTCATTCTCCGTACCTTTTCGTTGCGTCCTATGGCGTGCCTGCACGGAATTGGACGAGTGACTGGAACCTAGTGACGAAAAAATGTTCAAATGTTTGTAAATCTATCGGACCAAACTGCGTGGTCATCAGTCCGTAGCTTACAAACTACTTAAACTAAGGTAAACTAACCTAAGGACAAACACAAACATCCATGCCCCAGGGGGGAATCGAACCCCCGACAGCGGACGGCCTAAAAAAGTTGCAAGCACGACTATCTTTCATTGCTAAATATACCCATTCTGTTTCCCCCGTCATTCTCCGTACCTTTTCGTTGCGTCCTATGGCGTGCCTGCACGGAATTGGACGAGTGACTGGAACCTAGTGACGAAAAAATGTTCAAATGTTTGTAAATCTATCGGACCAAACTGCGTGGTCATCAGTCCGTAGCTTACAAACTACTTAAACTAAGGTAAACTAACCTAAGGACAAACACAAACATCCATGCCCCAGGGGGGAATCGAACCCCCGACAGCGGACGGCCTAAAAAAGTTGCAAGCACGACTATCTTTCATTGCTAAATATACCCATTCTGTTTCCCCCGTCATTCTCCGTACCTTTTCGTTGCGTCCTATGGCGTGCCTGCACGGAATTGGACGAGTGACTGGAACCTAGTGACGAAAAAATGTTCAAATGTTTGTAAATCTATCGGACCAAACTGCGTGGTCATCAGTCCGTAGCTTACAAACTACTTAAACTAAGGTAAACTAACCTAAGGACAAACACAAACATCCATGCCCCAGGGGGGAATCGAACCCCCGACAGCGGACGGCCTAAAAAAGTTGCAAGCACGACTATCTTTCATTGCTAAATATACCCATTCTGTTTCCCCCGTCATTCTCCGTACCTTTTCGTTGCGTCCTATGGCGTGCCTGCACGGAATTGGACGAGTGACTGGAACCTAGTGACGAAAAAATGTTCAAATGTTTGTAAATCTATCGGACCAAACTGCGTGGTCATCAGTCCGTAGCTTACAAACTACTTAAACTAAGGTAAACTAACCTAAGGACAAACACAAACATCCATGCCCCAGGGGGGAATCGAACCCCCGACAGCGGACGGCCTAAAAAAGTTGCAAGCACGACTATCTTTCATTGCTAAATATACCCATTCTGTTTCCCCCGTCATTCTCCGTACCTTTTCGTTGCGTCCTATGGCGTGCCTGCACGGAATTGGACGAGTGACTGGAACCTAGTGACGAAAAAATGTTCAAATGTTTGTAAATCTATCGGACCAAACTGCGTGGTCATCAGTCCGTAGCTTACAAACTACTTAAACTAAGGTAAACTAACCTAAGGACAAACACAAACATCCATGCCCCAGGGGGGAATCGAACCCCCGACAGCGGACGGCCTAAAAAAGTTGCAAGCACGACTATCTTTCATTGCTAAATATACCCATTCTGTTTCCCCCGTCATTCTCCGTACCTTTTCGTTGCGTCCTATGGCGTGCCTGCACGGAATTGGACGAGTGACTGGAACCTAGTGACGAAAAAATGTTCAAATGTTTGTAAATCTATCGGACCAAACTGCGTGGTCATCAGTCCGTAGCTTACAAACTACTTAAACTAAGGTAAACTAACCTAAGGACAAACACAAACATCCATGCCCCAGGGGGGAATCGAACCCCCGACAGCGGACGGCCTAAAAAAGTTGCAAGCACGACTATCTTTCATTGCTAAATATACCCATTCTGTTTCCCCCGTCATTCTCCGTACCTTTTCGTTGCGTCCTATGGCGTGCCTGCACGGAATTGGACGAGTGACTGGAACCTAGTGACGAAAAAATGTTCAAATGTTTGTAAATCTATCGGACCAAACTGCGTGGTCATCAGTCCGTAGCTTACAAACTACTTAAACTAAGGTAAACTAACCTAAGGACAAACACACACATCGCCGGCCGCGGTGGCCGAGGAGACTAAGGCGCTCCAGTCACGGTCTGCACGGCCACTACGGTCGGGGGTATGGATATTTGTGGCGTCCTAGTTCGTAAGTAGTCCATAAATAGTTTGTATGTTTAGGGACTGATGACCCCGTAGTTAAGTCCCATAGACTATACAAACATTTGAACATTTGAAACACACACATCCATGCCCCAGGGGGGACTCGAACCTCCGACGGCGAGCAACCGCGCGCTCCGCAGCGAGATGCCTTAGACCGCTCGGCTACTCCACTGAGGAAGGACTTTGTCGTTTATATTATTATCTTTGGTTAGTGTTGCAATCGTCCGAGCCTAGTAATACTGTTGGGACGATTCCGCGGTGAACTTTAGGTGACGTCATACCTTGTCAAGGACGTCTAATTGTCATGTAGGAACTTGCATACCCATTATAGAGTAGGATTTTTTGTTCGTGTATTGTTTTTAGGCAAATAAGGAGTATTAGAACCTCAACAGAATATTAATAAAGTCCTTCCTCAGACAAACAGCCGTAGGCCATCCTAGAAAATGGTGTCGTAAGGACACCTCCTACTCAGGGTGATGAGGTGTGGCTGCTGCCGCCCAGTGGTCTAGAGCCTGCAGTGGGGACGTGAACACCGCCTGGGGTGCTAAGTGGCAATATGTAACCTTTTCAGGCAAGTTGGCTTCAAAGTGTTCTTCAGTGATCGCCGCATACGTGTCCGGCGGTACTGTGATAAACGCAACCTGGAGGGCTACAGTGTGGACTGGCAAAGCAGACAAACACCAGGCTGTATGGTGCTTACAACACCAGATCTCGCCTCCTTCGTATTGAGGGCACTTTGAACAGCAACCGGACACTAACGTTGGTAGTGAGGTAGTCCCCCTGCTTCAGACATCTTCCCAGGCCACTGCCCGGCTACATGTTGCGAGGAATGTACAGGCCTTCTTCGAATAGCGACGGCTACAATTTCTTACCTGGCCTGCGCGTTCGCCAGATATGTCGCCCATCGAACATTTGCGGGATACGGTTGGTCGGCACAAGCGTCACGGATGTGTGCTCGCATACAAACTGCGTCGAGAGAAATGCCACGGCGTGTAGCACCTCTAATTGCAGCGTACGGTGGCCACACGACAAACTAAATACTAGGGACCAGGTGTAATCAAAGGATATGTGTATCGCATGGATGTGGTCCCTCACACAGCGTATTGTGCTCGCACGTATTCGACCCCATGGTCTAAGCGGGAACGGGTGAAAGCCGAACATAGAAAGATGCTTGCCTGGAACATCATTGAAACCTCAATGTCAGCTTATTCTATCCCGTTGCAAGCTGTAGGAAAAGTAGGAGGTGGAGTAAGATTAGTGCTAGATCCAAGATCCATTAATAAGATTCTTATTCACGTACGTACACATCCTGAGGCTCTTGATGGGCAACTGCAGAAATTTCACAATGTTAAGTATTTGTCCGCCAGTGACATACGAGATTCATTAACATTACATTCATACGCCATATTGTAATGCTTCTGAGACGTTTGTGACAGAAAAACATTGTGAAACAAATACACATTATCCCCAGGATCGGCGATGGTACAAAGAAGCTCGAATTTCAACGCGAGATGCCTACAATACTTTTCACAACGAAACTCTTCCTGGAAATGTGACTGAAAACCATAAGAGATTTTGGTCATATGTTAAATATATTAGGGGCAAAACACAAACAATACGAGATAGTAATAGCGATCCTGCCAATGATAGCGCTACTACAGCGGAGTTACTAACACACCTTTTAGGAACTCATTCACTAAAGAAGACGAAACCAATATTCCAGATTTCGAATAACGAAGAGAGGCCGTAATGAGTAACGTTGAAGTCGATATCCTCGGGGTAGTGAAGCAACTTAAACCACTTAACAAGAACAAGTCTTTTGGTCCGGACTATATACCAATTAGATTTCTGATTATGCTGAAGCGATAGCCCCTTACTTAACAGCCATATACAACCGCTCTCTCAAAGAAGGATCTGTACCAAAAGATTGGAAAGTTGCACAGGTCACACCTATATTCAGTAGGAGTAACCCATTATACCATAGGCCTATTTCATTGACGTCAATTTGCAGCAGGGTTTTGGAACATATCCTGTATTCAAATATTATGAATTATCTCGAACGGAATGATCTGTGACCCAAGGTCAACACGGACTTAGAAAATATCGTCCATGCGAAACACAAGTAGCTCTTCACCCACACGAAGTGATGAGTGCTACCGACAAGGGTTCTCAAATTTATTCCGTATTTTTTGATTTCCAAAAGGCTTTTAACACTTTACCTTACAAACGGCTTTTAATAAACTTGCGTGGTTATATCGCACCAAATTTAAGACTGGATAGGAGATTTCTTGTCAGAGAGGACACAGTTTGTAGTAATCGATGGTAAGGCATCGACTAAAACAGAGGTGATATCCGGCGTTCCACAGGGTAGTGTTATTTGTCCTCTGCTGTTCCTTATTTACATAAACGATTTAGGGGAAATCTAAGTAGCTCTCTTAGGTTGTTTGCCGATGACGGCGTCATTTACCGTCTAGTAAAATCATCTGAAGATCAAAACCAACTGCAGAACGATCTGAATAAGATATCAGTATAGTATGGTGCACATCAAGGAATTGTGAATTTAGCGTGGAGGGAAGTGTGTGGGGTAAAAATCGCAGAGGAAGACCAAGAGATGGATACAGTAAGCAGATTCAGACAGATGTAGGTTGTCGTTCTTATGTGGAGATGAAGAGGCTTGCTCAGGATAGGGTATTGTGGAGAGCTGCATCAAACCAGACTCCGGACTGAAGACCACAACAACAACAACAACATATTGAAAAATTGACAATTGACTTTAAATAATGAGAAGTGTGAAGTCGCCACACGAGTACGAAAAGAAATCGGTTAAACTTTATTTACAAGATAGATCAATCAAACGTGAAGGCCGTAAAATCCAAAAAATATCTAGAAATTACTATTAAACTGGAAAGAACGCGTAGATAATGTAGTGGGAAAGGCGAACCAGAGACATCGTTTTATTGGCAGAATGCTTAAAAGATGCAACAGAACTATTAAACAGACTGCATACACTACGCTTGTCCGTCCGTCCTTATTTGGAGTATTGCTTCCCAGTGTGAGATTTTTATCGGGTGGGTTTGACGGAGGACATCGAAAGAGTTCAAAGAAGGGCAGCTTGTTTTGTATTGTCACGATACAGGGGAGACAGCGTCGCGATTGCGGTTTATCGTATCGCGATATTGCCGCTAGCGTTGGTCGCGATCCAATGACTGTTACCAGAATATGGAATCGGTGGGTTCAGGAGGGCAATACGGAACACCATGCTGGATCCCAACGGTCTCGTATCACTAGCAGTCGAGATGACAGACATCTTATTCACATGGATGTAACGGATCGTGCAGCCACGCCTCGATCCCTGAGTCAACAGATCGGGACGTTTGCAAGACAACAACCATCTGCACGAACAGTTCTACGACGTTTGTAGCAGCAAGGACTATCAGCTCGGAGACCAGGGCTGCGGTTACCCTTGTCGATGCATCACAGACAGGAGCGCCTGCGATGGTGTACGCAACGACGAACGTGGGTGCACGAATGGCAAATGTCATTTTTTCGGATGAATCCAGGTCTGTTTACAGCATCATGACGGTCGCATTCGTGTTTAGCTACATCGCGGTGAACGCACATTGGAAGTGTGTATTCGCTGTCGCCATAATGGCGTAACACCCGGCGTGATGGTATGGGGTGCCATTGGTTACACGTCTCGGTCACCTCTTGTTGGCATCGACAGCACTTTGAACAGTGGCCGTTGCATTTCAGACATCCGTGGCTCTACCCTTCATCGATCCCTGCTAAAGGCTACATTTCAGCATGATAAAGCATGACCGCATGTTGGAGCTACTGTACGTCCTTTCTCGATACGGTAAATGTTCGACTGCTGCCCTGGCCAGCACATTCTTCAGATCTCTCACCAATTGAAAATGTCTGGTCAATGTGGCCGAGCAACAGGCTTGTAACAATACGCCAGTCACTACTTTAGATGAACTGTGGTATCGTGTTGAAGCTGCATGTGCAGCCATCCAAGCTCTGTTTGACTCAATGCCCAGGGGTATCAAGGCAGTTATTAGGGCCAGAGGTGGTTGTTCTGCGTACTGATTTCTCAGTATCTGTGCACCCAAATTGCGTGAAAAGGTAATCACACGTCACTTCTAGTATAATATATTTGTCCAATGAATACCCGTTTATCATCTGCATTTCTTCTTGGTGCAGCAATGTTAATGGTCAGTAGTGTATTTGAGCTAAACATACAATTGTTCCCACACGTCTCAGCAGTGTACCATGCCAAACGATTCCCACTTTGTTTCCCCTTTCCCCGCACCTTTTCGTCGCTTCCTATGGTAGTGCCTGGCTGTATCCTGCACAGTACTGGTCGTGTTGCTGGGAAGCCACCAGACGCCGCCGCCCCGCGGCGCAGAGAGGCAGGAAGTGTCCCTGGAGGCGCGGCCCACGGCTGAGTCACGGCTGGGCGCTCGTGGGCGGCACTGGCTGGCTGGCCGGCCCCAGCCCCGCCGCCCACCGCCAGCGCCAGCTGTCTGACTCACCGCCGCCCTCTGGCCCTGGCGCTACTGCTGCTGCCGCCTGGGCGGCGGTGACGCTGCACGCGAGGAGCCAGGCGGCCGGCCGCCGTGTGCGGTCTGGGTCTGGCACGCGCCGCGGACGTCGCCACGTGCACACAAACAACCCGGGCATCAGTACCCTGGGCAGGTGCAGGTCACGGCTGACGCTAGCACAAGGACTGCGAGCGGCTACTGTGCTGAAATTACAACAGACGTCCATATCAAATGTTCAAATGTTTGTTAAGGGACTTAACTGCGGGGTCATCAGTCCCTGAACTTCCAAACTACTTATGAACTACCTTATACTAAAGACGGCACAAACATCAATGCTCGAGGGGGGATTAGAACCCCCGACCGTAGTGGTCGTGCAGACTGTGACTGGCGCGCCGCAGACCTCTCGGCCACTGCGGCCGGACAATCATATGTAATCAACTGTGCTTTATGTAGGCATGATGAATTACTGTTTTTATGTGTTTCACTTACACTACAATGACTTTTTTTCCTGTATCTCCCAAGTGGAGCATAGGGCATCAATGAACTTCCGCCGCCGGCCGCGCTGGCCGAGGGGACTTCGGCGCGTCAGTCATGGTCTGCACGGCCACGACGGTCGGGGTTTCGAATCCCCCATCGGACATGGATATTTGTGCCGTCCTTAGTATTAGGTAGTTCACAAATGTTTGAAGTCTGCTAATCAGCTGTTTGTTGTTTTTCCATGATTCACGCCAATAGAGCAGTACCGACTTGACCGTTGTTTGAAGATGCGTAGGTTTTTTAGGTGTTAATTTCCTTTGATTTACAGATTGGTCTCAGCATTGGAAATGCCCCTTTAGCCTTATTTATTCTGTGTCCTATATCTTCGATAGTTTCCCCCTCCTGGTTTTCGATTATTACAACGCATCTCCTTAATTTTCTTTCCATTCATCTTCCAACCCACCTCTGATGCTCCGGTTTTTAAATCATTCAGATTTGCTTCCACATCCTTCCAACTGCTGGCTAGCAAACACAGGTCATCCGCAAAGTCCAAGTCCTCCAACCTGCCTATCAATTCCCATTGAATTCCTCTTCGACGATTCATTGCCTTCTGCATCACAAGATCCAGCACCATCAGGAATAGAATAGGTGACAGCAAACATCCTTGCCTAACTCCTGTGTCTACTGGGGTGGGTTTTTACTTTTTTCTTTTTGATATATTCTGCATTGACAGCTCTGCCTGTGATTGTGAGGTCAACGATCTCGGTAATATAACTGTGGTTACCTGTGACATTTTAAATTTTGTCTGTGTAATCTTTCTCTCTTTAATAAGTATTCTTGTTCTGAACTTCGTAGTCATTGGCCGTTTTAGTAAATGTGTCTACGAGAGGCAATCGTTTTGGTCATATGTTTTTGTGAGTTACACGTGCAGAGATCAATGAATCTTACTCGCTTTATTAAGCATTCATCCTCCTGGAATAAGTGTGTGGAGTTAATAGAAGAGGAGTGTAAATATAGTTGGAAAATTTGTTCATGAACTAGTGGCTAAAATTATGTTACGACTTTGGTTACGCCACAGAGTAGCCTTGCTAGAATTACTATAACATTTTCTATATTGGTCGAACGTTCTATGAATAATTAATGGTAGTTTTCACGACTCATTGTGTGCGTTGTAAAGCCAGCACGATTCATACGTTGTGCGCGCCTACGCCGCCGACAATGCTATTGTTCCGGCCGGACGTGAGTAACATTAATGTTCAATAGCTTTTCGTGCAGTCAGAGGAAAGGAAGACCAGGGTTGAACGCCCCCTCGGAACGTAGTCATCAGTGATGGAGGTCACTCGGACAGTTTGAGTAAGGGTCGGGAAAGAAATCGGCCATGCCCACTCAAATGAACCATCACGGCTGTTGCCTTGAGTGATCTAGGGAAATCACTGAAAACCTCAAGCTGGATGGTCGGAGGTTGATTTGAACCACCGACTTCCAGAAGGCGAAACTGCGCCACCTCATAGTCAAGATTTTTCAAACTAAACAATATATAAACTTGCCTCCATAAGCTACTACAGCCAACCAATTATGGTTATCGTGGTAGACAGCCCTCGGTCTAGCAGTGGTGATGCTACTGTTGACAGTTCTTCTGAAGCAGAATTCCTTTACCAAAGAAAACGAAGCAAATACATCAGAATTGGTATCGAGAAAAACTGGCGGCAAGCGTAATTTGGAAGTTTATATCCCTGGAGTATTGGAACAACTTAAATCACTAACAAAAGCAAGTCTCCCTGTCTACATTCTATACTAGTTACATTTCTTTCAGAGTATGGCGATCAAATTGTTCCGTATACAATCGTTCGTTCACTATACTTACTCTAACAGGGAGACCACAAGGGTATCGGGTTATAGATTTTTAATTTTTTTTTTTTTTTTTTTTTTTTTTTTTTATATCTGGTAGGTGAAGTTCAGAACTTAAATAACAACCAGCCAAAGCCACTCGACACAACTCTAAAACTTTTTTGAGAAAATCGGCTTTTAAGTTTCGCAAATTACACGTATGCACTAAGTACCAATGAGTAAATCTGTAGTCGCATATGTTTGTATAGCTGAGCCAAATATTCAACGAACAATCGAAACCGAACCAAAACGACCGACCGCAGATCACAAATGTACCTGGCTTTCCAACCGTGCGATTGATGGTTCGAATCCTATTATGGCAGATTTTGTATTTTTTTTTTTCGTTGTGTTCGAACATTTACACAATTTTAATATCTAATGGCAACTTTCACGAAACGTGCGTGTGGTTTTGTTTATTCGTAATTTTCTATATTTTATGGAAGGTTGTTAATAATGATAGTCAAAAAACGTAAGTTACATTTTTTTTTTTTTTTTTTTTTTTTTTTTTTTTTGCAGTATGGGCTTCACTATTAGTTGACGACGGTAGTCTTTGATTGTCCAGTTTGTGAAGAGCTACGACGCTGTATTTGCAAAGTTATCTCCCTAGCTACTCAAATGTTTGTAGAACTTATGGGACTTAACTACGGGGTCATCAGTCCCTAAGCTTACAAACTACTTATGAACTACCTACAACTAAGGACGGCACAAATATCCATGCCCGAGGGGGGATTCGAACCCCCGACCGTAGTGGCCGTGCAGACCGTGACTGAAGCGCCTCAGTCCCCTCGCCCACCGCGGCCGGCCCTAGCTACTAATGGCTTTCCAAGAAGCTACTCTACTCAACCATCGTTTTACGTGACGACAAGGATTTCATCTCGTCTACATACGCATAAACAAAATCTGACACAAGTGGAATTAGATATCCCAAGATATTTTATATAACTTAATAGGAAAACGATTGGCATTCCAACTTCCGACTCTCTGGTTAGGAAGCCAGTACGCTATCACTTGAGCTAAACCGATAGGTGCTGCAACCCTTTGAATTACTGATACTTGTGTTTACTTTGTAAAATTTCAAAGTCTATTTTCTCAAGAATTTTTGAGAGTTGCGTCGAATGGCTTTGGCTGATTGTTATTGAAGTTCTGAACTTCCGTACCATAAATATAAATAAATGGTAAGACTGGAAAGTTGCACACGTCACTTCAGTATTCAAGAAAGATAGTAGGAGTGATCCACAAAATCACAGGTCTATGTAATTGATATCGGTGTGCAGTATTATTTTAGAACATATACTTTACTGATATATTTAGAAGGGAACTCATATATTTGGAAGGGAACTACCAATTGACCCATAGGCAATACGGATTGAGAACGTATCGTTCTTGTGAAACACAGCTCTTTACTCACATGACGTGATTAGTGCTATCGAAAAGCGATGTCAAATATAATCCGTATTTCTAGACTTCTGGAAGGCTTGTGAAACTGTACAAAACAAGCGTCTTCTAATAAAATAGCGATCTTATGGAATATCGTAACAGTTGTACGATTGGAATCGCGATCTCATGTCAGAAAGGACACAGCACGCTGTAACTGATGGAAAGTCATCGAGTAAAACAGAAGTTATACGTGGTGCTCCCCAAAGAAGTGTTATAGAGCCCCAACTGTTTCTTATCTTGATAAACGATTTAGGAAACAATGTAAACAGCTTCGCTAGACTGTTAGCACATGATGCTGTTACTTATTGGTTAGTAAACTCACCAGAAGATCAAAAACAACTGAAAACAATTTATTTGGTCAAAACTGACATTGTTAAAACCGTACCTTTGGTATTACAATATAATCAAAAGAGCAACCAACCACAAGTGTGGTAGAAATGTTTGTTTTCTTCAACCATGACCAGTTTCGGATTTGTACAAATCCATCTTCAGGTGGTTTTTCATGCTTTTGAGCTGGGGGCTTGTCCTGCATCACTTATAGTATCGCAGATATGTTGTGTCCGATTTTTCTGTGATGAAATTATCCTGTAATTTTCTTCTATATTTTACACTTTCTAAATGTGCACTGCATCTGTGCTTTTAACGTAAGTGTTTCACACGACAGACTGCGCTGTATTAGTGCTGTTAAGGTGTTTCACAAGACACCATCCTATAATTTATCGTAATGCGCACTATAATCAATTACAAAACGTGGTCCAACTACATTGTTTAAATGGTACATGCAGTGCGCATTTATAAAGTGTAAAATATACAAGAAAATTACAGAAAAATTTAATTACAGAAAAACAGGATACAACATGGGTTCGATACTGTAACTAATGCAACCCAAGGCCCCAACTGAAAAACATGAAAAACCATCTTAAGTTGGATTTGTATAAATCCGAAACCGGTCATCGTTTAAGAAAATAAACATTTCTACTATAGACTACTTGTTGTTGGTTGATGTTTTGATTACAGGTAAGATATCTGCATAGTGCGAAATTCGCAAATGACCCTAATTAATGAGTACTACAAGAAATCAGTGTAAATTTCATTTACACGATAATTCAGACAAGTATGCAGGCCATATATTCAACTAATAACCTAGAAATAACAATTACAAGCAACTTAAATTTGATAGAACATGTAGAGAATGCAGTAAGGAAGGCGAACAAAACGCTATGTTTTATTGGCAGAACACGTAGAAGATGATGATGATTAAGGGGTGGCATTTTTGGTCGTTAGATGCCAGCTGATGAGCACATGCAGTGCGCATTTATAAAGTGTAAAATATACAAGAAAATTACAGATAAATTTAATTACAGAAAAACAGGATACAACATGGGTTCGATACTGTAACTAATGCAACCCAAGGCCCCAATTGAAAAACATGAAAAACCATCTTAAGTTGGATTTGTATAAATCCGAAACCGGTCATGGTTTAAGAAAATAAACATTTCTACTATTGACTACTTGTTGTTGGTTGATGTTTTGATTACAGGTAAGATATCTGCATAGTGCGAAATTCGCAAATGACCCTAATTAATGAATACTACAAGAAATCAGTGTAAATTTCATTTACACGATAATTCAGACAAGTCTGCAGGCCGTATATTCAACTAATAACCTAGAAATAACAATTACAAGCAACTTAAATTTGATAGAACATGTAGAGAATGCATTAAGGAAGGCGAACAAAACGCTATGTTTTATTGGCAGAACACGTAGAAGATGATGATGATTAAGGGGTGGCATTTTTGGTCGTTAGATGCCAGCTGATGATATTGTAATTTTGTCAGAGACAGCAAAGGACCTGGAAGAGCAGCTGAATGGAATGAACAGTGCGTTGAAGAGAGCGTATAAAATGAACATTAACAAGAGCAAAACAAAGATAATGCAGTGTTAGAAAATCAGGCGATGCTGAAGGAATTAGATTAGGTAACGAAACAATGAAGATGGTAGATGAGTTTTGTTACTTGGATAGTAAAATGACATATGAAGGTCGCAGCACAGAGGATATAAAATGCAGAATGGCAATGGGAAGAAAAGCATAGAATATTAATTTAAGAGTAAGGAAGTTTTTTCTGAAGGCATTTGTGTGGAGTGTTGCCTTGTACGGTAGTGAAACATGGGCGATAAACAGTGCGGACAGGAAGAGAATAGAGGCTTTTGAAATGTGGTAGTACAGAAGAATGCTGAAGATTAGTTGGGTGGATTGCGTAACTAATGAAGAGGTACTGAACAGAATTTGTGAGAAAAGGAGTTTTTGGCATACCTTGACTAAAAGAAGAGATTGTTTGGTAGGACACATTCTTAGACAGCGAGGAATCGTGAATTTAGCATTGGAGGGAAGTGTGTGGGGTAAAAATCGCAGAGGGAGACCAAGAGACACGTATAGTAAGCAGATTCAAATGGATGCGGGTTGCCGTTCTTATGAGGAGATGAAAAGGCTTGCTCAGGATAGAGTAGGGTGGAGAGCTGCATCAAACCAGTCACCGGACTGAAGACCACAACAACAGACCCTAGCTGGAGTTGTGTTCGGCCTGCCTGGTGCAAGTGTTTAGTCGACGCCACGTGGGTGACTTGCGCGTCGATGATGATGAAACGATGACGAGGACGAAACAATACCGGCAGATTAAAATTGTGTGCCGGAACCGGGACTCGAACCTGGGACCTTTGCCTATCGCGGGCATGCGCTCTATCGACTGAGCTATCCCGACACGACTCACGGTGCCGCCTCACAACTTTATTTCCGCCAGTACCTCGCCTCCTACTTTCCAAACTTCACAGAAGCTCTCCTGCGAACCTTGATAATTTTCATTCTGGAAACTTCCCTTAGGCTGTGGCTAAGTCATGTCTCCACCATATCCTTTCTTCCAGGAGTGCTAGTCTTACAAGGTTCGCAGGAGAGCTTCTGTGAAGTTTGGAATGTAGAAGGCGAGGTACTGGCGGAAGTAGTGAGGCGGCATCGTGAGTCGTTTCGGGATAGCTCAGTCGGTAGAGCGCGACAGGCAAAGGTCCCAGGTTAGAGTCCAGGTTCCGGCACACAATTTTCATCTGCCAGGAAGTTTCAAACCCGCGCACACTCCGCTGCAGAGTGAAAGTTTCATTCTGAAAACAATACCCAGTACCCGGGTGGAGAAAATTCTCCAACCCGGAAGGGAACCGGGCGTCCTGCATGGCTATCTACCATGCAGTCCACGCTATCGTTGTGCGTCCTGTTTTGGAGTATTGATGTGCACTGAGGGATCCGTAGCAAGTGGGACTGACGGAGGATATAGAGAACGTTCAGAGGAGGGCAGCTTCGTTTGTATTGTCGCAGAATAGGGGAGGGAGTATTGCGGGTATGATGCTCGAGTTGGGGTAGAAATCGTTGAAAGGTGTTATTCGTTGCAGCGAAATTTATTCCACCAACTTTCTTTTCCGAATGCGAAAATATTTTGGTAGCATCTCCTACATAGGGAGACATGATCATCATTGTAAAATAAGAGAAATCAGATCGGAAACGAAGTTTTTTGTGTTCCTTTTTCCATAACGCTATTAGGGAATAGAACGGTAGATGAATCATAAAAGCGGTTCCTCTGTCATTAACTTCAATGTGATTTGCGGAGTATTTTTATAGATGTGTGTGTAGATGTCTAGATTTGTAACCGAGAGAGTTTGGTGTCGATGGGTGGAAATGGGTTGGCGGTGTGACGTCATAAGCAATGGATGATGGTGTTGGTGTTTTAACCATGCATCGAAGTCTCTGACAAATATTTAATCATAGGAAATCGGAATACATAATTCATGAGAATTGAGCTGCAGGGAAACGACACTTAATTGGGTGGAGGACAGGGTAGAATGTTGGATAAAGTGTGAAGAAGGAGAGGTATAAACGTTAGAATGGAATAAATACTTAGGCGGGCCACACCGTGATGTAGAGCTGTTACTGAAGAAATTCTATAGTCAATCACGTAACTAATTATTGAAGTCACTATTTTTTTAGGCTGCTAAAATTACAACTGTAAAATTTGTACCTGTGCCTGTGATTCGTGTCGTCCCTCGGGCACTGGCATGTGTGTGATCCTTAGGATAGGTTTGTGTCAGTTTAAGCAGTTCAAATGTTCAAATGTTTGTTAAGATTAAGGGACTTAACTACGGGGTCATCAGTCCCTAAACTTACAAACTACTTATGAACTACCTACAACTAAGGACGGCACAAGTATCCATGCCGGAGGAGGGATTCGAACCCCCGACCGTAGTGGCCGTGCAGACCGTGACTGAAGCGCCTCAGTCCCCTCGGCAACCGCGGCCGGCAGTTTAAGCAGTTTGTAAGTCTAGGGACCGATGGCAACAGTAGTTTGGTCCCACAGGTTCACAAACACTTGAACATTTTGTGTCTGTGCGCACCCTCACTGTGATTGCGATTTCTGGGCATATAACTGTCGCGATCGCATTTCTCCCATGTTGATTTTTCGATTAATCTAAGTTTAAAATTTTCTGCAGTGCAGGAGAGGTAGGATGTTACAATCACGTTGATGTTCACGTCTCGTACACTTTAAGTCGCCTCTTTTCTTAAGGTTAAGGGTAAAGCAGTCCTCAGCTGACGCGGGGCACTGTCAGAAACTTCCCCGTCCTCTCCAGCAGAGGTTGTATACCTTCGTCACGTTCAAAAGAATTTCTTGATATACTAGCAATAAATCAGAAGACTGTTACAGAAGTGCGATTGCACCAAGCCCCTACCACGCCATATGGGAGAAGCGAGGCCACCGTCCTCTAACTGAAGCAGCAGATCGCCGCCATTTGCAGGGAAGAACCCTAGTACTGAGACTCGTACTCGTTTTTTTAAATTTATTTTTCCTTTTTTATTGTTCGTGTAAATTACATCTTGCTGTTTTATGGTGTTGTTGAGATCTTCGCTTTGTTTTACTATGGAGGGTGGCTAGCGCTCTGAGCGATCGGCTGCACAGAATCGTTCCTAGCCCTGCCCAAATAATCAACCTATTGCGTACTAGTGTCCATTATTCTATTTTCTCGCAGCTTTATCTGCATTCTCGCAAAGGATCGAACTCCTTTCTACGCCAACAAGAAAATGGTCATTTGCCTGTTTGGGGCATGCGTTTGCAGTTGATTAAATGATTAAAAGATTCGTTTGAAGATAGAAATGCAACTAGAGATACTTTGAGACAACGTCCCTGCGAACTGAATGAGGGTTTTAAGGAAATGAAGAGCAAAGAAAAAAAAATCATATCGTAACTTTTATACTAATGTGTGATGATACGGTACTTTATTAGTTACTAGCTTAAATCCGCGGCTCCACTCGTGTGTTGGTTGATTATGATAGATAAGCTACCTTTCAGTAGTGTTCTATGAGTCTGGTTTTGAAGGATGGAATGAAATGCAATACCTTCTTTAGAAACAAACATTTTTAATCAACATTCAAATAAAAAAATAAAATTATGTGAAGTGCTTAATGACTTACGTTTATCAGGAAAGTAAGTAGTGTAGATGAAATCACACGTAAAAATGCACTCGTTTCGAAGATTTCAATAACTAAATTCAACAATAATAATTGTAATAATATCACAGATCTATCACTTGATGTAATGCACGAAACGTCAAATCGATTTTTTAAAGAGAGGTATTGAAGGAAATTTTTTTCTTACTGCTTTATTTATTTATTCTTATATTTCCTTATTCGTATGCTTATCCTTACATAGAAAGAGCTGAAGACATTGTAGCACGCATAGACCAAAGATATGGTCTATGGCATCATTTTTCGCTGTATGTAACCTCCTTGCTATAGAGTCGCAAAGGTCATCGCTGGCCTTCAGTCCGAATTTTTTTAATAATTTGACGACTTTCAACCAACGTATCTTCCACTCCATTACAGCTATCGGCATGGAACTGCCATGGTGTACAACGGGAGACTTCGGACAACAATTATACACAGACCATTCGTTTGCGTTCTGTAGTTTTCGCTGCAGATCGAAATATCACATACACACACACACACACACACACACACACAAACACACTCACACACGTAGAATTTTATATACACCAATAACTTTCCATCCCAATATACTCCACTCTTTTATCAATATCAACTCTCAATCATCAACGCAACCAATAAAATCATTTTCAAAGAGTAAATATAATTTGAAAGAGTAATTATTGTTTCGCATTTCGCGTTATATTCTTCAAATTACTAAATATTTATCAGATCGCTATAAAACCGTGCCTAAAACCTTCCTCAGGTATAAATTAGTAACTGTACAAACATTTAAGTCTCTGCGTCTTGTCGTTCGGACGTGATAAGCGTACACTGAACAGACATTCACATTAATAAATATAGATAAATAGCTATCCGATCGCCATAAAACAGTGCCTAAAGCCTTCCCCGGGCAGACATTAGTAACTGTAGAAATGTTTAGCTCTTTATGTCTTGTGGTTCAGTCGTGATAAGCGTACTCCGAACAGACATTCACATTTATAGATATAGATCTGTATCATGTCAGTAATATTCGTCATAATACTATGCGCAATCGTTTGGCATCGTTAATTTATGTTTGGGATCAATCTCACTCGACCACGACAGCTAAGCGACTGCTCGTTTCACCGGTAAAATTCCGGCATTTGTGCAAACAGCGCTCCGCCGGTAAAATAACGGCCGATATTTCACCGTCCGTCGAAAATCGGTGTGTGTGCAACCGGCCTGCGGTTTTCAGGTGCACAATGCCGGCTCTTTTCACCAGCGCGGTGGACTGGTCGCATGAAGGCCAATTCACACTGTCCGTCACGTCACGTCACGTCACCGTCCGTCAGAACATTCCGCAATGTGTTTCTAATGGCGGCATTCACACTGTCCGTCACCGGACCGTCACGTCACGTCAAGGTCCGTCAAGCTTTCTCGAGAAGAATGTTTTGGCGGAACGGCCGTATGCTGACATCGGAAGCTAACCTATTTTCGTCACGCGAATTACATGTTTCAGTCGACTATTGCACTGTTTATATGCAAATGTGTCTTATTCATCTTTGTGTTGTTGTTGTACCTCTTTTTAGGGGTAAATCTCAAATGTTTCATGACGACTTAAATATTTTTGTCAATTGAGTCTCCCCCTAAAATCGAGATTGGATATCTGAAAGCAAAAAATTGTTTATGTTACGTAACAATGTAACAGAAACGAAGGAAGCAAACTGTTTATTTGAATAAGATTGTAATTTGATTACGCATTTTTCATTAAATAACACTTTAAATAAAAATGTCAGTTCTAATGAAAGACAAAAAATTCAGTTGTTTATGACAGTATTAACAATGTCAGCGAGCAAAGTATACAGGCGCTATTTATGCTCTTACAAGTATGGTTTGATGTCTTCATATGTTAATTTTTTCGCTTGAAAATAGATGTCGATGTTTTGAAATGTTGTTTCAGTTCCTAGTAAGTTGGCCAAAAACATACACTGTAATGTTTTCTTTGGCCGTTAATAACATTTAGCGTTGTTGTTTCCCCTTTCTAGTATTAAACTATGACTTTCTACATAACATATCGCCACTCATAACCTCACTTTGAACATCGCGTATTGAGCTGGAGGAACTGACGTGACGGACACGGACGGACTGTGTGAATACAACTTCACGTGACGGTGCCGTGACGTGACGTTGACGTGACGGACAGTGTGAATTGGCTGGACGAATTGACGTGACGGACACGGCCGGACTGTGTGAATACAACTTCACGTGACGGTTCCGTGACGTGACGGACAGTGTGAATTGGCCCTTAAACGTCGCTGGCTCGTGTGTCGACGGCCGCGTCTGCTGTCGTCGGGGATCCACCGCGGCGCGCCGCCTGGGGAGCCCCCGGCTGACCTCGCGGCGCACAGTGGTCGTGACGTCACGTGTTTACAGTGGCGGCAGACAGCGCCGCCCCGCACTCCGTCTGCATGCCCGATGGCCGGCCGTCTGCAGGGGGCGGGCAGCACTTTGTCTGCGCGATCGTAAAACCGCCTTCCAGGTAGGCGCCGCCAAAACACGCCCACTGCGCCCGCCGCGCCGCCATTGTCACGACGAAAGGGGACATCCGATGGGCGCTCGAGACACTGCCCGCAAGGTTAGCGCGTGGAGACTCGCCGTGTGCTCAGCCGCTACTGCGCCGTAGTCCTAGTGCTGCGCTTGGCGCTAGCTTCAGGAACATCCCACCAGATTAACGACATCGAATGATATAACTGGTACAAATATGCGAGACATATAGCTAATACAGCCACCAGTCAAAAGGACAAAAAGGCTGTGGGGCCAGGTAGAGTAGAAACGGAATTATAATTAACTAGAGGAACCTTGCGAATACGTCGCACTGTAAGTTGAAGTAAAGTTGAAGTTCGCGTATAGCTTTCTTCAGAATCAATCATTGGAAGTGTTTAAAAGCGCAAATGGAAGAGCTTGATCCACTGAGTGTTGTTAAGTGAAAAGGAACTGCGTACCTTACTTACAACCGAAGATACAGCTAAACAAACCGAGCCGCGGCGGAGCGGCCCAGCGCATTGAGGCGCTATGCCACGATGCGCGAGACCGTTCCCCGTCGGGGGTTCGAATGCCCCCTCGGGCATGGACGTTTGTGCTGTCTTCAGTATAACTTAGTTCATAAGTAGTTTGTAAGTTTAGGGACTGATGACCCCGCAGTTAAGTCCCATAAACTATACAAACATTTGAACATTTGAAACAAACCGATTAAAAGGAATAAAAATTAAGGATGGAGAGAAGTTAGTTCTGATACTTGATGACAAATCTGCGAATGAATACCTTTCGTTGAAAGCAAAAACGAAGGAAATCGGTCGTATAGAGAGGCCTGACTTTAGTTTACTGCAACGACATCCCCATAAGAAATATACAAAAGGAAATCGCGTTTGAGTATAGAAAAAGGAAGGCGAGAGTTACGTAAATTCTGATACTTGATGACGAATCTATGGATGAATACCTTTCGTTTAAAACAAAAATGAAGAAAATAGGCCGAGTAGTTTCGTCTGGCCGACTGACTTTAGTTTTCGTAGATTCTTTTAGTATATAAGACTAGTATTGCCTGTGGTCGAAATTCGACCAGTTGCCTTTGCAAAGTCATACAAATCAAACAAAAATTAATTTAATTGGAATTTATTGAGCAGTGAAAATTTATAAGATTTATGTGAATTCTATGAGAACAGGTGAGTTAAAGGGCAAAGAGGGAACATGAGAGTTTGAAAGACTCAAACGAGGGAATTAATTGCTTCATTTCAGAATTTAGCATTACAAAACTTCAGTATAATCAACATTTTTCGTAAAAATCCTTTCATCATTCGCTACATGTCCTACTATGTGAAGCGCAGATGGCTCAGTTTAGTTTTGCTACTGCCGAGAGTGTGAGAGAAGCCGTGTTCATTGTACTAGTAATGTTTGAGAGATGTAGGGAGGTAAACAAATATGCTTTGCCTAGTAGGTCACCATAAAGCGCTTGACAGACAAAAATAGACAAATTCTTGGAGATTTTTAGAACTACTCCAATAGAGGAAAGAAATCTGCGGATCATCGAATGAAACAGCGGTTTTGCGTATTGATGGAGAACACACTCGAAGAGTCAAAATTCTCATGGGAGTTAGACAAGGATGAATTTTGTCACCCATACCATCTTTATATATAGGGTCTGTGTGTTTGTGGGTTTGTACGGCATATGAATCTACGGTTTTGTTACAATCTAGATGAAATTTTACCCTTGATCATCAAACCAAGAGGAAGGTCACTGTATATGTAAGTATTGAAAGCCGACCGTCTGTCGTCTTCCATATTTTTTTGTATATTTCTGTAAAGCTATAATTTATTTAATGTCGCTAGATTATCGCTTTGCATCGTTCTCTCTGGCTCAGTATCGATAGCTGCTCATGCTATTACAGAGGTTTCTACACCATTTGGTTGCGAGCTAGTTAGCGATCCTTCCCTCAAGCGCGAGTCTCGCTGTCTGTCCCCACCACCGCTAATTTCTTGGATTTTCCGGCTTCCATTGGCTTCCCGCATCCGGTAGCGGTTTCCCGCCTCATGACCGCTGGATCTTCATTTTTGACTGGTCATCTGGTGAGGTAAGGTTGGATCTGCTCTTGTGTGTGGAGATGGTAGCGTTTCATTGACAAGCACGTTTAACTTAGATTCGTGAACTTAGAATCATTTTTTGGAATATTTTCTCCGATCGTGTGCGAAAAGGTGTTCTCGTTTTTCAATTCAGTGATTTCCAATAGATAATCGCGGTATGTGTGATTCTAGTTGCAGTTTCATAACGGCCTGGTATGTTAAAACCTTTTGTGATCATGTGGCGGTGTGTGAACTCTGTGGAAATACTTTCTAACTTTGTGGGGCCCGATTTCTAATAAGTGATATGTTCATTTTTAACAGTGCATGTACAAATCTTCTCATCGTTTCCTTCCGTGAGTGATATGTGTTCCACGTGGTTGGTTCATAGAACGAAGCCTTCAGCTTCCACTCTTGTTTGTTTCATGCCCATCAGGCGTGTAACTATGCGGGTACCCTTCTGAATTCCACTAATATTTCGCGATCTTCTCTTCCCGCCTATTTTAATTTCGCCGTTTCTTCTCCGACTGGTAGTACGAACTCTTTCTGTGTCAGTAATTCTCTCTGAGCCTTGTAAAACCTCCTTCAATAGCTTCGTTATGTAATTCTAAACATTTCTATGGGTGGCATGCTGTAATTCTTAATTTTACTTTTCCGAATTTGTAATTATTTCACTATTACGAGTTTTTTTTGAGATTGGACTTCATACGTCTCTGTAATCGCTCCCTATCGCGTTTAGCTGCATTTATTTCGCTTCTTCATGTAATTCTAAACATTTCTGTGGGTTGCATGCCGTAATTCTTATTTGATTTTTCCGATTTTGCAATTATTTCATTTTTGTGGTTTTTCTGAGACTGGACTTCATCCGTCTCTGTAAGCGCGCCCTATCGCGTGTAGCTGTATTTCATTCGCTTCCTTATATAATTCTGAGCATTTCTTTGGATTAAATGCAGTAGTTAATTTTCTTTATATTTCGGAAACCGAATTTATTCAATTTCATCGGTTTTCGGAACCACGTTGGTCCGAGTTCCGACTTCCGGGGTTTGCAGCTAGTCGCCTGAGTTCATGCCATTTCTCTTATAAAACCAGTACCTAGTTCGATTTCTAAGAGACTACAACTTAAGAATCCACCGTGATTTTGTATAATGAATCCGGCTTTCAACCACTTCACCTGCAGTGGAGTGCGTTCATGTAACGTAGCCGTGTGTCGCCGTCAGCGTGTTTGCTCGCGGTCCATTTCAGATGTAATGTAACTTGGCTATCTATACACACGCACCATCTCAAAACAGGCACGACAGACCAGAGCCAGCTTCAATGTGTTTTTGTACATTGTGTTTCGTGCTACCTCCGACTTGACGAATTTCGCCTTCGATAGCGGCGCCTGCTTCCGCCTCGTCTCAGCACGCTGATTTTGGTGAGTTTCGCTGTGGCTTTGCGAGTGTGTGAGAGAATGAGTGTTGTTTGTGAATCCTTCCTCCCAGTAGCGTTAAATCATGTATAATTTAGGCTGGTACTGTCCGCATTAATCGATGTAAGAGATGCATTTTTATTGTGTTAACGAAATTGGTTCCCCATTTTGCTTGTTTTCTATCTGAGTAAACAAGTTTATGTTCAGCATACTCCGTAAGTTGCCTATAAATTGTAGTTTTAGAGCACCTTCCCTCTTTTATTGAATATTGTTCTTCACAAGTGCTGAGAAACAGCTTAGATGCAAATTGTCTTAAGTGTAAATTCCGTTGCGCCATAAATGTTTTCTTACCCACCTTTCTAAGATAACTTTAATTGTGGTGGCTTGCTTATTAATGTCTGCGTGTAATAACGTGTGAGCTGCTTTGTTTATTGACCACTGTAGTATTAACTTCCTGTTATTGAAGTAATTTGAAACGAGTCAGTTCTCAGTTTGGGCCAGGGAACAAGGTTTTATAGCAGGGAGTAACCAGTAGTTCACACGGACCGTATTTGCTAATTTTAGTGATAAAACAAGGCTCTTGTTGAGTACAGTTGTCGAGTTATAGTATCAAATAGAACACATACTCCAGGAGATATGACGTCACAAACAATGAAATGCGTGAAAAACTTCGTGGAGAGCCATGAATGCCATGAGCTGAAGAGCTTTCTGTCAAGTCATAAGAGCAGCTCGTTGCGGGCTGTTTACTTCGTCTCCGGGCTGTGGTCGAGTTCCTATAAAGCGGCCGTGCGACAGCGCGTCCGTCCCTCGCCAAAGCTTTCCATCTGGGATGTTTGAAATGTTTCCCGGCGTTGGTTGACACCCTCCTCTCACACCATCGCGAGGGTGCCTGCACTTCTCGTGGATTACGAAATAAGTGACTGATACAGTCCTGTTCCGCAAATTTGTGTGTGTGAATTTGTCAGGATCGGTGGTTGTTCCCCAGGGGCCGTCGTTACCTGTGTTTACGTCGTTGGTTCTTTATTCATGTTTTATGCTGGTTGGTTGGTTGGTTTGATGTTTTAGGGGGACAAAACTGCGGAGGTCATCAGTCCCCCATTCCATCAAAGAGCGAGAGAAGTGTGGAAACACTGAAAAGTCCGCCCAGAGTTAAAACTGTTACGGGAGGAAAACCCCACTCAATCAAGAAACTGTAAACAAATTCGACAAAGGACAACAAGGCGGGAGACAACATGATTGGACACAATCACACGGAAACAGCAAACAAGTGTGGAAATGAAATGACAAAGTCAAAGTTCGTGGTTGACCGACCATGAGAATAAAATAGGAAGGGTCAGCCACGGGGCAACACAAGCTTCATATAGAGTTGTAAAAACCGCTGTTACGAATAAAACCTATAACAGAATCAGCCATATTGGCATCGTTACATAAAACGTCAGATAAAATTGCAGGAAGATTAAAATCCCGCCGCAGGGCGGCTAAAAGACGACAGTCCATCAAAATGTGGGACACCGTCAAGGGAGAGCCACAACGACAACGAGGCGGGTCCTCACCGCGCAGGAGATGGCCGTGGGTCAGCCAAGTATGGCCAATGCGGAGCCGGCACAGGACTACCGAGTCCCGGCGAGAGGCCCGCATTGAGGAGCGCCACGCAGCCGTAGTCTCCTTGACAACCCGAAGCTTGTTGGGCGTGCTCAGGTTGCGCCATTCAGCATCCCAAAGCTGATGTACCCGACGGCGCAACAAGGTACGGATATCTGAAGCTGGGAGGCCGATCTCTAAGACAGAGGCATTAACCGCCTCTTTGGCAAGCCCATCGGCACGTTCGTTGCCTGGGATGCCAACGTGACCCGGAGACCAAAGAAACACCACTGATCTGCCAGACTGAATAAGGGCAAAAACAGCCACTCGGATGGCCATCAACAATGGCGAACGTGGATAACACTGTTCCAGAGCACGTAAACTACTCAGGGAGTCACTACAAAGAAGGAAAGACTCACCTGAGCAGGAACGCATATGCTCGAGGGCACGGAAGATGGCCACCAGTTCTGCAGTAAGAACACTGCAGCCTTCTGGCAGAGACAGCTGCTCAACATGGTCACCATGTACGTAGGCAAGGCCAATGCGGCCGTTTACCATCGAGCCGTCCGTATAAACAATGTCGTAGCCGGGGTGCTCAGCAACGACAGCAAGGAACTGGCGACGGAGAGCCTCAGGGGGAAGCGAGTCCTTGCGCCCGTGGGCCAAGTCTAAACGAAGACATGGCCGTGGCAGGCACCATGGAGGTGTGCGTGAATGGGCCCGAAATGGAGGTGGTAGAGGATAGGACTCAAGCTCCCCCAGCAGGGACTGCACGCGGACGGCTATTGTGTGTCCTGACTTGGGGCGCTGCTGCTGGTGACGAACAGCCACAGTAGAAAAAAGGAGGCGGTAGTTGGGATGTCCTTTGGAACTATAGACGCGGGCTGCATACGCTGTCAACAGTTGCTGGCGGCGGACCCGTAGTGGGGGTACCCCGGCCTCCGCTAGAAGACTGGCCACAGGGCTGGTTCGGAAGGCTCCCGTAGCAATTCGAACCCCACAGTGGTGAATAGGGTCCAATAGGCGCAACGCTGAAGGTGCTGCAGAGCCATAAGCGAGGCACCCATAATCTATACGCGATTGCACCAAGGCTGTATAGAGCCGCAGCAGGGTGGAGCGGTCAGCTCCCCATGCGGTATGGCCCAAACATCGAAGGGCGTTAAGATGTCGCCCGCACTCCCGTTTCAGAAAACGAATATGAGGGAGCCAGGTCAGTCGGGCATCAAAAATCAGGCCGAGGAATCGGTGGGTGTCCACAACAGGAAGCAGTTGGCCGTCAAGATAGAGTTCAGGGTGGGGGTGCACCGTCCGACGCCGACAAAAGTGCATTACACGTGTTTTGCCGGCGGAAAACTGGAAGCCATGATGCTGAGCCCACATGTGTGCCTGGCGGATGGCCGCCTGGAGTCGGCGTTCAGCAGCACTTGTTGTGGTGGAGCAGAAAGATATGCAAAAATCATCGGCGTACAGGGAAGGAGACACCGATGACCCCACAGCTGCAGCCAGGCCATTAATGGCCACCAAAAACAGTGAGACACTCAGCACAGACCCCTGTGGGACCCCATTTTCCTGGATATGGGGCGAACTATGGGCAACACCGACTCGGACCCGAAACGTGCGGAGTCGGAGGAAATTTGCAATGAAGATGGGAAGTGACCCCCGAAGGCCCCACTCATGCAGCGTAGCGAGGATGTGACGCCGCCATGTAGTATCGTAGGCCTTCTGAAGGTCAAAGAAAACTGCAATGAGGTGCTGACGACGGGAAAAAGCTGTCCGAACCGCTGACTCCAAGCACACCAGATTATCCGTCGTAGAACGACCTTGGCGGAATCCACCCTGCGATGGCGCCAGAAGGCCCCGTGACTCGAGCACCCAAGTCAAGCGACGTGCGACCATACGTTCGAGCAACTTGCAGAGAACGTTGGTCAGACAGATGGGACGATAACTGTCAACCTCCAGTGGGTCCCTGCCAGGCTTCAGCACCGGTATGACGACGGCTTCCCGCCACTGGGACGGAAACTCGCCACCACCCCAAATGCGGTTGAATATCTCGAGGACATGGCGCTGAGAATCCCGCGAGAGGTGTTTGAGCATCTGTGCATGGACACGGTCGGGACCGGGAGCCGTATCTGGGCAATTGGCCAAGGCACTAAGCAGCTCACTTTCGGTAAATGGGGCGTTGTAGGACTCCCGACGGCGCGTCGCAAAGGAGAGGCGCTGTCGCTCCACACGCTCCATGCGGGAGCGAAATGCTGCACTGTAGTTAGCAGATGCAGAGCACCTAGCGAAGTGATCAGCAAGATGTTCAGCGATCACAGTCGGGTCTGTACACATAGCCCCATTGATAGAAAGCCCAGGTACGCTAACAGGAGGCTGGTGGCCATAGAGGCGCCTGATCTTAGTCCACACCTGAGATGGAGAGACACGAGAACCTAAGGTCAAGACATACCTCTCCCAACATTCTTGTTTGGCTCGTTTGATGAGTTGCCGAGCCTTGGCACGAAGTCGCTTGAAAGCGATGAGGTTGGCCACTGATGGGTGCCGTTTGTGACGCTGAAGAGCTCGCCTACGTTCTCTGATTGCGGCAGCGATTTCCGGCGACCACCAGGGCACGGACCTCTGCCGGGACGAACCAGAAGAAGACGGGATTGCAGACTGAGCTGCAGAGACAATGACGTCTGTTAAATTATCGACCACCACATCAATGTTAGTGTCCGGCAAATATCGAACAGTGGCAGCAGTTGTAAATGCATCCCAGGCAGCTTTGTTAAGAGCCCAACGGGGCAAACGGCTAGGGCAATGACGATGGGGCAGTGACAAAAAAATCGGAAAGTGGTCACTGCCACACAAGTCGTCATGCACTCTCCAATGAAGAGATGGTACGAGGCCAGGGGTGCAAATAGAGAGGTCGATGGCCGAGTAGGTGCCGTGTGCCACACTGAAATGCGTGGGAGCACCTGTATTTAAAATACAAAGATCGAGCTGGGAGACAAGATTTTCAACCTCCCTACCTCGGCCAGTAGTCATGTCGCCACCCCACAAAGGGTTATGGGCGTTGAAATCGCCCATGATGAGGAAGGGTGGGGGGAGCTGAGCAATCAGTGCAGCTAACACGTGGCAGGGGACTGCACCATCAGGTGGAAGATAAACACTGCAGACGGTTATAGCTAGTGGTGTCCTGATCCGAACAGCCACTGCCTCCAAAGGTGTTTGAAGGGGCACAGCTTCACTGTAGGCAGAGTTGATGACATGAATGGAGACGCCACCAGATGCTCTGTCATATACAAGACGATTCGTGTAAAACCCACGATAGCCACGAAGGGCTGGGGTTCGCGTTGCCGGAAGCCAGGTTTCCTGGAGGGCAACGCACAGTACATGAGAAGAGCTTAAAAGTTGTTTCAGCTCTGCTAGGTGGGAAAAATAACCGCCGCAATTCCACTGGAGGAAAGTGCTGCCTAAGGACTGGGGAGGCATGAAAGTGATTAAGAGACGCGGTGCGCCTCAGTGTCACTTGCCGCCACCCGCTGAGGGTCTGTGGTGTCCATATCCAGGGTGTCTGTAAGAGCGAGGTCCTCTTTAGACGCAAGGATTTCGACCTCATTGTCTGAGTCAGAACTGGTAGCGGACGGCATCGAGGAAGCCGCCTTTGCCGCCAGCTCTTTCTCTTGAGGGACATCCTTTTTTCTCGCCCGCTCCCGCTTGGGTTTGGGCTTCGGTGCTCGAGCGGGCTTCCCAGAGGTGGCGTCGGATGTCGACGCAGATGGGGAGGCCCGGCTACCAGCGGGTACCTGGACTTTGAGCCACTGGCTGACGTTTGGCTGCGACGAAACTGGCGTTTCGGAGACCTCAAGAGACCCTTTCCGTGCATCTATAGGTCGACTGACATCCAGGGTGTCAGACACAGTGGGAACTGCAGGAGGTGGTGGAAGGGGCTCGTCAGGCCCTTTCCCTGAAGGAAGAGCCGGAGAAGGAAGACATTTCTCCGGCAGAGGGACGGGGTTCAAAGACCCCGTTGAAGGGGGAGGCAAAAGCCTCGCAGAAGAAGGTGCTCCCCCTGGCGTCTGGGGAGCGGAGATTAACTGATGGCCCAAAGGGCCCACAGAAGGTGTGATAGGGGGTCGGGAAACCGCCCTCGATGGAGGTGATGACACTGTGGCAGCAGCATATGTAGTCATCATGGATACCGGGTGGAGTTTCTCATACTTGCGGCGGGCCTCAGAGTAACTTACGCGATCGAGGGTCTTATACTCTACGATCTTGCGCTCCCTTTGGTAAGCGGGACAGTCCGGTGAGCAAGGCGAGTGATGGCCGCTGCAGTTGACACAAGAAGGTGGCGGGGTACAAGGTGCATCGGGGTGTACAGGACGGCCACAGTCACGACAAATAGGGGCTGCGTCGCAACGGGAAGACATGTGTCCAAACCGCCAGCACTTGAAACAGCGCATGGGTGGAGGGATGTACGGTCGGACATCACATCTGTATACCATCACCTTGACCTTCTCGGGCAAGGTATCGCCGTCGAAGGCCAAGATGAAGGCCCCGGTTGCCACCCTATTGTCTTTCGAACCCCGAAAGACACGGCGGACAAAATGGACACCGCGTCGTTGCAGGTTTTCGCGCAACTCCTCATCCGACTGCAGCAAGAGGTCATGGTGAAAAATGACTCCCTGCACCAGATTCAAGGTCTTATGTGCCGTTACAGACACTGGCACGTCGCCAAGCGTAGTGCACGTGAGCAAAGCACGAGACTGTGCAGGGGACTCTGCCTGTATAAGAATAGACCCGTCTCGCATCTTAGAAATTCCCGCAACCTCACCGAACTTGTCCTCAATATGTTCAACAAAGAACATGGGCTTAGTTGCCTGGAAGGATCCCCCATCTGTCCTAGTACAGACCAGAAACTTCGGGACATATGATTCAGTCTGTCGACCCCCACGTTCCCGCCAAGAAGAAGTCAGGGAAGGAAACGATGAGGGATCATAAGTCGCTGCATTGTACTTTCCACGCTTCGAGACACCTGTTACGCCAGGATTTTGATGGTTGGATTTGTTTCGCTTCATTGCGAATCATCCGCCCCGATGCCACCCACTCCGAACAGGGGCTCTCCTCATGGGCGCCACCCAGCCACAGCAACGTCACCTGGCAGGATGACCGTTGCCGGGAGTCCCGATGCTTCACGACGACAAACATCTACTCCTAGGCCTGCATGAGGAGCTTACAGCTCTGGCATCGGTAGAGCGATCCCTGTGTTGTCAGGGGGCTACAGCCAAGAGGGTACATGACGACCCCACCACAACGGACTGGCTACCGTGTTGGCTTTCTGGCGCTACGTGAACCATCAGAAAGGAGAGTGCTGAGATGGCAGTGCACAATGGACGCGACATGCACGGAAAATCAGTGACGTGCCCAGTGGCAGAAGAGAATCCGCAGTCGCAAGTCCATTCCATGATGGGTGCATCAGATGGCATGGCACAAGAATTACATGTTGCACCACGTAAGGTGTCCTTCCCCAAATGGTTCGCTCTTCGGAAAAAATTTTGAAAAATGGATGGTCAAACCCAAATAGGGGACCACAGATGGAAAGCCGAAAAGTATGAAGACTCCTTTTAGTCGCCTCTTACGACAGGTAGGAATACCGCGGGCCTATTCTTACCCCCGAACCCGCAGGGGGGATGTTTTATGCCACACTTTCAGTTCGGTTCAACTGAATTATTCTTTTATCTTCGCTCTGAGTAGCAAGTACTCTATATTCATTAATAACTTAGTTAACATAACTGGGGAATTTATCTGGTTTGTGCCCCTCTGCTGGCTCGCATCTGCATGGGCGGCAGTCGTATAGCTTTGTTTTTCTTTTTTTTTATCTTCGTGTTGCATAAAATTTTCCCTCCGTGAGGCATCGCCTCCCCGCGGTTGTAATTTGGCGTTCTATCCGTTTGCGTAAGCCCCTTCGTGTCAGAGCTGTAATTCTTGTTGTCCACTGGGCACCTCATTCCTCTCCTTCCTGTTTTGAGTCAGCTCATCTGTTTTACCTGTGTGGGTGTATTAAATTAACGAGTAGCCAGCTCTCCCACCTTTAGTGTGACGTTGTAAGTAAGCTGTACTGTTTTCATTTAAATTGCAGGGCTGTGAGATTACCACCCATTAGAAATATTGGTAATTAATAGCATTTGTAATTAAACAGTATGAAGTTCACTGCAGACATTGACCATGCCAATGCACCAAATGTTACACTATTTTAATCTTAATAATCATGGTAGCAATGTATGTACGCAATTGGGTGACAACATTCATATTTAGGTCAAAGGTAGAAATTCTCCACGTTGAGATTTGCTGTGTGCTTGTAGCTGACGGAAGGCCAGCGAGCAGGCCGACATTGGTGGCTTGTTCCAGCTTAGGATTTTCCAGGTTCGTTTCCGGTGAGGGGAGAGAGGGACAATGTTGAGAGCCAGGTGCAGTGCAGTGCACAGCGTGAAATAAAATATTCTAATACTACTTGCATTTGAAGTAATACGATGCAGTTAGGATCCTTTAAGGTCCTCATTACAAAATAGCCTGTTGATAAATAAACAATACATTTGCTGATATAGTTACATCTGGCGTAATATCTTTAATTGACAATGAAAAGTAATAAATTACCAATGAATCAGTGGCGGCGCTAGGCGTCGGCGACGTCGGCAACCGCCGATGGCCTCGCGCCTGTGGGGGGCCTCGCAAAACATTGGTAAAATTTTAGATTTTTTAAATGTTTGTTGTTTATCGGCAATCTTCAACTGCTAGGTTATGTAGCGACGACCTGTATCTAACTTACACTAGCTTAACCCAAGTACGAACTTGCGTACTCGAGGGTGAGATTTCATCCCCAACGAGATCGATCTCGCTTACCGTGGTATGACGCCTTAGTGCGCTCAGCCATTCCCGGGCCGCGGTGGAGTAGCCGAGCGGTTCAAAGCGTCACGCTGCGTAACGCGCGGTTGCTCGCCGTGGAGGTTCAAGTCCTCCCTGGAGCATGGATGTGTGTGTTGTCCTTAGGTTAGTTTACCTAGGTTTGTAAGATACGGACTGATGACCACGCAGTTTGGTTCGATAGATGTAGAAACATTTTAACATTTGACACATTCCCCGGCGGCAGCTATTTAGTTGTCCGTATTTATTTCCGTATGAGTGCAGCAGTGATGCAATTTTTAGTTAAATACTTGCAAAACTACTTCTTCAGTACATTTTAAAAAACAATTTAGAAGAAGTGTATCCAAATGTTTATATAACAATCAGAATCATGCTCACAGTTCCAGTCAGTACAGCTTCGGCCGAGAGAAACTTCACAAATTTAAAAGTGATTAAGACTTACCTTAGAAGCACAGTGAACCAAGAAAGACCATCTGCGTTGTCAATACTATAAAGTGAAGTCGAAATAGCGGTTAGTATCAATTAAGATGTGATCTTAAAAAAATTCTGTAAGCGAAAAGCCGAAATGTTGCTGTATTTTAATTTGTGTTTGTTTATTGTCATATTTTTTATTCCAATAATACTTGTATCTTATACTAATAAAATTATAGTATAATGGTAATTGGTGTATAATTCAGCTCATTTTATTTAACATTTTCCTCCTTACTGGAAAAACGAAAGGGGCCTCGCAAAGACGAGTTCGCCGACGCCCAGTTATCGTCTAGCACTGCCACTGAATACAAGACAGTTACACAACCAGCATGGCAATGTTTGTTTATAAAAATAATATATTAACTATTTCTCATTTTATTTTCAATTAATCTTGTGTATTTTATCTTGAAGTATTCAGTTAAATCACTTATCTGTGATATAAGAAATTGCACGATTATAATAAATAGTACAAAGAATGTTTATACCAATATAAAAAACTAAGAAGAAATTTGTTTAATGTGTAGTGTACTTATTTTGATTTTAAGTAAAGTTTTAGAAATGTATTGGCTGAGCGCTGTACGTTGGCAAATCGGTTAGAACAGCTCACATGGGGAAGTTGATGACGTAGGGAAAAAACCCGGCAGTTGGGCGTTTGGCGCGCGCGCGTGGGCAGGAAGTGACGAGGTGGGAGCGAGTGGTGTGGCTGGCCGGGCGGCGTCGCTCTGCATCAGTCGGCATGTGGACCTTCAGGTGGAGACTATAGATTTTTGTGTGGCAATTACCAAGTGTGGTTGCTCGTCGTAGACTGCACCAAGTTGTATTGAGTGCTACTGTGTGTTGTGAATATTTAGCCGGTGGAACAAGGTGTGCATCGTACTGAATTAAAGCGACTGTGTTTTGTTAATGTAACACGTGTCGTCGCATAGGCATGAACATGAACGGTGTTTGAGACAGGCACATGGTGTGAAAAACAATTTGCGACAAATATTCATTTTGTCTGGGGGCTCACGAGCTATAACTTTATTTGATGAATGTGTCGACGTACAGACGTATCAGCCACAGGGTTCTAAGATTGTGAAATAAACAACATAAAGTGAACTTTCACGTGTTTTCAAAAATAGTAGTTAGTACACCCTTTTCTCTCATGAACTTGACTTTATTATGAATGTTTTGTTAATCATATGCAGGGAAGGAAAGCTGCGAACGTGTGATATCATCCCCTAGAAAACGAGTCAAACAGTAGCAATCACAGTTACAGTTTTTTTGCGTGTTTAGGAATTTGGTTCGCAGCTGGTGGTTGTGAGTTTTAAAAATTAATCTTTCCCTATTTAAACTCTCATCCCGACCTTCACCCTCGCAGGGCTCATTTGTTAACTTTATTCTGTATTGTTTTATTGATTTTCTGCCTATTGATATCATTGAGCACAGTTTCATGCTACCAGCGTCTATAATAAACTTAGACGTTTCTTGAAGTTTTGAGATCGTCTTTAGCGTGTTTTCGTTATTGCATTTTTAATGGGCTGCGTTCACTTGAATGTTGGAGCCCCACTTTAGTGTGATTTTGATAAGTAAGTTGAGCTGCTTTCATGTACATGGCAGGGGGCATTTGTAAAGGATATTGCATTTACAAGGGTTGCTTTCAACTAAGACTTTCTACTTTCGCTTAAATTGTTGGGCGCATTGTGTCTGTTATTACATTTTTAAAGAATCCTTTTTACTAAATTTCCAGCCTTATTAACTTATCAAAAATTAAAACAAATGCCACCTGAACTGACTAAGCTTGCTTAAGGTCACCCACCAATTACCCACCGCTCTTACAACCACCCTCTCGACCATAGCCAAGATAAATTCAAATTCAAAGCAGAGTTTCGAGGAATTATAAATGCAATGTTAGAAATCTTTGGTTTGCTTAGCCACATGAGAAATCGTATTTAATCTTACAATTACAGCGTATTAGAGAGATTTGTCTCGTAGGGCACTGTATTACGGCCCGAAGATAGGAGGTAGACGTAATATCATCAAATTTGGCATGGCGGTTTAAAACAATTTTCCATGACTCTGAAAATTCGCTTTCTATTCTGCTTTATCTGGTTCGTTTTAGTTTGCTTCACACAAATTACAGAGGTTCTTTTATCGGTAACAAGGATAGAGTATTTGTTGTTAATTATTCTTGAACGCAGTTGGCGGCGGGTCGGCCGCACTGAAGTAGCCGAGCGGTCTGGAGCGCCAAGTTGCGGATTGCAAGGTTTCTCGCGTCAAAGGTTCGAATCCTCCCTCGGGCATGGATGTATTTGTTGTCCTTAGGTTAGTTTAACTCAGTTTAAGTAGTTTGTAAGCTACGGACTAATAACCTAGCAGTTGAGTCCGATAGATTAACAGACATTTTTTTTCTTTTTGGGCAGCTGGTTGGCCCTTAGCTTCTGGTAGTAATCTCGATGGACTGGAATGAAATCACGACTGGCCTTAATTCGTGTGTAACGTCTTTCCACTGTCGGTTTTGACTGCAGCAATATGCTGAGAGGTGCTGTTGATGTTCCAACGACTGACCGTTTCAGTGGTGCCAAAGTGGCGCACCTCGAACTCTAGCGGTCTTATAGGTAAGTACAATAACAATACCTCTCCTGTGGCGCCGCGCTACAGTTGACGAGCGTTCAAGGTGCCTTACTGCGGAGGGCGCGGTTGCTCGCCGTCCGACGTTCGAGTCCTCCTTCGGGCATCGGTGTTTAGCATAAGTTATTGCAGTTTGTAAGCCTAGGGACTGATGACCAGAGTTTTTAAGTCCCATAGATTTACAAACGGTTGAACATTTATTCTCCTGTAGCAACTATGACCTGTTAGCGGAAGAAAACGGAGAATATTGTTACTATTGTTTCAAATTATTTCACTCTTCTACCGGGTGAGCGGTAAGTAGTGTGAGTTACTAAGATATAACAGCCTTTTATTTCAAAATGTTCAAATGTTTGTAAATCTGTCGGCCCAAACTGCGTGGTCATCAGTCCGTAGCTTACAAACTACTTAAACCTAGGTAAACTAACCTAAGGACAAACACATACACCCATGCCCCAGGGAGGACTCGAACCTCCACGGCGAGCAACCGCGCGCTCCGCAGCGAGGTGCTTTAGACCGCTCGGCTACTCCACCGCGGCCTTTTTATTTCCAGAACGCGGTTTTCCGAAAGTGTTATAGCCGCAAAGAGGTCGTTGTTTTTGTTTGGTTATTGATTTTAGTGTTGGTATAAACTGAGATAATGGTGCAACATTTTTTTTTTTTCATTGAAGCTGCATTCGATAGCTTTTGAGGAACAAAAATGCAGACGCTAACGTTGAAACTTGCATAAAGGATTGGAGAGCATTTCTGTTGGAAACACTGGTACACAGGCGTCCCGAACCAGGCGGTTTAGATGTATATCGTTAGAGTAGGCCTGGCCTACCAGAATGTAGCTTTGTTTCCTCTTGAACCAATATCTAGATGCAGGTTCACCTGCATATGATGTATGTGGAAATACGACATAGTCTAGAATCTAGCGTATCGCAAAGGGCTTAGGAAAACTATTTCATATTTTTATATCTGCCCTGATTTACGTGAGCTGAAACAGAGAAATGGAGCATTTTTCAAAAATAAAGAGGCCAGCAAAAAATATATACTGTGTTAAATATGTACATTTTAGACGGAAGATTTTACTTCCCGTTCACTGTACGTGGAGTGCTGTCTGCCTACACTGCTCGGTCGAATCCTCCCGGCAGATTAATGAACGAGCGTCGCTGTGTCTGCTGGGCTGGATGTGGCTCGTGGGCGGTGCCCCACGGCCCACTGCGAGGATAGCGGCTGGTACACAAGTTCCGTCTCAGAGAAACTTTCACATACACAACACTACCAGCTGATAGCCCGGCATTGTCCGGGTATTTATTAATTACCATCTTCTTTCAGCCCATATTCTCCTTCATATTGTATCCATCCATTAATAATAAAAAACTGGTAAAGGGACTCCTTGCACTGTTCAAGGGCATTGGTTGGCTTTACTAGATATACAGGGAGCGATACCACACAATAAACTTAGTTTCGGTGCGGACAGTGGTGGGTTGGACCAAGACCAAGAGAAAATCAATCAATCAATCCATCCATTCCCTAAAAAAAAAAATTCAAATGTTTGTAAATCTATCAAAGCAAACTGTGTGGTCATCAGTCCGTAGCTTACAAACTCCTTAAACTAAGGTAAACTAACCTAAGGACAACACACACACACTCATGCCCCAGGGAGGACTCGAACCTCCGACGGCGAACAACCGCGCGCTCCGCAGCGAGGCGCCTGAGACCGCTCGGCTACTCCACTGCAGCCCATTTCTTCCCCCAATATCTCTGTCCATCTCTTCTACCTCCTTTTCTCTTTTACCTCCCGCCAATGAATAACAAATCTATCCGTTAGTCTCTCAGCCGTTAGTGGTAAGGCATTGGGGCCATGGGCAAGTAAGGCTAGATGTGTGTGTTACCTCAGACGGCAATTGTAACCAAACAACTGTCACGGGAATTTCACTGGGACGTGTTTGATTCACCTAGCAACTTTCATCTCTTCTTAGATCAAAAATCTGTCCTTGGTGGTCAACTTCAATGATGATGACAAGTTGATAAGCATGGGAAAACTTGTGTCATGCTATGACAGGTGCCTACTAAATTTCGGAAACTATGTAGAAAAGTAGTTCAACAGTTGAAGACTTTTGTATAACAAATATTTTTTCAGTATCTATAAACATTTGTTTTATGTAACCAAATGGAACTTGCTTTGTAGACATACGTCGTGTATGAGCGCTGAGCCCGCCTGCGTTAACCAGCGGCGCGTCCAGTCACGGGGAATCCCCGCGACTCACCTGCTGTTCTTTCCGTGACTCGGCAGCCGTCGCTCACTTTTCCCGGAATCACAATCGATCTGGACTCATTCTTCACACGCAAGCCAACTACTGTTTTCCGCTATTTTTAAATGAACGTTTGTTTCGATGCTGATGTCTTTGGTTAATGCTCTACAAACACTGCCGGGATCGAATTTAGTACATCTGGAAAAAAAATGTCGATTTCGGTCCGATGAGGGCAGTTGCCACCTGGAGGATAGCACACGTACTGATGATTAATTTTTTGCCATGGTGGACTGGTTGAGCGATCTAAGGTGTCTCGCTGCGAAGCGCGCGGTTGCTCGCCGCCGGAGGTTCCAGTCCTCCCTCAGGCATGGGGGTGTGTTGTCCTTAGGTTAGGTTACCTTACATCTACATCTACATGGGATAGTCTGCAAATCACATTTAAGTGCCTGGCAGAGGGTTCATCGAACCACCATTATACTATTTATCTCCCACGCCATTCTCGAATAGCTCGCGGGAAGAAAGATCACCTGTATCTCTCCGTTCGACCTGTGATTTTTCGTATTTTATTCTGATTATCATTTCTACCTTTGTAAGTGGGAGTCAAAAATATATTCTCACAGACTTAGTTTAAGTAGTTTGTAAGACTAGGGACTCTAACCAAAGAAGTTAAGTCTCATAGATTTACAAACGTTTCAATTTTGATAGTTTCAACGTCGGCCTACATAAGTCACAGCTGCCAGAGCACCCTCACCTTTAATAGGGAATGTGTGCATTCATAAGGCGCAGCATCGCCTGATTTTCTAAGACTGCATTCCATTATCTTTGTTTTGCTCTTGTTAATGTTCATTTTATACGCTCTCTTCAACACACTATCCATTCCATTAAACTGCTCTTCCAGGTCCTTTGCTCTCTCTGACAGAATTTCAATATCATCAGCAAAACGTAATGTTTTTTATTTCTTCCCCCTGAACTTTAATCCCTATTCCAAAGTTTTCCTTGCTTTCATTCCCCGCCTGCTCGATGTACGAATTGAATAATATCGGAGAAAGGCTACAACCCTGTCTTACACCTTTCCTATTAATGCTTCACTTTCATGCCCTTCGAGTCTAATAACTGCGGGCTGCCTTTTGTACAAGTTGTAAATAACTCTTTCCCTGTATTTTATCCCTGCTGACTTCAGAATTTGCAACAGTGTATTCCAGTCAACATTGTCAAAAGCTTTCTCCAAATCTACAAAAACTAAAAATTTAGGTTTGCCTTTCCTTAATCTGCCTTCTAAGATAAGTCGTAATGTTAGTATTGCCTCCCAGGTTCCTACGTTCCTCCTAAATCGAAACTGATCTTCCCCGAGGTCAGCTTCTAGCAGCTTTTCTATTCCCCTGTAGATAATTCGTGTTAAAATTTGCAACAATGACTTATGAAACCGATGATTATGTAATTTTCACACCTGTCTGTGCCTGATTTCTTTGGAATGGGGATTATTACATTTTTCTTAAAGTATGAGGGTTTTTTGACTGTCTCATACATCCTACACAGTAGGTGAAATAGTTTTGTCATGGTTGGCTCTCCCACAGACTTTAATAGCTCGGAGGGAATATTCATCTACTCCCGGGGCCTTGTTCCGACCTAGGTCTTTCAGGGCTCAGTTAAATTCATCTCTCATCTCCTATTTCATCTTGATCTACTTCCTCTTCCCTTCCTACAACGTTGTGTCTGTTCAATTCCTTTTTAGAGCTCCTATATGTACTCTTTCCACCTTTCAGCTTTCCCTTCTTTGCTGAGAACTGGTTTTCCATCTGAGTTCTTGATATTCGTAGAGCTGTTTTTATTGTCCCCAAATGTCTCTTTTATTTTCCTGTAGTCAGTATCTACTTTTCCCCTAGTTATACATTCTTCTACAGATTTTCATTTGGCTTCCAGCCACTTCTGCTCAGCCATTTTGCACTTTCTGTCGATCTCATTTCTTAGTTGTCTGTACTCCCTTTTGCCTGTTTCATTTACTGCATTTTTATATTTTCTCATTTCATCAATTAAATTTAGTATTTCCTGTGATATCCAAGGATTTTTTGTAGGTCTTGTGTTTCTACCTAGTTTGTCCTCTGTTGCCTTCACTATTTCATCTCTCAATGCTACCCATTTCTCCTCTACTGTTTTATTTCCCCACGTTTCTGTCAATTGTTGCCTAAAGCTCCCTCTGAAATTCTTTAACTTCAGGTTCCCTCAATTTATTCAAATCCCATCTCCTTATTTTCCTACCTTTCTGCAGTTTTTTTCAGTTTCAGCCTGCAGTTCATGAGCAATAAGTTTTGATCAGAGTCTATATCTGCCCCTGGGTATGTTTTAAAGTTCAAAATCTGGTTCCGGAATCTATGTTTTACCATTGTAAAATCTATCTGATACCTTCTGGTGTCTCCTGGTCTCTTCCACGTATACAACCTTCTTAAACTAGGTGTTTTTTTATGATTAAATCATATTCCGTGCAAAATTCTACCAGACAACTTCCACTTTCATTCCTTACGCCCAGTCCATATTCACCTACTATTTTTCCTTCTCTTCCAGTCTCCCATCACAATTAAATTTACCTCTCCCTTAATTGTCTGAATAATTTCCTTTAACTCCTCATACATTTCTTCAATCTCCTCATCATCGGCAGAGCTAGTTGGCATATAATCCTGTACTACTGTTGTCGATGTTGTCTTCGTATCTAACTTGACAATGATAATGCGATCACTGTGTTGCTCATAGTAGGTTACCCGCATTCCTATTTTCTTATTCATTATCAGTTCTACTCCTGTGATACCCCCAACTGATTTTGTATTTATAATCCTGTACTCACCTGACCAGAAATCCTGCTCACCCTGCCATCGAACTTCACAAATCCCCACTATATCTAACTTCAACCTATCCATTTCCCTTTTTAAATTTTCTAATTTTTCTATCCGATTAAGGGATCTAACATTCCACGCTCCGATCCGAAGAATGCCAGTATTGTATTTCCTGATGACGACGTCCTCCTACGTAGTCCTCGCCCGGAGATCCGAATGGGGGACTATTTTACCTCCAGAATATTTTACCCGAGAGGATGCCATCATCATATGTTCATACAGTAGAGCTGCATGTCCTCGGAAAAAGTAACGGCTGTAGTTTCCCCTTGCTTTCAGCCGTTCGCAGTAACTGTGCAGCAAAGCTACATTAGCTGATGTTATAAGGCCAGCTCAGTCAATCATCCAGACTGTTGCCCCTGTAACTACTGAAAAGGCTGCTGCCACTCTTCAGGAATCACACGTTTGTCTGGCCTCTCCACAGATACCCCTCCACTGTGGTTGCTATCTGTATCGTTGAGGCACGCAAGCCTCCCCACCTTGGCAATGTCTGTGGTTCATGGGGTGGATCTAAGTAACAGAACATATACATTAACATCGGTTCCCACCTCTCCCGTGTGTCCAGTGAAGTTTGTTATCCCGACAGTACCTGAGTGAAAGGAAGTTACACAAATATAAGGAGTGGCAAACGGAAACATCATATTTTTCACCAGCAGATGTACTACGACGGACATTTTGCAATTAATAATCATGGTTCTAATTTTAATTTTCATGTTGCTCTATTTAGCAGAAATGAACTCTTGTTATAATTGATGTGCAATATGTATTCTTTTTTTTAAAAGTTTTATATCTGATGCATGTTGTGAAATTGTGTTGTACCACTTAAGTATGACTAAATATTTTTCGTGTAGTTTACACACAATGCCGAAACCGGTATTGTTTAACAAATAAATAAATTGTACATCTGCTGGAGCAAGAATTATTTTTTCTAAACAAATTTTCTGTTTTCCCCGTTGATTCAATTCAGTACCCACTGGCAGTTAATCCCAGTGTGAAATATTAAAATGTCATGTAATTTCGTTGTGCCGAAACAATTCGTTTACATTGATACAGCAGGCACAGAACAATAAACAACTTCACTGAAGGGTGAAAGAAAATGGTACAGACGTGCGAATGCAAACAGAAATTTAAGTGCTTTCCAAAGAAAGCAGGCGCAGACAGGTGTGAAAACTACAGAACCATCAGTTTAATAAGTCATGGTTTCAAAATATTAACGCGAATTATTTACAGAAGGATGGAAAAGCTGGTAGGAGCCGACGTCTGGGAAGATCACTTTGGGTTCAAATCTTCAATTTACGGCTTGCCCTAGAAGATAGATTAATGAAAGGCAAACGTAAGTAGGGGAGTGATGGGAGTTTCACGCCACTGAGATTCGCGCGTCTTTTGTTTTTTGGCGGGAAATTTGAATTACCCCCCACCCCTCCTCCCTCGGCCAATTGCCTGACCGCAGATCAAAGGATACCGCCACAGGATGATTGATAGGTCTTCCTGGAAGAACGAAAGATGATTGACATTTTACATTTAGGTCCTTTTGATTCGCTACTTGTCCGACTGCTTATCAAAGGACGCCGCCATAACGCACTTAAGGATGATTGACAGGTTGCAACATCTCCCTCGCCCACACACGACACCCCGCCCCCCCCGCCCCCCGGCCCCCCCCCCTCCACCCCTCGGTGCCGCCGCCAGACAAGCGGCACCTCCGACAGGTCCAGACCTGTAGACCCCTCGACATGTCGGTACTCGCACCCTGGACCACACACCTGGCCGGTTCGACTCCCCCCTCCACCCCCGGCACCGCCGCCAGACAAGCGGCACCTCCGACAGGTCCAGACCTGTAGACCCCTCGACATGTCGGTACTCGCACCCTGGACCACACACCTGGCCGGTTCGACTCCCCCCTCCACCCCCGGCACCGCCGCCAGACAGGCGGCACCTCCGACAGGTCCAGACCTGTAGACCCCTCGACATGTCGGTACTCGCACCCTGGACCACACACCTGGCCGGTTCGACGCCCCCCCCCTCCGCCCCCGGCACCGCCGCCAGACAGGCGGCACCTCCGACAGGTCCAGACCTGTAGACCCCTCGACATGTCTGTACTCGCACCCGCGACCCCTACTCGCTCGGCCGATTGCCGGACCGCCGCCTCCGCCGCCGACAGATGCTACCCCCTCCTCCTCCTCCACGCTAGCGACCGGTTCTCAAAGGACGCCGCCACCCGCCCTACCCGCGAGATCAAACAATACCGCGACGATTGTCTTGACCGCACCGACACCGCCCCCACAGGCCGACCCCTGCTCTCTTTTTACGGCGACCGCGCCCCGACAGGTCAGCAGCCAATTAAATTGCATATTTATTATTATTAAGCGCGCCGCAGCGATCCGCACGCCAGATCTCGATTTATGTAACAACAACAATTTCCGCCGTTTATTATTATTATTCTTGGAAAAAAATAAAGCTACCATAGTGTTCTTCGTATGCTTTAGAACAGAAATGCTTAGTTGGTCTCGTATACTACAGCATGTAGTATTAAATATTAAAACTCGTATGCAAAATTTGCAAGTAAGAATTTCCACTCCCATCTCTATCCATGCTCTTCGCATAGACTACAACCGACAGACGTGTTTAATAATAATAATAGCGCAGGTTACGGTAACGAACGCCACAAACTTACGTATCCATCTTAACATATACTCTTTCGATATACAGAAACAATTCTAACGAAAAGAAAAGAAATGGTCCGTTTCGGAACTCGACCACAACCTTGCATCTATAAATGTATCTCTTCGTTTAGACGATGCACGCAATAGCCATCGAACGGGATGTAACTTGTATGCCAACCACTCTTTCGATAAAACAGCAACAACAGCGGCAAGCAGCAGAATACGACATAGTGTTTATACAAAAATTCCAAATAACGAAAATCGGCAATGACATCTAGCACAACGTCTCTAAATATACATCTGCAAAGCACCGTTAAACTCGTATGCAAAATTTGCAAGTAAGAATTTACATTCCCATCTCTCTCCAGCCGTGTTTAATAATAATAGCGCAGGTTAGATAATAAACGCCACAAACTTACGTATCCATCTTAACATAAACTCTTTCGATATACAAAAACAATTCTAACCAGAGCCAATTAACGAAAAGAAAAGAAATGGTCCGTTTCGGAACTCGACCACAACCTTGCATCTATAAATGTATCTCTTCGTTTAGACGATGCAAGCAATAGCCATCGAACGGGATGTAACTTGTATGCCAACCACTCTTTCGATAAAACAGCAACAACAGCGGCAAGCAGCAGAATACGACATAGTGTCTATACAAAAATTCCAAATAACGAAAATCGGCAATGACATTTAGCACAAAGTCTCTAAATAAACATCTGCAAGCACCGTTAACAATCGTCCAGAACGCAGAGCGCTCTCTCGGCAGACTACATAAAAGAAACATATGCTAAGTGTTTAAACAAAAACACCTAAGTTACATCTCCAAATGATCAAAACCTTCTATGCAGACGCACCATTCTGACAAGGATAGCTCGCAATGCATTTATTTAATGGAGCTGAGCCATGCCGAAAGTTCCGAAATTTAACACACTCTCTCTCTTTAGCGATCTTGCCCTGTTACGTTTCCTTCTTCTTAGATCGAGGTATAACTGCGCATTCCGAGAGTTCGGGTACTTTAATTTTACCTCTTATTTCCTTGCTACAGCAGTACACATCCCATCTAAGAAATCTCTATGTCCTGTTACGATGCAAACTACATTTATCTGACACCGATATTCCAGCGCCCCAGAAGACATTTAATCCCTATTGTGCAACGGAGAGTCGAAATAAAAGAAAAATACGTGAAATAATTTACCGATTCCGACCGTCTACACTAAAACTTTTCGAAATTATTGGCCTAACAACACCCTTATTCGACAATACAGCAACCACAGAACCGAAGTTACCTGCCCAATGCAACACAGATTTCCAGCTCGACCCGCCCTTTACCCACAAAATTCCTACTCCGAACGAAGATTTATTATTTTAATTACAAGTAGATGTCCACCGCAAACGAAGACGCTAACCTACACGCCACAACACATGATTCTATATAGGACATGGAGTGTTTACAATTTTTGTTTTGTTTATTACAGTACAACTGAGTACATGCAACGTAATGTTCGCAAACATATCGCAACCAACTCCCGCACACTTCGATCATAACCTGCTCTCTAAGGAATGGATGGGAGTCACACACAGTACAAACACGTTTGTCGTGTGTTCCGCTAATTTCGGCCAATACAACTATGCGAGACCAATCCCCCCGCCTGTTTACTGTAAAAGCAAATATTTTCCCCCACACTATCTGTTTAAACCGGGCTTGCACATATACAATAGCCTCCTTTTAAAAGCATGTGTCTTCGCCATATAACCCAGTTTTCGTTTATCCTTCTTCTTCTTCTTCTCCGGACTTGTGGAATAACGTAGACGATATCTACGTCTGTGGATAATAAAGTCCTGGAATGCTAAAAAAAATATAGTTCCTTGCTCGACTCTACAAGTAATTTACAGTCGAAACTAAAAAAAAAAAAACATAATTTCCGAGAGAGCGGTCAATTTTCTGGTACTCTTAATACCCAAGTATCAAATCTAAAAGCGTTTGCACAGTACAACGGCGCACTTTGTAAATACCGTATCTTCTCTTTTAGAACACTTAAACAATCTTCCTACACAATCCTCCATCCTGGTAATACCATCTTCTCGACCCGGCGAAAAAATAAAAGTCCTAACAATCAACTGCCTGGACTCTTTATAAAATCGATATCTTTGCTTACACCAGGGCTCGTGATTTTTCGACAAATTTATTTTGGTTCTACAATTCGACGCCAACCACGTTAAGCAGTCGTTTCCTCTCCCGCAACCACTTTGATATTGCTCCTCCCATCCGAAAGTCATGCTCGGATACGAACGCCACTCGGTTAAAGTATTGCCCAAAAATCCAGGAGATAGAAGCCATCTACACGAAGCTGCTGCTGTAGTATAGATGGGAGCGCCTCCATTAAAAAACATCGATTAGCTGCAGTTTATAAGATATATACCCACAGGACGTATATATTTCCCCCCTGTATTCCAGAAATAGTAACTTCGTCTTATCTCCAACGTTTGCAGTATCGAACTTGCGGAATTTACTACACACACACACACGCGTACTCCATTGGCTACAACTAGCGCACTTTAAGTAACGAAACTATAGGAGTTTTATAAAACACGTTGATTTTCGACGAAAGAATTATGATTTACCGCAGCAGGCATATCCGCTACGTAAACGTGTTGCACACCAGCCGTAAAGTAGCCAACACTAGCATACGATTAAACAGACGATGCTTCGACGAAAGATCAATGCACCACCAAAGTCAGTTTTCTTTACAGCTTTACCGTGACGTATATATTTAGGGTATATCGACACTTTTTACTTACATTCCGTCCCATCTAGCCTAAAGCACTCTCTGTAAGCGCCAAACATTTCCAACACAGTAACAGAAGTACACCTACAGTCAACACGAACCTACAACAACAAACGAATCTAGCCATTCCAACTCGATTTTTGTCCCAAATAGCATGCTGCAAGCTATGTATACGTTCGTAACAACCCAGACAGAGCTATCCTTACATCCGTCACTAACCCAGTACCAACTCTAAACAAGTTACCACAGATGGTGTTATAACCGCGATCAGTAACAGACAAGATCTCCCAGACACACAGCGTTTTAATAAAGTTTCGATCTCGCTCTCTCTCCACCCAATAACTACGTTGGTTGCTTGACCTGTCCCTAACATCCAACCACAACTTTGTTTCCAATGCATAGCCCGGCAGACAATATTTCTGGAACGCTCTCTATCAGCCAATAGACTATTTACCTCGAGCATTCGCGCACAAATCACCATCGTATTCCACTCCTTCTAACAAATTATTACTCTCGATAAACATCTGTAACACAGTGTAAAAAAATGAGCGACGTGCACACGCACAGAACAGCTAACAAGAAAAGATCTAGATCCAAGCCAAGTTCTTATAATCCTTACAAGCAGCAACGCAAAATAGTCTACACCATTTCGAACTAATGCAACACCAGATTTTTTTTAACGATCTCCAAGAGCAATCCTTTAGAGACTAAACATACGATTAAATGCACCTCCAATGTAGGTAACTAATCCTCTAACTCGATGTTTATCGAGCAAAGAACATTAATTTACCACTGCAATCATCTCCGATACGCTACCCAGAGAAGTCCATTCGTAAACACAGCTAAAAGAAGATATAAATGCCCCACATCCATGCTACGAAGTATCTATATGTATTTCCACAATTGTGGACCACATATGCGTTGCATCGTATTGCACGTTGGGCGTTTGGCGCACACGTGTGGGCAGGAAGTGACGAGGCGGGAGCGAGTGGTGTAGCTGGCCGGCCGGCGTCGCTCTGCAGCAGTCGGCATGTAGATCTCCAGGTGGAGACTTTAGATTTTTGTGTGGCAATTGCCAAGTGTGATTGCTCGTCGTAGACTGCACCAAGTTGTATCAAGTGCTACTGTGTGTTGTGAATATTTAGCCGGTGGAACAAGGTGTACTAAATTAAAGTGACTGTGTTTTGTTAATGTAACACGTGTCGTCGCATAGGAATGAACATAAACGGTGTTTGAGACAGGCACATGGTGTGAAATCAATTTGCGACAAATATTCATTTTGTCTGGGGGCTCACGAGCTATAACTTTATTTGATAAATGTGTCGACGTACAGACGTATCAGCCACAGGGTTCTAATATTGTGTAATAAACAACATAAAGTGAACTTTCACGTGTTTTCAAAAACAGTGTATAGTACACCCTTTTCTCTCATGAACTTCACTTTATTATGAATTGTTTTGTTAATCATATGCAGGGAAGGAAAGCTGCGAATGTGTGATATCATCCCCTAGAAAACGAGTAAAACAGTAGCAATCACAGTTCCAGTGTTTTTGCATGTTTAGGAATTTGGTTCGCAGTTGGTGGTTGTGAGTTTTAAAAATAAATCTTTCCCTATTTTAAACTCTCACCCAGATCTTCACTCTCGCAAAGGACATGAAAGGGATTCAGTGGTGGGGAATGGAGTAAGACAGGGTTGTAGCCTTTCTTCAATATTATGCAATTTGTACATAGAGCAGGCAGTGAAGGAAAGCAAGGAAAAATTTGGAATAGGGATTAAAGTTCAGGGTGAAGAATGAAAAACATTGCGTTTTACTGATGACATTGAAATTCTATCAGAGACAGCAAAGGACCTGGAAGAGCTGTTGAACGGAATGGACAGTGTGCTGAAAGGTGCGTATAAGATGATCATTAACAATAGCAAAACTAGGGTAATGGACTGCAGTCTAAGAAAATCAGATGATGCTGAAGGAATTAGATTAGGTAACGAAACAATAAAGGAGGTAGATGAGTTTTGTTACTTTGGCAGTAAATCCACAAATGATGGTCCCAGTACAGAGGATATAAAATGCAGAATGGCAATGGATCGAAGGGCGTTCTTGAAAAAGAGAAATTTATTAACATCGAATATTGATTTAAGCCTAAGGATGTCCTTTCTGAAGGTATTTATGTGGAGTGTTGCTTTGTATGGGACTGAAACATGGGCCATAAACAGTGCGGACAGGGAGAGGATTGAGGCTTTTGAAATGTGGTGCTACAGAAGAATGCTGAATATTAGGCGAGTAGATCGCGTAGCTAATGATGAGGTACTGAACAGAATTGGGGAGAAAACGAATTTGTGGCATACCTTGAGTAAAAGAAGAGATTGTTTGGTAGGAGACATTCTTAGACATCAAGGAATTGTGAATTTAGCGTTGGAGGCAAGTGTGTGGGGTAAAACCCGCAGAGGAAGACCAAGAGATGGATACACTAAGCAGATTCAGACAGATGTAGGTTACCGTTCTTATGTGGAGTTGGAGGCTTGCTCAGGATATGGTATTGTGGAGAGCTGCATCAGACCAGTCTCCGGACTGAAGACCACAACAACAACAACAACAACAACATACATAAGGACCAATATTATTACAAATTCGTCAAACAGTTAATACTAAAAACCATCTTTCAGTGAACAAATTTCATAAAATTACGAAAGCAAATCATAGATTATACTTCATAACAAGAGTCTACTAGGGTCAGATATATAGATTACGTACGACATCACGAATTAAATATATATATATATATATATATATATATATATATATATATATATATATATATATATATATATATATATAAAAGAAATGAATTTGTATACAACCGGTGTGCGAAGAATCGAGGGGAAAACATAGTCCCTAGTAACCGTGTCACTATGTTTTCCGAACAGACCATCAATACCCAGTATTACTGTTAGTTTTCGCGAGCATCACCTGCGACTAGCTTTTCGACGAAGCAGCAACACGGCTCAACCCACCCATCACTTTGCATGACAATGCTTAGGCGCATAAGGCGCAAGCTGTAACTGCTCTTTTCGGTCGATGGGAATGGGAAGTACTGTACCATCCACCATACTCACCGGACGTAAAACCTTGTGACATTGATTTGATTCCAAAGATGAAGGAACCACTTCAGAACTGTTCCAGAGATTTGACAAGCAGTAGACCACTCCATTCCCACTATCAACAGAACAGGCTATGCTAACAGTTTACTACGCTTTCCACATCGCTAGCAACTGGTTCTACTCAACGCTGGTGACTACTTTGAAGTACACTAACAGGTGTAAACATATAACTCTTTTGCATCGGTTGTGAATAAATAGTTGCCACAATTTAAGTTCCAATCCTCATATGTACACAATGTATGATGTAATGTAATATTTTACATTGCATTTGGCATAAAAAAAGTAGTTTCAAGTAGTAACTAATTTCTACGGTCAATAATATCGATTCAACAAGTACCTTCAAGGTTATTTAAGTACCGTAGAATAATAAGATTACACCCTAGTATTTTCTTTCATGTCATTTGATGCTAATATTATTAAGTTATTCACAAGAGTTAGCAGCTTTCACTCAGTTAATACTAGGCACAATATACAATCTGAATTTCGATCGCAACTACATGACCATTGTACAGAAAGGTGTGCAGTATTCTGGCGCATCTATTTTTAGTTGCCTTCCATAAGTATTTAAAGATCTTAGTAATAATCGATGCAATTCCAAGGCTAAACTAAAACGCTTCCTCGTGGCTCACTCTTGCTATTCTTGGAAAAATGATGACATTAAGGCAATAGCTGTTGCATCTTTTTATTCATGCTCAGATCTGTCGTGTGTTTTCGACTGAATGCTTCTCGTTTCTTACAGTCTGATCTACGGACTCGTTCCATGACCATCGAGACTTGGTCCTCAATTCGGTCCTCAGAACATGATAAATATAAATTTAAAACAGGGGAAAGAACAGACAAGATATCTATTAAAACAAAACAGAGCTGACGATGTTTCAGCTAGTGGTTAATCTCTATCCGTATAAAAGCGAAAAGACACTCATTCACTCACAAACTCACTAAACACGAAATCTCAAAACTACTTCACCTACGAAGCTGAATTTTGGCAGAAATGTAGTTTATAGGTAGAAGACGTCAGCTAAGAAAGAATTTTGCGATAGTGCCGATAGTTCACGAGATACGACGTCATAAACAATTTGATCCGCGAAAAACTGCTGCGCCAAGTGACAATGCTCGACATTTACTCCTAAACCAGTTTACCGATTTCAACCAAATTTGGTACACATAATCCTTACCGTGAAGTAACACCTCCTGCAGTGTTAAGAAAAACATACGACTCATGGTTCAGGAGATATGATTTCATAAACAATAGGAATCGCAAAAAACTGCCTCGTAGTGCGATTAGACTTTATTCATACACTTTATGAGCACGAGAGTACTCAGCGACTTGCAACAAACTTTAAAGATAATTTCAAACCTTTGTTATAGTTTTTCTCGCTGACCACCACAGTGAAATGATAAAATGAAAAAAAGGTTTTTCGCTTACTACATTTCCGCTGTTCATGGAGCAAATCTACGGCATTCGGTAGGACGTTACAATTTGTAATTTCTACACTACAAATTATGGACGCAGGAAACTTCGAAACTGTATCGCAGTACGACACAAAATTCATGAAATATGAGCACATAAACAGCAGGACTTGACGTGCATGGAAAAACGCCCCATGATGCATCAACGTTTAATCTATTACTTCGTTACTACTGATTGTATTCGCAACAGATTTTACAGACATATAGCACTTATAGAAATGAATAAATACCTGAAAAATTACACAATTGTACGACGTATAAGTCAATAAATATGGGATCATAAAAATTTTATATGTCACGTGTATTTTGATTACTATCTTTATTTTTTTTGGATACTGCACTTATAATTTAGTGCATTATGAAAGACAGCCTTATTCCTTAAAATATTTTCCCATAAATGTAACATGCTTTTAGAAGGAAAAAAGATAGATAGACAGAGAGAGAGAGAAGGGATAGGAGAAGTACTAACTCAAGGCTGGAATAAATAAATACCCGGGCATGCCGGTTTATGGGCTAGTACAGAGATATTTTCACTTCGTGCTCATTCATGTGCTAAAAATGTTCTTTACGAAGAACGCCGTACTTGCCGCAGTGAAGTCTGTCTCGGACTGGAAGTGGAGCTATTTGCCTTCGGAATACCACAGCCATTCTTCTTTCGGACCTCCTCTTCTCATTCATCAACCGACGGGCCAGAGATATTCCTCTGATCGTACGGACAAGTATCCGACTGGCCGCAGAAAAAAAAAAAAAAAGAAAAGAAAAGAAAGACGCGAAAGGGAAGACAAAAGAGCGCAGCTGGAGCGGACGGCCGCGTTTTGATTTGCTGGAGTCGCCCAAAAGGAAGAGAAGCAGACAATCGCCGCAGCGGAGCAGTCGCTAAAAATTTAGATAACTGCCGGCGGCTGACATAATGGAGCAAAAAGCGCGGCGCATTTCCATGACAATGGGCCGGCCGCCACATGTAAATCTCCGGCAGGCAGGTGGGCGGGGCCGCAGGCGGTTGCCAGGCAACCGCGCCTCCGCTGCCCGGGATGTTTACTGCGAGCGGGCTGATGTGCGGTAGCCGGCAGCAGGGCGTCTGCACTGGGGGGCAGATACCGATCGCGTACACAACCTACAAAATGGAATAGAGATATACAAAACCAACATTTCAGTTCTCTTTATTGCTTTTGACAACGTACCTCACAAACGGCTTTTAATCAAATTGCGTGGTTACGGTATATCGCCCCAAATTTGCGACTGGATAGGGGATTTCCTCTCAGAGAGGACACAGTTCGTAGTAATCGATAGAAAGGCATCGACTAAAACAGAGGTGATTTCGGGCGTTCCACAGGGTGGTGTTATTGGTCCTCTGCTGTTCTTCATTTACATACACGATTTAGGGGAAAATCTAAGTAGCTCTCTTAGGTTCTTTGCAGATGACGCCGTCATTTACCGTCTAGTAAAATCATCTGAAGATCAAAACCAACTGCACAATGATTTGAATAGCTGTATGGTATAAGAATTGGCAGTTGACTCTAAATAATGAGAAGTGTGAAGTCGTCCACATGAGTACGAAAAGTACGAAAAGAAATCCGTTAAACATGATAAATCAATGAAATGTGAAGGCCGTAAACTCCACAAAATACCTAGGAATTACAATTACTTCAGACTTTAATTGGAAAGAACACGTAGATAATGTCGTGGGAAACGCGAACCAGAGACTGCGTTTTATTGGGAGTACCCTTAAAAGATGCAACATAACTACTAAAGAAACTGCATACACTACGCTTGTCCGTCCTTTTATGCAGTATTGCTGCCGAGTGTGGGGTCCTTATGAGGTGGATTTGACGGAGGACATCGAAACAGTCCAAAAAATGGCAGCTCGTTTCGTATTGTCACGGTACAGGGGAGACAGCGCTACGGAAATGATACAGGATCTGGGATGGGAATCATTACAACAACGGCGATTATCGCTGAGGCGTGGGCTTCTTACAAAACTACAATCGCCAACATTCTCCGCCGAATGCGAAAATATATTGTTGACTCCCGCTTACATAGATATAAATGATCATCAGAATAAAATACGAGAAATCAGAGCCAGAACGGAGAGATTCAGGTGTTCATTCTTCCCGCGCGCTATTCGAGAATGAAATGGGAGATAAAATAGTATGTTCGATGAACCCTCTGCCAGGCACTTAAATATTTGCAGAGTATCCCATGTAGAAGTAGATTGCTCATGAAATCAGAAATTGACAATAAGGAATGATATCGAGGTACGTAAATAAATTTCTTAAACTACTTGTGATGGTAAACAACTACAGTGTTATTGCTGGTCACTTTACAACGGTTATTCCACAGACCGTTACTTTACGTCATTTTTCTTCGAACAACCAAATGGCAGGTGTTTGTCATATAAACATTCGAAAACAAATATACTCGTGGCACGAAGAACATGCAATGAATCAATTCTTCGACAGTTACACCCTTCTCAACAGACATCGGAAAAAACCTTTATTTACATCTAAAAATATGATTCGGGTTCTCCGCTTCAGAGCTAGTTACCTTCGCCGTTGCGCTCCTGACGAATAGCGTTTAGCATGTAGGAACACAAACGGCAATTGTAAAAAAAAAAAACTTTATTTCCCTGATATAATGAAAACTATGCATTTGTGGACCCCATAAATGACGTTTAAAACTGCTCTATTTAAATTATCTGTCGATCCCGCCATTTTGAGCAGATTCTTCTTCATAACATTTAGATGTGATTTTCTATAAAACGGTGAGGTGGTCAGCCAGAATATTTTAGGGTCCTTCGTTTCAGGTTGTACACAAGTGACCTGCCAAATTTGATCCGAATCGGTGTGACGTATCTGAGCCTTCTTCTTATAAGTGTCCTTTCAGTGTTTGTCAAGTGGAATGTTACATCCCTTAATCGAATAGCGAGGTTAGGAAATTAACAAAAAAAAAAAAAAAAATTTAAAATAAAAAACGGAAATGTATAGCTTGTATTTAGATAGAGTGGAGATTAGAGTGAAGTTCGGTGGAAAGATCTAGATTTATGATTAGTTGAGTACACGGTTATAATTTTATATCAGTTGCGAATATTACAGGAGTGTGTCAAATAATGAATGAGAAAATACCAACGGGGGTAAATAACTATGTAATCAAGATCAATATAACGTCAACGCCGACCACAATAGTACAGTTTACACGCCAACTAGCTCTGCCAATGATGAGGTAGTAAAGTAAATTATTCAGACGGTTAAGGGAAAGGAAAACTTGATATGATGGAAGACTGGAATGCGGTAGTAGGAAAGGAAGGAAGGATAAATAGTAGCAGAATATAAACTAGGGAGGAGGAATAAAAGAGGACACCGCCTGGTAGAATTTTGCACAGAACATAATTTAATCATAACTAACAATTGGTTTAAGCATAATGAAAGACGTGGAAGAGACAAGGAGACACTGGAATGTATTAGATTGATTTTATAATGGCAAGAAATAGATTTTTTAACAATGTTATAAACTGTAAGATACATCCATAACTTATTGGTTACGAACGGTAAACTGAATCTGAAAAAAAAAAAAAAAATCTTAAGCAACAACTGACAGAAACTGGGGAAAATAACACAGTAGAAGATGAATGGGTAGCTTTCAGATATGACATAGTGAAGGAAGTAGAGTTCCATAATTAGAAAAACAAATACATCATTTTTTTATAAGACAGGAAATACTAAATTTAATTCATGGAAGGAGAAAACATAAAAATGCCTTAAATGAAGGAGGTAAAATGGAGTACAGAAGACTGAAAAATGATGGGAGTGGCTAGAGTGGAAACGCAAGTTTTAGAAGAATGTATAGTTAGATACCACCTACAGGAAAATAAAAGAGACATTTGGAAACAAGAAAAACAGCTGTTTGAATACAGTAAATCATATGGAAAACAAGAGGGGAAAGTTCAAAGACGGAAAGAATATATAAAGGCGTTAGGAAAGGGAATGAATTTAGAGACAATGTTGTGGGAAGGGAAGAGGAAATAGACGAAGAGGAAATAAGAGATACTATACTGAGAGATGAATTTGACAGAGCACTGAAATTAGAAACAAGGCTTCTGAAGCATATGACATCGCTCAAAGCTACGAAGTCTTTTTGAAGTGACATCCATGACAAAACTATTTCACCTGGGTCCAAGATGTATGATACAGGTGAAATATTCTAAGACTTCAATAAAAATTACATAGCAAGCAGGTGCAGACAGATCTGGAAATTACAGAACGATATGCTCTTGTTGTATGGAGATTGATGGAATAATGCAGTTCGTGCTTTTACCGGGTATGCGGAAACAAATCCCAATAGTCACCCATCTCGGCAATTTTTTTTCAACTTCATCAACCAGTTACATGCTAACGTAAGATAAGAAATAAATGACGACAGAAGTGGGGCAAAATAATGTATATGCTGCTGTTGCAGTTGATCCAAACGTTAGTTCGCGCGCAACCTCGAGAAATTGCACGAACTAGTCAAGTGTCCTACGCATTCTGCATCCGGTTCCATCCGTATCACATCTCTCTTCATACAGAGCTGCATGGAAGGGATTATGAGAATTATGTTACGTTCTGTACATAATGTATTGTATTTAGTGATATAGCCGCATTTAGCACTCTTGATCAGGTAAACAGCCGCAACATGTGTTATTGGTCTGTTGACAATTCTCGGTTGGCTTCTCCAGGTGGAACGTCAGCTTCCAAGGTGTTTAAATGTGTGGTGTAGGATACTTAACTATCTGTTCGTAGGCCCGATTTTTCATAGATGGTACACTGACCCCGCATGTAGCGGCCTCCTAACAGACCACCTGTCACGGTTGCGAGAAGGCGATTCCCCGGCAGGCTAGGAAGAACCAGTGGTACCAGCAGGATTTGTTTCCAAATTGATTGGACGCAGAGAACCTGTAGCTTGTCCATTGCTCGTTTTTTTTTTTGTAAATCCATTAGTCGAAACTGCTGTGGTCGTCAGAGCCTAGATGTAAAAACGAACTAATTAACACTAAGGACAATACACAGACTCGAGGCAGGACTCGAACCTCCGACGGGAACGGACAGGAAGTCCGTAATATGACGTCTGTACCTTAAGCCTTTGGCCTTTTACAGATTTGAATCCTAGAGACTTTTTTTCTGTAGTAAAAGCTGAAAGACATTTGGTTCAAAGACAAACCAACTATGCCCGATGACCGCATATGATGTACACTCCTGGGCATTAAAATTGCTACAGCACGAACATGACGTGCTTCAGACGCGAAATTTAACCGACAGGAAGAAGATGCTGTGATGTACAAATGATTAGCTTTTCAGAGCATTCAAACGCGGGTTGGCGCCGGTGGCGACATCTACAACGTGCTGACATGAGAAACGTTTCCAACCGATTTCTCATACAGGAACAGCAGTTGACCGGCGTTGCGTGGTGAAACGTTGTTCTGATGCCTCGTGTAAGGAGGAGAAATGCGTACCATCACGTTTCCGACTTCGATGAAGTTCGGACTGTAGCCTATCGCGATTGCGGTTTATCGTATCTCGACATTGCTGCTCGCGTTGGTCGCGATCCAATGACTCAATGATCCAATGCAGAATATGGAATCGGTGGGTTCAGGAGGGCAGTACGGAACGCCGTGCTGGATCCCAACGGCCTCGTATCACTAACAGTCGAGATGACAGGCATGGCTGTAACGAGTAGTGCAGCCATGTCTCGATCTCTGAGTCAACAGATGGGGACGTTTGCAAGACAACAACCATCTGCTCGAAAAGTTCGACAACGTTTGCTGCACCATGGACTATCAGCTCGGAGACCGTGGCTGCGGTTATCCTCGACGCTGCAGCAGAGACAGGAGGCTTGCGATGGTATACCCAACGACGAACCTGGCTGCACGAATGGCAAAACAGCATTTTTTCGGATGAATCCGGGTTCTGTTTGTAGCATCGTGAAGGTCGCATCCGTGTTTGGCGACATCGCGGTGCACGCACAATGGAAGCTTGTGTTCGTCATCCCCATACTGGCGTATTACCCGGCGTGATGGTAAGGGGTGTCATTGGTTACACATCTCGATCACCTCTTTTTCACTTCGACGGCACTTTGAAGAGTGGGCGTTACATTTCAGATGTGTTACGAGCCATGGCTCTACCCTTCATTCGATCTCTGCGAAACCCTGCATTTCAGCAGGATAATGCACGACCGCAAGTTGCAGGTCCTGTACAGGCCTTTCTGGAAACGGAAGATGTTCAAGTGCGTCCCTGGCCAGCACATTCTCCAGATCTCTCACCAATTTAAAACGTCTGGTCAGTGGTGGCTGAGCAACTGGCTCAGCAGAATACGCCAGTCACTACTCTTGATAAGCTGTGGTATCGTGTTGAAGGTGCATGGGCATCTGTACCTGTACTCGCCATCCAAGCTTTGTTTGTCTCAATACCCAGGCCTATCAAGGCCGTTATTACGGCCAGAGGTGGTTGTTCTGGGTACTAATTTCTCAGGATCCATGCAAAATGTAATCAAATGTCAGTTCTAGTATAATATATTTGTCCAATGAATACCCGTTTATCATCTGGTATTCTTCTTTACATGATTGGTGTATCCAGTTGCGTTTTTCTTTAGTGTTTGCTAGCACAGATTCCTGGAAACTTTTCACAATATGGTATCTCGCAAGCGACTAACACTAGTGCACCAATCTCCACTGACGTTATAATTTACCCTACCTTTTAACGTCAATAGGCATTGTTACATTTAAGAAAGTGTATCTCCACACAAAAGTACACTTTCTACGTAAGTTTATTGATCTGAATGATATTCATCAATCCGTACAGGAAACTATTCTGTCTCGGTCGAACTCGAAAAACGCTCTGAAACTGTTTTGTGGATCAGCAGCAAGGAACGACGGCCATCTGTTCCTCCATTATACAGGTGAGGTACTTAAAACTTTCTGAATATTTGGAAAAGTTCAAATCGGTTAAAAAAAAAGAAAAGTTGCGATAAAAATTTTTCACCTAGAAGACTTTTAAATGTTAAATAGAAACACCTGTTTAATTGCATTTTTGGATTCTCCGTGAAAAAATATGTAACTATTGTATAAAACATTTTTTTCCTTTCATGACAGAAGGGCCAGTAATTAACACTTTCAGTTTCAGCAAACAATAGGACAATACTGCGACAAGTCGTAGCAGAAGGAACATTTCATCAGGGATGAGCTTGTTTATCATTTTTCTGGGGTTCAAATTACGAGGAAATGGTATCTACTCCCTCTGCAATCGTCAACATCGCGGAACAGTTGCATAGAGACGTCTGCAGTGCGAATCATTAATGCAAAATGATGAGCCTGATCATAGGCTGAGAGCCTGATCACAGCCTGTGGATAGTGTAACTTGATAACATTATCAACATGATCAAAAACTGTACTTTGACTTTCCTAATGTGATATGTATTTGTTTCAGATATTACCGTTTTTCATTTTCATTTATGGCGATTACAGGGTCGCTTACCATGAAACCTAAAAAATGTTGGAAACAAAGGTTGCGTAGTTTTTCACGGAGACTCCAAATATAATATCTTCTAATATATGTTCTTCTTATGCGTGTTCGTATTTTATGCGTGGCAGTACCGTTCAAACGATTGTGATGAAACTTTGTCAACAGTTTTGCTTGCACTTTCGCGATCGTCATAGGCACCATTAAATGACTGTAGACAAATAGTTCCAGAGATATGACGTATTAAAGATTGCAATAAAATTGGGGTTCAGATTTCAAAGTCCACCCTCCCTGCCGCTCCCGGGGGTGGTGCAGGAGGGGGGAGTTTAGTTTTATGTTACCGGATGTTCATCTTAATTGCATTTTTTAATCCAACTCTTTATTTTATTTTATTTTTATTTTTATTTATTTATTTATTTATTTATTTATTTTTGTTGTTGTTGCGAGAAGTACTTCTAAGTGCCTCATCGTTTATAGTGCTTATAGCTTATAGTGCATCTGTCGTCGCCGCAAACGTACGTTGCAAGTGCCCCATGATCTCAATGTTTTCTCTAAGGTGTTGCATATTTGGTAGCAGGCACTCTTCAAAGGCTGTTCAAAAAGGAGAGTGTCTTTTCAAATTACGCGGGTAACATAATTCGATTATCGATTTTTTTTGTAATGTTGGTACACGTGTCCCGAACAAGTGTTCGCAGTTTCAAGTGTCATGCATACTTTGTTTCGTCTTTCGTCTGCTCGGCGATTTTGTGTTATCATAATAATAGTATTATATATTATTGCATCAAATTTTGTGGGAAAATGAAATAAAGTGGTCTAAAATAGATGGAATGTTCAAATGTTTGTATAGTCTATGGGACTTAACTACGGGGTCATCAGTCGCTAAACTTACAAACTACTTATGAACTACTTACGAACTAGGACGGCACAAATATCCATGCCCGAGGGGGGATTCGAACCCCCGACCGTAGTGGCCGTGCAGACCGTGACTGGAGCGCCTCAGTCCCCTCGGCCACCGCGGCCGGCATGGAATGTTCACAGTGGTATACGGTGAGTCTGGTCTAAGTAAAAAAAATATGTTTACAAGTGGTATAAGCTCTTCCAAGATGGCAAAATGATGTTAGTGACAAATCCCACGGTTTACGCTCAGCACATTAACAACATACGATTACGTCGAAGCTATGAAGAAAATTGTTTTCGAAAATCGTCGAGTTATAGTGAGAGAAGTTTCTGAGGATGTTGGCATATCTGTCGGCACGCGCCATGCAGTGTTTTTCGGATGTTTCGGACATGAGACGTGTGCCAGGAAAGTTTGATACAAAAATTCTCAATTTTGATCAGAGGAACCGTCACATGAGCATAGCTCAGTAGCACTGAATGTCAATGATAATCCTGATTTGCTCAAATAGATCATAACTTGTGATGAAACGTGGGCTTAAGGTTATGACGTCGAAACCAAAGATCAGTCGTCCCAATGGAAGCATCCCGGAGATCCAAGCCGGAAAAAAGGATGCCAAGTTCGATCAAATGTCCAACTTTTGCTCATAGGGTGTTTCACTAAGTGTGTTTGCCTCTGTAACTTATAAAATAATAGGTGACGGGAAATTTTAATGCGGTAGGTCGACAAAAGAAATGTTACACTTTCTGCCTATTATTTTATATGTTACAGAGGCAAACACACTTAGTGAAACACCCTGTATATATATATATATATATATATATATATATATATATATATATATATATATATATATATATATATATATATATGCGCCGTTTGCGAGCAGCCAAACGCAAAAAACAATTCACGGCTTTTGCATCAAGACAATGCAACTGCTGATTCACCGTTGCTTGACAGAGATTTTTTTGACCAAAAAACAACACGTAAGTCATACGTCGGCCACCATACGCGACCCCCTGCTACTATTTTTGCTGTTCCCAAAACTGTACAGGTCTATGAAGCGACGAAAATTTGAAACAATTGAGCAATAACAAACTGAATCGCTATAAGTTCTCAAGATTGTACCACAAAGTCTTTATGCGAATTGGTTGGAGGATTGGCAGAATTGTTATATATCTGGTGGGCGTTGGGGGGTGGGGGGGGTGATGTAACGAAGCATGTGGGGATTTATTCCCGTCCGCGTGCATTACTGTACCTTCCGATACCAATGTTGCATAATCATAGGTACGAATGTAATTAGTCTATTATCACTTTCCTTACCAAAACTTTTGTTATTATTTTTTCTAACGTGACTAGATGAGTTATTCTCTATTATTTGGTGTTGCAGAGATTTGTGTAATTAGAAAATATTAGCTAATTAGTTCATCGCAGAAGCGTATTGTTCAGATAGTATGCCATTTAGGATTTCTAACAAGGCTATGTAAATTATATCTCTGTAATATTTAAGTAGGTATTATTATGTTTCTCAATTAATGTTAGCAATATTATTCCTTCATTATATAACGTTACCCTTACTTTCGTATGATGCCATAAGTTGTTAAAACTCATTCCGCGATTGTAATTTGGACAAATGATTGGTTGTATCGAAATTTTGAGTTTTGAATAATTTGGTTACAACATAGCACAATTTAATATTTATAAACATAGCACAATTTAACATTTATAAACATTAAGCCAAATACACCGCGGGTTGAATGTTAATGTCGGGCACGACAAAAAGCAAGAGCACGTTATAAGACTTACGGAAAGCATCTAGCTGGATCCTATGCTTCGTACTGCAGAAGCTGGAAATGTTAAACATTTCTTATTTAATATGAGATTATTCGAGATACTTTCCGTACTAGACTAATGCTCAGGCAGTTCACTTCGCTTTTCATTGTTGTATTACCGTGGATGAAACATGAAGTTAATGATAATGATATAAAGAGGAAAAAATGACCGGGATTCGTAAAAATACAAAAGAAATGATTGCAGGTTCTGTAATAAAGCAAATTATTATATAAGAATGACTAATAGTGAGTGAAATTTTGAAGACATGCGAAGCGATCATAATGGCGTCCGAACATTGAACTATTGCGGACGTCGAGGAGCTGAAAACATTAGGAAATAAATATTTGACGTGGAGAGATTCATTTAAATAAAAGCCAAAGAGAGGGAATGATTTTAAATTTAAGTAATATATTTTATCAATAACTTGCATCACAATTACTTACTCCGGAGACTGGTTTGATGCAGCTCTCCACCCTACTCTATCCTGAGCAAGCCTTTTCATCTCCTCATAAGAACGGCAACCCACATCCACTTGAATCTGCTTACTATACGCATCTCTTGGTCTCCCTCTGCGATTTTTACCACACACACTTCCCTCCAATGCTAAATTTACGATTCCCTGATGTCTAAGAATGTGTCCTACCAAGCGATCCCTTCTTTTAGTCATGATATGCCAAAAATCCCTTTTCTCACCAATAGTTATGCGATCTACCCACCTAATCTTCAGCATTCTTCTGTAGCACCACATTTCAAAAGCCAACTATTCTCTTCCTGTCCGCACTGCTTATCGTCCATGTTTCACTCCCGTACAAGGCAACACTCCACACAAATACCTTAAGAAAAGACTTCCTTACACTTAGATTAATATTCGATGTTAGCAAATTTCTCTTTTTCAAAAATGCTTTTCTTCCCATTGCCATTCTGCATTTTATATCCTATGTATTGCGACCATCTCATGTTATTTTACTACCCAAGTAACAAAACTCATCTACCACCTTCATTGTTTCGTTACCTAATCTAATTCCTTCAGCATCGCCTGATTTTCTAAGACCGCATTCCATTATTTTTGTTTTGCTCTTGTTAATATTCATTTTATACGCTCTCTTCTACACACTGTCCATTCTATTCAACTGTTCTTTCAGGTCCTTTGCTGTCTCTGACAGAATTACAATGTCATCAGCAAAACGCAATGTTTTTATTTCTTCCCCCTGAACTTTAATCCCTACTCCAAATTTTTCCTTGCTTTCCTTCACCGCCTGCTCGATGTACAAGTTGAATAACATTGGAGAAAGGCAACAACCCTGTCTTACTCGCTTCCCAACTGATGCTTCTCTTTCATGCTCTTCGAGTCTAATAACTGCGGTCTGGCTTTTGTACAAGTTGTAAATAACTCTCCATACCCTATATTTTACCCCTCTGACTTCAAAATTTGAAAGAGTGTATTCCAGTCAACATTGTCAAATGCTTTCTCCAAATCTACAAAAGTTAAAAACGTAGGTTTGCCTTTCCTTAATCTATCTTCTAAGATAAGACGTAAACTGAGTATTGCCTCCCGGGTTCCTATGTTCCTCCAGCATCCAAACTGATCGTCCCCAAGGTCAGCTTCTACCAGCTTTTCCATTCTCCTGTAGATAATTCGTGTTAAAATTTTGCAACCATGACTTATCAAACTGATGGTTCTATAATTTTCACACCTGTCTGCACCTGATTTCTTTGGAATAGGGATTATTACATTTTTCTTAAAGTCTGAGGGTATTTCGCCTGTCTCATACATCCTACACACCAGTTCAAATAGTCTTGTCATGGCTGGCTCTCCCAGAGACTTTAGTAGCTCTGAGATTATGTTATCTACTCCTGTGGCCTTGTTCCGACCTAGGTCTTTCAAGGCTCTGTCAAATTCATCTCTCAGTATAGTATCTCATATTTCATCTTGATCTACTTCCTCTTCTCTTTCTACAACATCGTCTCTAAGTTCATTTCCTTTGTAGAGATGCTCTATGTACTCTTTCCACCTTTCAGCTTTCCCTTCTTTGCTGAGAACTGGTTTCCCATCTGAGTTCTTGATTGAGTGGATACATGAATGGAAGACTTCCGTACACAAAAAACACAGACAAGAGAGTGATAAAACTACGATCGCCGTTACGTCTTCTCGCTTGTCCGGAAGTAAGAAATGACGAACGAAAATTAAGTCAGTTATATTGCGAGCTAGAGGGAACCGGAGGCGATAAGCATCGCTGATCAAAGAAAGAGAAAAAAAGAGAAATAAAATTCTAATGTATTGTTACAATCACTTCCCGTATAATTACCGTTTATACCAAAAATATTGTTGACGACCCGATTAAACTATATTTGGAAATGAAGCACTATTAATATAACAGAGACTTATATATCAATTTCCTCAGTATTATTAACGCTAGCTATCACTATAGTCAGTTGCATGTAATTGTTTACTTTTCCATTGCACTCAATTTAATGGTACTTAATTTTCAGACATGTTGTTGAACTAGTATAAATAGGTGAGCTTTCGCGCCATGTAAATGAGTCTTGTTTCGTGCTTGATAGGAGGCACACTCTACGTCACTCTGAACTCCAATTTGAACAATTGAAGACCTCGGGGGAAAATAATGATAACCCTCATTTATAAAGTGTTGAGATATTACGACTTGTATGTTTGAAAAATAGTTTCTATTACATTTTTAATATTTGTTTTAATACTTATATATGCCATCTCGCTGCAGCTTCATGTACTACTTGAAGAAAATGAAACATTCTGTCATATATGATTGTTTGCACCAAATACATTAAAAATATAAAAGTTGAGGGTTATCACTATTTACCACCGAGGTCTTCAATTACGTTAAAGTTCTTCTCTGTTAGTCGTGTAGGAAGTGCTTCTACATTTATTATGAACTAATACGTAATATTCTTGACACGATAAATGTGCACCTCATGAACGTTTGTCAGGTTATGAGCAGGATTGGGGAGTAACGCGTTACTTGTAACACCGTTACTAGTAACAGTTAATTTTCAAAGGTAAAGGACGGTAATGACTTTATTATTTGCATAAAGTAACTTTAACTATAACTAAGTTACTTTTATCAGTTAACGATTTAACGGAAGTATCGTTATTTTATATATATTATTACCATTATAACATTTAATAGTGTTAATTAATTCATAACATTTTTATTTTATAAATATGTACGCAACAATTGTTATATACTATCATCTGACGCGTCATACGTAAACAGCGTACAGTCTCCGACTATTTGCCACACCTTTCGACATGGAGAAGGAAGAAGACACTTCGCATGCCTTCGCCAGCTATGCTTAAGTGTTTGAATTTTTGACCTTGGATGGAAATAATGATTACTTTTGCTGTAAATAGTCTCGCGGTGGGAAACAAAGCATTAATGTCCAGACTGACGGCTCTCCACCTTAGTAACACGGATCTGCTTGTTAGTTTTGATGTATTTTCTTCATTCACAAAGGTACCTCTTGCAGACTGTTTGGTACTTATTGGTAATAAATTTCTGGTGGACATTACTGCTTTGTTTCGCCATGCTCTCTCCTCAGCTTATTTTATGTTCAACGAAGAATATTTTGAACAAACTGACGGCGTCGCCGTGGTTAGCCCCTTGTCTCCCTTTGTGACCAACCTTTTTATGGAGGATTTCGAGGAGAAAGCACTGGAATCAGCAGTCCTTAAACCAACTGCCTTTTGGAGGTATCTGGACAACATTTTCATAGTGTGGCCTCACGGGGAAGTTAACTGAGTTTTTACACCATTTTAACACCATACATAAGAGCATACAGTTCATCATCGAGTTAGAGAAAGATGGTTGTCTCCCATTCGTTGATGTCTTGGTAAAACGTAAGGGTGACGGCTCTCTAGGACACTCAGTTTATCGCAAGCCCACACATGCAGATTTCTATTTGAATGCTGCAAGTTGCCACCATCCCTTGCAAACTATGAGTGTCCTAAAGTCACTCGTACACAGAGCCCACATAGCGTCTGATGCAGATAATTTACCTGAGGAGCTTGACCAGGCTGTATTCAGAGAGAATGGATACTGTAATCGGCAAATTAACAAACCATTTTTGTTAAAACCAAGATCTAGAATGTGGAGAATCAGGACACGCCGACAAAGTCTGTATCATTTCTCCCCTTCATTGGAATTTTTTCTTTTAAAGTAGCAAGGATTCTGCAAAACTACCAAGTGACAGTTATTTTCTGCCCACCAGCTACAATATCAGACCCGCTGGGATCAGTGAAAGATAATTTGTTATTGCGGAAGGCGGGAATATACAAAATATCGTATCAGTGCGGTATGGCTTACATCGGACAAATAACACGCACAATGGATGAACGCTGCACAGAACATAAGCGTTGCACCCGCCTTTTGCATCCTGGTAAAGCTGCAGTGGCGGAACGTTGCATCTCCACTGGACATATGACGGAGTACGACAAAACATCATTTCTACCCACAGCTACATCTTTGTGGGACTCCATCATTTAAGTAGCTGTGGAAATACGCGTGGCAGAAAATTTGATAAACCGAGACAGCAGCTATCAGCTTGACAATGCTTGGAATCCCGTCATCTGGAAGATTTGCTCCAGACGAAGACGCCAGAGGACTCCGACGGTCGCGGCGAGCGGCAGTGCCGAAGACATCTACAGTGGTTCTGCACGTCCACCAGCGAGGGCAGTGTGTTCCACCTGACACTGCAATTTTCGCGCATGCGCAGATTACAATTAGAGCGCTATGTAGGGCGGAACGGAGAACGTCTTCCTCTGTCCCCGAAGCCTACCTGAGGATGGTTGACAGGTGTCCAGCTGAAATATCGTGTATGGGATACAACGACGACCGACTGCAAGCCAGAAATCTGTTTGAAAATCCCATAATGTTCGTATACAACATTAGTAGTAAGCTTCTTTATGCAGTGGCGTCGTTCAAATATCTAGGCGTAACATTGCAAAGCGCTATGAAATGGAACGATGTAAGGAAAGTTGTGAGTAAGACGGACAACCGCCTTCTCTTTATCGGGAGAATTTTAGGAAGATGTACTTCATCTGTAAAGACACCGCTCATAAAACGCTTGTACGTCCACTTCTTGAGTATTCCTCAAGTGTTTGGGACGCGCAGCAGATCAGTTTAAAGGAAGATATGGAAGCAGTTAGATTCAATTAGATTAATACTTGGTCCATAGATCATGAATACGACACTTCGTAATGATGTGGAACGTGTCAGTTAAATCAAATGTGTCTATACATAATATTACATGACACTCAATATTTGAGTATTTTATTTTATTTATTTACTTGTTTAATTTTTATTTTTTTTATTTTTGTTCCTAAAGTACTAACTTTCATCTAGAAATTCATTTGATGTGTAGAAGGAATTGCCATTCAGAAATTCTCTTAATTTATTTTTAAATGCTAGTTGGCTATCTGTCAGAATTTTTATTCTACTTGGTAAGTGACCAAAGACTTTTGGGGCAAAATAATTAGCCCCTTTCTGTGACAGAGCTAAATTAACCTTGAATAGTGTAGGTCATCCTTTCTCCTAGTGTTGTAGCTATGCACACTGCTATTACATTTGAATTCAGTTGGATTGTTAATTACAAATTTCATAAGTGGATATATATATTGTGAAGCTACTGTGAAGATTCCTAGATCCTTAAATAAATGTCTGCAGGATGATCTTGGGTGGGCTTCAGCAATTATTCTGATGACCCGCTTTTGGGCAATGAATACTTTCTTACTAAGTGATGAATTACCTCAGAATCTGATGTCATAAGAAAGCAGAGAATGAAAATAGGCATAGTATGCTAGTTTGTTGAGTTGTACATCACCAAAGTGTACATCAGAGGCGAGCAGCTAGGTTTGTTACTGGTAGGTTCGACCAATGGTCGAGTGCCACAGAAATGATCCGCGAACGCAAATGGCGATCGCTGGAGGAAAGATGACGTTCTTTTCGAGAATTTCTGTTGAGGTAATTTAGAGGGCCGGAATTTGAAGCTGACTGTAGTATGATCTTACTGCCACCTAGTTACATTTCAGGCAATTATCACAAAGACAAGATAAGAGAAATTAGGGCTCGTACGGAGGCATATAGGCATTCTTTTTTTCCTCGTTCTATTTGGAATAGGAAAGGAAATGCGTAGTAGTGGCACAGTGTACCCTCCACTACGCCATTTACGGTGGATTTCGGAGTATGTATGTGGATGTAGAGCGCCAATCTACGAGAATGGAAAAGTGAGAACGAACTACGACCCAAATAAAACGTCACAGGGGTGGGACTACTTGAATGAATAATGATGAATAAAAACACATCTTTTCATAAAAATATAAAGCCACCTAACTTTTAGCGCCAACCTGGAATGTAAAGCACGCACAGACTGATGTTCAGTAGCGGACTCCTCGCCCTGTCGTGGCTTGGGCCGCTGGTGCGTGGCGCGACGCTGGTGCTCGCGACTTGCGCCAAGTTGGAGGCCGTTCCTCCGGTCCGGAGGCGCGAGTCGGCGGCCGTCTGCGAGACGGACGGCGCCATAAGCGAGATTAAGCGACGCCGAGACGGATGGCCCGCGCATGCGCACTGGGGGCGGAGTAGCTCATCCAGCCGGCGGAGGACGGGCAGGGCTAATCACGCAGAGTAGGGGCGAGCGTTCCTCCGACAACCCGCGCTCGTCCATCAGCAGACCGACGTGTTGTTATAAGGGCGGAAAACGGTCGTCCTGAGCGGTCCGTTACGTAAATGGACAATGCTGGGGACAAATGGTACATCCGAAAAAACGACGTCCATTTCCATCTTATAAATCTGTTGATTGTGTTCATCACAAGACATTGTTGCAGAGGTTGGAACTTTATGGATTAAGTGGAATACCGCACAATCGGTGCATCCCTTGTAGTGTAACGAGTTCCACAACATTCCCATTGCCGGCCGCGGTGGCCGAGGGGACTGAGGCGCTCCAGTCACGGTCTGCACGGCTACTACTGTCGGGGGTTCGAATCCCCCCTCGGGCATGGATATTTGTGCCGTCCTAGTTCGTAAGTAGTTCATAAGTAGTTTGTAAGTTTAGGGACTGATGACCCCGTAGTTAAGTCCCATAAGCTTAACAAACATTTGAACATTCCCATATCTCGACAAAGATAACCAAATACATTTATTTTGAGTATTAAGGTAGCAGAGTAAGTATTGCATCGAGTTTTTGTCTGCCCAGGTGGAAGGTCAAGGAAAACACTTGCTGCTCCTACAAGGAGAATACGTGGTCAAGGAATACTGACAATTCAGAAGATGGGACTCCATGGAACACACTGTGTAAAAATAAAAAAAAAATCATCATCATCATCATCATTAGAGATTGATTATGCCTTTCAGCGTTCAGTCTGGAGCATAGTACCTCTAATAAAATTCCTCCATGATCCCCTATTCAGTGCTAACATTGATGTCTCGTCTGATTTTATGCCTTTTACTTCAAAATCATTCTGCACCGAATCTAAGTACTTTCTTCTTGGTTTACTTCGACTACTCTTACCCTCCGCTGCCGAGCTCAAGAATCTCTTAGGTAACCTTGCTTCTTCCATGCGTGTAACATGACCCCACCATCTCAGTCTGTTCGCTCGAACTGCTTCATCTATGGTGTTCATTCCCAGTTTTTCTTTGATTTCCTCATTATGGACACCCTCCTGCCATTGTTCCCATCCATTAGTACCTGCAAACAATCATGCTGATCTTCATATCATAATCCTTGCACGTCTGATCGAGATCTGAAATATTAGTTTGCAACCTTTCAATCGAATCTGCCATTACAACTTAGTCATCCGCATATGCGGCTACTTTCATATCTGTTCTTGGTGTGGGTTCCTGTAGTCATGTCCTAGTTCATGAACCACGGGCAACGTATGAGTGGCCAAGTAAGTGGTCCTGACAGATGGGATACCAGTTACTTTGGAATAAGTTTGGGCATCTCGGACATATTCTGAGTCGTGGCCACTTTTGTGCTCAGACGGCAAAGATTACCAAATCCACCAGTTTATCCCTCAACCATTAGGGGTAAAACCCAGTGCGGCTCTGGGCAAGTAAGGCTAGCAACCTGCTTACCAGGTACTTCAGTATCGTGCTGGCAACAGAACAAACTACCTCGAACCTTTGGAGGTGATGGAGTCCCACATCTCTAATTGACATACCAAGGACTCCTCAGATAATACTTGGCAAAATAATCATAATAATAATAAAAAAAAGATAGAGAAAGAGAGAGAGAGAGAGAGAGTGAGAGAGAACCAGCCTGGTATAATCTTTTGTTTTGTGTAATGTATTTATGTATTGGGGGATTCTATGTTGAGCCATTGACCTGTTAACATGTACGAAGCTTGATAAGCATTGTGGCTTGTTAATTGCACCAGAGAGTGCAGTAAAATGTTAATCAGTTGTTAACATACTTCGTGTCCAAGGCTTTATTCGGTATGAATTGCCCATTATCTCTTTCTCTGATCTTCGTCCTAAAAAGATCTTCGGAAAGTAAGAAGTCCGAGTATTTAAAAGAAGATGTTCAATCTGCACGAGGAACAGACTAGCTGGACCTCCAATTACATTTGTACCCGAAATAGGGAAGAAAAAAACTATACGACACGAATTACACATTTCCAGAAAAGACGAAGGAAAAAAAAAAAAAAAAACCTCGTAGTGTTTGGAGTTCATGCCAAGCCGCTCACGGTCACACTACATGCCAGAAGGTGATTCTCTGCAGTGGTGAAAATGACTGTGTGATGCTCTCACAATGGGGCATAGTTAAGTGGGAGGTGCCCCAGGGTTCGGTTCTGGGGCCACTGTTTCTTATCATTTATGTAAGTGGTAAGCCTTTTAGCATAACAGGAAATTCTAAGATATTTCTGATTGCTGACAACATTGTCTTTGTAGTGAAGGATGTTGTTGGCAATATTGATGCAGTTAAAGAAATAAGTTCGTATCTTGTGGAAAATAAATTGCTGCAGAATCACAGTAAGACTCAGTTTTTAAAATAAAAACTGACATTTAGTTACACAGAGTGGGCACATGATAAGAAACACCAAACGGTTCATATTTCTAGACCTTAAGAAACACACTAAGCTCTTTTCAAAAGTCCATCTTTAGGATCTTGTCCTAAAACTAAATCTGTGTTGTTTACCATTGGAGCAGTTTCTGACATAAGTGATAGTTCAACATGAAAAGTGGTCCACTTAAATTATTTTCATTCACATATGACGTAAGGGGGCTTACTGTAAATTAGTTCCTTCACATTAGTAAATTCTCGATATTTTGGAGAAACAATTTGTTTTACTTCAGTCTAATCACTAAGCAGGTTGCTAGATGCTGCATTTGTGTCAATGAGGATCTTAATTTATTCAACTAGGTCAAGTTTCATACCTTTGCTTGCAAAATAGAGTAGTACTCTTGCAAGAGTGTTAGCAAACATATGTGTCAACTATCTCGAAAACAAGTTTTTTAAATCCCAAACTCACCTGAAAGATACGCTGCTCGTTTATATGTTGATAACACTCTTATCCTGTTCAATGGAACAACAAAAGAAATAGACAACTTACCTGTCAAACTTCATAAATTGCACCCCAAAATACAGTCCACTGTTGAAACACCACATGGAATCAACTATTTTGGTTTAGGAATCTCTAATAAAAGCCAGAAACATAACTTCCAAATCTTCAGGAAACCAACAGAAGCAAAAGTTTCCATTCATAATTCTGCTTGTCATCCAGACTAACATAAAAAAGCATTATTCATATAAATGATCAATTGCATGCTGAAAACTCCAATGGTCATTAATGAAAGACGAAATGAAAAAAAAAACATCATAAAATCAATTTCCGTCGGCAATGAATACAATCCTATCATAGAGAAATTAATTAACACAACAAAAACAAACCAGCCAATTGCTGAACAGCCACACATACACAAAACATCTTTATAAGCCTATCATTTCTAGGAAAGTTTTCATACCAAATTAAAAAAAAAAAATAAGTTTCTCCACAAACAACAAAATAAAAAATAAAATTATCCACAATGCAAAAGCTAATATACAAAAATATCAAAACTCAGGTGTCTACAAAGTTACTTGCAGTTCATGTCCAAGCCTCTATATTTGTCAAATTGAAAGAAACTTCACAACACGATATAAAGAAAACATAGACGCACCCCACCTTGATAATCTAAACAAATCCATCTTGAGGTTTAAAAGCTCTTCAATCTCCGTGTTTGCTTACAAAATAAATTTGCTTTATAGGTTTGGTCCGCCTTGAGCAAACACAAATGATTTTTCATTTCTCCCATACATGTTTCGCTGGCGTTGCAGCATCATCAGTGGGATGTTTATTGTCTGTCAAATTAACAATGGAATGATTGTTACTTTTGTACATTAACAGTAAAAACTACAGACAATTGTGAGACTACTATACATCGTTTCTTATTTTTATAGGTCTGCTAGGCCTACCTTAATACTACATGTAGTTATGTTTGTGGTTCTTCCACTCACAAAATGTCACTGATAGTTTTTGACAGTTTGTCATCTGCAAACCAAAACGTGTGTATTTAAAATGTGGTGAATAGTTAGCTTGTAAATATCGGGATTTTTATGAAAATACAGGACGTAGTTTTTGTGTTTTGGTTTGATTTTATTGTAGCTACTGCTTCTATAACAGTAGTTATAGTGCATTATAGAGACTAACAGCGATAAATCGAGTGATGTGATACCGTCATGTAATCACAAGGAAATCTTAGAAATAGAAATTAAGTATTAAAACATCGGCCATACAGTCGCAGTAAGGAAACGAACAAAATCCACGTAATCCAGATACAAAACATGGCCTAAATAACTCGTAAGTCGATTTATTAAAGCATGTTTCCATCTTCCCAGCATCATGCTTGAAATGAAACTGTAACAGGTGCACCATCCGAAGACGAACCTGAACAGGTTCGAAAGCTGCTTAATGGAATAAAATATGCCAAATGAAAGTGATTGGTTGCAGTCTTTCTATTCTGTCGAGGAATTCATGGTAAAATAAAAAAATTAAATTGATTTCTGTGTTACGTTATAATTATACTTAAGATTGTGGAATGCATGGGATTGCTATGTGTATCACTTACTTACTACTACTCATTTGTTACAATTTGATGTACTGACTCGTTTCATGACTGTGAATACTAGCTCCTCAATTTGCTTCTTCGGATCATAATCAATATGAATCAAGGAAAACGGCATATGCCAACCGGGTGGGATAATGGTTTCAGTGTTCTCTGCCAAAGGCTGGCACAGAGCGATAGCTGCCATAGTGTAAATTTTAAAAGGGAGTGTTTAGAGACATAATGTTTAGTGTCATATCAATCTATGAAGTAAACAGGCGTCATGCTACGGAGATGCATTCCTGTTTCCTTCTGCGAAGTCGATGAGTTTTGTGCAAATTGTGGCCTTTCAGGTAGGGGTGGTCCCTTCGGAGAACCGACAAACATTGGTCGTGCTGTGTTGGTTGTGCAACGATGCTGGTTTCAACGTCAGACATACAGAAAGACCGTCGTATTGTGATTACAGCACTGGCAGGACATCCAGTTACCACAGCACAGGTAAGAGGGCTTGTGAGCACATTGTCAACACGAAGGGTTGCCAGTAAGCCTACGGGCACAGCATCGACGTACATTGCTTGACCGGTGCTGTCAGAGGATTATTAGGATGATGGATTACGTGCCATGTTCTTCAGTAATGAAATTAATTTTGTCAGTACCAAATGGCGGGAGTTGGCATGTGCGACATAGACCTGACGTATCCTGTCTATATAGCGCATTCCTCACCAGGGGACACACGGTTCTCTATGTACTTGGCGAGGACGATGTCTCGAGCTAGTGCAGCCTTTCTTCCTTCTTTCCTCCCCGGACTGCATTTCCTTTCCCTTCCTCACATTCCCACTCCTTCCCCTCCCCACTAGGGGATGTGACCTAGATAGTTTGGCCCCCTGTAACAAATCACAAAACAACCAATAGTGCCTAAGTTTAAGGCACACTGGCCACACCCCAGGCCTCGTGGTCTGGGCAGCGATAAGCATCAACTCTTGTTCACCTTTGGTGTTTATGTAGACAAAGCTGACGACCAGTTGGTACGCGCCATTTTTGCAACAGGAAGGTGATGTGTTGATCACAGAAGCTGAAACTTCGTTCACCTCTTACTTTAAAACAGACGGCAGAAGGTGATTCTCTGCAGTGTTGAAAATGGCTATGAGATGCTCTCGCAATGGGGCACAGTTAAGTGGGAGGTGTCCCAGGGTTCTGCTCTGGGGCCATAATTCTTTCTCATTTACATAAGTGATAAGCCTTTTAGCATAACAGGAAATTGTAGGATATTTTTGTTTGCTGATGACACTGGCTTGGTAGTGTAGGATGAAGTTGGCAATATTGATGCAGTTAAAAAAATAGATTCGTGTCTTGTAGATAATAAATTGATGCTTAAATGACAGTAAGACTCAGTTTTTAAACAGGATGGACATGTGATAAGTGACACTGAACAGGACTGATTTGTCCTGAATCGAGCAAGTTTGGGATATTATATGATAGTAGAGAAGTCTTTAAGAATTACGTGAACAGGTCAAGCAGGGGTGGAATAATGGATCGCACAACAGTATCCGTCTGTATGATCGATTGGATGACAGAATCGGTGCCTGCACAGCCGCCCATGGAGGACACACAACGTACTGAAACTGGGTGTTCACTATTGATGGACAGCTGCTAACTTAGGACCGCTTGAGCTGTTGATCTATAAATGCTATCAATCGTTTCATGAGTTCACTTGAATGGGTCTAAGACAGTCTACTAATATTTATTTGTGGGAGTGTAGGACTTCCTTCGTGTAGAGCAGTGTACCCAACCTTTTTGAATACTCGACCCCGTTACGATTGACAATATTTTGGCGCCCCCCCCCCCCCCCGAAACCATAACAGAATTGTGTACTTTCAAAGGCAACAAATTTAAATTTATTCTGTTCATACAACTTTCTTGCAAACGCAAAAAAACATAATGTTTCAAATTACAGGATAAATTTCAGTCCATATTTCTGACTGGAACATATCCTATTATTACATGAATTATATATCATCTTCATCATTATGCCTTTCAGTGTTCAGTCTGGAGCAAAGTACCTCTAATAAAATTCCTCCATGATCCCCTATTCAGTACTAACATTGATGCCTCGTCTGATGGTATGCCTTTCACTTCAAAATCATTCTGCACCGAATCTAAGTACTTTCTTCTTGGTCTACCTCGACTCCTCTTACCCTCCGCTACCGAGCTCATGAGTCTCTTAGGTAACCTTGCTTCTCACATACGTGTAACATGACCCCACCATCTCAGTCTGTTCGCTCTAACTGCTTGATATATGGTGTTCATTCCCAGTTTTTCTTTGATTTCCTCATTATGGACACCCTCCTGCCATTGTTCCCATCTATTAGTACCTGCAATCATTCTTGCCACTTTCATATCTGTAACCTCTACCTTAGCAATAAGGTAACCTGTAACCACCCAACTTTCCCTCCCATACAACAAAGTTGGTCGAAAGATAGAGCGGTACACTGCTAACTTAGTCTTGGTACTTACTTCCTTCTTGCAGAAGAGAGTAGATCTTAGCTGAGCACTCACTGCATTAGCTTTGCTGCACCTCGATTCCAATTCTTTCGCTATGTTGCCATCCTGTGAGAAACTACATCCTAGGTACTTGAAACAGTCTACCTGTTCTAACTTTGTTCCTCCTACCTGGCACTCAATCTGTTTGAATCTCTTTCCCACAGACATTACTTTCGTTTTGGAGATGCTGATCTTCATATCATAATCCTTGCAACTCTGATCGAGCTCTGAAATATTAGTTTGCAACCTTTCAATCGATTCTGCCATTACAACTAAGTCATCCGCATATTCGAGACTGCTTATTTTGTTTTGGCCTATTTTAATCCCGCCCTGCCAGTCAATTGTTTTCAACATATGATCCATGAATAGTATGAACAGCAGTGGTGACAGGTTACAGCCTTGTCTTACCCCTGAAACTACCCTGAACCATGGGCTTAATTTACCATCTACTCTAACTGCTGCCTGACAGTCTACGTAAAGCCCTTTAATTGCCTGCAAAAGTTTGCCTATTACACCAAAATCTTCAAGAACTGACAGTAGCTTTCTCCTAGAAACACGGTCATAAGCCTTTTCCAGATCTATGAAACATACATACAGTTCCCTGTTCCACTCATAGCACTTTTCCATTACCTGCCGTAAGCTAATGATCTGGTCCTGACAGCCTTTAAGAGGCGTAAACCCAAACTGATTTTCATCTAACTTGTCCTCAGTTAAAACTCTCACTCTCCTTTCAAAAATACCTGAGAATATTTTGCCTACAACGCTAATTAAAGAGATACCTCGATAGTTGTTGCAATCTTTTCTGTTTCCATGGTTGAAAATTGGCGTGATTACCGCTTTCGTTCAGTCAGACGGAACCTGTCCCGATTCCCACGCCTTTTCAATTATCCTGTGTAACCATTTGACGAGTTCCGGCTTAATTTCATCCACTCCAGCCGCTTTATTGCACTGTAATCTACTGACAATTTTCTCCAATTCCCCAAATGATAACCTATTTCCATCGTCGTGACTATCCCATTCTACCTGTAATCTGTTACATCATTGAACGTTTCACTTACATTGAGCAATTCTTCAAAATATTCCCTCCACCTGCCAAAGTCATCCACGGGATTGACTAGCAGTTTTCCTGACCTGTCCAAAACACTTGTTAATTCCTTCTTCCCTCCCTTTCGAAGATTGTTAATTACGGTCCAAAATGGTTTTCCCGCGGCTTGGCCCAGAGATTCTAGCTTGTTTCCAAAGTCTTCCCATGATTTCTGCTTGGATTCTGCAATTATCCGTTTGGCTTTGTTTCTTTCTTCAACATAACTTGCTCCGTCTGCCTGATTTCTAGTATGGAGACATTTTTGATAGGCCTTTTTTTTTTTTTTTTTTTTTTTTTTTTTTTTTTTTTTTTTTTTTTTTTTTTTTTTACCTGCCTTGACTGTGCCATTCCACCAGACTGTCTGCTTCTTCCTACCTTTACACACTACTGTTCCAAGACATTCTCTAGCTGTTTCCAGTAGTATGTCCCTGTACCTTGACCATTCCTCTTCCAGTAACTGTAAATCATTACATTCAACTAACTGGTACCTTTCCGATATCATTGTTATGTATTTGCGCCTAATTTTCTTGTCTTGAAGATTCTCCACTCTTATCCTTCTACACATGGACCTGACTTTCTGCTCTTTTGGCCTCACAAAACCAATTTCACTGCAGATTAAATAATGATCAGTATCATCAAAGAACCCCCTGAAAACACGTGTGTCCTTGACTGTCTTCCTGAATTCCTGGTCTGTTATTATATAGTCAATGATAGATCTGGTTCCCCTTCCTTCCCACGTATAGCGGTAAATGTCCTTATGCTAAAAGAAGGAGTTTGTGATAACTAAGCCCATACTGGAACAGAAATCCAACAGCTGTTTTCCGTTCCTGTTGGCCTCCATATCCTCTCCAAACGTACCCATAACCTTTTCATAACCTTCTGTTCGATTTCCTATCCTGGTGTTGAAATCACCCATGAGTAAAACACTATCCTTATCCTTCACTCTAACAACTACATCACTAAGTGCGTTGTAAAATCTGTCCATCTCATCTTGACCTGTCCCTTCACAGGGTCAATACACTCCCACAATCCTAATTTTCTTACTGGAGATGGCCAAATCTATCCACATCTAAATTCACAGAATATATGATATCAACTGCGAATTGGCAAAGCTAAAATATGTACCCAGCTGGGGCTCGAACCCGGGTGTCGTGCTTTCGAGGCAGTTGCGCTGACCATTACACCACTGGGGACACAGTGATCACCGCACCTGCAAGGACTACCAAAGCACGCATTCCGATAGAGACAAATTCCCAGCTCTACCCTGCCCATAGTACTCAAACTCATAGTTTCAGAAACTACTTCCCATAAGAGTAAGGGCCTCAAACTTGCCCATCCCACCCCACTAGCGAAAGGATCATTGCCCGTCGCCGGCATGTTATGTATATACATTCGCGTCTGTTCGTGCCTGTTGTTGTTGTTGTTGTTGTTGTTGTTGTGGTCTTCAGTGTGGAGACTGGTTTGATGCAGCTCTCCACCCTACTCTATCCTGAGCAAGCCTCTTCATCTACACATAAGAACGGCAACCTACATCTATTTGAATCTACTTACTGTATCCAACTCTTGGTCTTCCTCTGCGGTTTTTAACCCACACACTTCCCTCCAACACTAAATTTACGATTCCTTGGTGTCGATTGTTCTTTTTGTGGTACACACGTATACGTCTCCACAGCTATACGGAATCCCATAAATTCCTGCTTTTTCCAGCGGTTTGCAAGCATCCTTCTCCGATTTCAGGTTATCCTCTATCTTTCGAGTAGGTTTGTAAATAACGGTAACATTCCGTTTCGTCAAAATTTTATCGATGCGGTCGTTTACGTCGTTAATAAACGGCAGGAAGACTTCAGATTTCACAGCGAGCCCGTTCCCCCTCGGGCGTGGATGTTTGTGGCATCTTTACTGTAAGTTAGTTCATAAGTAGTTTGTAAGTTTAGGGACTTACAACCCTGCAGTTAAGTCCCATAAGCTTCACAAACATTTGAACATTTTTTTCCCTTGCTGTGGACGATGGTTTGAATCCGGTGCAGACAACGGTCTGTGAGTTTAGGCTTCCGATAAACTGTATGGCTCAATCTGCTTTCCTCTTTTTGAAAGCTGACACGTCAAGAAAATTCAGTTTTCCGTCTGACTCCTTCGCCATGGTAAACCGAATTCTATAATTAATGCCGTGAGTTAGATTCAAGTATTGATTACAGGAGGTAATCCGTCTGGTAATGACTGCAATAAAGAGATTTATTGTACACCAGACGCGTTTAGCTTTTTATTTTTTTTAAGCATCTTCTGCGGTCTGTAAATGATACAAAATGTTTGTACAGTTCGTTTTTGATACATAGATTAAAATCAGTTATTAAAAAAACTTTGCGCACGTTCGGCCTATATGTTTTTAACTTTATATTTCGTGTACTCATGATGTTGTTCTCTTCTTTACATCTCACTGCTGTTTCTCCCTCTTGTTGGCTGGAGTTGTTTTGTTTATGGCGTGTGTTTTTCGGCTGTGTACGGCACTTTTCGTCTGTTTAAAAAAGACACGCCATAAACAAACTGTACAAACATTTTGAATCATTTAAAGACCGCATAAGATGCTTTTAAAATAAAAAGCGAAACGCGTCTGGTGTAAAATAAATCTCTTGATTGCAGTCAGCATTAGGCGGATTACCTCCTATAATGAATTTTAACAACTGGTGCGGAAGGTGGCCACACAACCAAACATAGTAGTTTCAAGTATATTTCGGAAGAGCAGGCACAGTGTTCCACACTTACCCTGCACGATAAAAGGCAGCAGGGCCTGCCAAGAAAGGAAGAGGGCGAGTCTTCAGAGAACGCAACGCAAGAATAAGAAGCAGACGAGTTCTTATTTCGAAATGCAATAAAGTACTTCAGGGTGGGTTTTTTGTTTTTTCAAACGAACACACACTCACACACACACACACACACACACACACACACACACACACACACACACACACACACACATACACACAGATTACCCGCAAACCGGATAACGTAGAGGCTGGTGGATCGGGTGTGTCGAGACGTCTTCGAATTTCACTGCCGCTGCGTCGCGTATTGAGATTCAAGGCTGTAACTCGGACTGCACCAGCCGCTGGCTTCCGATACTCTGGCTTTCTGGAAGCAACTTCTGAAACCGGAAAAAGAGAGGAAAAAAGAAGGGGAAAAAAAGGCAGTAAAGAACCGCAGCGAGCGGCGTGCGGCAGATGTTGGGTGACGTGGCGGCTGGAGAGACGCGTCTTTTATTGGCATCCGAGCAGACTCCGCTGAACAGGGAAGCGGTCCCAGCCGCTGCGGGCTCTGCGCAAAGGACGGCGAGCGAAAGTGGAGGCGGCCGCTGGGCGCTGGACGCCGGGGAGAGATATGGACGAGCCAGCCGACGAGATGGACAGATTTTACAACGCACTTAGTGATGTAGTTGTTAGAGTGAAGGATAAGGATAGTGTTTTACTCATGGGTGATTTCAACGCCAGGATAGGAAATCGAACAGAAGGTTATGAAAAGGTTATGGGTACGTTTGGAGAGGATATGGAGGCCAACAGGAACGGAAAACAGCTGTTGGATTTCTGTTCCAGTATGGGCTTAGTTATCACAAACTCCTTCTTTTAGCATAAGGACATTTACCGCTATACGTGGGAAGGAAGGGGAACCAGATCTATCATTGACTATATAATAACAGACCAGGAATTCAGGAAGACAGTCAAGGACACACGTGTTTTCAGGGGGTTCTTTGATGATACTGATCATTATTTAATCTGCAGTGAAATTGGTTTTGTGAGGCCAAAAGAGCAGAAAGTCAGGTCCACGTGTAGAAGGATAAAAGTGGAGAATCTTCAAGACAAGGAAATTAGGTGCAAATACATAACAATGATATCGGAAAGGTACCAGTTAGTTGAATGTAATGATTTACAGTCACGGACCGAAGTGAAACGGTCCGGTTGCGTGCCGTTTTGGAAGTGGTAGGTTGGTAGCAGCAACTGACGCTGTTCGCAGAATCTTAAACAAAAACGGACTCTGTAAATACACAGTCTGAAGAAACATAGTACATCTGGTAAGGCGACTGCGATTTGGTTCTATGATGCGACCTGAAGGACAACATCTACGTCTTGATTTACAGCGTGATCCATTGATAGTTACCGGACCGAATATCTCATGAAATAAGCATCAAACGGGAAAAAAAACTACAAAGAACAAAACCTTTCTAGCTTGAAGGGGCAAACAGTCGGCGTTGTTGTTGACGCTGCCATAGGTAAAACGGATATCAACTGCAATTTTTTTTAAATAGGTGCCCCCGTTTTTATTACATATTTGTCTAGTACGTAAATATATATGAATATTTTATTTGGAACATTTTTTTCCGCTTTGTGATAGATGGCGCTGTAATATTCACAGACGTATAGGTACGTGGTATCGCATAACATTTCGCCAGTGCGGACCGTATTTGCTTCGTGATACATTACTCGTGTTAAAATGGACCGTTTACCTATTGCAGATATGGTATTTATGTATGGCTATTGTGATCAAAATGCCCAAAGGGTTTGTGCTATTTATGTCGATCATTATTCTGGAAGACATCATCCAAGTGTCCTTTTAAGAGACAGGAAGTGTTCAGCCACAAGTGAAACCTCATCCACGACCTGCAACAAATGATGATGCACAAGTAAGAGTTTTAGCTGCACTTGCGGCTAATCGTCACATCAGTAGCAGACAAACTGAGCGAGAATCGGGAATCTGAAAAACGTCGATGTTGAGAATTCTGCATCAACATAAATTTCACCCGAACCATATTTTTATGCGGCAGGATTTCCATGGCGAAGACTTTGAACGTCGTGTACAGTTTTGCCACTGGGCACAAAATAAATTACGGGACGATAACAGATTTTTTTTCAGGCGTTCTCTTTAGAGACGAAGTGTCATTCACAAATAGAGGTAACGTTAACAGGCATAATGCACTATTGGGCAACAGAAAATCTATGGTGGCTGCGACAAGTGGAACATCAGCGACCTTGGCGGGTTAATGTATCGTGCGGCATAATGGACGGAAGGCTAATTTCTTACGTAATGTTCTACCGATTTTACTACAAGATGTTTCACTGCATGACGGAATGTCGATGTAGTTTCTACATGATGGATGTCCGGCACATGCCTCGCGTGCAGTTGAAGTGGTCTTAAATTGAATATTTAATGACAGTTGGATTGGTCGTAGAAGCACCATATCATGGCCCACACGTTCACCGGATCTTACACCCCAGGATTTCTTTCTGTAAGGAAAATTCAGGGTTATTTCTTAACGTCATTCACCGACAACTCCTTTATTGAAGTCATTAGGTAATTACAGGTAACGGCAGTAACGGCATGCGTTCTCATAATGTATGATAATTTCACCAAAGTACATGTATCACATTGGAACAACCCAAAAAAAATTTAAAAGTATTTAAGTTCTGTGTCGTAATTTAAAAAACCTACTTGTCGTCTAAAATTGTCAGCAATATGTTTGTGAATATTACAGCGCCATATATCAAAAAACAACAAAAATGTTCCAAATAAAACATGCATAATTATTTACGTAATAGGCGTATATGTAGTAAAAATGGTGTACCTATTTAATAAAATGTTGATATCCGTTTGGCATATGGCACCGCCATCTAGCGAGCCAACCATACCGCATATTTTTTTCTCACTTCAAGCTAGAAAACTTTTGTTCTTTGTAGTTTTATCGTTTGATGATTATTTCGTGAGGTATTGGGCCCAGTCACTATCAATAGACCACCCTATAGAGCCCCGTCGTCGCCCTAGGTATCCTTGTCCTCGACTGCGCCCCCATCTTCATCATCTTCGTCGTCCTCCCCCTCAACAGCACCACCACCTGCACCACCGCCGTCACCCCATCTTCAACTATCATCACCAACCGTCCCTACCATTACCCTACCCCCCCCCCCCTCATACACACGGCACCGCACCTATCATCCTAACCACCACCCCCTCCCTCGCCTCAACGACGATAACGAGGAGCCCCTCTGGCCTTCCCCATACAATCATCCCACTCCACGTCAGGCTCTCTGCTTCCCCATCCCTTGATGACCCCTCTCCTCCTCCTCCCGTCTACCTCCCCATCACCTCCCCCTACAACATACAGATCAGCCCCGTTCGCATCACACACTGTAGAGCCACGGTGGCAGTTACCCCCACCCCACCTCCTATCCCACCATCCACCTCCGGTTGCAATCCCACTGGACCCCATTTACCTCCTGGCTACTCCTACCTATGCATCTGTCACTGCCTCCGCCTCCGCCTCTGCACCTGCCTCCACCACCTCCAAAGGTGCCATCCCCAAGCACACTCAGAAGCGGGGAAGCATGAACCCCGCTCCCACCTCAACTAAGTCCACGGAGGAAGAGGTACCTAAATTCCCACCCAGAAATTTCCATCAGGTCCGCCAAGCAGATCCACAACGATTCTGGCCCCACCCGCATTTTCCATTGATCACTTCTTCCTCGAGGGTGCACTGATCTACAATCACCGCCACATGGCAGAACCCTCCCTATCCTCCCCACAATCCTATCGCTACTCCAGGTGCCTCGTTTATAAAAATCACCTGACACAGCCCTGCAAAATCCCTCCCACATGTCCTCACTGCAAAGAATGAAGCTCACTTTCCCTCCCACCTGCAACACCTCTGGCGGTCCCCACCCAACCTACTCTTACAAATGCAAATCCATCCCTCCCCCTGCTCCCACCAAACCCGAACTCACCGTCCCCAACCTCCCCACAGATCCTCCAAAGCACCCCAATCAATCCTTCCACCCCCACCGCCAAAGACGTTATCTGGTTCGTAACCACCGTCCCCGCCAACATCCACCTCTTTCATTTTCCCCACACCCTCCACCAGATTGCACTGGCCGTCAGGTCCGTGTTCAATCTCGACACCTTTGCCACCTTCGCCTTCTCCCTCCTCTACCAAAGCATCCGTTCACTCCCAGCCAACAAGAACCTCTTGAAACTTTCTGCAGATTAAAATTGTGTGCCGGAACCGGGACTCGAACCTGGGACCTTTGCCTTTCGCGGGCAAGTGCACTACCGACTGTGATATCCCGACACGACTCACGATGCCGCCTCACAACTTTACTTCTGCCAGTACCTCGCCTCCTACTTTCCAAACTTCACAGAAGCTCTCCTGCGAACCATGCAAGACTAGCACTCCTGGAAGAAAGGATATGGTGGAGACATTCACACACTCTTCCTGAACACTGCGTGGACGCCTTTCTGGTCAACAAGACTTTCCTCCAACCCTGCCGTCCCATCAACACAAATCCTTACCTTCTCCACCGCAGCGACGGACCCCCACCCCTAGCCCAAGGCGGAGTGGCGATTGGCCATCTCCGCCACCAGCCCGTCCAGCTCCATCCTCTCCTCAATGAACCTACCAAACACCTGATCCTCAGCCTCTTTCTCCCCTCCTTCACTTTTACCCTTGCTACTATTTACATCCGCCCCTACTCTCCTCTCCCCTATGCTTTCCTCTCCCACATCGACTGCACCTTCCCAACCTATGTGATTGCCGCTGAACTCCGGCGCTGGCGTCAATTCGTTACCACCTCACTCCGGGGTGACACCCTTCCCCTTCCCCACGCAACCTGTCCCAAAAGCAACACCACACTCTATGTCATTCTGGCATCTCCCAACCTCCTAGGGCGCATCACGGTTGATGTCCTTGATCTAATAGGCAGTGACCATGCCCCTGTCCTATTTACCTTTGAACACCGCCCCCACCCTGCCCACACTCCTCGTCCTGTACCCCCTGCCAAACTAGTCCATGATTATTCCCATGCTGACTGGGATGCCTACCGTCACTCGACACCTCGGTCGCAATCCACCCACTCCCCCCTCCACACTCCCACCAATATTGACCATGCCTCCTCCTTCCTCCAGCAGACCGTTGCTCACGTGGTCCATGCCCATATCTCCACCTAGGCGATTTATACTCACTGTCCTACCCTTCCTCCACAGGCCGTTCTTCTCCTCCGCGAATCCCGCCATCTGTACTGCTCCTGCCTCCGGACCCATGACTGGGATACAGCCGGCCGCGGTGGCCAAGGGGACTGAGGCGCTTCAGTCACAGTCTGCACGGCCACTACGGTCGGGGGTTCGAATCCCCCCTTGGGCATGGATATTTGTGCCGTCCTAGTTCATAAGTAGTTCATAAGTAGTTTGTAAGTTTAGGGACTGATGACCACGTAGTTAAGACCCATAAGCTTTACAAACATTTGAACATTTTTGAACCGGGATACATTCCAACGCCACCGGCAACTCTAAAGACACATCAGAAACTTCTCGTTCGCGAAGAAACGCCAGGACTGTCGCCAGACATGCACCCATCTTAATTCTCTGTCAACTTCTCCTAGTACTGGCATGCCTTCCGCCGCCTTACTGGCCGTCACTCCTCCTCCCACTACCCGCTTCTCCATGATGACCATCCTTTTCCTGACGATGTCAGTAAGGCAGAACACTTTGCCTCCTACCTCTCCAAAGTCTTTTCCATTCCTAATGATCGTCTCTTTGACTACTCTCTATTCCCGGACGTCCATGAGCAAACCGATACCTCCTCTCCTCCGCTTGCCCCTGGCTTCCAGTACTTGGACCACAACCCTCCCTCAGAATTGAACACTCCTATTACCGCCCATGACATAATCGTCACCCTTCACACTAAATGCAACACTGCTCCCGGTCACGACTGGTTGACCTACTGCCACCTCTGTGCCTGCCCCCTCTACTTCCCCTATACATTGTCATCCTTTTCACTGGCTTTTACCCCGACTTGTGGAAGACCTCCCATATTCTCTTATTCCTTAAACCTGACAAACCCCCATCCCAGACCTCATCCTACTGTCCCATCAGTCTTACCTAAGTGTTCAGCAAGGTGCTGGAAACCATCCTTTCCAGTCGTATCCATCAGCACCTCCACCGCCACCAGTTCCTCCCCCTTTCCCAATGTGGCTTCTGACCCTCATTCTCTGTCGACAACCAGTTCCTTTGCCTGACTTATCTCCTATCCCTCCAGCTCAATTCCGTCGCTCTGCAATTCTTGTATCCCTAGATATCCAAAAAGCCTACAGCCATGTATGACATTCTGGTCTCCTCTTCAAGAACCAGTGCTACACCCTTCCTATTAATTACATCCACCTCATAGCTTCCTTCCTCACCCGCCGCCCCTCCTATGTCATTGTCTGCAACTTCGATTCCCGTTTGTTCTACCCATCTGCCGGGCTGCCCCAAGGCTCCGTCCTCTCTCCCCTCCTTTGTCTCATCTACTCCGCCAACATGCCTCAACCCAAGCCTCCCGTCCATCTCCTCCAATATGCTGATGACACCGCCTTCCTAGCCTTCGCCCCCTCCCTTGCCTGTTCCCAGTTTTTGCTCCAGCCCCACCTCACCGAGTTTGCCTCATGGTGTAACCGGTGGCTCCTATCGTCAATCCAGACAAATCCCAGGCAATCGTCAAAGGTCGTACCACCCCCTCCTTCCGTCTCTATCTTACCCTGCCCCATCTGTCACACCCCCACCCTCAAATACCTTGGCCTGACCCTTGAACGAAAACTATCCTGGACCCTGCACATCACCCTCCTTAAACTCCTTACCGGCCAGACGTGGGACCTCAACCTTTCCACTGTCATTCACACCTATGAATTCATCATGTGTCCCATCCTTTGTTGCTTCCACCCCATCTGAATATCAGCCCCACCCACCTTCTGCAAATCCCTACAAATCCTGGAACGCCACGCCCTCCGCCTCACCATATCTGCCTCCCTTCCCCCACGAGGATCCTATATGACCTCATCCCTTTCCTCGCCCCCCTCCTACAACACCTCGAACATCTCCGAATCCGCTACACTACCCGCAAGATAGAATCTTGTAACCCCTTGATACACCCCATCCTCACTGATCCTGGGCCTCTGCCACGCATTCACCACAATATTCTTCCCGGCATTCACCTGCACATGCTCCATGTCCTTTCCCAGGGCAACTTCCGCACCCTTCCCTTGCCGGATGATGATCTTCGTCCCGATATTTACCCCTCCTATCAACTCTGATCCCTTCCCCGTAGCATCAGCGCCCCTCCCCTCTCTCACGTCCTTCTCCTTCCCACGCCCAGTCTCGCCAATCCCTCTTTCCCCTCCTTTTCTCCCTCTCCCATCCCTTCCCCCCTTCCCCGCTTCCCCCATCCCTGTCCCACCTCCTTCCCCTCCAGCCCCCTCCCCCTGCGGGGGCGCACGCTCTTTTAAACGTGCTCAGAGCTAGTGTGTTCAGTGACATCCGTGTGGTTTTTCATCAGTGCCTCCACGATCAGTGTCAACGAGTTTTACCGTGTGCGCCGTCAACTGTCTCCGTGTTTGTCTTTGTGTTATCTTCCAATGAGCTTTTAAACCGCCGCCGTGGCCTTGGACAGTTTTACTGAATATGTGTACTTGTACCTGTTTCGTTCTCCCATATATATGTCTGTCTCATTGTTCACTTACATATTGTCCTTCAACAACTCGTCTATTGTTTTTAAAATCTCCCATTTTTATTCATCTGTCTTATTTCACATCATTTCATGACATGTATTTCGCAGGGATGAAGAGTAGCCAACGCAGCTGCTGCCAGCCTTCTGGCTGTAACTAGTTGGCTTTAAAATAACAATAAAGGAAAATAAGCCCTAATTTCTCTTGTCTTTGTTATCTTTACGCCAAATGTAAGTAGGTGGCAGGAAGGTCGTTCTACACTCAGCTTCAAATTCCGGCATAGGATATTTCTTCAGCAGAATTTCTCGGAAAGAGCGTCGTCTTTCCCATTTGAGTTCCCAGAGAATTTCCGTGACATTCGCGCATTGGTCGAATCCACCAGCAACGAACCTAGCTGCTCGCCTCTGGGAGACCGAAAGTGAGGCACCCTGGTTCGTATTGTGATCAGGTTCGAGGCGCTATCTATTCATTATCTTGTTCCTGAGCCGGATGGTGTCTCTCATCCTGAAGTCACCACGCAGTCTGCAAGATCGGAGCTTCTACAGAGAGTGGGTTTGCTTGTAGCTGGGAGCCCCAACGTTAGGCGTGTCGGAGCCCCTTAGAGTTGGCTGCCGTGGACGGGAAGATGGCCAACGTGCACTCCGTGGGCATAAGGGGTGGAGTCATTCCAGATGTGGAACAGGTCCTTCCGGATGCCATTATAGTTCTTTTAGTACCCAAATACCAATATGAAATGTACCTTTCCCTGCGCTTAACCACGAATTTATGCATAAAACATCATAATGTGACACAGGACTGTTTGTTTAGAATAATAATATTTATTATATTAAATTATTTTTGTTGGTAAAAAAAACATAAAATTAACGTTGCGGAATAACACATTTATGTTAATGAAATTAATGACTAACATTATCTGATGTCTTTTGCTATGTACTGATTTGTTTGTAATGCTCAACGTACCTTAAAACTGTGTGATTACTTTAATTTAATTATTTTAAATAATGTCAACAAATGCAATTACTGTTCTTGTTGTAAATTACTTATGATCTTAATTTCCGTTTTGTTTTGATACAAAATTATTATCCTATTACTGTCATAATTTTGTGCATATCTTCTTGATGAAAGATTCATTCATGTTCTACAAACTATTTAATATGTTATGTTGTACCTTCCTTGTTCTATACTGTTCTAGAAAACATGTAATGTATATATACGAGCGATTTTGGCGCGCACACAGTCAGTCATTAATATTTCTTATAAGTGTACAGTCAGTCTCATTAAAGCATTTATTTTGTTCCAGTCTGAAGATATAAATTTTCTTTGTCTCTGTTAATATTTAATTTGGTTCATCAACATGTTCACATTTAATGCTGTAACAGTTTAGAACCCGATGATTTTATAATAACGTACATGCAGACGAGCAATAAGAGCTACTGGATCTACCACTGAAGAAGTAATAACGTGATGAATGACTTTTATTTATGAAAACAACTTTAAAATGTGGTACAAACGGTGAGTAACACCGTTTGACCATGAAGGGTACGGGGTGCAGCCAGCTGCAGGTGGTGGCTAACGTTGGTAGCAAAGGATTCTCTCAGGTTTTGAGCGGCTTTTTTTTAAGTGACTGCCAGTCTTGCAAGGTGAAAGCAGAGCTTGTGACATTACAGGTAAAAGGGGGAAGCTGATTGTTTCCAGGTGAAAAGCAAGTTTTGGCAAGCTCTTGGTTTCCCCTGCTGGCCGGCTAACAGTTTGGACGTAGTGAATGGAATACAGGTTGTTAGGAAAAAACCTAATCTGCTCGCTAACAGGAAATGGTGGTCTTGGATGAGCGAGGTCGGCTTTCCCAGATTGAACTTGAAACACAACATAGCCACACACACTATTCTAAAAATCCATATAAAATCATGGAATGATCATACGGCAAATATATGAATGTATTCAGGAGACTTGGGAGAATCAAACGCCGTAATTACAATTTCAATATTCCTTAGAGATAAAAAGCCGATAAATTTCAGTACTATAATAAAAGTATTATAAGACTTATATTTACAATTATTGATTCGCAGTGTTTCTCAGTAACAGTTTAAGAAACAAATGGGCAGCATTGCACCACGCTACCTATCCCAAAAGACGCGCCACGTTATTTCCGTATTCTTTCAATAAACTTTGTTATACACTCTTGTTCTGCTTTTCGTTGAGGTAGTAACATTCTTGTAAGAACATATATTCCACCACAGAAACACAAAAGATGAACCCAGAAAAGCGCATTACATTTACATATGTATTTTACTATAATTAATATTATTCTTAGTAACGTTCTGTAGTGATACATTAATTATTTTTATTGAAAATTATATCTGCGATGCTTGTCGCTAGCATCCGTTCTCTCTGCCAATAAATCTCTGATTATCCTTGTTTCAAGTAAGACATTCAACTATTTCAAACGATCTGGAGAGAAAACGGAATCGCTTGTCGTCTTTCGTTTTTCTACCTTTATACTGAGCGGGCGTATTTTACTCGACCACCCGAATTTTGTAAATGTGAGCCTTGGTTAGCATGCTTTAACGTAATGAACTTTGAATTTCATTTGAAATTTCTATTTTATTTAAATAATGACTATTTCTCCCCATCTTTCATTTAATTTATGACTTGATTTTCAGCAATATTAGTAAATTGATGCTTGGTCATTTTTGCCTATTGTCTCATAATGACAAAAGAACATTCTCGATGCGAAATTTATTTACTCTCATTTTATATTAAAAATTGAATTCAGTGCCTGCAGGAAATCTTCATTCTGTTAAAAGCGAAGTCCGATACTTTCTTTAACCTTTGATAACCATAGTGATCAAAATTGCACTCGGTTTTAAAACGTTAATAATTATAGTCATTAGTTTACGACAACGAAGATATTAATCAATTCATACAGGTTCAACTGCAGTGTCACTGCTTCCACCAATGAATTAATACCATGTAACTGATTACGCTATTTTCTTATGTAATGGTGCTTTCCGGTGTTGTCGTAATTTTTAACTTACATTGCCACTGAGAATTGACAACGGAATCTTTTGTGGTCCTTTCAGTGTATTAACCATTTCAAAAATTAATATTCATTGCTGATCTTACGGTTAGTTAAATTTCAATTCTGGTTTTCAACTTTGACCTTGTGAGAACACCAGCGATAAAATACAGAAAAAAAATTATCATTACATTTCGTTTTATGTTGTAGATTCATGGCCGACTAAAAATAGAAAATATCCAGCAGATAATTTATACATAACTAATTATATGTATTTTTGGATAAGAACTGAATATATTTGCATAAAAAGTCATAATAAATTAAATATTAACTGTGTAACTGTATTTCGATGGCGGCATTATATTTGAACAGTGAGACGCCACGCTTGATAGCTACCTGAGGAAAGAGCTTCTTCAGAGTCAATAAATTTTAGTATTGTTAAATATGTATTTTTTTGTTAAATGTAAACAACATTTGTAGGGAGGTGGTGAAATCATTGCATTCTGTGATATTCAAATGTATAATATTTTGGAAGGGAAATTGTATTTTAAAGATGAGGCGCTAGGATGAGCGGAAGGATACAGTTTTGGGAGCAGAGAGAGCACGCTTTTCAACGCTTGGGAGGGGACTCGTAACTTGGACGTGGCGGTGAAAGGTTGTGACGCTGGGCGGTCTGAAGTCGCGTTACGAACTTGTGATTTAAAGAGATAGGCACGTGTGGACTTAGAAAATTTACGGGACAGTGACTGAAGAACTTAGTATCGTGTACTCGTGTGATGGCAAACTGTGTTTTATAACAAATACTGTAATTAATCGCGGATTAATTTGGAACTGCAATGTTCGATGAACTTCATTAATTTACGAGTGATAATTTGGAATCTTTACTCTCCAGTGCGTGTGATATTTTTTGTGGTTCTCATGAACAATAGTTGGTGAAACATTCGGTTGTTTACCGATGTATAAAGTAGGACCACCTCCGCAGTTTCATGTCCAAAAAGAGTAATAAAGTGCATTTATATAAAAGTTACTTCGTGAGGAAATCTCTTGTAAACATTATCTTAAAATCCATTTTGTTGATTATTCATAGCTTTAATTTATGTTTATTTAAATATATTTCCACGTCATCATATGAAGGTTGATAGACTGGCTAAACAACAGATTAATTATTGATCTTATTTAAATAGTTTGGGTAGCTGTTTAGGGTATGGAAGCTGACATATATAACTCATCCCTATGAACAGAGACAACGAGCCATAAATCTTTTACTACTCTGAGTTATGTATCGCCCAGTTCTTATTGTTGAGTATCGATAGGAAGGTCGCAAGCTCACCATCTGCAGCATAGTTGACAGGACCGACTGTGGACCTCTGGTACAGAGCTGAGTGGAGCGTCTAAATCAGCTGCTCAGACGGTTATGTGACCGCGTGGGCTGCGGGTTCCTCGACTTGCGCCATCGGGTGGTGGGATTCCCGGCTCCGCTGAATCGGTTAGGAGTCTACTATATGAAGGAAGTGGCTACTCGGATACCGGGGGCTTTAGAACGAGCCGCCCGTTTTGTATTATTGCGATATAGGCGAGAGAGTGTCATGGAAATGATGCACGAGTTGGGTTTGAAATTATTAAAGCAACGGCGTTATTCGTTGCAACGATATCTATTTGCGAAATTTCTTCCACCAACGTTCTCTTCCGAATGTGAACATATTTTGTTAACACCCACCTACATAGGAAGACATGATGACGTTGTGGCGTCCCTGTTCACCAAAACGCTGGCGGTCTACACAAATCGCCGCGAAAGAACGAAAAGAGGTCGCTCGGTAGTACTTGGGCCGTCGGGGGCGCCCGCAGTCTCGGTACCTCTTTGTGTGCTTCGCGCGCCAGCCAATAGGAAAACGGGGCTCTCCTAGATATGCCGGCGCACCACAGCAACGACAGACATTACTGGAGTTCCAGTCAGCAGGAAGCACATCCACGAGTTTGACAGTCCCAGAAAGTTTCTCAGAGGAGAGCCAGCAGTCTACATCTACATCCATACTCCGCAAGCCATCCAATGGTGGGTGGCGGAGGGTACCTTGAGTACCACTATCGGTCCTCTTTTCTATTCGTCACGTATTGTTCGCGGAAAGAAATACTGTCGGTATGCCTCTGTGTGGGCTCTAATCTCTCTGATTTTATCCTCATGATCTCGTCGCGAGATATACGTAGGAGCAAGCAATATACTGCTAGACTCCTCGGTAAAGGTAGGTTCTAGAAACTTCGACAAAAGCCCGTACCGAGTTACAGAGCGTCTCTCTTGCAGAGTCTTCCACTGCAGTGTATCGATCATCTCCATAACGCTTTCACGACTACTAAATGATCCTGTAACGAAACGCGATGCTCTCCGTTGGACCTTCTCTTCGTCTATCAACCCTACCTCGTACGGTTCCCACACCACTGAGCAGTATTCAAGCAGGGGGCGAACAAGTGTACAGTAACCTACTTCAATGTTCAACTGTTTGAATAGCTTATGGGACTTAACTACGGGGTCATCAGTCCCTAAACTTACAAACTACCTATGAACCAACTAAGACTAAGGACGGCACAAATATCCATGCCCGAGAGGGGATTCGAATCCCGCGCAGACCGTGACTGAAGCGCCTTAGTCCCCTCGGCCACCTCTGCCGGCGTAACCTACTTCCTTTGTTTTCGGACTGCATTTGCTGAGGATTCTTCCAATGACTAAGTGTGGCAGCTGCTTTACCGACGATTGATTTTTATGGTCGTTCCATTTTAAATCACTCGTAAAGCCAACTATCTGACAATTTATGAAATTAACTGCTTCCAGTTGCTGACCTGATACAGTGTAGCTAAATGATAAAGGATATTTCTTTCTATGTATTCGCAGTACATTACACTTGTCTACATTGAGGTTGAATTGCCATTCCCGCACCATGCGTCAATTTGATAGTGATCCTCTTGCATGTCAATACAATTTTCCGTTGTTAAGACCTTTCTATATATTACAGCTTCATCCGCAAAAAGCCTCAGTGCACTTCCGATGTTATCCACAAGGTCATATGTTGTGAACAGCAACGGACCCACGACACTCCCCTGTGATAGACCTGACATCACTCTCACTCCTGAAGACTTCTCTCCATTGAGAATGACATGCTGTATTCTGTTATGTAGGAATGCAATTACATAATTCTTCCGATAGACCATATGCTCTTACTTTGTTCATTAAACGACTATGGGGAACAGTATTAAACGCCTTGCGGAAGTCAAGAAACACGGCATGTACGTAAGAACCCGTGTCTATGGCCCTCTGAGTCTCGTGGACGAATAGCGCGAGCTGGGTTCACACGATTCGAAACCTATACTGATTCCTACAGAGCAGATTTCTAGTCACCAGAAATGTCATTATACTTGAACATCATACATGTTCCAAAATTCTACAACTGACCGACGGTAGAGATGTAGGCCTATAGTTCTGCGCATCTGTTCGACGTCCCTTGTTCAAAACGGGGATTACCTGCGCCATTTTCCAATCTTTCGAAACGCTAGGCTCTTCTAGGAACCAACGGTAGACGACTGCAAGAACGGGGGCAAGTTCCTTCGCGTACTCTGTGTAAAATCGAACTGGTATCCCAACTGGTTCTGCGGCCTTTCCCCTTTTGAGCGATTTTAATTGTTTTTCTATCCCTCTGTCAATGATTTCGAGCCGGCCGCGGTGGCCGAGGAGACTGAGGCACTCCAGTCACGGTCTGCACGGCCACTACGGTCGGGGGTTCGAATCCCCCCTCGGGCATGGATATTTGTGTCGTCCTAGTTCGTAAGTAGTTCATAAGTAGTTTGTAAGTTTAGGGACCGATGACCCCGTACTTAAGTCACATAGACTCTACAAACATTTGAACATTTGAATTATTTCGATATCTTCCATTTTGTAATCTGTGCGGCAGGAACAATTTTCTAATGACTAGCAGTAGTTTATTAATACACTAGCTGAACCCCCGCTGCTTCGCATGCTTAGGCTCATTTGTCTGCACCAGTTGTTTCTTTTTAATCCTGATGAAGGATCCATATCTTAAGTTTCGTAGTTATAGCTCGAAATTTGAGTTAACAACAACATATCTTTGAAAATCAATTTTTGCATCACGTATTTCACCCACTTATTAGTGTAATTTCCAAAAATACCGAAACACGTGTCTTTTTAATTCGAATCCCGAATCCAAATCCGAAAATTTGTAGTTCTAACTTCAAATTTGCCTAAACAGCAAAATATTTTCGAAAAACATCCCCTCTCCAATTTAACCCCCTTGATGGTTGAATTTCCAAAAATACCGAAACACGTATTTTTTTAATCATAACGAACAATACAAATACCAATTTTTGCAACTATAGCTTTAAAATTGTCTTGACAACAAAGTGTCTTCGAAAAGAATTTTTGATTCCCTCTTTTACTCATTTAGTTTTTGAATTTCCAAAAATACCGAAACTCTTGTCTTTTTAATCCTGATCAAAAGTCCATATCCTAAGTTTCATAGTTGTAGCTTGAAATTTAAGTTAACAGCAATATATTTTTGAAAATCAATTTTTTGCGTCCTCTATTTTATCCCCTTATTAGTTGAATTCAAAAAAATGCCGAAACACGTGTCTTTTAAATTCGAACCCCAAATCCAAATCCGAATATTTGTAGTTCTAACTTCAAATTTGCCTAAACAGCAAAATATTTTCGAAAAATACCCCCTCTCCAATTTGACCCCGTTGATGGTTGAATTTCCAAAAATACCGAAACACGTATTTTTTAACGTCTAACCAACTATAAAAGTATCAATTTTTGCAACTCTAGCTTCAAAATTGTATCAATAGCAACGTGTTTTCAAAAATAATTTTTGATCCTCTATTTAACTTGTTGAATTTCCAAAAATACTAAACCTCATGGATTTTTAATCCTGACCAATATTCCATATCCGAAGTTTCGTAGTTGTAGCTTAAAATTTGAGTTAACAGCAACATATTTTTGAAAATCAATTTTTTGCATTACCTATTTTACCCTCTTATTTGTCGAATTTCAAAAAATGCCGAAACACGTGTCTTTTAAATTCGAACCCTGAATTGAAATACGAAATTTTGTAGTTCTAGCTTAAAAATTGCCTAAATAGCAACGTATTTTCAAAAAAACGTTTGATCCCCTATTTCACCCCCTTACGGACAGAATATCGAAAAATCGGTTCTTAAATGACGCCTACAGAGTAAGATCAACACCCTCCACAAATTTCAAGTTTCAAGTTTGGGCTGGGCGATGATAAGTCAGTCAGTCAGTCAATCAGTCAGTCAGTCAATCGGGACACTTCCTTTTATATATAGAGATTGCAAAACTGTGTAATCGTTAAGAAGACTTTGTACCATCACAAGGGCATCGATGTTAAATATTACTTTTATTTGTAATACGATTATCTGGACTAATCAGTTATTTAATTACAGACCAATGTCAACATCCTTTCTCGCCACGATCCACCTTCTCCTGCTGCCACATCCCGTAGATATAAAATTCCGAGGGTCTCGCCTCATTGCCTGAGGCGGTAGTGCGTCGTCTGCCAACAGCCTGTGGCACAGTGCGATTGTCGCCGGCTCGCTCGCCTGGAGACGGGTGTGGTGAGAGGAGTCGCAGACCCAGCGCAGCGCTATGCAAATGCCGCCTCCGCTTTACGATCGCCATTAGAATGAAGCGGCGCCAGAAGCCACAGCAGCCTCATAAAGGCCCGTTGTAGCCCGAGGATGTAAGGGCGCGGAGGAGGCGGAGCACGACGGACTAGGAGACCACACGGGTGTCCGATCTCAGAATTTCTCTATATTTGTGGTACGCGAAGTTCAGAACTCAAATAACAGTCAGCCAAAGCCATTCGACGCCATTCTCAAAAATTGCCGAGAAAATCGACTTTTAAATTTTGCAAGTACATGTAAGTACCAAGAATTCATACGTTGCTTGCAGTGGCCATTTGAGCGGCAGCTGAATATTATGTATTTCACTGTAATGTTTTTAAAGGAAACGCCTTTTGCTACTACAAATGAAGGGTTTTATTTTTATAAGTCACCCATACGCGTTTCGCCTTTTGTCACAAGGCACCATCAGTGGGTGTCCTGAAATATTTACATGTTTCTGTTTACACATAAAGGTTAGGTTTCTTACATATGTACAAAACATTTCGTTTCTGATTTAAAACAGTTTGTTGTTTGCTATAAAATGGTATACTTACAGCACTTGCTACTCCATACCAGGTCGAAAGGTGACAGTGGAACCAAACAAATGCGAAGTTTTTCAGAAAACAGTGGAAAAATTTTAAAAAACAGAAACCACGAGACGAAAAAGTATTATGTTACTTAAATTAAATGTGTAGGGCCATGTGAACAAAATTATAAGATTTTTATCAAATTATAGTTTCTGGTTTGTAAGTTTGCCCAAAAACTTCGCATGGTGGTACAGTATGTTCAAATGTTTGTATAGCTTATGGGACTTAACTACGGGGTCATCAGTCCCTAAACTTACAAACTACTTATGAACTAACTAATACTAAGCACGACACAAATATCCATGCCCGAGGTGGGGATTGGAACCCCCGACCGTAGTGGCCGTGCAGATCGTGACTGGAGCGCCTCAGTCCCCTCGGCCACCGCGGTCGGCAGGTGGTACAGTATCAGTAGTACAGTGTTGTTCTTATGACTGTGGAAATTATTCTATTTTGGACTACTTCATGTGAAACGTATAGGAACAAGTCAGAACAGTCCAGTGATTTTCACATTTTACAGTCAAGTATCCCTGAAGAAAAAACTTGCAAATTCACTTTGGCCCGTAATCTTCCAAGTGACAACATATTGTCATATCTGTCATACCGTACATCACTGACTGGTACAGGAGATGCTGTTTCACTCTTCTGTTGGACTTATTCCCCTGTTTGTATTTGTTTACCAAGCCTCCTCTTCGCAATAAATATAAATATATTTTCAGTCTCCCATATAAGAACTCGTCAACAATTTTCCATAATAATTGAACTTCAAGGCTTCCTCTTTCCTTTTTTATAAGCAGTTTTCCGCGTACCACGAATAATATCGTCACAAAATTGAAACAAACATGTACCTCGGTAACGTATGCTAAAGATTCTGTTTATTGCTAAACTTTACGCAACCGTCAACGAAACATTGGTGGGGAGCTTAAATGTTATTTTCAAGCACTGCTGCTCATCGAAGGATGAAACATGTTTCAGAAAACCACGCGTAAATTTGATGTTGCTTGAGAGCAACATTGCCAAATAAAGGGTTAATTGTTCTTGAATTACGTTAATAACATTCTCTTGTAAGATCTATTATTGCATAATCAGGATGCAGATGCTGAATATTTAATGTAGAAGTGTTTTCAATAATGCACCGAGCGAGGTGGCGCAGTGGTAACACACTGGACTCACATTCGCGAGGATGCTGGTTCAAATCCACCTTTGGCTATTCAGATTTAAGGTTTCCGTGATTTCCCTAAATCACTCCAGGCAAATTCCGGGATGGGACCTTTCAAAGGGCACGGCCGATTTCTTTCCACATCCTATCCCCAAACAACCCGAGCGTAAGCTTCGACTCCAATGACCACACTGTCGGCGTTAAACACTAATTTTCCTTCCTTCAATTATGCATTTCTTATATTTCACCTAATTTGATCTGTAGATACTCTCGCACACAACACATTCGTCTTCAGTTTCACTCACGACATTGCCAGTTTCATCAAATTCTATTTCAGAATCTGTAGATTCTTCCAAAATCTTTGATATTTCCCTGTTAGTAAATGACTGTCGATACATATTCCATCACAGTGGTATCTAACACTGGACTATGTGCCACTGAATAGGAAATAATAAAGAAACAAATGGAAATGAATCATTATTGACACCATTCTTGCTGTCAACCCAGAGAAATATAATGTCCGTATGTTCTAAGGTCACGTAATGTTATTATCTGTGGAGTAAGACGACCGTTGTGGGAAGTCATATCTACTACCAATCGGGGGGGGGGGGGGTGTACTTTATGACCGCTTCCCTTAAATTTACAACTTTTTCAAAAATGGACACCCTTGCCTTATCACGAAACCTATAAATCATTTGATTTGTTGTTAAATTCGGATGTCGGTAAACTGACCAACATTTACTTAAATGATCATATTTAGATTTTCTAGGCATTAACATATTTATAATTAACGATATTTCCTGGCGTTGTAAGACTGTGAATTTATTGCTTTCTCATGTTAGTCCTTCTACAGCTTCCCTCTCGGGCATAGCCTTCTACCCTACGCTGTCTCGTTTCCATGCAGCTCAGTCCTTATGATGTCATTTTGTAACATTAATGTATTAGGTTTCAGAAATTACTGCAACCAGTCGCCTTTTTCTTCTCATTGAAGATTTATTGAACCATGACCGGTTTCAAGCTGCCCAGCAGCTCATTATATATATATATATATATATATATATTGCAAATTACATTTGTATCTGTGGCAGGGCAGAAAATGAGAAAAAGTAAACACTACATGTGGTATGTTACACTGATTAATTACAATATAAGTTCAAGATGTTACTTACAGTTAGGAGTTTCACATATAGTATGTCCATGTGTGTTCCGCTTTTGGATTGCATTTCGTACATAACATAACACTGCCTTTCCATCAGCACATCACAGCATCTCCCACGACTTTAAAGTAGTAAAATTAAAAAAAAACACTGCACACACATTACCACAGTACAACCACTACCATGTCTTTCAACTTGTAATGCAGTGGTAATGCGTGTGCTGCGTTTTTTAAATTTAAATTAACGTATGCTAAAAACAAAGATGTGCAAGTGAATGAACAATACTTTGTAGACAATTCATCTCAACATGATGACATAGTTCCTTGAAAGCGGTAGTCAAAAAATAAAGGGTTGCAAAGAAGCGATCTTCGCTACATTCCGTTACGGAAGTTTTTGATTAAGTAAAAACGATAGTTGGACCTGACAATTTGATAGAGCACCACGAATTGTTACCGCAGCATCGCCATCCAGTTTCTTCAGACCTTTATATACATCTGTAAGTTTATTACTAATTGGTCCCAAAAACTATTAGGCGTATTTTCCTTTCCGATAACGTTAATTTGAAGGACACAGCGAGAGACTACATAAGCCTGCAGAAATACTAGCCAACCAAGGAAAATGCGACGAGGCATGTTTGCAGCCAGAAGTCCAACCGCTGGCGGTTTATCGGGATCCAGCCGCCCTGCTACCCGGGGACAAAGTTGCCGAGGGATTAACAGGCAGTTTTTCAGTACTCTTTGTGCGTTCGTTAAAAGTTGCCGAGTTCCAGTATGCCCTATGACTGGATACCCTCACTGATGCCTCTGCGACGTCTGTCAACTGCCAACGCCACCTAGATACAAGGCCTCACAACAAGTCTGTGTCACGTCACACCGATAGGCCGCCATCGCAAGCTCATTGGATGGCGCTACGAGACAGTGGAGCAGCCAGTGAGCTTGTGATGGCGGCCTATCGGTGTGACGTGACACAGACTTGTTGTGAGGCCTTGTATCTAGGCGGCGTTGCAACCGCACGATACGACCAACCCACTTGACGCAGTTCAACGCTACGTTCTGTGTGAAATGCGTTCAGTCGCCGGATTGACTGAACAATGTGAGTCATCGCAGGTGGTTCGTAAACGTCTTGCTCTGACCCGCGGTACTTGCCTGGTAGCAGCTTCGCAACAGGCCGGTGACTTCAAGAAAGCATTCTACCGAGCGTTCTACACATTACAGCGGCGTGAAAGTCTGATCATTTACTCATAAATGAATAGTACACATGTTGAGAAAAAATTTGACCTCTCCTTCTGGATCATCAGATTTTATAATCAGTTCAGGCCGAAATACGGTTATTCTTTTAGAAACACCCGTTATAAATAAAATGACTGCAAAGCACATGGGCATGGCTTACCTGCGAGTTAGAATACGCGACGTGAGAACCGCACGTGTTTAACTAATTATTTACTCACTGAACTTTTTTATTACAGGGAATGTTTGCAACATCATTGCCGCTTCTCGCATCTTAAGAGCCATCGGTTTTTGTATATCTAATCTCCTACTTCCATTCCTCGTTTCTCCATTTCCAAACCAAATATTTGTAAACCTATTGGACCAAACTACTGTGGCCATTGCTACCTAGATTCACAAACTGCTTAAACAACTTACACTAAGGACAACACACACACACACACACACACATGTCCGAGCCGCGGTGAAGTAGCCGAGCCGTCTAAAGCTCATCGCTGCGGAGCGCGCGGTTGCTCGCCGTGGAGGTTCGAGTCCTCCCTGGGGCATGGGTGTGTGTGTTTGTCTGTAGGTTAGTTTACCTGGGATTAAGTAGTTTGTAAGCTACGGACTAATGACCACGCAGTTTGGTCCGAAAGATTTACAAACATTTGAACATTTGAATACATGCCCGATAGAGCGGCCGTCTCCATTTTCTGTTGACTGCCATTTATCCTCTTCTGACGTCGTCTCCCTCGCTTCTTTGTGGTGGAATCTAACTGTTTCCCTGTTTAATACGTCGAAAATATCCATACCGTTTAAGGTTTTGTATCACTAATAGCATCTTAAATGGAACTTGTACTTGTCATTCTTCCCCTTTTCTATCTCTCACGTGATCAAATAATGTTAAGCTGCAGCATCTTCTCCAGTATAACTGCAGCCAGTAGTTTCTGTTCTCTGTTGTTATGTATGACCACACTAACGATCTATATCTCATGCCTGGTCCTGTTATTGCCTTAAAAATATTCTTCTTTGTCTGATTAGACAGGTTGATGTTTCACATTATCGGATGCGGAGATTTAATCAGTGCTTCCCTTTTTCCTCATGTCCTCCTCATCCCTATTCATCTTTACCAAATGTAACTCCTACATGTTCATATAACACCTCTATAATCTTCCCCCTCTCTGTCCTTCACCTCCCATAACCATATACGTCTTTGTTTTCTCAGTATTAACATCGAAAGCCCATTCACCGCCATCTTCAATTGACTTTTCAAGCATAGATACTGCTCATCCTCTGTTTTCACTATCTCGTATGAGATGTGAATAGTATTTAGATGTGGAAATGCCTATTTTCGAGATGTACTCTCAGCGGTCAACATTTTCTAATCCAGTCTTTCGGGCTTTCTAATAGTAGATGTTCCGCTTGTACCTATGAAGTTAATGCAAACATTTCCATCTCCATTTCTGTAAATCGAAGAAATGTAGGAAACTTTTCAGACCTTTAGTCTGCACCCAAATCAATTCATAATGTAAATATTTCTTAGGAGACGTTTTCATGGCGACGAAGCTATGTATTTAGCAGCGTACACCGTATGTCAGACAACTATTAAATATCCAACGCTATTTGTAGTTCCTTCATGAAAAGGTGTCAGAAAGCGCCAGTAGTTCTGATCGAAACTGCGAGCCAAGTTGAGACACTTGGAGACACCTGCTGCTTACCCCTGTTTTCAGGAAACATGAGTGTACAGGAGCTGCAAACAACGGTAAACACGCCCATAGTGACAATTCATGTAGGCGGACAGATTTAGTTGGTGTGGCCTGAAGATGTTAAATATTATTGAAATATCTGAACCGGTAACATAATAAAACAATAAAGATGAATCACGGTTTACTGCTGTTGGCGAATGTAGAAATATTTTGAATCACATTGTTACTGCCATTCAGCTGCAAAATGCCTCAGTTGTCAATACTGAGAAACCGATAAAGATGGCCCCTCTATGTCAACCATTCACGCTGTCTCTACAGTGCACTGAATTGTTTCTTGGAATCTACTGCAACAATTGAGGGACTTATCGCCAATTAAGTATAGTAATTCAGGCTGCCGACAGTATCTTCCAGTTTCATTGTCAGTTATCAGTAGGATACCAAGCAGGTAAGCATGGCCACAAAATTCGAGATGTAAAATTTTTTGTGAGGGTATGCAGCGTGAATTACGCAAGACATATGTCTGCACCGTTCCACACGTCGAAACGAGGTTTTCTGCAAATTCCAGAAGGCTGAGTGATGGTACGGCTGCCGGCCGCCGTGACCGAGCTGATGTAGTGGCATGGATTATTGTCTCCGCTACATATCTCATGTCAGCTCAGTTTGTGCAGGATAACTTACTCATATTTGTGTTCTTAAATGATTTTTATGTAAATATTTAATGTTATGATTCTTAAAGATGTTTTTTGTATTTTTTTGTTTGTTTCATGTGCTGTGAGGCGAGTCAACCTACGAGGGCAACATCTTCGACGCCGATTCCAAGGAGTAAATATCCGGCCACATCAAGTCGCGGGTCGACGGCCACGAGGCGAGAAGATGTTCATCTCTGCGGTTGTCGTCGCGAGAGTTGACATTATTGTCGACATTTAATGTTAAAATAACAAATTTTAAAAGTCAGTTCCCTTTTGTCTGTCGATGACTACATATGTAATGTCTTAGAAAGTAATAAATGTTATCGTGTTTAAACTTGACGAAAGTGTCAGAGTACATCATTTATGAAGAATTATTTTACGATGAAATGAGCAGATGATTTAATTTAAATATTCTTCAATCTGAAGGAAGATTCTTATGAATTTTCATTGGTGGGAAAGTTACGTCAAGAAGACTTCGATAAATGTTTTTTTTTATAACTTTGGTTAATCGATCATACACATTGATCGATAATCATTGAAGAAATATTATTTTTTTATCTGTGGCTATAGCAACGATCACAAACTGAAGAGTTTCTTTTGACCGTCTTATCTATGAAAGAACTTAGAAATATTTTAACAAGAGTGACTGTTAAAGACTTCTTCCCTCGGCGCAAGAATCTGATTTTGAAATACTGCATCGTATAAAGATTTTACATGAACATATTTTTTTATTTTATATAAATTTTTATGGGCGAGTGGACACCTCAAGGATTACGAAGTCTGACACGGCGTCATTCAACCCTAATCACACTAGACGAGTGCTTTTGAAGATAAGGTTTTAGCACGCGTTCCGCCGCACGAAGAGGTCGTTCCGCCGCACGGTCTGCGGCGCGTCAGTCACAGTCTGCACGGCCACTACGGTCGGGGGCTCGAATCCCCCCTCGGGCATCGATTTTTGTGCCGTCCTTAGTATTAGCTAGTTCGTAAGTAGTTTGTAAGTTTAGGGACTGATGACCCCGTAGTTAAGTACCATAAGCTATACAAACATTTGAACATTTTGATGGTACGGCTGCACATTTATGCACTTCTGAGCAACTATTTTTATGCATGCAATTAAATAAAACTGCTTACAGATCTCAGTTAACTGATAAACACTATCTGTCATAATGAAGATTGATAGCAAACAATCTTTGAATTCAGATCTACATCTACATAGATACTTTGCAAATCACATTAATAAGTACCTGGCATAGGGTTTAATAACCACTTTCGTAACCTTTCTCTACCGTTCCATTCTCTAATAGCGCGCGGGAAGAAAGAACACCTAAATCGTTCCGTTTTCGATCTGATTTCTCTTATTTTATTGGGATGGTCATGTCTCCCTATGTAGGTGGATGCTACCAAAATATTTTCACATTCAGAAGTAAAAGTAGGTGATTCAAATTTCGCAAATAGATCTCGCCGCAAAGAATAACGTCGTTCTTTTAATGATTTCCTCCTCAAATCATGCAACATTTCCGTGACGCTTTCCTCACTATAACGTGGTAACGCAAAACGAGCTGCCCTTCTCAATGTCTTCCGTCAGTCCCACCTGGTGAGGGTCCCACAATGAGCAACAGTACTCCAGGAGAGGACGCACAAGTGTGATGTAGGCAGTCTCTTTGGTGGAGCTGGTGCATCTTCGAAGCGTTCTGCCAATGAAACGTAACCTTTGATTCGCCTTCCTCACAATATTTTCTGTGTATTCTCTCCAGTCTAAGTTGTTCTTAATTGTTAACTCCTAGGTGTTTGGTAGAATTTACAACCTTAAGGTTTGACTGATTTATCGCGTAACTTAAGTACAGCGGATTTCTTTTAGTGGTCATGTGTGTTGTTTCACACTTTTCATTATCTAGTGTTACCAATTTTCGCACCATGTAGAAATTTTGTAAATCGCTTTGCAGTTCCTTTTGATCTTCTTTTGACTTCACTAACCGATAAACGACAGCATCATCCTTGAACAGTCTAAGGGAGCTATGCAGATTGTCTCCTAAATCGTTTATAAACACAAGGAAGAGTAGGGGATCTATAACGCTTTCCTGGGAACGCAAGATATCGCTTTTGTTTTACTCGACGACTTTTCGTTAATTACTACGAACTGTGTGCTTTCTGATAGGAAATCGTTAATCCAATCGCACAATTGGGGTAATATTCCATAAGCACGCAATTTCATTAGAAGACGCTTATGAGGTACCGTTGTAAAAGCGTTCTGGAAATCCAGAAATATGGAATCGATTTGAGATCCCTTGGCACTCATCACTTCATGTGAATAAAGGACAAGGTATATTTCGCAAGAGCGGTACTTTCTGAATCCGTGTTGACTATTGGTTAATAGGTCGTTCTCTTCCAGGTAGTTCATATTATTGAAAAACTGGTAGGAAAAATGCTCCAGGAAATTTGGGGAAAAGGGAATATATGTTATAGTTGCTGGTAGAACTTCCGGGTTATAAGGCCGTGGTCTATAAAACGTTTCAGTTTCACCTAACGTTTCGTCCAGAGCTGCGCCGGACATCGTCAGAGGTCTTCTTACTTGAGTTGAGTCCTGCCGACTGATGAGTCGGGTTTCTGAGAGCGCCATATATACTGTGAAAAGTGGACGTAGTCAAGCTGTCACCTTATCAGCAGAGATAGTCTAAGTTTCATAGCTTCTTTAATTTTAAAAGGAAAGAAGAAGCTATGAAACTTAGCGACATATTGACAGTAGCTTTGAAAGATCGACAGGTTGTATCTCTGACCGATTGCAATCGATAGTGATGTTTTATCTTTGACAAGGACTATCTCTGCTGATAACGCGACAGCTTGACTACGTCCACTTTTCACAGTATATATGGCTCTCTCAGACACCCGACACATCAGTCGGCAAGACTCAACTCAAGTAAGAAGACCTCTGACGATATCCGGCGCAGCTCTGGACGAAACGTTATCTGAAACTGAAAAGTTTTATGGACCACGGCCTTATAACCCTGAAGTTCTACCAGCAACTATGACATCCGGTCGTGAAAGCCTTCATTGCATGAATATATGTTATGTTTGTAAGTATGTAAGCGTATATCAAATAATGTAAATGCTTACCTTGTGTATAAAATTGTATATTACTGTAATGAATTCAATAAATTAGATGAGGTTATTTAAATATTCTATGTTCCTACATTATCAATGCAAACTAGATTTTTTTTAACTGAGATGTGGCCAGTTGACGTACACGAGTATGACACTCCTGGCGTAGCTGACTAACAGGCTATACGGCCACAGCCTACCGCCTCATAGCGGTGAGCCACGCGGCCGCGGCCTACTCCGTGTGAAGTCACAAGACAGCTCCCAGTGTGACAGCCCTCGCCGTGACTTGACGTTCTGGCGGCAGACGCGCTGTGTGGTTTCGGCTACTCGGCGGCTGGCGTCTTCAGTTGGGCGCCCCAGTTTCGCCGCTGCGCCTCCGCCTTTTATTTCTCCGCTAGGTCGCTCAGTGGAGGCCGTAAAATAAGCAGGGTTCGGCCCGCAGTAAAACAGAAACAACGGCACAGCACTCAGCAACGCAGGGCCAACTGCGCCGCACCTCGTCCATAAAACCCGCACTCCCGACACAATCGTCGAATAACTCGGCAAGTACTTTAATAACGCTACTGCTGTTGGGGGTGCTTATTCGTAAAAGGCTTCGTCGACGACTATGGTCTGATAGCGAAATAAAATATCCAGGCAAAAGAAAATCAATTGCACCAAAGCAGAGAGGATCGCCTGATAGAACTTTGTTCACAACGCAATTTAATCATGACAAAAATCATGAAGGAAGGACATATACGTGGAAGCGTTCAGAAGAAACTAAACGGTATCAGATGAAATTTATAACGTTGGTGGGACGTACTCTTTCAAGTTCTGAAGCAAGCAGGAGTAAAATATAGGGAGCGTAAGGTTATTTATAACTTGTACAAAAACCAGAAAGCGGTTGTCAGAGTTGAAGGGTATGAAAGGGATGCAGTGGTTGGGAAGGGAGTCAGACAGGGTTGTAGCCTTTCTCCAATGTTATTCAATTTGTACATTGAGCAGGCTATAAAGGAAAGCAAGGAGAAATTTGGAGAAGGAATTAAAGTTCAGGGTGAAGAAATGAAAACGGAATGGACAGTGTGCTAAAAGGTGCGTATAAGATGAACATTAACAAGAGCAAAACTAGGGTAATGGAGTGCAGTCTAAGAAAATCGGGTGATGCTGAAGGAATTAGATTAGGTAACGAAACAATAAAGGAGGTAGATAAGTTTTGTTACTTGGGCAGTAAAATAACAAATGATGGTCGCAGTACAGAGGATATAAAATGCAGAATGGCAATGGGAAGAAAAGCATTTTTGAAAAAGAGAAATTTGCTAACATCGAATATTAATTTAAGCATAAGGAAGTCCTTCCTGAAGGCATTTGTGTGGAGTGTTTCCTTGTATGGGAGTGAAACATGGACGATAAACAGCGCGGACAGGAAGAGGATAGAGGCTTTTGAAATATGGTGCTACAGAAGAATGCTGAAGATTAGGTGGGTGGATCGCGTAACTAATGAGGAGCTACTGAACAGAATTGGTGAGAAAAGGAATTTCTGGCATACCTTGACTAAAAGAAGGGATCGACTGGTAGGACACATTCTTAGACATGAAGAAATTGTGAATTTAGCGTTGGAGGGAAGTGTGTGGGGTAAAAACCGCAGAGGAAGACCAAGAGATGTATACAGTAAGCAGATTCAGACAGATGTAGGTTGCCGTTCTTATGTGGAGTTGAAGAGGCTTTTAGGATAGGGTATTGTGGAGAGCTGCATCAAACCAGTCTGCGGACTGAATACCACAACAACAACAACAACATTTTGGAGCGAGGTTTTATACTTGGAAGACATACTATGGAAAAGATCTAGACAATAAGTTATAGGTTATAAAGTGAAACTGCAAAAATATAGAGAAGAAAGGAGATAGAACCTAGATAACTGGGAAAAAAACTGAGTTTGTCGAGAGTTTCTGAGCGAGCATTAGGCAAAGATTGACAGAAAGGGGAGAAAGTAATGCAGTAGGAAAATGGAGGCGGCAGAGGATCATATAGACAGATAGAAGGATAGACTTAATAGCAATTCTAGGATAACACAGGAGGTACTCAATTTATGATAGGAGAATCTATAAAATACAGCAAATGAAGCACGCATAAGGCAGTGCAGACAAATAAACAGGGTTGATAAGAAGTGCAGGTTGCCTAACCAGGAGTGGCTACAGGACATGCAAGTCCATAGAAGAAAACATAACTATGAGAAATGTAGATAACTCCTATAGGAAGTATAAGAGTCGTTTCTAGACAAGAAAAGCAGCACAAAGAGAAAACGAATGTTAAGTAAAGACTGGAAAGCTGAGAGGTGGAAGGAATATATTAAGGGCCTATACAAGAGAAATACAAGGGAAAGCCAATAGACGAAGATCACGTAGGAGATACGATACTGCTAGATGTATGTCACAGAGCACTTAAAGATTTGAGACCAAACAAGACCCCGGGAGTGCAGCCTGGTTAATATTACTGGCTGCTTGCCAGTTCACACGCTGGAGCTGCTTCCTCCAATCAGAGTGCTCGACGTCATGCCCGAGCTGTTCCGCGTTGCCAGACTGCTGGAACGTAGGTGAAGTTGGTCACATCTGAGGTCTGCGGTGTTGAATGTCTGCATCTGATATCTCTGACTCCACGACGACAAACTTTGGTGTGTGCCAAAGCCAGAAGGATTAATTGCCCTACTACTGACGAGTGAGCAAGTTCCAAAGTTGAAGTGTAAGCTCTGAACAGGCGAATCTTTTCAGGCAATATTAATGAAAAGTTTTTTTTTCTACTTGTGATGAGGTAAACCAATTTTGGAGAATTTAGTGATGATTGAAACTGATCTGATATTATGAGAAAATTAAGGTATGGAGAATCACCATTTCATTATCAGGCGCTCCGCGTACTTATTGTTCATCTCTGACAGACATTCAGCAGTTTTTATATTCGTGTTCTAAATAATCTAATTTGGAGTGTAGGTGTTCCGTATGATTTTTTCCGCGTGAAAGAAGGGAGCATGTATGATGAGGATAATTCTAATTTTTTATTACATGGTTTAACTTACTACTTAGTTTTTGCTCGCACTAAAGAGAAAGATTGATTTAAGAAATAAAGATAGGAAAAAATAATGACTTCCTGTAAAGAAATGTAAAAAAAAACCACTATTGTTAATGTTTCATGTCCATCATTATTATGAACGAACTATAAAGTGATTATTTTAAAATCAAACCTTCAAACTGTTTCGTGTTGATCATTAATTCCTAACCCAAATAATTTCTTTTTATAAAAACTGCAGAGAATTCTTGAATAAAAGAATGTCTTGGTTGCAAAACGTTTTATTGAATGACGCGTTTCGCTCAGTTAGGGCATCTTCAGGTATCTTGTCTGATGTCCCTGTAGCACAGAGTAGATCTTCAACTCATGTATACGACATACGTCGGTATTGGTACTGGTACACATTTGAACGCTTCCCCAGCTATTACCAGTACCAATACCGACGTATGTCGCAAAAATGAGATGAAGACCTACTCTGTGATACAGGGACATCAGACAAGATGTCTGAAGATGCCATAACCGAGCGAAACGCGTCGTTCAATACAAAGTTTTGCAACCAAGACATTCTTTTATTCAACACATTCTTTTATTCAAGAATAAAACACGGTTGCTGTACCACACGACACAAATATGGAATGGGAAGACTTTTACAAAACTGCAGAGATGGAGAAATTTTGTATTTTTGTAGTTAGTGAATTGGCATTGTACAACTGGGAAGTCTGTAGTTAGCTTCGACTTTGCAGCAGCTTCAGCTTTGGCAGTAATTTTGAGAGCAGAGTCACATATGCTGTTTCCTTGCGCACAGATAGGCCATAAATTAGCGTTAAATGACAAGTGAGCTACGACAGGAAAAGTTGTTGAATTGAGACATAAATTGCAATGTGTAACTTACACAGACAATTTTATTCTTTTTGTTGGGACAGTTATTAATGAGTCAGCGCGTTTTCCTAAATCTTTTTTTTTAATTTTTATTTTTATTAATTTTTTTATGGGACTTAACTACATGGTCATCAGTTCCTAAACTTACAAACTACTTATGAACTAACTAAGACTAAGGACGGCACAAATATCCATGCCCGAGATGGGATTCGAACCGCCGACCGTAGTGGCCGTGCAGACCGTGACTGAAGCGCCTCAGTCCCCTCGACCACCGCGGCCGGCTCTAAAACGTTTAAATTGCTTACACTCAATGAATAACACCAAAGAGCTAGATTTTATTTTTGTTATATATTTGGTTTTTGTTCAAAATCACGTTGAATCACTTTGACAAAATTTTCAGTCAGATTAGAGAAGTTTTAGTTAAAACTGCAGATTCATTAACACTCACCGATAACACGCACAACATACGACACGATTCCTTGAGAAGCCATTCAAGTACAGTTGAAGCAATTTTTATAACAATATTTATTTAATTGACAACTTTCACTTCTTTCACTGCTACATTCCATTTTCTTGTCTGCCTATATTTCTTAATTCCCTTTGTTGCCGGTTCATAGATTTATTTTATTTCGCATTTCAGCGCTTAATGACAACCACACAGAAAAGAAGACACGGACTGAGCCTATGAAACCTTTCCTGTATCTAATGTGTTTCTAGTACGGGCTTCACCCACTATTATTCACTGGTTTTATTGCATAAATATTTTTCAATTTGTGAAGAGACTGAAGCAGCCTTCACTTAAAGAAAAATCTCAAATTTTCAACATAAACGAATAAATTTTGTTGAAATAGAAATTGATTTCATTTGTTACTCATCCAATCCTTCCACTTATACTGACTGAATACAAATTGATGTCTCACAGACAACGGTGTTAAGGAAATACATACTCATGCACAGCACTAAGCATTCACTACTGAATCATTCTATACAAGCCGTGATTTAATGTCACGTATACAAGAATTATATCACTGATATTAGGTTACATTTACGTGAAAACGAGCTCTCCAAAGGCTGCAGCTTAGAGTTTGACTGGGTGCGTACCGTGATTTACAGTCAGCACTGCACAAGAAAATGGCTGAAAAGCGAAATGGTGAAGATACGGCCCCTATCCATGCGATTTTTTAAATTTTCAAATCAAAATTATTTTTATTGCTGTTTTTACTAACTAAACTGAATTGTTTAAGTTTTAACCCTTAAGTGCATGGTGTTGCATATCTGCAACATCGATTGTAATATTGTTCTATCTGCCTCTAGTGAGGATTTTGTGAACTAACAGGTGTTTAACAGATGCAGTAGAGTTTGTAGAATATGTCTGTGGCGTTTGTTGTATCGATGTCGGCTGCAGTGTAAAATTGTGTCAACATCTTTGCTTGTGTTTGGAGAAAACGACAGATATTGCAAATTTTGACATTTTGTTTTGGGTATAAAGAGCCAGTTTTGGAAGGACCATAAAAAACACCACACAGCTACTGCGAACGGCTGAAAGCAAGGGGAAACTACAGCCGTTACTTTTCCCGAGGACAATGCAGCTCTACCGTATGGAAATGTGATGATGGCATCCTCTCGGGTAAAATATTCCGGAGGTAAAATAGTCCCCCATTCGGATCTCCGGGCGGGGACTACTCAGGAAGATGTTGTCATCAGGAAAGACAATACTGGCATTCTACGGGTCGGAGCATGGAATGTCAGATCCCTTAATCGGGTAGTAAAATTAGAAAATTCAAAAAGGGAAATGGATAGGTTGAAGTTAGATATGGTGGGAATTAGTGAAGTTCGGTGGCAGGATGAACAGGATTTCTGGTCAGGTGAGTACAGGATTATAAATACAAAATCAGTTGGGGGTATCACAGGAGTAGGACTGATAATGAATAAGAAAATAGGAATGCGGGTAAACTACTATGAGCAGCACAGTGATCGCATTATCATTGTCAAGATAGATACGAAGCCAACACCGACAACAGTAGTACAGGTTTATATACCAACTAGCTCTGCCGATGATGAGGAGATCGAAGAAATATATGAGGAGCTAAAGGAAATTATTCAGACAGTTAAGGGAGAGGAAAACTTAATTGTGATGGGAAACTGGAATTCGGTAGTAGGACAAGGAAGAGAAGGAAAAATAGTAGGTGAATATGGATTGGGCAGGAGGAATGAAAGAGGAAGTCGCCTGGTAGAATTTTGCATGGAACATGATTTAATCGTAACCAACACTTGGTTTAAGAATCACAAAAGAAGGTTGTATACGTGGAAGAGACCAGGAGACACCGGAAGGTATAAGATAATGGTAAAACATAGATTCCGGAACCAGGTTATAAGCTGTAAGACTTACCCAGGGGCAGATATAGACTCTGACCATAACTTGTTAGTCATGAACTGTAGGCTGAAGCTGAAAAAACTGCAGAAAGGTAGGAAAATAAGGAGATGGGACTTAGATAAATTGAAGGAAAGTGAAGTTCTGGAGAATTTCAGAGGGAGATTTAGGCAACAATTGACAGAAACAGGGGGAAATAAAACAGTAGAAGAGGAATGGGTAGCATTGAGAGATGAAATAGTGATGGTAGCAGAGGACAAAATAAGTAGATAGGCAAGACCTACAAAAAATCCTTGGATATCACAGGAAATACTAAATTTAATTGATGAAAGGAGAAAATATAAAAATGCAATAAATGAAACAGGCAAAATGGAGTACAGACGACTAAAAAATGAGATTGACAGGAAGTGCAAAATGGCTAAGCAGGAGTGGCTAGAAGCCAAATGCAGATCTGTAGAAGAATGTATAAGAAGGGGAAAAGTAGATGCCGCCTACAGGAAAATAAAAGAGACATTTGGGGCAAGAAAAGCAACTCTATGAATAGCAAGAACTCAGATGGGCAACCAGTTCTCAGCAAAGAAGGAAAAGCTGAAAGGTGGAAAGAGTACATAGAGCAGGTCTACAAAGGAAATGAACTTAGAGACGATGTTGTAGGAAGGGAAGAGGAAGTAGATCAAGATGAAATAGGAGATACTATACTGAGAGATGAATTTGACAGAGCCTTGAAAGACCTAGGTCGGAACAAGGCCCCAGGAGTAGATGACATACCCTCAGAGCTACTAAAGTCTCAGGGAGAGCCAGCCATGACAAGACTATTTGAACTGGTGTGTAGGATGTATGAGACAGCCGAAATGCCCTCAGACTTTAAGAAAAATGTAATAATCCCCATTCCTAAGAAATCAGGCGCAGACAGGTGTGAAAATTACAGAACCATCAGTTTGATAAGTCATGGTTGCAAAATTTTAACACGAATTATCTACAGGAGAATGGAAAACCTGGTAGAAGCTGACCTCGGGGAAGATCAGTTTGGATTCAGGAGGAACATAGGAACCCGGGAGGCAATACTCATTTTACGTCTTATCTTAGAAGATAGATTAAGGAAAGGCAAAACTACATTTTTAGCTTTTGTAGATTTGGAGAAAGCATTTGACAATGTTGACTGGAATACACTCTTTCAAATTCTGAAGTCAGCAGGGGTAAAATATAGGGAAAGGAGAGTTATTTAGAACTTGTACAAAAGCCAGACTGCAGTTATTAGACTCGAAGGGCATGAAAGGGAAGCATCAGTTGGGAAGGGAGTAAGACAGGGTTGTAACCTTTCTCCGATGTTATTCAATTTGTACATCGAGTAGGCGGTGAAGGAAAGCAAGGAAAAATTTGGAATAGGGATTAAAGTTTAGGGGGAAGAAATAAAAACATTGCGTTTTGCTGATGACATTGTAATTCTGTCAGAGACAGCAAAGGACCTGGAAGAGCAGTTGAATGGAATGGACAGTGTGTTGAAGAGAGCGTATAAAATGAATATTAACAAGAGCAAAACAAAAATAATGGAATGCGGTCTTAGAAAATCAGGCGATGCTGAAGGAATTTGATTAGTTAACGAAGCAATGAAGGTGGTAGATGAGTTTTGTTACTTGGGTAGTAAAATAACATGTGATGGTCGCAGTACAGAGGATATAAAATGCAGAATGGCAATGGGAAGAAAAGCATTTTTGAAAGAGAGAAATTTGCTAACATCGAATATTAATTTAAGTGTAAGGAAGTCTTTTCTGAAGGCATTTGTGTGGAGTGTTGCCTTGTACGGGAGCGAAACATGGACGATAGGCAGTGCGGACAGGAAGACAATAGAGGCTTTTGAAATGTGGTGCTACAGAAGAATGCTGAAGATTGGGTGGGTAGATCGCATAACTAATGAAGAGGTACTGAACAGAATTGGTGAGAAAAGGAATTTTTGGCATACCCTGACTAAAAGAAGGGATCGCTTGGTAGAACACATTCTTAGACATCGGGGAATCGTAAATTTAGCATTTGAGGGAAGTGTGTGGGGTAAAAATCGCAGAGGGAGACCAAGAGACGCGTATAGTAAGCAGATTCAAGTGGATGTGGGATGCCGTTCTTATGAGGAGATGAAAAGGCTTGCTCAGGATAGAGTAGGGTGGAGAGCTGCATCAAACCAGTCTCCGGACTGAAGACCACAACAACAACATTGTTACGGGCAGATCGTGTAACTACTAGACAGTGTGAGGATACTTTGAAGTTGGTTAATCAATGACACCAAGAAATTACATTTTGGTTTTAGCATTTTATCTGAATTTTTTTCTGTCTGAGGTTGCTCATAGAGGTAAAATTTATTCGCCTTGAACGAAGAAATCATGATTTTAGTTCTGTTGGAGATGGTTGAACGCCGTTTTGTCGGATACATAGTACATTACGTGTGGTTAGGTTACAGCATGGGACTAAAGAGGACTACAAAACGCGTCGTCTGCTGCCTTTCAGTCACTGATCACTTAAAATCATCTGTCGGCGCAGCTTTTGGCAATATCGCCCTCAATTCTTGGCGGCCACTTACAACACTGCCCCGCGTTATAAAACAAAATTAACAGCAGTTTTTGAAAGGACTCACCTGTTTGTGCGTTGCCTACAGTAGAGAGGTAGCTACACTTTTGGGCCTCGTGACAGACGTCAACTAGCAAATAATTTGAATAGGATAGAACTATGGATGATATTACCTCTGAACTTGACTGTTTGCCGTGACAGCAGTGACAACAAAGGACCTGCAAAAGCAATTGAACAAAGTGAATAGTGCCTTGACAATACAAGATGAACATTAACAACTGCAAAACAAGAGTAATGAAATGAAGTATAATTAATCAAGAAAAAACACATACCTTTTCTGTGGGAATGTGACGATTCATAAACTTGTATCAATAATAACTGAAAACCATTTCCAAGTCTTATCTCCTTCCCTTCCCAAGATATATTTTTAAATAACTTTTTGACATAGTCATGGTCCTGTTACCTCTGTTCATTCTGAATACTAACACTCGACTCACTTCTCCGCTCCCATTGGCGCAGTCAACGATTTGAGCTTTGCTATTGGCCAACTGGCCAAGGAGGTTAGAATACAGGGAGACGTCGTTGTGCGGAAAAATTGAAGGCTGCCTGCACCATATTTCTGAGTCTTGGAGAAGTGTTCTTATTGTAGAGCCGATGTTTTATGTCACTTAAAAGGTGTATAACGTGTTACAAGAGTGCAAATTAGTGTTAAAAATTAAGTTTTCGAATATGTTATGACGAGTGTTTATCACTATTTATACAAGTAAGTATACTGTTTGAAAGTAAATACTTTTCACTGACTGTTAGCTCAATGCATTAACAGTAAGAGAGTCAATATAACGCATAGTTTTAACGGAGAAATAGCATTCCACTACTCTCCAAAATGGCGGACAGGCTTTGACTGATGTTTCTGCTCGGCATAGGTAATGCCATCTCCCTTTACTTTACCCTCCTCGAACGTAGCGCTTTGTATAGTGACTGGAGCAGTTATCTTGCCAGTGGTACGTGCGCAAGCAAAAAACTCTTTTCCAGAGATACTGCATTTTCGCATTAGGCAAAGATCTAAAACGCTCGTATGAACAAATGCCAGCAAACGACACTGTTCTGAGTATGTTGTATACATTTGCAAAAGAAATTACACTTATCTTGTTAGAATTTTGGTTAATCACACACTCTGTAATCGTTACTCATTCAGAAATAAACTACCAAATGAACTACTAAATATTCGTGATAAGGATATCGGTCTAACGACACTCTCGGAAATCACGACATTTTCGAAACTAAGCAGGAAAATATTGGGCAGAAAAAGAAATATCGGTCTAACCATACCCTCGGATATCACGAGATATTTCAAAATAAAGAACCAAATCTTTCTGACTAGTTAATGGTGTAAATGTTATTGATGCTCATTTCACTTACGATCAATTTCAAAGTTTCCCATAGGTTTGTGTCTAAACATATTCCCGAAAATCGCAACATATTTGAGACAATGGTCAAATATTCCTCAGAAGGAAGAACAGAAATGTCATCGCTGGTCGTATTACTTGCAGTAATTTCTTTGTACGTTTTGCAGACACACAGATATCACCAAATTCCTAAGACAGCACTCTGTTACAAGTAACACAGAGTACCGGCTAACATACTACTTTTTTATTAATAAGAAAAGTCGAAGAGCATATGGATAAATAATACCTACAATGTGTTTCAAACGATAAGATTAAAAAAATATTTTCATTTTATGAGTTTAGAAGACTGTACCTCTTGCTTGGAACTCTACAGCACTAATCATTTTGCTATAAATTGGCGTTTTGCTGCTTCATGTGTTATGAAATCTTTATCTCTTGTACCATTGCATATCGATTTCGGTCACCGGGTGGCCGTCTTCAGTGTAGCATTAATATATGTTAACTGAAATTGAAAATATTATTACCATACCTAGAAAAGAAGCCCTATGGCACGGATTATTATACAACTGTATATAGTCAGTGTCATGTACAATACCTAAATTGTTTCGTTGATAAACTTTCTGTACAAATGTTCTTGTGCAGATAGCGCATAGTGCCCTCTGCACAGATTACAACATATCACCATACAAGCAACATTAGCAACTGAAAATACATACATCAAATTTAGGTAGGCTATAGGATGAAATTAACAAGGAATGAATTCGCATAAAATAGCATAAAAGCAATATTTCAAGCCATGTACCGTCAGAGAGGCTATCTATAATATCATACATTGTCTTAACTAAAATTGCAAATATGTCGTTATTCATATAAGTACTGTACACAGAAAAAAAAATACAGAAATGTGCAGATTAAAACTGACAAGGTCAGGAGAAATCTAGCATACACAAATTAAAATTCATTTAAAAGGGCAATGCAGAATGCGCGAAATCAGAAACCGTTTGCACCCTCTGCAATGTGACCAATAAATTCAGTCAGAATATTTTAAAGCCCTCTGAACATTTCTCGTCAGTGCCAAGATCTGTCCTGGAGTGCAAAAATTATAAACAAATCATGTCGTTCAAACGAAGGAACCTCAAAATTATCACTGACAAATACAAATGGCTACTGTATCATCAACATCAGTAGGAGGAGCGATCTGTAAATGTTATATAGACTTCTCATCGAAGAACGCCCAGATCGCAAATTCTACTTCATACTAGTCATGTGACTAGTTTCGACAACAGGTTGTCATTTTCAAACGAAAATTAAAATTATATATTTGTATAAAAACTTTCGAAGGCACATGCATCTGATGTACACAGAACATAAAATACTCTACCTGTGTGCTGGTTACTGGGATACAACTGACATGCTTGGCACATTAACATATAGATAACATATAACGTTGGATACTACACTCCATCAGTTAAAATAGACAACGACTGCAGAGTACATGGTGCCATATGGTTGAGGTTGCCTGGAAAACACGTATCTTATATATAGGTAGCTGTTACGATGTATAAGCAATACATGTGGTCTGGTGAAGGCGGTTAACTACCTGTAGTAATAGCAGACAAGCAATGTGAGCGAAGTGGAAGTGGCCTTTCATTTGGCGGATGGAATGTTAGCCAGCACACATACAAATTACAACTGTGTACTACGAGAGCATGTACTCATCTGATACCTTCCGGCGTCTCCTGGTCTCTTCCACGTATTCAACCTTCTTTCGTGATTCTTAAACCAAGTGTTTGTTATGATTAAATCGTGTTCCCTGCAAAATTCTACCAGACGACTTCCTCTTTAATTATTTTTTCCCAGTGCATATTCACGTACTACTTTTCCTTCTCTTCCTTTTCCTAGTACCGAATTCGAGGTCTCGCATCACAATTAATTTTCCTCTTCATTAATTGTCTGAATAATTTCCTTTAACACCTCATACATATCTTCGATCACTTCATCATCGGCAGAGCTAGTTGGCTTGTACCTGTACTACTGTTGTCGGTGTTGGCTTCCTATCTATGTTGACAATGATAATGCGATCACTGTGCATTCCTATTTTCTTATTCACTATCAGTCCTATTCCTGATTTTGTATTTATAATCCTGTACTCACCTGACCAGAAATCCTTTTCCTCTTTCCACCGAAGTTCACTAATTCCCACTATATCTAACTTCAACCTATTGTAAGTTTACCGCCCAATAGAAATACTGTTAATTAATAGCATTTGATAATTAAACAGTATGAAGTTCACTGCAAACATTGACCATGCCAATGCACTAAATGTTACACAATTTTAATCTTATTAATTATGGTAGCAATGTATGTACACAGTTGGGTGACAACATTTATAGTTAGGCTATAGGTAGAAATTCTCCACGTTGAGATTTGCTGTGTGCTTGTAGCTGACGGGAGGCCAGCGAGCAGGCCGACGTTGGTGGCTTGTTCCAACTTAGGATTTTCCAGTTCGTTTCCGGTGAGGGGAGAGAGGGACAATGGCGAGTGCCAGGCACAGTGCAATGCACAAATATTGTAATGCTACTGCCATTTGAAGTAATACGATGCAGTTAGGAACCTTTAAGGCCCTCATTACAAAATAGCCTGTTGACAAATAAACAATACATTAGCTGATATAGTCACATCTGACGTAATATGTTTAATTGACAATGAAAAGTAATAAATTACCAATAAATACAAGACAGTTACACAACTAGCATGGCAATGTTTGTTTATAAAAATAATATATTAACTATTTTTCATTTTATTTTCAATCAATCTTTTGTATTTTATCTTGAAGTATTCAGTTAAATCACTTATCTGTGATATAAAAAATTGCACGATTATGATAAACAGTACAAAGGATGTTTATACCAATATAAAAACCTAAGAAGAAATTTGTTTAATTGTAGTGTAATTATTTTGATTTTAAGTAAAGTTTTAGAAATGTATTGGCTGAGCGCTGTACGTTGGCAAATCGGTTAGAACAGCTCACATGGGGAAGTTGATGACGTAGGGGAAAAAATCCCCGGCAGTTGAGCTTTTGGCGCGCAACCGCGCGCGCGCGCGGGAGGGCAGGAAGTGACGAGATGGGAGAGCACGTGGGGTGGCTGGCCGGGCGGCGTCGCTCTGCATCAGTCGGCATGTGGATCTCGAGGTGGTGACTTTAGATTTGTGTGTGGCAATCGCCACGTGTGGTTGCTCGTTGTAGACTGTACCAAGTTAAATCGAGTGCTACTGTGTGTTTGTGAATATTTAGCCGGTGGAACAAGGTGTGCATCGCATTGAATTAATGTGACTGTGATTTGTTAATGTAACACGTGTCGTCGCATAGGCATGAACATAAACGGTGTTTGAGACAGCCACGTGGTGTGAAAACAATTCGCGACAAATATTCATTTTGTCTGGGGGCTCACGAGCTATAACTTTATTTGGTAAGTGTGTCGACGTACAGACGTATCAGCCACAGGGTTCAAATATTGTGAAATAAACAACATAAAGTGAACTTTCACGTGTTTTCGAAAATAGTAGTTAGCACACCCTTTTCTCTCATGAACTTGAATTTATTATGAATTTGTTTTGTTAATCATATGCAGGGAAGGAAAGCTGCGAACGTGTGATATCATCCCCCAGAAAACGAGTCAAACAGTCGCAATAACAGTTCCAGTGTTTTTGCATGTTTAGGAATTTGGTTCGCAGCTGGTGGTTGTGAGTTTTAAAAATTATACTTTCTCTATTTTAAACTCTCACCCCGACCTTCACGCTCGCACTATCCATTTCTCTTTTTAAATTTTCTAACTTCCTTACCCGATTAAGGGATCTGACATTCCACACTCCGATCCGTAGAATGCCAGTATTATCTTTCCTGATGACAACATCCTCCTGAGTAGTTACCGCCCGGAGATCTGATTGCGGAACTATTTTACCTCCGGAATATTTTACTCCAGAGGATGCCATCATAAAGTAGAGCTGCATGTCGTCGGGAAAGTAACGGCTGTAGTTTCCCCTTGCTTTCAGCCGTTCGCAGTAACTGTGTGGCAAAGACACATTAGCTGATGTTACAAGGCCAGCTCAGTCAATCGTCCGGACTGTTTCCTTTGCAACTACTGAAAAGAGTGCTTCGGGAACCACACGTTTGTGTGGCCTCTCCACAGATACCCCTCCGCAGTGGTTGCAGCTACGGTACGGCTATCTGTATCGTTGAGGCACGCAAGCCACCGTATCACGGCCTGTCTGTGGTTCATGGGGGTGGGTTTTGAAGAATAACAAATAACCTACGACACTAGCGCTCCTAGTGGTGGGCAAGGTGCCATAAGTATAATTTACATATTATTTTTATGGCACCTTGCCCACCACTAGGACCGCCAGTGTCGCAGCAACTGTCAGTTGGTAACAACTTTCACAGCAGTGAGTGTCGGGACTGTGTACGTTAGACGGTTGTTAAATTTAGTCTCCGACTGGGCCGCACTTGCAAAGTGGTCAGAGAGCGCGCTCGGGCGGTGACCAAAACGAAGAGCAGGGAGGAGGGGGGGGGGTGGCGTGTCGCCGCACACAATGGGAGGCAGACACCCGACACCTGCGGCCTGAGCACTGTGTCCGCGCCGCGCATTGTCCCCGCCGGGTCTCGACCCCGGCACCTCATTAAGCACAGCCGCAGACGCGGCCGGTCTCGTTAGCGGCGCGAGCTGCGTGTCGCCACGTTCGGGACAAAGCTGCGCCTGTCTGGCGGCGGGGCCAGACCGGGGGTCGAACCGAGAGCGGCACAGTGCGGAGACCGGCCAGCGTCCCGCTGCAGTCAGATTCAGTCGCCGTCTCAAGCCTGTAACCGTTTTCCTCGCCCTGTACTTGGAATGTTGTTGTTGAGGTCTTCAGTCCGCAGACTGGTTTGATGCAGCTCTCCACGCTACCCTGTCCTGTGCAAGTCTCTTCATCTGAGAATACGTTCGGCATCCTACATCCTTTTGAATCTGCTTACTATATTCGTCCCTTGGTCTCCCTCTACTATTTTTACCCTACACGCTTCCTTCTAATGCTGTTGACAATTCCTTGGTGCCTCACAATGTGGCCAACCAATCTATCCCTTCTCTTAGCATACGCCAGAAACTCCTTTTCTCTCCGATTCGAATAAGCACCTGCTCATTAGTTACGTGATCTACGCATCTAATTTTCATCATTCGTCTGTAGCACCACATTTCAAAAGCTTCTATCATCTTTTTATCTGAACTCCTTATCGTCCATGTTTCACTCCCATACAATGCTACACTCCAGACAAATGCTTTTAGAAAGGACTTCATAGCATTTTAATTAATATCGGATGTTAACAAGTTTCTCTTCTTTACAAAAGCTTTACTTCCCTTAGCCATTCTGCACTTTATATCTTCTTTACTTCGGCCATCACACGTTATCTTGCTACCTAAATAACAAAACTCATATACGACTTTTATTGTGTCATTACCTAATCTAATTCCTTCAGCATCGCCTGATTTTCTGACATTGCAGTCCATTACCTTCGTTTTACTCTTGTTAATGTTCATCTTATATCTTCCTTTAAAGACACTGTCCATTCTATTCAATTTCTCTTCCAGATCTTTTGCGGTCTCTGACAGAATTACTATGTCATCGGCAAACCGCAATGTTTTTATTTCTTCTCCCTGCACTTTAATGCCCTCTCCAAATTTCTCCTTCCATTCCTTCACTGCCTGCTCAATGTACAGATTGAACAACATTGGGGAAAGGCTAAAACCCTGTCTTACTCCCTTCTCAACCTCTGCGTCCCTTTCTTGCCCTTCGACTCTAATAACCGCTATCTGGTTTTTGTATAGGTTGAATATAACTCTTCGCTTCCTATATTTTATCCCTGCTACCTTCAGAATTTGGAAGAGTGTATTCCAGTCGACATTGTCAAAAGCTTTCTCCAAATCGACAAACGCTATAAACGTAGGTTTCTCTTTCCTTAGCCTATCTTCTAAGATAAGTCGTAATGTGAGTATTGTTCCTACATTTCTCCTAAATCCAATCTGATCTTCCCCGAGGTCGGATTCCACAAGTTCTTCCATTTGTCAGTAAATAATTCGTGTTAGTGTCTTGCAACCATGACTTATTAAACTCATAGTTCTGAAATTTTTGCACTTGTATGCACTTTCTTTCTTTGGAATTGGAATTACAATATTCTTCTTGAACTCGGGGGGTACTTCCTCTGTCTCATTCATCTTGCATAGTAGGTGATACAATTTTTTCACGACTGGCTCTCCTAAAGACATCACCAGTTCAGACGGATTATCATCTACTCCAGTGGCCTTGTTTCGACTCAAGTCCTTCAGCGCTCTATCAAATTCTTCTCGCAGTATCATATCTCGTATGTCATCTTCCTCTACTTCGTCTTCCATTTGTAGAATACTGCCTTCAAGTTTATTTCCTTCTTTTAGGCCTTCTATATATTTCTTCCACAGTTCAGCTTTTTCCTCTTTGCTTAGTACTAGTTTTCCGTCTGAGTTCTTGATATTCATAGAGCTGCTTTTCTTGTCTCCAAATACCTCTTTTATTTTCCTGTAGGCGGTATCTATCTAGTTATGCATTCTTCTACGGTTCTGCATTTGTCCTGAGCCACTCCTGCTTAGCGAGTCTGCACTTCCTGTCAATCTCATTTTTCAGACGTTTGAGCTACCTTTTTCCTGTTTCACTTCCTGAATTGCTTTATTTTCTCCTCTCATCAATGAAGTTCAGTATATCCTGTGTTATCCAGGGATTTCTATTAGGCCTTGTTCTTCTGCCTATATGGTCCTCTGGTACCCTATCTCTCAGAGCTAGCCATTCTTCTTCTACTGTATTACTTTCTCCCGTTTCAGCAAATTCTTGCCTAATTGTCCCTCTGAGACTCTCAACCACCTCTGGATCCTTCAATTTGCCCAGGTTCCATCTCCTAACCTTTCTACCTTTCTGCAGTCACTTAAGTATTAATCTGCAGTTCATAACCAATACGTTATGGTCGGAGTCTACTTCTGCCTCTAGATATGTCTTACAGTTTAGAACCTGGTTTCTAAATCTATTCCTTACCATTATAAAGTCAATCTGGTACCTTCCAGTGTCTCCTGGTCTCCTCCCACGTTTACACCCTTCTATTATGATGATTAAACGAAGTGCGCAGAATTCTACCAAGCGATCTCCTCTTTCATTCCTTTTCCCCAGTCCATATTCACCTACTACATTTCCTTCTTTTCCCTTTCCCATCACAATCAAGTTTTCGTCTCCCTTAAGTTTCTCATCATCGGCCGTGCTAGTTGGCATATAAACTTGCACTACTATGGTCGGTGTAGGCTTCGTCTCTATCATTACTACGATAATGCGTTCACTGTGCTGCTCATAGTAACTTACCCGCATTCCTATTTTCTTATTCATCATCAGACCTACTCCTGCGTTACCCCCAACTGATTTTTTATTGATAACCCTGCACCCACCCCACCAGAAATCCTGTTCATTCTGCAACCGAACTTCACTAATCCCTACCATGTTGTTGTTGTGGTCTTCAGTCCGGAGACTGGTTTGATGCAGCTCTCCACAATACCCTATCCTGAGCAAGCCTCTTCATTTCCACATAAGAACGGCAACCTACATCTATCTGAATCTGCTTACTGTATCCATCTCTTGGTCTTCCTCTGCGGTTTTTACCCCACACACTAAATTCACAATTCCTTGATGTCTAAGAATGTGTCCCTTCTTTTAGTCAAGGTATGCCAGAAATTCCTTTTCTCCCCAAATCTGTTCAGTACCTCCTCATTAGTTACGCGATCCACCCACCTAATCTTCAGCATTCATCTGTAGCACCACATTTCAAAAGCCTCTATCCTATTTCTGTCCACTCTATTTATCGACCATTTTTCACTCCCATACAAGGCAAAACTCTTCAGAAAGGACTTCCTTACGCTTAAATCAATAATCGCTGTTAACAAATTTCTCTTTTTCAAGAACGCCTTTCTACCCATTGCCATTCTGCATTTTATATCCTCTGTACTGCCACCATCATTTGTTATTTTACTGCCCAAGTAACAAAACTCATCTACCTCCTTTATTGCTTCGTTTCCCAATCTAATTCCTTCAGCATCACCTGATTTCCTTACACTGCACTCCATTACCCTAGTGTTACTCTTATTAATGTTCATCTTACATTCACCTTTCAGCACACTGTCCATTCCGTTCAATTGCTCTTCCAGGTCCTTCGCTGTATCTGACAGAATTACTATGTCGTCGGCAAAACGCAATGTTTTTAATGCTTCACCCTGAACTTTAATTCCTTCTCCAAATTTCTCCTTGATTTCCTTTATAGCTTGCTCAATGTACAATTTGAACGACATTGGGGAAAGGATACAACCCTGTCTTACTCCCTCTCCAACCATCCCTTTCATGCCCTTCAACTCTGACAAGCGCTGTCTGGTTTTTGTACAAGTTATAAATAACCTTACGCTCCCTATATTTTACTCCTGCTAACTTCAGAACCTGAAAGAGTTTATTCCAATCAACATTGTCAAAGCCTTCTCCAAATCTACAAAAGCTAGAAATGTAGGTTTGCCTTTTCTTAATCTATCTTCTAGGATAAGCCGTAAAGTGAGTATTGCCTCCCGTGTTCCTACATTTCTCGTGAACCCAAACTGATCTTCCCCGAGGTCGGCTTATACCAGATTTTTCATCCTTCTTTATATAATTCGTGTTAATATTTTGCAACCATGACTTATTAAAGTGATGGTTCTGTAGTTTTCACACCTGTCTGCACCTGCCTTCTTTGGAATGGGGATTATAACATTTTTCTTAAAGTCTGAGGGTACTTCACCTGTCTCATACATCTTAAACACCAGGTGAAACAATTTTGTCATGGCTGGTTCTCCTAGAGACTTCAGTAGCTCTGAGGGAATATCATCTACTCCAGGGCCCTTGTTTCGAATTAGGTCTTTCAGGGCTCTGTCATGCAAGTCGCCGAAATGGCGTCAGATAAAGAGACTTTCACCAGGCAGGCTGAACACGACCCCAGTTGGGGCCTAACGGTCATAAATGCCACACGATCATCATCATCAGGGCTCTGTCAAATTCTTCTCTCAGTACAGTATCTCCTATTTCATCTTCATCTACATCCTCTTCCCTTCCTACAATATTGTCTCGAAGTTCATTTCCTTTGTAGAGCCCCTGTATATACTCTTTCCACCTTTCAGCTTTCCCTTCTTTGCTGAGAACTGGTTTTCCATCAGTGTCCTTGATATTCATAGAGCTGTTTTTATTATCTCCAAATGTTTCTTTTATTTTCCGGTAGGCTGTATCTATTTTTCCCCTGTTTATACATTCTTCTAAATCCTTGCATTTGCCTTCTAGCCACTCCTGCTTAGCCATTTTGCACTTCCTGTCAATCTCATTTCTTAGTCGTCTGTACTCCATTTTGCCTGTTTCATTTACGGCATTTTTATATTTTCTCCTTTCATCGATTTAATTTAGTATCTCCTGTGATATCCAAGGATTCTTTGTGGGTCTTGCCGTCCTACCTATTTTGTCCTTTGCTGCCTTCATTATTTCATCTCTCAATTTTACCCATCCCTCCTCAACTGTTTTATTTTCACCTGTTTCTGTGAATTGTTGCTTGAAGCTCCCTCTGAAATTCTTAAGAACTTCAGGTTCCTTCAATTTATCCAGGTCCCATCTCCTTATTTTCGTACCTTTTTGTAGTTTCTTCAGTTTCAGCCTACAGTTCATAACCAACAAGTTATGGCCATATCTAACTTTAACCTATCCATTTCTCTTTTCAAATTTTCTAGCTTACCTACGCGATTAAGGGTTATAACATTCCACGCTCCGACCCGTAGAATGTCTGTTTTGTTTTTCTTGATGACGACATCCTCCTGAGTAGTCCCCTCCCGGAGATCCGAATGGGGGACTATTTTACCTGCGGAATATTTTACCCTTGGAATGTACCGCACCGGAAAAACAATTAGTCAGTGCTGGAGAAATCGTTAACAGTCATCATTTAATACAATTTGTTTGCTCCCCTGGCCTTCATAACCGCCTGGTTTCCATTGGGATACGAACCCACAAGATGTGTGTATCGGACGTTAAAGAGAGTTGTTGGGAATGTCCTCCGCAGATGGAGACGAAACGTTGGGTTTTCATAAGAAATTCACAAGACCAGCCCGCGAAATTTTAACAATATTGACATTTCTGGCTCTGAAAAATGACATTTTACGAAATGAAGAGGTGTAATGAGAAGTGGGGAATGAGAGAAATATAAAAGCTTACCGGAAAAATTGAAGCGGTTAATTGCAGACGAATGGCGACATACAGTAATACAGTACTTGACTCCAGTCTAAAAATAATTGGGAGACCTTGAAGTGGCTCACTTGTTCGAGCGACTCTTGTGTATGGGATGGCCTTAAGTCTGTGAGCCTGAGATGCTGAACAAACTGCAGCGGCAGCCGTACTACTCGAGCCACCTTTCGATGTATTACGGAAGGGAATTTGTGCACCGATTTCATTCTTCCTGGTCGCTTTGCGCGAAAAACGATTTTCGGTAAGACTGCATGTGAGCCATGTCTCTAATTTTGTTGTCATTTTGCGAGATATAAGTAGGAGGAAGCAACATTTTCGTTGACTCGCCATGAAACGTTCACTCTCGGACCTTTGAAAGAAGCCTTCACCGCGATAGACAACGCCTCTCTTGCAGCGTCTTGCCTGTGGAGTTTCCGGATCACGTCTGAGACGCTTCCGCACTTACTAAATGAGCCCGTAACGAAGCGTGCTGCTCTCCGTTAGATCTTTTCTACGTCTTCTATTAACCCTACCTGGTCTGGATCCGACATTGATGATCAGTACTCAAGCGCTGGATGAACGGTAATTTTGTAACATACTTTCTTAGTTGACGGACTACACGAGCTGAGAAATTTTCTCCAAAAAAGCCTCACTGAATCTCCGATGTTACTTGTGGGGTCGTTTATGTATATTGTGAAAGTCAACGGTTCCATAACACTCCCCTGGGGCACGACTGACAAGGAAAGTACTTGGTCTCGAACAAACACATCTACACCAAAATCGAATAAGAGATTCCTTATTGCACTAGTGATACTCCCGCATCTGCAAAACTCTGCAGTCGTCCGGTAGTGGCCTCTGCGTGTGCCTTGCCACATTGCAGTTTGACCTGTCGGTTCGCCACTAGGGACAATGCAGTGTGCCTCCGAAGTTGCGTTTTGTGACTTTTTTCTGTGATGAAGCGTCAGATGGGACGGCGATTGCTAATCAATCCTGCTAATGTATTGCGATTGGTTGAGACGAAGTTACGAAAAACCCTTCTTCGTGAAGAAGGCATTAGTGTAGAAGATGAATCATTTGCATGCTTTCTCGTATCTGTTGTGGTACAGAAATATGACCATAAGTTAGATACTGTTGTTACAAACTCATAATAATGATAATAGGGATGATAACGACGAACAACTCACTGCAAGCGGTAGTGCTACGGTAAGTGCGGGAAGAGGCGATGGAAGCAGTGGCAGTGAATGCCGACAGTCTTCGAGATGAAGGTTAAAGTTGCAACTATCATCACGGTTTTTGATAACAATACGCTAGAGAACATATACGATGATTATTACAAAAGTTATAGTTAAGATATCTGCATTACGTATGGCGTCTACAATTACATCTACAGTGCATGATTGCAGAGTTTTGCATAAAAACGACACCCACTAGCATATTGAGGTGTACGTAGAGATCCTGTAAGCAAACTTTCATACATATATGTTTGTTCGAGTCCATGTACTTTGCTTGTGAGATCAGTTTAATGGCTGAAGACTTCTGTCCGTTAAGAATGACATGTTATCTAGGAGCACCTCAATTCAGTCACGCTCTTGGTTTCATATTCCATATGGTCACACATTGTTCATCAGCCGACGGTGTGTAATGGTACTGAACGCCTTGCAGAAGTTAAGAAAGACGGTATCTACCTGGGATCTTGCATCAATTCTTCTGTGCATCTTCTGAAGCGCGAACCGGGTTTCACATGATCATTGCTTTCAGAAAACATGTTCATTCCTACAAAGGAGAAATATCCTGATACTCTTGCACAGAATTAGCTCCAAAATTCTGCAACTAGGCTGATGTCCTAGGCCTATAGTTCTGCGCATCCGATCGACGACCCTTCTTTTAAACAGGCATGACTTGTGCTTTTTCCAATCCTCATGAACGCTTCGTTCCAATAAAGACCTTCGATACATCACAGTTACAAGGGGTCAACTTCCTTCACATACTCCGCGTAAAATATATATTGGTATTCCCCAACAGATCCAGCGATCTTTCCTGTTTTGAGCGATTTCAGTTGCGTATCTATCCTTCTGAAATTTATTTCAGTATCTGCCACTCTTTCTTAAGTGCGATGGTTTACAGACGGAACTACAGAGCAATCTTTGGCTGTGAAACAGCTTCGGAAAAATGTAGTGTTTCCTACTTTTGTGTGTCTTCCTCTGTTTCAACCAAATAATGGTCACAGAGTGTCCGGATATCTGGTTCCTATTGATGTATGACCTAATTTCTTGTGCATATGTTTTGTCATACATAGGTAACAACAAAATATTATGAACATATGAACAAAAGTTACATATTATGTCAATAAGTGCAATGAGTTATAAAAGTTCCATGATAAACTGTGGCAGTATAAAATTATAATATGCCTTCACATAAGATAAACATTATTGCAATAGTGACGCTTTTTTCTCGATCAGTGTTACTATTCAGTAGTACAATCTTCAGAAAGTGTAACATGCAAGACGTGAAAGAATAACATGCGAATTTTACTCTAAGTAAGGTGCGAATTGTCCTGTTCCTAAAATGAATCCAACAAAGTCACTCCTCAGAAGATACGGATAGCATTTAATATTATACAGTTTAGTTCTTTGAAATATGAAAGTCCTTGGGCCCATGAGAAAACCCAAATATGAGAAAAAAAATAAATACTTGTCTTCGGCGAGCCTTGAACCTGTGCCGTGGAATATGTGTCTTTTCTTTCCTCCTTTTTTTTTTTTTTTTTTTTTTTTTTTTTTTCCTCTAAGGTTAGTTCCATTCACTGCGGTCGTTGATCCAGTATGTTTGTTATTGTTCGTTGGACATTTGGCTCAGCTATTTTTATTACAGAGGGCGTTCAGCCCTTTGACCGGGCGCGCTGAGCCGCGGCGCCCAGCTGCTTCGGAGTCCACGACTTCACTGTCTGCTCTATGTCAGGTGATAATAGCACATGTATTCAACGTAGGTACTAGACGTGTTGTATGCACTAGTGGTAGAGATGTCAGTTGTTGACACGTAGTTAGAACAAATGATATAAAGCACAATTCGTTTTCACATATCTTCAGTCCGTCTTGCCTTGAAACTGGAGATTTATGTAATACGGAAATTTTTAAACCACATATAAGACGTTTCCAGTCATTTACTTCAACAAGTGATAGCCATAATGACTGATTTTTGCGAGATTCTCAATTTACTCAATTACTTTTACTTACTTTGAATAGACATATATTCATATGACGTACATAAAACCCATCAAATATCAGCTTCTATTGAAGGCGAAAACGGTGTCTTCATTTCTTTATCGAAAAGAGCTCTCCCCCTATAGTCACGTGGTGTGACGTCGGTGGCGTTCTCCCGCATGATTGGTGATCGTTCAGACGCACGTTGAGAATATGTGGCCTTTATGTTGGGAAAGCCTCACCAACTTGTGATTCACACGGGTTGACCTCAGAAACTCGGCACGTTGACCACACTTCAAAGGATCTAAATATTTGTAGAGCTTATGGGACTTGACTACGGGGTCATCAGTCCCTAAACTTACAAACTACTTATGAACTAGGTAACACTAAGGACGGCACAAATATCCATGCCCGAACCCCCGACCGTAGTGGCCGTGCAGACCGTGACCGACGCGCCTGAGTCCCCTCGGCCACCGCGGCCGGCGTTGACCACACTCGTTCGATACACGCTCCGTGTGACGACGGCTCTAGAGTGCTCGGTTACCCTCGCACCGCGGAAGAGGTTTCCTCCATCTCACATCGTAAGGTGGATGGCAGATGTTTTTAACTGTGTTGCAAACTTTGCAAAGCAAAGATTAGGTTGTAAAAAAAAATGTAAAGCAGTCAACAATCCGAAGATTGAACACCACAGTGTTTTACTAGGCATGTTCCTGGTTGGAGGTGGTATGCCGTTGCCTTCCTCCGACCTTCGAACTGACTTACCCAGCCAGTTATAGGGGGGGGGGGGGGTATACAGTTTAACGTGGGTTACGAACCACGGTGCTACTCGGTATTTTTCACATGAGCAATGCTGCCAGTAAACAAATTTTATCCGCGCAGAGAGAGGGGGTGTCTGCATGTATTGGATATCCTGTATCGAAAAGAGCTCAACGATTGAAGAGGGTACATTCTAGAGAATTAGGAAAACAATATTTTTTCTGCGCGAACATGTGTCCGGAAGCAATGAATTCTTGCGTGGCCGGTGTTGAGTCAGTGAGTGTGAGTGAGAGAGACTCGGGTTGCACGGCGCGGCTGACAGGTTCCTGTTTACCGTTTTGTCGAGCGCGGCTATTTCCACGCGCTGCGCCAACGCGGAGTCACAGAGCTCCTGACGTCACCACAACGAGAGCGTATCTGCAGGCCAGCAAAATAACTCCGCGGCATGTCCGGTGCGCGAGGCGGGCGCGCAGCCCACGTGGCTCTGTTTGTGGGGCACGTGACGTGGCTGGAGGCAGCCGTGCTGCACTGGGGGTTCTGCGCTCTCCGCGGTCATCTAAAGAGTCAGGACATCACATTGTAGCAGGAGATTCAGTTTGTCGGGACAACCGCAACTGAGTGTACTGAGCATATTAGAGGAAGGCCCCGCTTCAGCTGCACACTTCTTTCAGTATGTTACATACGACCGGTTTCTGCATCTTAAATCCCATCATCAGGTGCTTAAACAAAGCGAGAATAAAAACGAAGCTTTAATATGATATGGCAAATGTTTGTCCTTTTATATAATCAGCTGATATGCCCTTCAACTTGATGTCAGTCTAACTTATTATTATTACCTCAGAAACGGCTTCTAATGAAATTGCGTGCTTATGGAGTATCGCTCCAATAGTGCCCTTGGATTCGCGATATCCTGTCAGAAAGGACACAGTTCGTACTAATTGACGGTAAGTCATCTAGTAAAGCAGAAGTGATATCTGGCGTTCCCAAGGGAACCGTTATAGGTCCCCTATTCTTCCTCGTGTTTATAAACGATTTAAGAGACAATCTGAGTAGCTCTCTTAGACTGTTCGCGGATAATGCTGTCATTTATCGGTTAGTGAAGTCAACAGAGGAGCAAAAGCAACTGCAAAGTGATTTAGATCAAATTTCTACATGGTGCGAAAATTGGCAATTAACAGTAAATAATTAAAAGTGAGAAGTAACACACATCAACATTAAAAGAAATCCGCTGAACTTCAATTACGCGATAAATCAGTTAAAACTTAAGGTCGTAAATTATACCAAATACCTAGAAGTTACAATTACGAACAACTCAGACTGGAGACAACACATAGCAAATATTGTGGGGAAGGCGAACCAAAGGTTACGTTTCATTGGCAGAACGCTTCGAAGATGCACCAGCTCCACCAAAGAGACTGCCTACATCACACTTTTGCATCCTCTGCTGGAGTACTGTTACCCATTGTGGGACCCTCACCAGGTGGGACTGACGGAAGACATTGAGAAGGTTCAGAGAAGGGCAGCTCGTTTTGTTTTATCACCTTACGGGGGGGAAGCGGCACGGAATTATTGCACGAATTGGGGTGGAAATCATTAAAAGAAAGGCGTTATTCATTGCGGCGTGATCTGTTTGCAAAGTTTCAATCACCGACTTTTACTTCTGTATGTGAAAATATTTTGCTAACACCCACCTACTTAGGGAGAAATGACCATCCCAATAAAATAAGAGAAATCAGATCGAAAACGGAACGATTTAGGTGTTCTTTCTTCCCGCGCGCTATTAGAGAATGGAACGGTAGAGAAAAGTTGTGAAAGTGGTTAATGAACCCTCTGCCAGGCACTTAAATGTGATTTGCAGAGTATCTACATAGATGTATATGTGGATATAGATGTAGATTATTATTAAACTATCTTCACTAGGCTTTCTATTTTTGAATAATTACCACTTCGTATTTTTACTTTCGATGCATCTAGTTGTTACAGAACCTTCCTTCAGAACAGAAGCACCAAATTTCGTTCCAGTTGAAGAGAAGCAGATAGCGAACGCAGAAGAACGGTAAATCCCAGCGCAAAGTGCTGGCTGCCGCTGTGTGCAATACCTACTGAAATGACCAGCCAATGCCAGCAGGTGTCAGACCCTTCAGCTGTGCCGATGACGCAGTAGTAGCTGCTACTTCAAGCTGCCGCTAGCAATGAATGAATTCTGCAAGTACTAGCATATCAACCGTCATAAGCCCTATCCCATAAAGACGCAAGTTAGTGCATTCCACCTACGAAAAACGAAAACACGCCGAAATCTGTACATCTCATGGTGAGGGCAGCAACTGAAACATTGCCTGACACTAGTTTACCTAGGTATCACTAAAGTGCAGCCAGCAATGACCGAACGTGAAACAGAGGGTCAGTCCTCGCAATTGCATACTTAGCAAGCTGATGTACATCTACAGGAGATACTCTGCAGTTCACATTTATGTGCCTGGCAGAGGGTTCATCGAACCAGCTTTATATTCGCAGTCAATTCTCGAATAGCGCGCGGGAAGAAAGAAGACCGGAATCTCTCCGTTCGCGCTCAGATTTCTCGTATTTTATTCTGATGGTCTTTCCTACATATGTAAGTGGAAGTCTACAATATATTTTCGCATTCGGAGGAGAATGTTGGAGATTGAAGTTTCGTAAGTAGCCCACGCAGCAGCGATAAGCGTCGTTGTCGTAATGATTCCCATCCCAGATCCTGTATCTTTTCCGTAACGCTTGAAACGTGTCCATAAAAATTATTTTTGTAAGAAAATGTCTAATATTGTGCCTCCTGTTTTGTATCGAGTAACTTGCTTGCAAGAAAATGTATAATATCGCTTCTACTGTATGTATCGATAGGTGTACTTAACTCTGTAAAGTTTCATCTTTGGCAAAGATCATGTATTGCATAGCATTGTAGCTCGCGCTGAGAGAGAGTAGCACTTGTGATTCAGCTCGCTTAGAGAGCGGTTGAGTTGTGTGTATGGCTCCGATGTAGAGCAGAGGCTGCTTTGCCAGCAAGCCAGAAGTTGTATTATGTAGGTAATGTAATGCTGATTATTAATAATAAGTAACTTGACCTTTCTTTCCTGTTTCATTTACGTAGTTAGAAAATTAACCTACTTCCTTCATTTGATAATTAGTTATTAGTGGATTTAAAGTGCAGTATTGATTTTAATAATATTGTTGAACAGATTTCGTTGTTGGTGCCAAGTAAATGATAGTTAATTGACTATGATACTAAATTTCAATAATTAGAAACTGATCTGCATAAAATTCTCACAGTCAAGCATTAAGAAAGTGATTTGTGGTTTTTTAATATCTTTCTCGTAGTCAAAATTTTTGAGTATAGTCAGTGTCTGTTTCAAATGGTGACTTGTCACAGTTGTTCTTTGTTTAAAATATCCGTTGCGCACATAATCAGTTTAATGCACTGTTTCTTATTTGATAGTATATACATCAATATCAGGGCCATAATTAAACCAAATAGCTGTGTTAATGAACAATTTGTTGTCTGATTTAACGATAGGTTCAACATCTACACACACACACAGCTTTTATCTGGCGCCCTTCCTGCCAGGATAGTTCACAAACAGGATCGTGACGTAGTTAGATACGTAGTCTTATTTCAGTTAGTTTGTCTTTTCCACTAACCAACTTACCTTTTGGCTCTTAATTTAATTTTTGTAGCACCGTCCTCTGTTATAGCAACAGTAGCATAGTAATTGTTTCTGTAGTTTGTTACTTACCATTCTTGAGATTGTGTAGTATTGTTTATAGTAGATTAACTGAATATACAAATAATTGCATTACTACTGAAAAAGTCTCTCTTTTACATTGTCTGATGTTTGTTGTGTCGAAACTTCTAGTACCGTGGAATTCGTGTGATAATTAACGGTTCGCGTAATCTCGATTGTGACTGTATGTTGCACTAGCTCGATTCAGCCTATTGTTCTCTCATAATTACCGTGTGTAATTTTCAAAAATTTGCAGTAGGTGAAAATAAATATTAGTGGTCACTTTACTGCAAAATTCTGTTAACAATGTCGAAGAATATGAGAGCCCGCGCTGATGCTAAAACTGCTTTCGAAAATGATACCTTGAATGATACAAGGAGAGAAGAATAATTTTCACAAGAGCCTTCTCACTGTTTTGATACAAATACGACAGCAAATACCGTGTCCGATAACGCGGAACAGATTAGTTCAGGAATAGACAATATGGATAATGATAAAGTACAGGATTCGACAATACAGAATTCCGATTCTTGTAACGTGGTTTCGGAAAATAATGCATCGGTTCCACCTAGCTCTGCTGCAAAAAATACTTGTGCGACAGCTATGGAAACGTATTACCAAATGATTTCATGCAGATATTACTGTCACAGATCTCTAAGTTAAATGAGGAACAATCTCAGAAACTAAATGAAAAATTTGAGAATAGTCAATTACAATCACAGAAATTAGGTGAAAAACTTGAGAAACAATCTCAGAGATTAAATGAAAAACTTGAGAAACAAGGTGAAAAACTTGAGAAAATAGAACAGGCGTGAGATTCGAGGTTTGTGAGTATTCAAAGTAGTTTTAATAAAATAAATGAGGACAACAATCGGTTCAGGGAACAACTGCTCAGTACTTTCAAACGTGAATCTCAGCAAATAAGACAAGATATTCGCGACGAGATTAATCCGGTTATGGAAAGCCTTGCGTCACGAGTGGAAAATATGGAAAGCTTTGCGTCACGAGTCGAAAATATGGAAACTACTGAACTCGCTCAATTGAAGCAACAGAGTAATCTATTTGATGAAAAGTTGCAGAATTTCCAGTCAGTCACGACGGAACAGATGAACAAAATTAATAAACAGGTTGAGGATCTTACTGTTAAGATGACCCAAATCAGTGATAACACTGACAAAAGTTCTGATGTAACGCATCCTACCCCGTTTAATGAAACTAATGAATATCTCGCCCTTGACCGTTTCAAACAAGGTCAAATGACCATTAATCAGCAATACAAGGCTGAGGTCAGGAAATTAGATGATCGCGTGGCGCGAATAGAGAGGAAATTTGACCACACTTGTGGAAATCCATACGAAGACGTAGAAGAAAATTTGAACGAAAATGACAATGATGATTCGACTCAAGTAGGTCGCTTGGTACGTCAACGAAGTGTACCTCATAGTAACAACAATGAAGGCGCGATGCGTAGTTTACGCCCACTTACGCCGCACGGGCGAAGGGAAGCGTTTGACTACAAGCATTTCCTGACTGTACGTAAATTCAAAATATTCAAAAACTCTCCGAACGACTTGCACCCTAAAGAGTGGTTGCAACAATTCGAATATTGTCTACCCCCGAATTGGCCACTTGAGCACAGACTAGAATTTATATGTGGTTATCTGGAAGGCGAGCCAGCCACCAGAATGAGAGCTATTGCACAAGAGTGCCATAGCGAGAATCAGTTCCGACGCTCATTTCTATCCGCATACTGGTCGGAAGCGGCACAAGATCGCGTTAAAAACAGTATTGCCACGTTCAAAACTTTTGATCGATCAAATTTCTCGAGCCCGGTGGAATATTTCCAACATTTAGTATATAAAAATCAATTTTTATCGGCACCTTACTGCCCCGCTGAATTAATTAGAATTTGTTTGAACAAACTGCCTCTACACTTGCGTCAAATTGCCATTGCGGCACGATGCAAGAATGATATTGAAGCCTTTAGAAATCTCTTACAAGACTTAGAGGAAGAAGACGAGGAAAATTCCTCGCGCAGTCGACATTTTGAAACAAACAGATATAATCGTCGGTCGCAACAAAGCCCGCCGCGTTCTAAACGTCATCCAGAGCACGAGGATCAAACAAAAAGTAATTCTTTTGCTAATGAAACTTACAAACAAAGTCGCGACAGTGAGAACGGTGATTTTCAAGCTCGTGAAAATAACCGTGGAAGTTTTCGTGGCCGTAACCGAGGTGGTGGTTTTGGTCGCTGAGGACGCTACAATAATTACTATCATAACAGCAATACTTCGAATGATACTAATTGGCGTGATAGACGCAATACTGATAGTGATCGCGAGACTGAAAATCACAACAATAACGCTGAGAAGCGTAGTCGGGAGGGCACACGCGATAATTCTCGTGATCGCCTTCCACGACACGAAAACACAAATCGGGCCCAAAGCAGATCGCGTACCCCAGAAAGACAAGAGCAAAACATTGAAATCAGACCTGCCAATCCACGCTACAATTCGTCAAACAAGAGGCCGCGTCAGGGATGACTAGCGCACTCAACGGCAAATAATTCGGCCGTACAGGATTTATGTGATCCTAACTATACGCTGAAACTTATTCATTGCGAACGTCCTCACAGAGAGGAAGGTTACGATGAACAACCTCCCGAACAAAACAGAATAGCAGTTCGTGCGGAAGTGCACAATACTGATGCCGGTAGCACCTCACTAAGTGATAAGGCAAAACTGACACAACTTGTGTCAAAACCTAAAGCCGTTACTCCTGAAAGCAATGACAGTAATAAAAATTGTACTATCAGATTTAACGAAACAAATGAAAAGGCATCGAACAAACATTACACTGCCCAAAGGTTAAACGAGATGATTGTCGATCAGCAATATAATGACGACAATTCAGAGTGGGAGACAGAAGCTTCGTCTTCAGACTCTATATATGAAATAAAATTCTTACAGTATCAACCAACAATTGCATATGACAGACCGATCATGTACTTTGAAATGCAGGATACGGTACTGCCACACAATAATGCAACTAACGGTGACCTTGGAACAGCAAAAACTGATTTCGAACAATTAGATTTGCAGCACACCTCTGTCGCTGATTGGATAGACAATTACATGTCTTCTAATGACGACGATAGTGAATGCGAAGTTGATGAACAATCAAGATTTGAAAAGCATTTATCTTGTGAAAGCCTCATTAATCTTGGTAACACTTGTCTCAACAAAGAAATTTCTTATGAACCTTCTACCGAACAAGACGTACAATTTGTATAGTTAGATGACATAAAAGAGGCACTATTAGAAGAGAAGGTAGACTGTCTCGATATTCCAATTCACCCAATTGTATCTGTCAAAATTGGCAAAATCAATCTTTCTGCTGTCTTAGATTCTGGTAGCCCAGTATCAGTAATTAGTGAAGTAACTTTCAAGAAATATCAGAATTTGCTTAACGGTCCTACTCTGCCTTTGCATTGCACTAAAATTCGTGGCGTCATTTCTAGCAAACCTGTCGAAATTCGACAGCAAACATACGTACAATTTTTATGTCAAGGTCATCTCTTTTCTGCCAACCTATTGATTGTCCCCCGCTTAACTACACAGATAATATTAGGTGTGGATGGACTTCCTATCCAAGAACAAGGTTATTCTAGATTTCAATACGGCTAGTGCCACTGCTTTTGTTCAGGAAAATGCCATTCAAATTAAATTCGAAGACTGGATTACCAGATATGAAGAAGGTGCCAGTTGTTTAAAATTTTTATCTACTTCTAATGTGACGCAGGATGTCAAACCTGATGATGATATAACAGATAAACATTTCGAGACTGAACAAATTGACTTGATTTCTGACATCATTAAGAACAAATTAGTAGAAGTTGAAGGTGCCTCAGAACGTGATAAGGAAGAATTGTTCCTTATCTTGCGGCGTTATTCCCGTATATTCGCTAACAGTCCTGGTACCATAAAAAATTTTCTCTATGAATTTAAGATCAAAGAACATAATAAATTTTTTGTACCTCCATATCCCATTCCGATAGTATACAGGGAAAGAGTTAAGGCTGAAATTCAGTCCATGCTCAATCAAGGTGTAATTGAACCTGCAGTTTGCTCGTATAACAGTCCACTACATATTGTTGAAAAAAAGAGATAAGTCAATTCGATTAGTGCTCGATTCCAGACAGATTAACACTATCATTTTACCTGAAACCGACCGACCCCAAACCCTTGAAGAATTGTTACAAAAATTCTATGGAGTCAAAGTTTTATCCTCATTAGATCTTAGGTCTAGTTTTTGGCAAGTGAAACTGCACCCCAACTGTAGGAAGTACACCGCGTTTCTCTGCTTCGGAAACTGTTATCAGTTCCGTAAATTGCCTTTCGGACTGAACATCTCCTCATCTGCTTTCATCCGTGCGATGAATACCACACTTCCTGAGCACTTAAAACAACAAATCGCAATTTACGTTGACGATATTTTAATTGCAGAATCTTCCTGGGAAAAACATAGCAGTACGTTGGCATCTTTACTTGAAGTGTTTGCTCAATCCGGGATTAGTGTCAACTTAGAGAAGTCACAGTTTGGTCGTTCTCAGATTAAATTTTTAGGGCACATTATTTCTAAAGATGGGATCCAGCCCGATCCCGAAAAGTTAGAGGCGATAATGAAAATGCCTGTTCCCACCACTAAACGCCAATTAAGAGCTTTCTTGGGTTTAATTAATTTCTATCGGCGTTTTATAAATTTGAAAGACCTAACTACTCCCAGATTATATGAATTAACTGGAAAGCATACTGTTTGGTTCTGGGATGAAGCTGCCCAAAGAGAATTTCTTTGCTTAAAAGATGCACTCCTTCACGCACCTATTCTGCACCACCCAGATTTGTCTAAGAACTTTTGTATTTCTACCGATAGTTCAAAATTCGGACTTGGCGTTCACGTATTTCAAGAGGATGAAGAAAATGGCATTGCTACCCAGAGAACCATTGCGTTTGCTAGTCGCATACTCTCCAAGTCAGAGCGGAACTATTCCGTCACTGAACTTGAAGCTTTGGCTGTAGTTTGGGCATTCGAAAAATTCCGTTATTTCTTGTTTGGCAGACCCACTAAAGTTTACACGAATCACCGCGCACTTCAATTCCTCATGTCGGCAAAACTTAACCATGATAGACTTAGACGATGGGCTTTGTTCCTTCAAGAATTCGATTTCTCTGTAATTTACATTCCTGGTAAACAAAACATCGTTGCAGACTCGCTATCTCGTTCGCCTGTTGGGCTCATCAAGGCGACGGAAGAGGCATATTTAGAAAATAACTTTACTATTCTCTATATGCAGCAAGTTGCTTTCGAAAATTACATATCTGCCACATTTTCTGACATTGCTAAAGAACAAGATAAAGATCCAATCTGTCGCGATATCAAAATAAAATGGCACGATAAATATAATGTTTCCATCAGACAATTTTACATTATCCACAATAACATTCTCTTCAAACGTAAAGCCCCTGACAGTCAATTTTGGTTAGTGTGTGTTCCGGAGGAATCCGTGAACAAATTGATTTGGTATATTCATCTCAGTTACGGACACTATGGTACCAAGAAGTGCTTCGCGAAATTACGCGACTCTTGTTATTTCATCAACATGGAGAAACGCATACGCAATGTATTATCTCGATGCAAATTGTGTCAGAAGGCAAAGCCGCCGACCATATCTCATTCTGCTCCACTTTTTCCGATTATACCTTCAAAATTAAAGCAGTTAGCAGCCGTTGACCTGTTTGGACCTCTTCCGAGAACTAACAATGGTTTCTCTTTTGTCTTCGTTGCTATTGAGCTCACATCAAAATTTGTATCTTTTACTCCGCTCCGCCGTGCCACGGCGAAGACAGTAACTAACGCTTTTGTCAAAAACTTCCTAAAAGATGTTGGCCATATAGATAAGGTCATCTCCGATAACGGACCTCAATTCCGTTCTCATGATTGGGCACGGATGTTGCGTCGCAGAAACATCAAACCCGTATTCATATCACTTTATCATGCTGCCTCTAACCCTTGTGAACGAGTGATGAAAGAGCTTGGAAAACTATGTAGGCTGTATTGCTACCGACGACATAACACATGGGATAGATAACTTCTGTCATTTCAAAATATTATAAATGAACTTCCTAATGATTCTACAGGTCTTTCACCAATTCTGGTCCTGAAAAACAAGCAACCTCCCGACCGTATCAAGGAATTGATACCTTTTCCGAAACACAGATGACTACGGCATCATGAGATCATTGAATTGGCACTTAAAAACATTAAGAAAGCAGCTGAAAAAAGGAAACGCTCTCAACGTAATTGTTATGCCAAACAACTCTATGTAGGACAAAAGGTATTAATTAGATCCCACCACTTATCCCACAAGGGAAGATCTATGATTCACAAATTCTTCTTACTGTACAATGGTCCGTATCGAATCAAACGTATCATCCACGACAACGTCGTTGAGGTAGAAACTTTAAAGACGCACAAGTCGAAAGGCATACACCACATTTCTAATATTAAAATTTTCAAGGCATAAAATTGGGGTAGAGAGTCCATTAATCTGTTTTGGACACACCAAGTGGCGATTGGTGCCCCGTTCTCGAGCTGAGTGTCACTATTCTTCCGCTTTCCCTTAGTGCGCTCTATCTATCTCTTTTTCTCACTGTTACTTTTCTCTAACTCTTAATACTTATGCTCTGTGCTACGCTCGACTCTTTATGGGCCGGATCTCAAACAGCCCGGAGAATGAAAAGAATAAGGTTATTACTAATTGCATAACTTACGAACTTCTTATACCTTAAGGCAATGAAATGTGTAACTCAATTGAGACAAAAGCCTGGCCATGGCAACATATGTAATTTAATTGTTATAATTTGGTGGTAATGCAATCCCCAACATAGTGATGTATGTCAATTTAAGGAGATGTAAACTAGTTTGTAATTGGAATGTTAAGTTATTTGAAATGACTTCATGTTAATCGCTCTAATTATGACTACAAATTTACTTTACATGACCTAATGCCAAATTGATGACACGCACCCTGAATGTATTTCATACGATTATGTGTTTGTAAAGTAATATGTACATAGTATGTAAAGCCTTATACCTATATGAAATGACACTAATTTTGTAGATACTCTAGTATAAGAATTAAATTACTCATTAGTATTCAAATGTATCCGTCTTCAAGACCCTACTTGTAATGTAAAAATATGATTTAATGCCATGACCCCATCTGTAGCACTTGAATTTGGGGCAAAGCTTCTCTGTAAATATTTACTAATCAATGACTTTTCTTTCAGTGTAAACTGAAATATCATGACTATGTTACTAATTTGTGTGTAAAATGCTTTATTTCATGTACTTTGGACACGCATGGGAACTGGCGATTTCGCACACGAGATTCCAGAATGCACACAGAACAATGGACGTGCTATTATACACCACTGATTTTGGGCCTTTTAATGAAGATGTTTGTTGGATGATGTTTGGCCACATAGTACTGTCCATTGCAGCCTTGGCCAACCACCACCATTTTGCTCTAATTTTGGCTATGCTGATGCAGTCTGCCAATAGCTCCGTTGGTTGGAGCACACTTGGTTGTCGAATTGCATGGAGGAATACATCAGAACCTATTCCCCATGACTTCAGCTTCAATGCAACCAGCCAGCTCGCCTACAGTGTGGTGTAATCTTACAGTGTTTTGTGTTCGTGTGCAGACCTAAAATGAATGTTAGGGGATAATTGGCTATTCGTGTGCAGACCTAAAATGAATGTTAGGAGCTAATGTGCTATTCGTGTGCTTATACTATTCAGTGCCTCCCATTGCAAACGTTGTCCACAGGTTCATTACCAGTGTTTAGGTATATTTCATGGTTCTTTTACATTCAGTGACCAAAATAAAATTGTGCTCTTGATAGATTCATATGCTTTCAGAACTATAATGAGTCAATACCCTTTAGTCTGAAATGTCATTGTGCCTATTCGATTGACAAACTTTATATTGAAATCCTATTGTGCCGAAGCAGTGACATTATTTTGTACATGATCAGAAACCTATGTAGTCAAAACTTTTACATGTATGTTCTAGCATCCATGAAAGTATGGCATCTTAAATGCATCACAGAATAAAAAAAAACTGACACTTTATCTTATACTAAGTGCACTAAAAATTTACATAGACTACACTGTGCACAAGATACAAATGTTCATTTTATGTTTAAAAAAAATACTGATCTCTGTTACAAAATTTAGACGCATGGAACTTACACTACTGTGTATTACTTGTAATTACCTTATTTTCTCGAAAAAACAAAACAATGATGACATTAGTTAAACTATATTTTGTAAAACTTTGTATATGTTCATGTTTATTATTGTATTTTTTTCCATTTGTGTATTACTTCTAGCTATATCATTTTCTCCACTATATCATTTGTCAAACTATGTTCTCTGAAATTCTATATATACTTATGTTTACCATTATGTATATTTGTCATGTATTCCATTTATTGCTGATGTTCTGTAAATTTTGACATTTGCTTATGCCTGTCACATCCTGTACCACTCCAAGCATTACCCTTGTTGGTACTCGTTTGCAAAATTGCATTTATTTATGACTGTCACATTTTTTAAATTTTCTATGAATTCCATCTGTTGTTTTGATCTTGAATATCTTGTATAAAAATGATTAGCAGGTTTTCATATTTTCCATGTAATATTTTGGATGTCATTAATGGATTTTTTGGACTTGAAATTCAGTAATTTTGCTGGCTAGGCAATGCCATTGGCATCACCCACCCTACAAAATTTCAATAGGTAGGAGGGGGGTGATGAAACGTGTCCATAAAAAATTATTTTTGTAAGAAAATGTCTAATATTGTGCCTCCTGTTTTGTATCGAGTAACTTGCTTGCAAGAAAATGTATAATATCGCTTCTACTGTATGTATCGATAGGTGTACTTAACTCTGTAAAGTTTCATCTTTGGCAAAGATCATGTATTGCATAGCATTGTAGCTCGCGCTGAGAGAGAGTAGCACTTGTGATTCAGCTCGCTTAGAGAGCGGTTGAGTTGTGTGTATGGCTCCGATGTAGAGCAGAGGCTGCTTTGCCAGCAAGCCAGAAGTTGTATTATGTAGGTAATGTAATGCTGATTATTAATAATAAGTAACTTGACCTTTCTTTCCTGTTTCATTTACGTAGTTAGAAAATTAACCTACTTCCTTCATTTGATAATTAGTTATTAGTGGATTTAAAGTGCAGTATTGATTTTAATAATATTGTTGAACAGATTTCGTTGTTGGTGCCAAGTAAATGATAGTTAATTGACTATGATACTAAATTTCAATAATTAGAAACTGATCTGCATAAAATTCTCACAGTCAAGCATTAAGAAAGTGATTTGTGGTTTTTTAATATCTTTCTCGTAGTCAAAATTTTTGAGTATAGTCAGTGTCTGTTTCAAATGGTGACTTGTCACAGTTGTTCTTTGTTTAAAATATCCGTTGCGCACATAATCAGTTTAATGCACTGTTTCTTATTTGATAGTATATACATCAATATCAGGGCCATAATTAAACCTAATAGCTGTGTTAATGAACAATTTGTTGTCTGATTTAACGTTAGGTTCAACATCCATACACACACACAGCTTTTACGCTGCCTCCCCTCTATCGCAACAATACAAAACGAGCTCCCCTTCTTTGTATTTTTACGATGTCCTTCAAGCCCATCTGATAAGGATCCCACACTGGTCAGTAATACTCCAGAAATGGACGGACAAGCGTAGTGTATGCAGTTTCTTTAGGTAATTTCGAGGTATTTAGTGGAGGTTACGGCCTTCACAAGTTTAAAGTATTTCTTTTCGTATTCATTATTTAGAGTCAATTGCCAATTTTTACTCAGTAGTGATATCTTATTTAGAGCGTTCTGCAGTTGGTTTCGATCTCCAGATGGTTTTACTAGACGGTAAATGACGGCGTCATTTGCAAACAACGTAAGAGAGCTGCTTAGATTTTCTTCCAAATCGTTTATGTAAATAAGGAACAGCAGAGGACCAATAACACTACCCTTTGGAACGCCCGATATCACCTCTGTTGTAGTCGATGCCCTACTATCGATTTCTACAAACAGTGTCCTCTCTGACAGGAAATCCCTTATCCAGTTGAAAATTTCGGGCGATATCGGCAGCAGCTGCGAACTTCTACAGTTGCACTCTGATTCAGCGAATGCTGAACGTTGAACAGATTGATGTTAACGTCAGTGACACTACAAGGATAATCTTGGGATGCTTAAAGCCAACACCAATGCACGAACTGTACCCGAGTGTTGGAATAGCCCCACAGAATGTCCGGAGGGCCATTGCTCCAGACGGTAAGAGAACAAAGCAGGAGAAGACCACTGAAATCCTCTTTATGGTCACCAGCAGCAAGATGTCACCTGAAATTCTTCAAGATTTCTCTTGCTAGGACTCTGCCACTGCAAGCAGAACGAGAGATACTTCGTCTTGACAAATGGAGGAGCTCACTGCCCGCAGACATGCCCCTGAGCCCCACATAAAGGTGGCCGTCCCTCGATGGAAGACGAGCCTGCAAAAATGCGAGTTCCTTCCACCGACAGCAGACACCTGCTGTGACTGTGGAGCTGAAGAAGAACCAAGACACCTACTTACATGTCACGTCTTGGATAAGCCGTGCGGCAGACGCCCGTCTATTAATGTAAGTTGTTTCTTGCATCGCTACCCCTTTCTAACTTCCATCGTTGTGTTTCTTGCAGCTGGTGGGATTAGCCAACTTAGTTCATTATCACATGGTTGAGTAGCCCACCGCAAGAAAATCAGATCTAAATGGATTGATTCGTTACCGATCGCTATTATGAAATGGAAAGGTAGTAAAACATCATCAAAGGGGCTCCATAAATCACCACGTCCTACTTCACCTCCTTCTGCCTGACATGCAATGTAACTTTTGCCCTTCCTTCTGCACCAGTGACCAACTCCTTCGTCTGCCACAACTCCTCTCCCTCCACCTCAATTTGCAACATGCTGCCATCTTTGTATCCCTAGACCTTAATCTCTTCCCATCACCCTTGTCTGGGTCATTGTCTCCTTCCTCTCCGACCGCCTTACCTGCATTACCATCCGCAACACCAATTACAGTCTTTTCTAACCCTCTGCTGGCGTGCCTCAAGGTTCCGTCCTTTCTCCCCTCCTTTATCTCCTGTATACCGTAGATATGCCTAAGCCTGCCCCTTCTGTACACTTTTCCAATATGCTGATGACACTGCTTTCCTTGCCTTGGCTCCTGCCTATAAATCCTACCAAAGCCCAGGCAATCATTGTAGGTCGCACCACTCCTTCCTACCTGACCCTCCATAACCGTCCCATCCACCTCACTCCCACCCTCAATTACCTGGGCCTCACCACATATCGCACCCTCTCCTGGATCCCCCACCTAAGCACCATCCAAGAAAAAAGCCCATTCCCGCCTCCGCCTTAACCCTTCCAACATCCTCCATACCTACAAATCCCTCATTCACCACATCCTCCGCATCTCCCTTCCTGCCTGGATCTCTGCTCCCCCCCCCCTCATCCTTAGTCCCTGGAGATCCTGGAACGCCACGCCCTCCGCTTTGCCTTTCGTATCTCTTCCTACCCCTACCCCCCTCCACCCCTTCCCCCACCTTATCCGCTTCATTGAGCACCTTCATTTCCTTTACCGTAAACTGGATCCCCCTGTTGTCCATCCTCTCCTCACGAATTTCGGGCCGTTGCCGTGCCATTACCACTGTTATCCCCCTGCTTTCCACTTGTCCACCCTCCGTACCCTTTCCCGAGGTAATTTCCGCACCTTAACCCCCTCCCAGACGATACCATCCACCCAGACATCTGTTCCTGGTACCAGCTCTGATCCGCTCCCATCTCCCCCCTCCCCCCACTCGGTTGCTGATCCCAGCAAAAGGGTCCTGCTCCCCTGGTTCCGCTCCTCCTCTTGCCAGTCCCTCGGGAATCCCAACTCCCGCTCCTTACGGCTTCCTGGGACATCCAACCCCCTTCCTTTCCCCTGGCCCTACGGCCCTCCTCACCTGTCCCTATCTGTCGCCCCTCCTCCGCTCTCTCCCCGCTTCCTCCTCTTCCTCCACCATTTTGCTCCTTCCCCATCTACATCCGCCACATTCATCATCATCTGCGTGTGCTCGTCTGTGTCTCCGTCTGTTTATAAATCATCAGTGTTTTTTAATGTGAGATTCAGTGCTTCAGTGATGTGTTTCCCCGTTTTCGACTCCATGTGATTTTATGTAAGACTCCACACTGTAACGATACTACTGACCCTCATCTCAATGTTATTGTACGATACCGTCTGCCTGGCCCCCTCATCTCAATGTTATCGTACGATACCGTCTGCGTCGGATGTGGAATCGTGTGGTTCATTAGTGATGTATGTTGCTTGTGAAGTTACAAACGAAATAGCCAGCCTAGGAATCAGTGTAGGACAGCGTCTCGGTGATACTGTGATTAAAACAAGTGATAGATTTCATTAATTAAGAGATTCAAATAGTTTCTTTCCAGACAGTTCTATAAACAATACTTTTTGTCATTGTTTATTATTTCAAATAAATAGACAGACGAAGGGTAAAAACTTCTGTAAAACATAAAGAAATGAAAATAAATAGCATTGTATATATGTTAGGCTCATAAACAAGTTGTGTTGACCAGCTAATTGTGTTATTTCGACTATTACATTAATTTCAATATTGAATTCTTTGTATATATTGACTGACTTGAGACGTGGAGTATATTTTGTGAATGGCCATGACATTTGATAGTTCAATATATGTTAGACACATATTCATTAACAAATTCATTGATATTTTACATCGCATTTTGTTGTTAACAGAAATAACGGAAATTTCGTCTTAAAAATACATGTGCTATCTAAAATTATTGTATGCATAGTTTTCATTTTATATTATGATTATTTTTGTATACAAGAAATGTTTTACTGTTGTGTTCGTTGATTGTAAATTACTATATTCAATTGTTATGAACAATGGATAATGTAACGTCATTATTGCCGATGTTATATATTTGACTCACCGCCTTGCGTGGGGGAGTTCGAGTTTCAGTCGTTTGTCAAGTGCTCTGGAAGCTATGTCAGTCTGTTGTTTTTATAGTGGAAGTTCTGTCAGCGAAGTTCTGATGCTTTGTTATGAAGTTGTAATGTTTTGGTGGAGGAGAAGTGATACAAATTAAAGAAGAAGTGAAAAATTGTATCTACTAGTATTTATTTCTACCATGACGCCCCAGGAGAATAATGTTGCATCGAGCAGAACCCCCATACACCGTAATCTTGAAAAGATGAGTATTCTGTTTGAAAGTGGTAGAATGAACTGTTAATTACTTATATAGCATATAATTGTTTTAACACCAACACTTCATTTCAAATGTTGCTCATCTTCCATTATGTCGCCGCGTTATATGTCTCTTTTTGTACTTGTGGCGCTTTTTATGCACAACACTAAAGCCTCATTATTAATATTTCAACCTTTTTTAGATGTTCAGTGGTCTCGTAGATCTCATAGCTCGCCTGCCATTAAAACATAAAAAATTAGGACTTTGGGTTTATAGGCGTCATGGAAACCATTAATATGACATGTTTCACTTGACACGTATATTTTTCATTCTTGATAAAGCACAAATAGAAGTAATATGACAAAAGTAAGACTGGCTCAATACTGATCTGTGACTGACTTGTTCAAAGTAACTTTACAACTCATTGCGTTCGCATCAATTCGCGCGCATTATTACATATCCTAGTTTCTAGAACATTCTAGAACACGGAAGTTACAGTGTATTAAATTAAATAATTTGTTTATGAATCTTAAATGAATCTTGCATTACGTAAAAATTCACAAAATTATGACAAATGTAACAATAAGTTTTTCATATCAAAACAAAACAATACAAAAATTGTAATTAAATAACAATTAGTGCAGTGTTAATATATATTTACATTATTTAAAACTGTTAAATCAAAGCAACTATAAATTTCTACAGTCAGCTAATTATTACATTACAGTCAATACATTACAGAAGACTTCCGATATTGTTAGATATTAATTTCATTTAGAAACACATTGTTGTCCAATATAAAGCTTACGACTTTCAATAATTAATTAAGTTTATTTAGTCCATTAGAAGATTGAAGTAATGAAAGAGATAATCAATGTGACTTGCCAGAAGCGCCATAAAATGCTTATATAATACAAACACAATACTACGATCAAATGTGGTATCGAATACTTCATTCGTTCAAACAAACGGGATTTTCTAGGCTAAATACATTACATACTCCATTTGTGTTTTGGTTCATATTCTTTATTCCTCCTACAAATTTTGTAGCCTGAAGAGCGCCTCGGGTGCTGCCAGACCGCCCCACCCGAGGAATGAAATAACAATAAAGATAAGAAAAAAAAAAAGGTTCCATGAACCCTCCGGCATGCACCGAAATGTAATTAGCAGAGTATTTATGTAGATGTAGATTTAGTCTCGTCCTTATATTTGTTTGTTTACTACGTACAAGTAGTTATGACAGTACCTGCGGAACGGAAAGCTCCAGATCCGCTGCATGTCTTCTCGGAGAAACATCCTGAAGATGACCCAACATTGGGTCGAAACTAGTTTGTTGTACATTGTCAATGTTGCGTTCTAGAATGTTTTTATTTAAAAAAATAGTTGTAATGCTTTACTAATTCCCATCGAAGTTTTGTTTTTATTTGTGCCGTTGGTTATATACCTAATGATGGAATTTAACTTTTCCGAAACCGGTAGTATGCAAGATAATAAAAAGTGCCTGGATAACTACTAAGATTTTTGAATTCTTGAAAATGGATGCAGGAAGCCTTTCTGCACACGGGTAGTGTGGTAGTAACTGACAGAATGCTACTAACACTTGGGTATAAGTTCGTATTGTTAACAAGAAACGACATTCAACATCAACAAAAAATAAAATAAATAAATAAAAATTAAAAAAAAAAATACTGAGAGGCTAATGTCAGGCTACTTAACAGGGATCGACAATGTAAAATTACCTCAATGTAAATTTGCAGCTACTATTATGTGCATGTTTAGACTTACATGCAAATGCTGCTTTTTACGCAAAGAAGAGAACGAAATCAACCCACAGAAGCTCACTGGCGGATTTCAACTTAGGAGATTGTTATCGAGTTAGTATTACTGGAAAAGTGGTATATTTGTACCTTTGCTGAAAAGGAAAATAAATAATATTGACTCCCTGAGTTTTTGTATTTAATGTTGAAATAAAATGAAGTGATACATGTTTGCTTACTGCCGTGGTGCAAGCGCCAAAGAGCTATAGAGAGAGAGAGAGAGAGAGAGAGAGATCAAAATGTTCAAATGTTTGTTAAGCTTATGGGACTTAACTACGGGGTCATCAGTCCCTAAACTTACAAACTACTTATGAACTACTTACGAACTAGGACGGCACAAATATCCATGCCCGAGGGGGGATTCGAACCCCCGACCGTAGTGGCCGTGCTGACCGTGACTGGAGCGCCTCAGTCACCTCGGCCACCGCGGCCGGCAGAGAGAGAGAGAGAGAGAGAGAGAGAGAGAGAGAGAGAGAGAGAGAGAGGGGGGGGGGGAGAGAGAGAGAGAGAGAGAGAGACAGAATGAAATAGTATGTGTATAAATTTTCCTCATTAATTACTGTCTCATTTCTTTGACTACCTTTAGCAGTGATTTTTCATTGATGTTTATCTGTTCATGTATTACTTGTTCGTTCTCGCCTATGGCTTTATGAATGTTGTAGTTTTCTTGTGTTTGTATGAGGTGTTTGTTGTGGTTGTTGGTTCTGATAATTTTCATGTCTTGGTCTACATTTGTTGGGTATCCTGACCCTTAGAAAATATCATTCTTGATTTTTGCTTGTAGATTTGTTTGTAAAGATTGTGCAGTTTTATATGCTATATGGTGTACCTGTTTCTTCAATATGTTTGTCGCTCTGTTTGTTAATTTATATGTGTATATAATGGTGTACTATCTGGTTTGTTTTTGGGTGATGTTGTCATTGTGCGTGTTTGTGTTTCTATGTTGTGTATTTTGAAGTTTTTTTTTATTTTGTTTGAAATTTAGTGTTTGTTCCGTATTTGTCTTTTAATTTTGTGATTGAGCTTTTGTACTACTTGTGTGTCGTAACCAAGGAAGTTGAGGGGAGATGTCGCTACTATGCGAAGCTTAGCTGACTATTGAAGCCAGTCCGCCATCTTGCGGTGCCGACGAAATGTGATTCAGATGAAAGCATTCCTGTGGTTCTTGCCCTGTTAAGGTTTATAGATTTAAATAACTATCATTTCTGAGTACATATTCGATATAGTATACTTTTTAGGACAAATGCAGACCTTCCAGGTAGATGAACTCTGATTTATTAAGGCAAAATCTCTTCCGATAAGTTTGACTTACGTATCGGTATAGTACCCAAATGAGTTGCAAGAACTGAAATTGTCAGCTGTAGTAGTTCACAGGAAATGCAGAACGAGATTTTTCCAATAATGACAGAACCAAGCCGTATCATTTTCGTAAATTCAGTACTGAAGAGACGATTTTTAGTTGCATATGTACGAAAATTCTTTCCACAGGTTCCAAACCATTAAATATTCGTACTGAAATTCTGTACCACCATGTCTTTGGAACTTCAAGAGAACCGATGTCTCGTAAAAGTGAAAATTGTCGGCCGCAGTGGCCGAGCGGTCTGCGGGGTGCCAGTCACGGTATGTATGGCCGCTGCGGTCGGGGGTTCCTATCCCCCCTCGGGCATGGATGCTTGTGTCGTCTTTAGTGTAAGCTAGTTCATAAGTAGTTTGTAAATTTAGGGACTGATGACCCAGTTGCTAAGTCCCATAAGCTATACAAACATTTTATTTGAAAGTGAAAATTAGAATTCAATGAGGGGAAACAACGAAACAATGTTTATTTAGCAACATAGTTTACCTGTGTAAAATAGAAGATGACTTTCATGTTTTGCCTGCAGATAGCCTTTTCTTCTTTTCTTTATAGATAAAGTACCACTTTCACCTCGGAATGCAATGAATACCCACACGTCACCATAAATGTATATGGCACCGTAGTATGGCGACAATGTCTTCACTTCTGTGGTGTAAAGAGCATCTTCCTAGTCTCACCCCCTTCGTCGTAACCAGTGTTCCTTGCTATTTGTATGATTGTGTTCATTTCTTTTTGATAGTTTTTCTTGTTAAGGGAGTCTTTTTAGCCTATATAACATGTTTAAGAAAAACCAACATACAGATGGTGCAGGATCAGCAACTTGAGATATTTTGAAAAAAAAAAAAAAAAAAAAAAAAAAAAAATATTTTTCCGTCACAGTTGCACTATTTTGGAGTTAGTGACTAGTTTCGGACTTAATCGTCCATTTTCAAACCTTGGGTCTCATTCCAACCGTAATAATACAATGCATGAAGCAAATGAGTGATAAAATCTTGTATATTATCCACTGTTAATACATGTCACGGATTACACTAAAATTTAATAAAACAGGTGATGCATCCTCAGGCCTCCAAAGTGGATAATGTACAAGATTTTATCAGTCATATGCTATATATAATATGTGTCTAAATTCAGAAAGATTTTGGTTTTGGTTTTGTGACAGATACATTCACTCGTGTATCATCAATAGACATTGAACTGCATGACACATACTATGTACGAGGCGCATTCAAGTTCTAAGCCCTCCGATGTTTTTTCTAAGGACTGGAAAGAGATAGAAACATGCGCATTGTTTTAAAATGAGGCCGCGTTCATTGTCAATACGTTCCAGAGAATGGCAGCACCGTACGGCAGATGGAATTTTAACACCAGCGGCGAGAATGAGAACTGTTTTAAATACTTAAAATGGCGACGTTTTACTTACTTGAACAGCGTGCAATCATTCATTTTCTGAATTTGCGTGGTGTGACACCAATTGAAATTCATCGACAGTTGAAGGAGACATGTGGTGGTGGAATTATGGATGTGTCGAAAGTGCGTTCGTGGATGCGACATTTTAATGAAGGCAGAACATCGTGTGACAACAAACCGAAACAACCTCGGGCTCGCACAAGCTGGTCAGACGACATGATCGGGAAAGTGGAGAAAATTGTTTTGAGGGATCGCCGAATGACTGTTGAACAAATCGCCTCCAGAGTTGGCATTTCTGTGGGTTCTGTGCACACAATCCTGCATGACGACCTGAAAATGCGAAAAGTGTCATCCGGTGGGTGCCACGAATGCTGACGGACGACCACAAGGCTGCCTGTGTGGCAATGTTGACGCGCAACGACAGCATGAATGGGACTTTCTTTTCGTCGGTTGTGACAATGGGTGAGACGTGGATGCTATTTTTCAATCCAGAAACAAAGCACACAGATCCACTGACACCAAAAAAATTTCGGGTAACCGCCAGTGCTGAAAAAATTATGGTGTCCATGTTCTGGGACAGCGAGGGCGTAATCCTTACCCATTGCGTTCCAAAGGGCAATACGGTAACAGGTGCATCCTACATAAATGTTTTGAAGAGCAAATTCCTTCCAGCACTGCAACAAAAACGTCCGGGAAGGGCTGCGCATGTGCTGTTTCACCAAGACAACGCATCCGCACATCGAGCTAACGTTACGCAACAGTTTCTTCGTGATAACAACTTAGAAGTGATTCCTCATGCCCCCTACTCACCTGATCTGGCTCCTAGTGAATTTTGGCTTTTTCCATCAATGAAAGACACTCTCCGTGGCCGCACATTCACCAGCCGTGCTGCTATTGCCTCAGCGATTTTCCAGTGGTCAAAACAGACTCCTAAAGAAGCCTTCGCCGCTGCCATGGAATCAGCGTTGTGAAAAATGTGTACGTCTGCAGGGCGATAACGTCGAGAAGTAACGCCAGATTCATAGATTTAGGGTGAATAGTTAATTAGAAAAAAAAATCGGAGGCCTTAGAACTTGAATGTACCTCGTAGCAGCAAATTTTCGTTATGTACTATCTATAGGAGCAGTATTTGCAAATATAGGAGGAATTATTCAATGATACCCTTTATTTACAGTAATTACAATGAATAGTAAATGACTAAAAATTCCATCCACTATTATATTTATTGGAGTAAACATTTTTCCCTCTGCCCACCAGCAGCTTCTCCATAACTACTCACGTCGCCTCTAGTTACTTCTCGTGCGGTGCGGTCTCACTCATGTTTACAAATTGGCGTCCCGTCAGGCCTGTTTGCCGACGCCAGCCCGGCATGCATAATGCCGCTACAAGCGCTCACTCACGTCTTATTTACGTCGCATAATGGTGGCTCGCCGCTTATCTGCCAACGGCGCAGTTGTCGTGCGGTACTCGTTCGTCAGGTACCGGCCGTTGGCGGGGAACAGACTGTGGCCCAATCCGCGGCCATTAGCGTCCGACTCGAGTCGGCCAACAGCAGTTTATCGAGGGGTCCGTAAACACGCGCGACAGAAATTACGGTGAAATTGAAAATTTTAGCGCCGGCTAATTTCGCGTAATTATTCGTCGTTTACGCTCGCCCGTGTCGTTAGCAGGCGGTTTATTCGCGTCGCTCTCCCGCGGTAGGCGGCAGTGGGTGTTTTATACCGGGGCGGAATATTTCACTGCGGTTATCTCGAGCGCGGCGGCGGGATCGCTGAGCGGGTCTTCTGACGTCCGAAACGCCGAGGCGGCAAAAAAAAAAGTACGTCGGCGCTGCTGTCAGAGTATTTGGTGCTAAACTTTCCCGAAGCACTTAATTCCACGATACCGGCAGTGAGGAACGGCGAGGCTCGTCGATTAAGCTGTTTAAAAGCCGCTGAAGGGGGCGTTTATTCGGGCGGCGAAAAATAATTTGAGAGCCCGATTGTGTGGATTTGATACCCTTCATGTCGGTACTGTAAGAGCATCCATCCGTCACTGATAAGTCTCGTAACGGCCCTTGAGAGGTAATCGTCCGGCTCTTTTACGAAGGCCATTAAGGGAACTTCATGTCCAAACAAGGAACCTCGCGAGGAAAGGTGAATTTACTGTGAGCGGTTAGGAATGATCGCTTAAAGTGAATGATTTGCTGTGCTGTTTCGGTGTCCCAGCGCGTTCCGTCAGAGGGTTAGCCGCCCTCTGTAATAAACGACTGAGTCAAGAACACATTGATCAACATAAAATAAACACCATCTCAACCCAGAAAATAACCTATATATAAATGGTTCTATATCCGTTGTTGTTGTGGTGGTCTTCAGTCCGCAGACTGGTTTGATGCAGCCCTCCACGCTACCCTGTCCTGTGCAAGTCTTTTCATCTGAGAATACTTTCGGCAACCTACATCCCTTTGCTTACTGTATTCGTCCCTCGGTCTCCCTCTTCGATTTTTACCCCACACACTTCCTTCTAATGACAAGTTCACCATTCCCTGGTGTCTCAGTATGCGTCCCACCAACTCATCCCTTCTCTTAGTCAGGATATGCCAGAAACTCCTTTTCTCCCCAATTCTGTTGTACACCTCCTCATTAGTTTCGTAATCTACCCACCTAATTTTCATCATTCGTCTGTAACACCACATTTCAAAAGCTTCTATCATCTCTTTGTCTGAACTCCTTATTGTCCACGCTTCACTTCCATTCAATGCTATACTCCAGGCAAATGGCTTCAGAAAGGAATTCCTAGCATTTAAACTAATATTGGATGTCAACAGGTTTCGCTTCTTCAAATGTTCAAATGTTTGTATAGCTTATGGGACTCGACTTCGGGGCCATCAGTCCCGAAACTTACAAACTACCTATGAACTTCTTAATACTAAGGACGTCACAAATATCCATGCCCGAGGGGGGATTCGAACCCCCGACCGTAGTGGCCGTGCAGACCGTGACTGGAGCGCCTCAGTCCCCTCGGCCACCGCGGCCGGCTTCGCTTCTTCAGAAACGCATAGCCATACTGCGTTTTATGTCTTCTTTACTTCGGCCATCAGAAGTTATCTTGCTACCCAAGTAACAAAACTAGTCGGTTCTATATCTATCGGGCTTAAACGCTGTGGTTACCAGTCCCTAGGCTTACAAAGTACTTAAAGCTTTCCCACTCCTTTTTGCGGCTGCAGCAGCAAGCACTGTGAAAGGTGTTATGAATGGACTTGTTTGCGGGTTTTCATACTGTAATGGTCGCCTACAGTAAACATCCTCACGAAATCTACAAAGAAAAATGAGTTTGGTTAGAAAGCTGTGCTGGCCCTAATTCATACGTCCATACACAGCCCTAAAGAAGAATTTAAAGCTAAAACATTCATTTACAAGTCCGTGCATGGGCAGTCCGTTAACGGTGATATTGTCACCGAGTGAACACATCAAGGGTACCTGTGTTATCAGCTGTTAAATGTGACGGAAGAACCTCATAGAAATCATCAGCTGAGATAAAGCACTCAGAAGTGAAATCTGCAAAGCCGATGATATAATCTACTTTCAAACGCTTCGCGCGAGATAGGACCCCAACACCATCCCGCTGATGAACCCAGAATGAGTACAAACAAAGTTGCCATAGGTAAAGTACAAATGGTTCGATGTTAGAAAAATGTTCAAATGTTTGTAAATCTATGGGACTTAACTACTGTGGTTATCAGTCCCTAGGCTTACAAATTACTTAAACTAACCTAAGGACAATACACACACCTATGGCCAAGCGAGGAAATGTTTGTAAATCTGTCGGACTCAACAGCTAGGACAATACGCAGAATATGTAGTTTCAAATGTTCAAATGTTTGTATAGCTTATGGGACTTAACTACGGGGTCATCAGTCCCTAAACTTACAAACTACTTACGAACTAGCTAATCCTAAGGACGGCACAAATATTTATGCCAGAAGGGGGATTCGAACCTCTATCGAACGGCCGCGCGCACCGCAGCACAGCGCCCCAATGCGTACGGCTAATCCGCTGCGGTCCCGAGGGAGGACTCGAAACTCCTACGGAGAGCAACTGCTCGCTTCGCAGCTAAGATCCTTGGAGCGTTCGGCCATTCTAACCGCGGGAACTTAAGAACAATATATGAAATAATAAAATGTAAAGGTGTAATTTCTAGACGTTTGCTGATCAAAACTGGAGTGAGGCAGGGAGATGGTACCTCTCCACTGATCTGTTTTAGAAAATGTTTTAAGCGAAAGGAGAGTTTCTTTAGGAGTAAAACAAATCAGTGATGGAGTTAGATTAGGTTACAATCTGCAAATACACTGTTTAGCATTTCAAGATGTCATCAGCTGTTTTTTCAGATTCAGTAGGAACAGCTAGAAGACAAATATAATTGTTGAAATTACAAATCTTTTTTGAGGAAACCAAATTTATGATAAGCATTAAGACGGCTCATAACATCAGGATAAAAAAAGGAATAAAAGAAGAAACTGGATCAAGTATATAAGACATGTAACTAAACCAGATATTTCAGAGAAAGAAGCTATTGAAGTAACAGTTAATAAGATGGAAACAAGAGTATACTACCTTCGTAGGGGCATATGTAATAAGAAATCACTATCTTCCAAGTCTAAATTGCACACTTCGCCAAGAATCCGCAGAGTAATGTCTTAACAAAAAGAAAAACAGACTGAAAGAGAAGCACTACGGTACATATTGGGACCAGACACAATAAGGAATACGTCATAATAATGAACGTTATACAAATATTGAATAAAATCACATGTGTGATTTGGAAAACAAGCACAGTTTCTTACAGTCTCATACAAAGGCTGAATCCCGTAGACTGTCAAAAAGTCTTTTCTCTCACTTCAGGAACTGAAAAGTGTGTTAGACATGATGCAAAGAAGTTACTCCTGAAGATAACGAGAAAAACACTGACCCTTGGTCAAGTCTACACTGCGGTCGGGTCTTAGTGTTTAATCAAACTTAGTGGTTGTATAAGATTAACATTAACAAGAGCAAACCAAGGGTAATGGAATGTAGTTCAAATAACATGGTCTTGGTACGTATGATATTAAATGCAAAATGGCAATGGGATGAAAAGCGTTTCTGAAAAAGAGAAATTTATCAAGGCATTTGTGTGGTCTGTTGCCTTGTACAGAAATGAGTGATAGACAATAGTTCAGACAAGAAAAAAGATGTGGTGCTACGGATGAATGCTGTAGATCGCTTAACTAATGTACAGGTACCGAACGAAAATGGGGAGATAAGAAGTTTCCGGCATATCTTCGCTAAGAGAAGCGACAGATTGGCGGAATATTCTTAGGCATCAAGGATCGTCTATTTAGCGTTGGTAGGAAGTGTGTGGAGTAAAGAGTCATAGATGGAGACCAAGAGACGAATACAACAAGCATGTTAAAATCGATGTGTGTTGTCGTTCTGATTAAGAGTTGAATTGCTCATGATATGGTACGGTGGAGAGCTACATCAAACCAGTCACCAGATTGAAGACCACAACACATATTATTTTTGTACGCTGAAACTGACCAAAATGGTCGAGTAGGACAACAACTGTATCGTGAACTATTTCCGGGTAATGCAATTTCATTATTTGCCACTCTTCCAAGGTCGGCTTCGGGAAACCGGTACCTTCAAGCCCAACAGGGATGATCGGGGTCTGGTCGGAGGCACTGCGCGATTCACAGAGAAAGAGGGAGTCATCCAACCGGTGGACCAGAACCATCACTGATTGACGAGATCAGTACTCACAACAGAATAGGTCCTGTGTATGTATAACTGGGTGGTACCAGTCGAGGTGACCATGAACAGCAATTGCAGCCACAGCATTTCCTGAGGATTCAAGTAGTGGGTCCAGCTAATGTTGCACCATGTGTCGATCATCTCATATTGATCCTCTATCGCTGCCTCAATGTACCACACATTCTTCGGGTCGTTGTTTACACAAATAAAGCACATTCTCCAAACGAAGGGCAGCTGAACCGTCGTTTTCAGATACAGGTTTTGCTGTATCTCGCCTCAGGATATGATAACTGAAAGACACTATCTGATACGGAAATTGTGTTCATTGACAAGACAAACTAATCATCTTCTGGAAACAAAACAAACTTCTGAAACTAAGACAAAAACAACAAACATCATCTAAAAGTTTTCTTCTACACCGATTAGGTATAAGCCAGGGAGATAACGACAGCCTTGAGAGAACGGCCAGGGAGACGGAGCCGGACGACGTATTCCGTTGCGGGAAGTCCTGGAGGCGCGGCGTCGCTGGCAGGGACTCTTTTCTTCTCATCCCCGGAGGCGTCGGTCGCGATCCCTCAGCTGAGGTTCTCGTAGGCGGTCGTCGGAGAACTGGCATCGTGTTGCACTGCGCCCCCCCCCCCCTCCCCCCTAAATATTCGGCGCGCAGTGATACGGGGCAGTCTTGAGCTGGTCTCACGTGACTGTGCGGAGGAAAATAGTTCCGGTTCAGTGCGCTCTCTGGCGGTGCTCGTCGTGTCCTCTGGTGACTCCGGAACCGCCACTGTGTAACGCCTCACTGGTATGCATCAATGCCCTGGTACCCTGCATTTCGGGTTGTCCGTTCGTCAGGCAAACCACCGGTACATGACATCATGAGATGAGCCAGACTGATGCCAATGTCGGAGTCTGGATCGACGTCCATGGCATCGGATGAGCCTGGCAGTGTGTGTTTCGCCAGAGGTGTGTGGTCGACGTCAATTGGTATTGGTATTGGTATTGTCCGTCCACCATCATCCATTGACATTGGAGGGCCCATAGAAGGGGTTGGTCTTGCAGAGCTTCCCAGCTGCCTGGTTGACGGGCCTGCAACAAGAGGCGTCAACTGACGGCTCCTGGATCAGATGCTTGGGGCAAAGGGAGCCATCTGAAGGTTGATCCTCCACCTTTGCTCGTCCCAGTATTTTTTTGACCACTGCCAGATCACAACGGCGGTCGCAGCGGGGGGACATCAGGACCCAGACATCATCGTGGATAGCAAACCGGTATCGCTGACTTGGCCCATTGTGCTATACAGGTCGTTGTAGATGGAGGAGGGAGAGGAACGACTGCTGAGGGCGCCCATGGAGCCGGTCCACTGGTCCGGTTCCCTCCTATGGAGTTGTCCTGTAGGAGCCCAAAAAGATGGACAAAGCATCGTCCAGTGAGTGGTGTGTGGAGAGCTTCGACATTTGATTCTTGAATCCATACGAAAAGTTCTGCCACTCCATTGGACGCAGGGTGGTAAGGCGTCGTGTGTATCAGGGCAATGCCATTGGATGCACAGGCCGTAAATTCTGCAGAATTAAATTCAGGGCCATTGTCGGTCACAATTGTCTTTGTAGGCCCTCAATGACGAAGATGCGAGTGAGCGCCTGGATGACGTGGGTCGATGATGTAGAGGACATCTGGGAGATGTAAGGATGCCCAGAGCCAGCAAAGACTGCAATAAACGTCGATCTGTCCAGAAACGGGCCTGCGAAGTTCAAATGGAGTCTGGACCAGGGTGTTGATGCCTATGTCCATGGGAAATACCGACCTGCAGGAGCAGCACCGCTAACCGAGACAGTGAGGCGTACCGGGCGCAGTACGTACGTCGGATAAACGAAGGGGGTCGGAGTGCCGGCCAGCCTGCATGTGGTTTTTGGGCGGTTTTCCACATCCCCCTAGGTCAATGCTGGGCTGGTCCCCAAGTCCCACCTCAGTTACACGATTCGCAAATATTTCGTAACACTTTGCACTTTCGCACACATCACACTATACGCAGACATTTGGAGGTACATATTTCCTCCCGGGGGGCATGGGGTGGCGACAGGAAGGTCATCCGGTCACCCGGAACGCCAAACCCGAAATTACAAGCCAACACTGCATGTGTACGAACATGGCTAAAGAGAAATAGAAAGAAAGAGATTGTTGTGGTAAATGAAGTGAGTAATGTCGTACTGGTGTCAATGCCGTTGCATGGAAGGCACCTTGTAGAATCAAAAATTAGCTTTGCATCAGTGCATGATTACCATTTTCTGCATCGGAGGCAGCTGTGTCCACGACACTCAAATTCTATCAAATATATAGCTGATCAGCCAAAACTTCCTATAAATATTGATGAAATCAAAATATGCTAACTTCCCTTCTCCAAACTACATTACTGGCCATTAAAATTGCCGTCCGTTAAGATCACTCAAATCGTACTTTTGAAAATCACAAACGTTTATGATTTATAAATACAGAGATAAGCGTCATGTGATAATTTGTACGAAATTCGGGATTCGAAGCTGGAAATAAAATTTAGGCGATTCGGACTGTCGACGGAAGCGTACTAATTCCATGCAGTTGTGCTGAAACACTGTTTCATGGTGGCGTAGGGGTGAGTGCGACTGTCCACGGAGCATGACAATGGTTCTACTCTTGGTCTTGGAGCATATTTTCACACGATGCTTCAGCCTATATATATAAAAATTTATTTCTCGCACTGCAGTTTTAATGCTTAGGCCCAGTGATCCGGAAGGATTGTAAATTTTTTCCGTTCACCAGTGAGAATATCTTTTGCACTATAGAAAAAGGAAATACTCATCTATTAACACCTATTTTGACTCAAAGCCCCAACAGCAGCGCTACTGTTAATTGAAGGGCTCTTATAAACGAGTAGGATAAAAACACAGGTCGTTTCTGTTCCGGACATCAGACTAGGTGACGGGTCATTCCTGCTTTAACGACATACAAATGTTGGTCTCCAGCAACTGCAAGAGCTGTCGTTGCGAAAACTCCTCTCGAAGAGAAGAACTGGGCAATAGTCCAGAATCATTTGCGAATGGTGACCGAATCATGACACATTTTTACTAACAGCAACATATCTTTTGGATTCACACTATACCTCTGCAATTTGATAATTCCAATTACATTCTAAACACCCATGCATTTGTTCATTGCTGATGCGTCAGTCTTTTATGGAAAGTTTACAACCCCCGATCATTCTTCCACCCCATTTGACAGTGACCTTGATAAAAATAGAGATGACAAAACGCTGATTTCCTACAAATAAATAAATAAAAATAAAAGAAAACAAAACCATCTGATACCTGTCCCCAATGACGTCTTTCCCTACACTATCTACGTCTAGCGTGTTTCTGAAGTCAAAGGTAGAAGAAGTGCACGACACGCTCATAACCCATGCCGTAATAAACTCAATGTGATATTATGATTTTGTATGCGTCAGGAACCTCAGTCATAATTTTTTTTTTAAAGAGATGATCGCCGCTTGACTGAAAGTTTCGTTTTGTTTTGTTTTTTTGTTTTTGTTTTGTTTATTGTCACAACCTGGTTCGGCATTTTCAAGTGCTGTGATAAAAGTTGTCAGACGGGTTTCCTTAGGTCAAGGTCATAATAATAAAACGTGATGTAATCTCTGATAGCGTACTACTTGTTCGACTGTAGCGCCGGAGCATATTAGGACGCACATGTGTTCTGCAATGCCACTCGGATGAGATGTCAGTCTTCTTTGGGGATGGTCCGGGTATGCGACCGGGCCTATCTCGTCCTGTTCTACGGCCTTCTATCAACCGCTCTTCATACAGCAGTTGCATAGCTGAAGTACTTCGTCCTACACAAGCAGTAATCTCCCGGATGGTTGCATCACATGCTCTTATATCAACAATACGTCCTGTTTCAAAGCGATTTGATGATACGGTTTGAACATTAGGGTGAACCGAAAACATAAATTTTTGGCCGTCGAGTTCTAATAGGGTTCGAAAGTTGGGTATTCATGTGATGATTAACGGAAAAATAGTTTTCAAAATTCGAAATTCATGTCTTCAGTTCGCGCAAAAGGGCTTTAAATTTCATGAAAAGTGTTTTAAATCTGAAGTTTTCATTATTTGTGAAGTATCGAAATAGTTTTTCAGCTTTTCTAATTACGCTGTTACCACCACTCCGGGTATTTTGACAGCTATGTGAAGTCATGGGGCAGTAAGGTAGCTTTGTATGTACGCTCTTATCTGTTGAGCGACAACCAGAAAACACGGGTGGTAGACTACAGTAGTAATAGCAGACAGTGAAAATTTACCTCTTGTTGAATTTGAGTTTTTTAAGTCAGGGCTGTCAGAAGAATTTGAGCTAATCGTATCAGATTCAGTAAAGATCAACAATATCTCCTCGATCTTGTCTAAACTATTCGCAGTAGAAAATGTACTCCAGTTCTGGCTAATCGTCATCCTGGACATATAAGTGACTCCTGTTGGTTGACAGGTGTGAACAGAGTGTTGTGCTTGTATATTTCTGAAGTAAATCCCACAAATGGACACATGATTCAAGTTGACTACATTGGAAAGACATATGCATCACTCTGGTTTGATATTTACATATACGCTTCAGTAAACTATGGTCCAAAACTTGTTTTTAAGGTTATTAAAACTTCCAGACATCCCCCAGAGAACGTAAATAAAGAAATTGGTGCGGCGATTCAACGAAAATAATTTTTCTGACATCCATAAAATACGTTATTGGCTATGTTAGTGATAACAGATTACGTATTATAGACTTGGGTTTTGAGGCCTCCTAAAGGCAAGAAATATAAATAGTAACGTCAAAGGTGCGGTGAAAACGTTTACTACAACAGACTTTGAGGCTACAAACTACATCGAGCTTATAGGCTGGTCAAAATGTAAGCTTTCACCTCTCCCATTGGTGCAGAAATTCATTAAGAAGCCACACATATATATTTTCTGAACAAGACATTGCCTGAATTTGGATTCCTGAACTTGCATTGTCGCACTCAGGCTATAGAAAGAAATGAGAAATTACTAACAGGGACTGCAGATGAATGTACTCCTGGCCATTAAAATTACCTCACCACGAAGATGACGTGCTACAGACGCGAAATTTAACCGATAGGAAGAAGATGCTGTGATATGCAAAAGATTACCTTTCCACAGCATTCACACAAGGTTAACGCCGGTGGCGACACCTACAACGGGCTGAGGTGAGGAAAGATTCGAACCGATTTCTCATACACAAGCAGCAGTTGACCGGCGTTGCCTGGTGAAACGTTGTTGTGGTGCCTCGTGTAAGGAGGAGAAATGCGTACCATCACGTTTCCGACTTTGATAAAGTTCGGATTGTAGCATATCGTGATTGCGGTTTATCGTATCGCGACATTCCTGCTCGCGTTGGTCGCGATCCAATGACTGTTAGCAGAATATGGAATCGGTGGGCTCAGGAGGGCAATACGGAACGCCGTGCTGGATCCCAATGGCCTCGTATCACTAGCAGTCGAGATAACAGGCATTTTATCCGCATGGCTGTAACGGATCGTGCAGCCACGTCTCGATCCGTGAGTGAACAGATGGGGACGTTTCCAAGACAAAACCATCTGCACGAACAATTCAACGGCGTTTGCAGCAGCATGGACTATCAGCTCGGAGAACATGGCTGCAGTTACCCTAGACGCTGCATCACAGACAGGAGCGCCTGCGATGGAGTACCCAGCGAAGAACCTGGGTGCACGAATGGCAAAACGTCATCTTTTCGGATGAATCCAGGTTTTGTTTACAGCACCATGATTGTCGCATACGTGTTTAGCGACATCGCGGTGAACGCACATTGGAAGCGTGTATTCGTCATCGCCATACTGGCGTATCACCCGGCGTGATGATATGGGGTGCCATTGGTTACACGTCTCGGTCATATCTTGTTCGCATCGACGGCAGTTTGAACAGTGGCCGTTACATTTCAGACGTGTTACTACCCGTGGCTCTACTTTTCATTCGATCCCTGCAAAACCCTATATTTCAGCAGGATAATGCACGACCGCATGTTGCGGGCATTTCTGGAAACGGAAAATGTTCGAGTGCTGCCCTGGCCAGCACGTTCTCCAGATCTGTCACCAACTGAAAACGTCTGCTCAATGGTGTCCAAGCAACTGGCTCGTCACAATACGCCAGTCACTATTCTTGATGAACTGTGGTATCGTATTGAAGCTGCATGGTCATCTGTACACGCCATCCTAGCTGTATTTGACTCAATGTCCAGGTGTATCAAGGCCGTTATTACGGCCAAACTTGGTTGTTCTGGGTACTGATTTCTATGCACCCAAATTGCGTGAAAATGTAATCACATGTCAGTCCTAGTATAATATATTTGTCCAATGAATACCTGTTTACCATCTGTATTTCTTCTTGGTGTAGCAATTTTAATGGTCAATAGTGTAGAAACGGAGTTACCAGCATGGAGTGCAAACATCGGCTATTATTTTATTTCACGTACCCATATAAAAGGGATTTACAGGTATTATTAGCAGTTTTTCCGCTATTTGCTGTCGTAATGATCGAAAGTGCGCACGCGAGTAATATTAAAACAGTTTATCTTATTTTTATTTCTACCCTGTCCTGTGCGAGTCTCTTCATCCTTTTGAATCTTCTTATTGTATTCGTCCCTCTGTTTCCCTCTATGATTTTTACCCCACACACTTCCTTCTAATGACGAGTTCACCATGTCTTGGTGTCTCAGAATGTGTCCCACCAATCTATCCCTTCTCTTAATCAGGATATGCCAGAAATTCCTTTTCTCCCCGATTCTGTTAAGCACCTCCTTATTAATTACGTGATCTACCCATCTAATATTGATAATTTCTCTGTAGCAATACATTTCAAAACTCCTTATAGTTTTCGTTTCACTCCGACACAATGCTACACTCCAGACAAATGGTTCCAAACAGGACATTTTAAAATTTATATTAATATTGGACGTCAAAAAATTTCGCTTTCTTCAGAAATGCTTTTCATTCCATAGCCATTTTGCATTTTATATGTTCTTTACTAAGGCAATCAGATTTTGCTACTCAAATAATACAACTCGTCTACCACTTACCTAATCTAATTTATTCTTTCTTCAGCATCACCTGATTTCGTGACACATTCCATTACCCTTGTTTTTCTCTTGTTAATGTTCATCTTATACTCTCCTTTCGAGACACTGTCTATTCCGTTCAATTCCTCTGCCAAGACCTTTGCTGTCCCAAACAGAATTACCATGTCATCCGCAAACCGCAAAGTTTTCATTTCGTGTACCTGAACTGTAATTCTCTCTCCAAATCTCTCCTTCCATTCCTTCACTGCTTGCTCAATGTGCAGATTGAACAACACTGGGGAAAGGCCACAACCCTGTCTTACTCCCTTCCCAATCTCTGCGTCCCTTTCTTGCCCTTCGACTCTAATAACCGCTGTCTGGTTTTTGTAAAAGTTGAATAAAGCTCTTCGCTTCCTATATTTTACCACTGCTACCTTCAGAATTTGAAAGAGTCTATTCCAGTCAATATTCCAGTCTTCTCCAAATCTACAAATGCTAAAAACGTAAGTTTGCCTCTCCTTAACCTATTTTCTAATATAAGTCGTAATGTGAGAATTGCCGGCCGCGGTGGCCGAGGTGACTGAGGCGCTCCAGTCACAGTCAGCACGGCCACTACGGTCGGGGGTTCGAATCCCCCCTCGGGCATGGATATTTGTGCCGTCCTTAGTGTTAAGTAGTTCATAAGTAGTTTGTAAGCTTAGGGACTGATGACCCCGTAGTTAAGTCCCATAAGTTGTACAAACATTTGAACATTTGAATTTGAATGTGAGAATTGACCCCGTGTTCCTACATTTCTCATAAATCCAAACTGATCTTCCCCAAGTTCAGAGTTTCTCCATTCGTCTACAAATTATTCGTGTTATTATTTTGCATCCATGACTTATTAAACTGATAGTTCTCTAATTTACACATTTGTTTGCATTTGCTTTCTTACGAATTGGAATTACTGTATTCCTCTTATATTCTCTTTATATAGGACTCGTATATATTCCTTCCACCGTTCAGCTTTCCCTTCTTTACTTAGAAGAATTCTTGATATTCATGCAGCTGGTTTTCGTGTCTCCAAGGGTCTGTTTTATTTTCCTGTAGGCGGTATCTGCCTTTAGTTAAACAGTTTTCCACGGTCTTGTATTTGTCCTCTACCCACTCCTGTGATTTGGTGAATGAAATGGAAGATCTTATTGCGGCAGTGCAATTTGCCGAAACCGGGCATCCGAATAAAGATTGTAGTCGCGCTTGGCTGTTTCCATTATAAATTAAAGAAATGCGAATTCTTTCCATTGGCGCCCATTTCACCAGATTTTGCTCCCTCAGACTTCGAGATCTTCCCAAACCCTTGGTGGACGGAGAATCTGTTAAAACGATGAACTGACAGGTGAAATTTACATCTTTATATTTGTAGAGATGGAACAGATGAACCGTGTGTTTTATCGCACATGGGTACTGTACTAAAAATAAATGGATTCCACTGAAGAACGTAGTTTGTTTGTCTTCCATTCCAGAAAATTTTCCATCTACCTTCGCAGTCAAAACATGAACTGCAGACCAAAAGAGTCATATGTTTTGATGCAGAAGTAAATTTATTAATGCAGCTGTTTATGACTTTTCTCGTATAATACTACCCAGAAGAATTTTTACAATATTGATGTCAATATCCCATCACAGAAAGGATTACCATTTCGTCCGTACATGCTACATCCTCTGCTCACATTTGACACCTATGAATAGTAACAAAAGAATCAGGTGCCCAGAAAATTCGGTAACAGTAATTGAAAAATGTGAAATAAAATTTGTGAAATAAGAGAGGGTATGAATTGTGTGCATGGTAGTACGATAGCGATTTTTATCCGACATTCCTGAACGTGAGGAAGGGTCTGGCTCGTGTGAAGATACACCTGTGATTACGTGTGGAACGCTTCAGTTTTTTCAGATGTCAGTGTTCTAATGTAAAGTTTTATGGCGATCGGGTCGGGTGCAATCATCACTTCTCGGAAGTATTTATGAAACGTCGCGTCGGTAGGAAAAAAGAAATCCCTTGCGCGCTGGGACAAATCGGCCCTCTCCTGACTCTAAGTAAGTTACGGCGACGTGTCAGGTACTCTCATTAAACGGTGTTTCCTGGAAGCGATTACTTCAGATTAGTTTAATGTGCTCATCAATACAAGGTAAGGTCAGTCGATTGGGATATCTATCACTGCTGCTGGTGCGGCATTCCCGCAGTACTGCCGTGCTGTGTGGGTTGCATGACTTCACGGCGTCACCTGCAATTAAAAGCTTAGCCCGTGGGTGGGAAACGGACGACTGTTCATGTTCAAAATGTTCAAATGTTTGTTAAGCTTATGGGACTTAACTACGGGGTCATCAGTCCCTAAACTTACAAACTACTTATGAACTACGTAAGAGTAAGGACGGCACAAATATCCATGCCCGAGCGGGGATTCGAACCCCGACCGTAGTAGCCGTGCAGACCGTGACTGGAGCGCCTCAGTCCCCTCGGCCACCGCGGCCGGCACGACTGTTCACGAACTCATCTACATCTACATCTACATAGATACTCTGCAAATCATATTTAAGTGCCTGGCAGAGAGTTCATTAACCACTTTCATAACATTTCTCTACCGTTTCATTCTCTAATAGCGCGCGTGAAGAAAGAACACCTAAATCGTTCCGTTTTCGATCTGATTTCTCTTATTTTATGGGGATGGTCATGTCTCCCTAAGTAGGTGGGTGCTAGCAAAATATTTTCACACTCAGAAGTAAAAGTCGGTGATTGAAACTTCGCAAACAGATCACGCCGCAATGAATAACGTCTTTCTTTTAATGATTTCCACCCCAATTCGTGCAACATTTCCGTGAAGCTTTCCCCCCCCTAACGTGATATAACAAAACGAGCTGCCCTTCTCTGAACCTTCTCAATATCTTCCGTCAGTCCCACATGGTGAGGGTCCCACAAGGGGCTACAGTACTCCAGGAGAGGACGCACGAGTGTGATGTAGGCAGTCTCTTTGGTGCAGCTGGTGCATCTTCGAAGAGTTCTGCCAATGAATCGTAACCTTTGATTCGCCTTCCCCACAATATTTTGTGTTCTCTCCAGTCAAAGTTGTTCCTAATTGTAACTCCTAGGTATTTGGTAGAATTTACGACCTTAAGGTTTGACCGATTTTGTCGCGTAATTGAAGTTCAGCGGATTTCTTTTAGTGGTCATGTGTATTACTTCACACTTTTCTTTATTTAGTGTCAATTGCCAATTTTCGCACCATGTAGAAATTTTGTCTGAAACGCTTTGCAGTTGCTTTTGATCCACTGTTGACTTCACTAACCGATAAACGACAGCATCATCCGCGAACAGTCTAAAGGAGGTATTCAGATTGTCTCCTAAACTGTGGGAACTATGGCAACAAGGGAAATGACTTGATGAAAGAAACTGTTTGTCTTTGTCAGATCACGTGTAAGGTTCAGTGCTTACAGAAGAATTGAGGAAACACTAAACATATTAATATTCGATTCAGACGCGTTTCGCTTTTATTTATGAAGTATCTTCAGTATTTCTGTAAAGGTATACAATGGATGGTACATATCGTTTTGTTTGTTTAGGTTAGAAACAGTTTCGATCTTTACACCTTAAAAGTTTATAAAACTTATGTATAGCTATTTACTTTTGTTCTGTCTCCCTTACACCCTGCTGTTTTTTCTCTTTTCTTGTTGGCTGGGTACGTTACTAACAGTCGTACTCGGCATTTTTTGTTGAACCTTTCCACTATTTCCCGTTTTCTCTTCCTTTGCATTTAACCTACACTACCACTTCACTTTTCCTTATGGAAATACGATGTCACTTCACACTAGTTTTTAAGGTATTTAACTTTTCTGCTTATTCTAAGCACTTACCATTACTTGCAGTCAGCAAAAGATAGTCAAACCCATTATTCTTGATTAAAACTGCTGCTGGGAAGATGGCCACACAAACAAGCATTGTAAAATATTAATTTCTACTTTGGAAGTGCACCAGCAAATATTTAACAAATCGAGCTCACGGTGCAGCAATTCCGCTAAAGTTAGTTTTATGGTGATCCGGAAAGCTTTATAATAAACGTTGTGATGAAGGTGAGTTCCTAAAGGAGTGTCTGTTGGGCACTTATTATGTATTACGCAATGAAAGAGAGAGAGATAGAGAGGGAGAGAAAGGGAGAGAGAGATGGCAAAAACAAGTTTAAAGGGCATAATTTTCAATATTAGGCTGCGTCATTATAAAATACTAAAGGAAACAAATTGCAGACGTTTCGACTGATATGCAGTGGCCTTTTCAGTGCGCCAAAACACATAATAATTATCAAATTGAAAATGACCCTGGCCGTGGAAGACTAAGTTTACACTGTGGTAGTGTTGAATTCTTGGGATCGTATCCTGATAATAAATTTATCTGTGAGGGCCATACCACAGAATTGCTGAAGCGCCTTATCGAATCTCTATTTTCTATGCGAGTCAGATACAGGTGACGTAAAAATATAAATGACAGCTTACTGTATTTACTTTCATTCTATAATGTCTTTCGGGATTTTTTGGGGGTAACTCAGCAAGTCAAGGCGACGTTTTCCAACGTACAAAAAGCCCAATACGAGTTACCTGTGGCATAAACTTCTGAGCACCCTGCCCAGAGCACTTTGGGGAAATGGGGCTACTAGCTACTGCTTCCCATGCATTTATTCCTGAGAGAAATCTGTCACCGTGTATTTTTTTCGTACTGACATCTCAGTTCATGGGATTAGTTGACGAGTTTCTTAGGAGTGTATCCACTTTTTCTGTCATGGTCTAATTCCAGTAGGATTACTCCAGTCTGGGTCAGTTAGAACAAAAAGTGCAGCTAATATACGAATTTAAATATAGTCTATCGAGAGGGCCGGTTAGTCACATGATTATTATAATAGCTGATGATATAAAATAAATGATCGTGAGATCGTGTTGCCTCAGTCTTACCTTCTGACATTCTCTGAATTTGTGCACTGATTTGTTATGTACAGCTAAATCGAATGTTCTTCGAATGTTTGTAGAACTAATGGGACTTAACTACGGGGTCATGTCCCTAAACTTACAAACTACTTATGAACTAGCTAATAGTAAGGACGGCACAAATATACATGCCCGAGGGGGGATTCGAACCCCCCGACCGTAGCGGCCGTGCAGACCGTGACTAACGCGCCGCAGAACGCTCGGCCATCGCGGCCGGCTGTGCACAACTGAATAAACACATTTTATATGTGGCGTACATATGAACCCGGCGAATCAGCAAAGTTAGCAGATGTCTGGTTTAGATTTATAAGCGAAGCTTTCCTGGAAACTAGAAACAGATTGCGAAAACTAACTTATATTTCTTATTTACCATTTTCCAATAATGGGAGTTGTTATTCCTGCAAATTTTTATTGTTTATGGGTTGATAATGGACCCTCAGGGCTTATCTTAGAAGGTAGCCAAAAGAAAGGTAATCCTAAATTTCTAACTTTTGTAGATTTGGAGAAAGTTTTTGACGATGTTGATTGGAATACATTCTTACAAATTCTGAAGCAAGCAGGAGTAAAATATAGTTACCGGAAAGTTATTTGCAACTTGTACAAAAACCAGACGGCGGGTTTTAGAGTTGAAGGGAATGAAAGGGATGCAGTGGTTGGAAAGGGAGTAAGACAGGGTTGTAGCCTTTCTCCAGTGTTATTCAATTTGTACATTGAGCAAGCTATAAGGGTAAGCAAGGAGAAATTTGGAGAAGCAATTAAAGTTCAGGGTGAAGAAATAAAAACATTGCGTTTTACCGACGACATAGTAATTCAGTCAGAGACAGCAAAGGATCTGGAAGAGCAGTTGAACGGAATGGACAGTGTGTTGAAAGGTGCATATAAGATGAAGATTAACAAGAGCAAAACTAGGGTAATGGAGTGCGGTGTAACAAAATCAGGTGATGATGAAGGAATTAGATTAGGTAACGAAACAATAAAGGAGGAAGATGAGTTTTGTTACTTGGGCAGTAAAATAACAAATGATGGTCAAAATACAGAGGAAATAAAATGCAGAATGACAGTGGGAAGAAAAGCGTTTCTGAAGAGAATTTGTTAACATCGAATATTGATTTAAGTCTAAGGAAGTCCTTTCTGAAGGCATTTGTATGGAGTGTAGCCTTGTATGGGAGTGAAACATGGAGGATAAAGAGTTCTGACAGAAAGAGGATAGAGGCTTTTGAAATGTGGTGCTACAGAAGAATGCTGAAGATTAGGTGGGTGGATCGCGTAACTAATGAGGTACTGAACATAATTGGGGAGAAAAGGAATTTCTAGCATGCCTTGACTAAAAGAAGGGATCGATTGGTAGGACACATTCTTAGAGACCAAAAAATCGTGAATTTAGCATGTTTGTGGGTAAAAATCGCAGAGGGAGACCAAAAGATGAATGCAGTAAGCAGATTCTAATGGATGTAGGGTGCCGTTCTTATGAGGAGATGAAGAGGCTTGCTGAGGATAGAGTAGGGTGGAGAGCTGCATCAAACCAGTGTCCGGACTGAAGACCACAACAACAACGATGGACCCTATATAATTTCGTGCTGACGTTCTTAATCACAGTAATTGACGAAAACTACAACCTGCTTCACTCTTCTGTCAATCACTGTTTCTCTTTCATGCCGCTCCAGCCTTACAATAGATAATCGAGCCTTTGGATTTACAAGGTTCTAAATAGCATTCCATTACTTTCGTGTAAATTGCTGTTAAAAGTTCATTAGCTCATATCTTGGATAACTCTCCATCTACTGTAGTGATGTTTGACATGGCATTAAATAAAATTCCGTGAATTGCATTGAATTGTCACTCACAACAAACTATTAAGATCATTTTCACAAAAGAATTATAATAAATGTGCGAAAAACCGGGTTAACAATTGCTGTTCCTCAATGTCAGTAAAATTGAAGCTGCAAATAACTTATGATCATGAACTTTTTACATCTAATTGGATACTCTGCAAGTAACCGAACCGCTTTCATGATATTTCTCTACAGTTCCTTTTCTAAAGGAACATCTAAATCTTTCCGTTTACGATGTGATGTCTCTTATTTTATTATGATGATAATGTCTCCTTATGTAGGTGCATGCTAATAATGCATGTTAGCATTTGTAAGAGAAAGTTCACGAAAGAAATTTAAGTGAATAGATGTCGCCGAATCAAATAACGCCTTTCTTTTAATGATTTCCGGCCTAAACCGTGCATCATTTCCGTGACACTCTCTCCTCTATATCGCGATGATGCAAAACGTGCTTCCCTCCTCTGAATTTTCTCTAAATCGTCCGTCAGTCCGCAAAATGATCAGCGATACTCCAAGATAGGACGCACAACTGTTGTGTAGGCAATTTCTTTACTAAAACTGTTGACTTTTCTGTTCTGCCAATGAAAGTTAGTTTTTTTTTGGATCGCCTTCCCTACAATATTTTCTATGTTTTCTTTCCAATTTAAAAATGAATTTATGCATTTTAATCTGTTAGTTTTACTATAGTTCCTAGTGTTGTTTCTTCAGTCAATTTATAAGAGCAAATTTAATTTTTATTGTTTTACTTCTTTCCCACAATAAAATATACTTTTTTTACGTGGTACTTATTTTTCCTAGTTAAATCCTAAAGTCTACTAGGGTTAGCAGATGTGATTAATAAAAAATATTAAGTATACAAATATTTTAATTTATTTATCATTACATACAAGAACATGAACATTGAAGTCCATTTACATTTAAATACACAGAAGTCATTGTAATACTTATAATTTTGTCATATTTACATGACACTGAACTCCATGATAGCTTCAAAATAGACTTGGTCCGTAGGAGGTAAGTGCTTCAACATGTCTTCGATATCTTCCTTCTTATGTTTGTCATAGAATTGGTTTAATGTTCGTCAATAGTTTTGCTGTAAGTAACTGAGTATCCGATTTTGTATATTGACGTTCCTCAGAACTTAAGCTGTACAGTTTGATCGTTTCCGTTTCCAGCAAGGCACATACATTCAAGTTTGCACTGTATCAAGGAGAAGCATTCGGAACTGGACGCAACATTTGCATTTTGTCTTCTTGTGAATGGGTTCTGCAACATGTCAAGCAGAAATTAATTTCATAGCCACATGGAACATTCGATCGGAGATGCAATCTTCTGTGCCTGGTATGTATTCTGAACTGGAATCTTTGAGTAAATCACGTATCAAATCCTTATACGAGTCAATTCTTGTTGTTGTTTTTTCCTTCACTATCATCTCAACCAGAACAGCAATGTCGCTAATATCCCACGAATAATGAAATCAATACTGGCCGAAACTATACAAAGAAGGTTCTCAAATGAAAAGAAGGCTCTCAAGTCGCCCACTCCAGCGCATTGGTATGGCAAGCTTCCATCTGTCACCACAATCAGTCAAAGAGACGGCAGTTGCAACTGCAACATTGTCGTAAGTCGGACATTTCTCCACTGAGAACAGGACGAGCACGTTGTGTGTAGATCATCAATCACATAGAACCTTGTCACACTAGCAACTCATTTTTGCCGATGTTATCAGTTGGAAATTTCTCCTATTGAATAAGAACTTGGAAAAACTTACGGGTATGCAGGCAGGTATCAAAATCGACAACCGTCGATATTTCGGCAGGAGACCACCCTGTCATTTTCAAGGCGAAACTGCAGTGAGGAAGCAACGATCTTTAAAACCCCGGTTTTCAATGAATAAACGGGAAAGACAACACACAACGAGCAAGCAAGCACACATCGCCGACACGACCAAAGATGAAACCGGTCAGAATGTCGATGATAAACATCAATTCTCGACGGATGACGTCAGATTAGTTTTGACCGTCAGTATTTTGAAAAGTGAGAGAGCAGGATCACAAGCGGAATTTAAGCAGAAGCCTACATCCCTATTCATAAGGTTGTCACCTAGTTTTATTTCAATCGGTTCCTTGATAACACAGTCCCAGTAGTTCAAAGTGCATGGCAGAATTTTCGTCTTGTTGTATTCCACAGGGTGACCTGTGTCAAGACAGTGTTCGGCCACAGCAGATTTGTTTGGCTGTTGTAAACGTGTGTGACGTTTATGCTCAATACAACGGTCCTCAGCAGTCCTAATAGTTTGACCAACATATGAAATGCTACAGCTACATGGGATACGGTAGACACCCGCCTTGCACAAACCGAGATCATCCTTAACGGATCCCAACAGTGCCTTAATTTTAGAAGGAGAAAGGCAGATGGTACGTTGGGAAATGCTGTTTATAGGAAGCCAACACATACTGATTTGAATTTACACGCTGATAGTTATCACCACGCAGCTTAACGTGAAGGGGTTCTTCGAACCTCAGTGCATACGGCTCACGTACTTTCTGACCCGGAAAGTTTGCCCACTGAGCTGTCTCATCTGGAGGTAACTTTTCGACAGAACGGTGATAGTGCAGGGCAGATTAAAAGAGCGTTGCGCTATCGACCACATGAGCAACGGGCGAGTGATGATAGCACAGAGTCGGCACCCTCGTCAGTGGCCTTTCTGCCGTACGTTGGCAGCACTTCCAACAAGATTGGTCGCATTTTGCGTTAAAATAATGTGAAATGTGTGTTTCGTCCACCCTCTAAAATTAAGGCACTGTTGGGATCCGTTAAAGATGATCTCGGTTTGTGCAAGACGGGTGTCTACCGTATCCCATGTAGCTGTGGCATGTCATATGTTGGTCAAACTATTAGGACTGTTGAGGACCGTCACACACGTTTACAACAGCCAAACAAATCTGCTGTGGCCGAACACTGTCTTGACACAGGTCACTCTGTGGAATAAAACAAGACGAAAATTCTGATATGCACTTTCAACTACTGGGACTGTGTTATCAGGGAAGCGATAGAAATAAAACTAGGTGACAGAATAGGGATGCAGGCTTCTGCTTAAATTCCGCTTGGGATCCTGCTCTATCAGTTGTCAAAATACAGAGGGACAAAAGTAATCCGACCTCATCCGCCGAGAACTGATGTTTATTATCGCTATTCTGACCGGTTTCATCTTTGGCCGTGTCGGCGCTGTGCGCTTGCTTGCTCGGTGTGTGTTGTCTTTCATGTTTACTCATTGAAAACCGAGGATTTAAAGATCGTTGCACATTGATTCCTCACTGCAGTTTCGCCTTGAAAATGGCAGGGTGGTCTCCTGCTGAAATATCGGCAGCCGTCGATTTTCATGCCTGGCTGCCTACTCGTTAGTTTTTCGAAGTTGGAAACTTGTTACTTTGAAGAGTTTATTGTTGCCTGGTTTCTATGCCAGTGTTCTGTTTGATTCACTGTATTTTTTCTGCTATTAGGACAGTGTAAACAACGTCGGAAGCTCTCTGCATATGAACAACATCTGTGGACGTCGGTTCGCCGCCCCTTGTACTGCCTTCTAAGGTAAGTGGTGACGTCGGCGTTGGCTCGAGTGTTGGCGCAGGTATTCCGCAGTACCAATACTTTGCGACTAGTCGGCGCCAAGCCGTGTCGCCGGCCTGCCCTTCTGAGAATCGGGCGTCGGCCGGCGCTGAGTTTGCCGACTGAAGACGTCGGCTGTGTGCGGAGCGTGTGGCGGCAGCCGCGTCGCCGGAGAGCTGGCAGCTTCTGCTAACCACTCGTGGCCTCCGCCGTCTCCCGCGACAGTCGAGTGCTCGGCAGGCTCTCAAGAGCGCCGCCGCAGAGACGAGTAGTTTGCTCAGCGACTTAAGCCGCCGTATCGCTATCCACAGATGTGCCGCTCAGTATACAACCCTTGTTCGAAAAAACACTATAGTAATGAGTAAAACATGAAAATTCATAAATTCATGGACACCATTTTTCATAAGACAATTACTACGAACAGAATCCGTAATGAGTAACGTAGACCAAGCAAGCGCACAGTGCCGACACGACCAACGATGAAAACGGTCAGGATATCGATAATAAACATCAGTTCTCGGCGGATAAGGTCGGATTACTTTTGTCCCTCAGTTTTTTGACAAGTGACAGAGCAGGATCCCAAGAGGAATTCAAACAGAACCCTCCATCACTATTCATAAGGTTGTCACCTAGTTTTATTTCTATCGCTACCTTGATAAGACAGTTCCAGTAGTTGTTAGTGCATGCCAGAATTTTCGTCTTGTATTCCACAGGGTGACCTGTTTCAAGACAGTCTCCGGCCACAGCAGATTTGTTTGGCTGTTGTAAACGTGTGTGACGTTTATGCTCAATACAACAGTCCTCAACAGTTCTAATAATTTGACCAACATATGACATGCTACATGCGATACGGTAAACACTCGCCTTGCACAAACCGAGATCATCCTTAACGGTTCCCAACGGAGCCTTAATTTTAGAAGGTGGACGAAACACACATTTCACATTGTTTTAACGCAAAATGAGGCCAATCTTGTTGGAAGTGCTGCCAACGTATGGCAGAAAGGCCACTGACGAGGGTGCCGACTCTGTGCTATCATCACTCGCCCATTGCACATGTAATCGATAGCGCAACGCTCTTTTAATCTGCCCTTCACCATAGACATTCTGTCGAAACGTTGTCTCCAGATGAGAGACCTCAGTTGGCAAACTTTCCGGGTCAGAAAGGACGTGAGCCGTATGCACTGAGGTTCGAAGAACCCCTTCACGTTAAGCTGCGTGGTGACAACTATCAGCTTGCAAATACAAATCAGTATGCCTTAGCTTCCTATAAACAGCATGTCCCAACTTACCATTTGCCTTTCTCCTTCTAAAATTAAGGCACTGCTGGGATCCGTTAAGGAGTAGTGATGCAACTAAAGTCACTTAACAACAAGTCTTCTGGTCCGGATTGTACACCCATTAGACATCTGATTATGGTGAAGCGATAGCTCGTTACTTAACATCCATATATAACCGCTCTCTCAAAGAAGGATCTGTACCAAAAGATTGGAAACTTGCACAGGTCACACCTATATTCAAGAAAGGCAGTAGGAGTAACCCACTAAACTACAGCCCTATTTCATTGACTTGAGTTTGCAGCAGGGTTTGTTTGGAACATATCCTTTATTCAAATATTATGAATTATCTCGAACAGAATGTTCTATTGCCCCAAGGTCAACATGGATTTAGAAAATATCGTTCATGCGAAACACAACTAGCTCTTTATTCACACGATGGGTGCTATCTTTAAGGGTTCGCAAATCGATTCCGTATTTCTTGATTTCCAGAAGGCTTTTGATACTGTACCTCACAAACGGCTTTTAATCAAATTGCGTGGTTACGGTATATCGCACCAAATTTGCGACTGGATAGGGGATTTCCTCTCAGAGAGGACACAGTTTGTAGTAATCGATGGTAAAGCATAAACTAAAACAGAGGTGATATCGGGCGTTCCACAGGGTAGTCTTATTGGTCCTCTGCTGTTCCTTATTTACATAAACGATTTAGGGGAAAATCTAAGTAGCTCTCTTAGGTTGTTTGCAGATGACGCCGTCATTTTCCGTCAAGTAAAATCATCTGAAGGTCAAAACCAACTGCAGAACGATTTGAATAACATATCTGTATGGCGTAAGAATTGGCAGTTGACTCTAAATAATAGGAAGTGTGAAGTCGTCCACATGAGTACGAAAACAAATCCGTTAAACTTTGTTTACAAGATAAATCAATCAAAACTGAAGGCTGTAAACTCCACAAAATACCTAGGAATTACTATTACTTCACACTTAAATTGGAAAGAACACGTAGATAATGTTGTGGGAAAGGCGAACCAGAGACTGCGTTTTATTGGCAGAACCCTTAAAAGATGCAACAGAACTACTAAAGAAACTGCATACACTACGCTTGTCCGTTCATTTTTGGAGTATTGCAGCCCAGTGTGGGATCCTTATCAGGTGGGTTTGACGGAGGACATCGAAAGAGTCCAAAGAAGGGCATTTCGTTTCGTATTGACACAATACAGGGGAGACAGCGTTACGGAAATGATACAGGATCTGGGATGGGAATCATTACAACAACGGCGCTTATCGCTGCGGCGTGGGCTACTTGCGAAGCTCCAATCGCCAACATTCTCCTCCGAATGCGAAAATGTTGACTCCCACTTACATAGGTAGAAATGATCATCAGAATAAAATACGAAAAATCAGAGCCCTAACGGAGATATTCAGGTGTTCTTTCTTCCCGCGCACTATTCGAGAATGGAATGGGAGATAAATAGTGTAATGGTGGTTCGATGAATCCTCTGCCAGGCACTTAAGTGTGATTTACAGAGTATACCATGTAGATGTAGATACTGAAAATTAGCTATCGATCGCTTAATACGGTATCGAACAGTTCAGTTAGCTGTTGCGGTCTCATGGGCTGTTATAAGTTGCACGTCTGTGTAATTATTCGCATTCCCACGAGTAGCTCAGACGCTTCTCTGCGTTTCGGACTGCTGAACGCCTTCGTCAGATCCCCGCGCTGTGCCGCGCGGTCTCGGCCGCGGCCCATTCTCCGTGCTTTACGGCCCGACCTGCAGACAAAACAAGCGAGCGGCGAGTGCGGCGGCCACAATGGCCGCCCGGAAGACGCCCGGCGCCGCCATTGTCTGGGGGAGCCATCGTCTTGGTCGAGTATTATGTCCCCTCCACGCGAGGTGTCCGCTGTCATCTTGAGATACAGTGCTCCGCGCAACTTGCGGTGTGCCTTACACTGCCAGCGCCCTGGCTTTGTCCTGCCGAGAGGGCAATGTTCAGCGCAACTGCTCGCTGACTACAGTCTGTCACCAGCGACAGAAGGTTTTATATCTTCCTTCCGGATGTACTAAAGCCCTTCATATCGACACATTTATAACAAAAACAGCGTTACATTATTTATTCATCTTCATCTACATCTACGTCTACATTCATACTCTGTAACGCACCCACAGGTGTGTGGCGGAGGGTACTCAATATGTGACACCATAATTAAATTTTTGATTTATTTATTTTATTATGCTTCGATTTATTATTGGAAAAAAAAACTGTACAAGATATTAAAGTATGCAATGAGTAACCTATCTTTGAAACTTATGTTCGCTGAAAATGCCTTTTATATTGAAGAAGGTTAGAAAATGCGTATTGTTAAATATATAAGTAATATTGTTAATGAAATATGTTTGTGTTAATATTTGTGTACGCTGAAAAACTTGTAGAGGTTCTGACTGAGGGCTTTTGTAAATTGTACTGGAGTAGAAAAGACGGAGGGCATCCCCTACGTAACGGATACTGACTGTGTGGGAGCGAAAAGGTGGGAAAAACGCGGGAAGTTGTTGGCTGGCGCAGTGGCTAGTGTGTGGCAAGGGATTACGGTTTGAGACGTGATAGCGTGCAATTGCAGTGGTGGTAGGCACAGTGGAATGTACTGAGGTGCCTTTGTTTCTTGGTGGCTATATTCTGGAGGCCTTTACCTACAAGAAGATCGTAATATGGCCTCGGATGAAATATTGTTGCTGTTGTAAGTAGTGGCATCAATTGGTGGCTTAATATTCTGACGCTAACTAGATTCGTTTTTGGCCACATACTTCAAGAGCCAGTAAAACAACATATTGCACCACATGGAGCCACACTGCAGCGCCAAACTTCCACAGTCAAGTAGGAAAGGTTTTTATTATGTATAACAGTCCGAACCTCATTTTTGTTCAGAAGTTCGAATAATTACTTCTTTAACGAGAATTGACTGTGATCCCATTATTGTCCTATTTCGTTTATCCAAGTAAGGTCCTATCCTTTGGTACAGTGATTATTTCGAGAGACCCACTAAAATAACTATAAACGATTCTAATAACATTTGCTTTGAAACTTCCTGGCAGATTAAAATTGTGTGCCGGAACCGGGACTCGAACCTGGGAGTTTTGCCTTATGCGGGCAAGCGCTCTACCACTGATCTACCCCGACACGACTCACGATGTCGCCTCACAACTCTACTTCCGCCAGTACCTCGCCTCCTACTTTCCAAACTTCACAGGAGCTCTCTTGCGAAACTTGCAAGACTAGCACTCCTGGAAGAAAGGATATGGTGGAGACATGGCTTAGCCACAGCAGAAGGGATATTTCCAGAATGAAACTTTCACTCTGCAGCGGAGTGTGCGCTGTTATGAAACTTCCTGGCAGATTAAAATTGTGTGCCGGAACCAGGACTCGAACCTGGGACCTTTGCCTTTCGCGGGCAAGTTTCATAACAGCGCACACTCCGCTGCAGAGTGAAAGTTTCATTCTGGGAACATTTGCTTTGCTGAAATCTATAGTAGAGTTTGCATTGAAAGTGAACAGTAGAGTAAATCGTATCTCCACTGAGCAAATGCAGTTTCAGTTAGTTCAATAATTAAGTTTTCTAAAGGCAATACTCACTTTACGTCTTATCTTAGAACATAGATTAAGGAAGGGCAAACCTACATTTTTAGCTTTTGTAGATTTGGAGAAAGCTTTTGACAATGTTGACTGGAATGCACTCTTTCAAATTCTGAAGTCAGCAGGGGTAAAATACAGGGAAAGGAGAGTTATTTACAACTTGTACAAAAGCCAGACCGCAGTTATTAGACTCGAAGGTCATGAAAGGGAAGCATCAGTTGGGAAGGGAGTAAGACAGGGTTGTAGCCTATCTCCAATGTTGTTCAATTTGTACATTGAGCAAGCTATAAAGGAAAGCAAGGAGAAATTTGGTGAAGGAATTAAAGTTCAGGGGGAAGAATTAAAAACATTGCATTTTGCAGACGACATAGTAATTCTGTTAGATACAGCAAAGGACATGGAGGAGCAATTGAACGGAATGGACAGTGTGCTGAAAGGTGCTTATAAGATGAACATTAACAAGAGTAAAACTAGGGTAATGGAGTGCAGTCTAAGAAAATCAGGTGATGCTGAAGGAATTAGATTAGGTAACGAAGCAATAAAGGAGGTAGATGAGTTTTGTTACTTGGGAAGTAAAATAACAAATGATGGTCGCAGTACAGAGGATATAAAATGCAGAATGGCAATGGGAAGAAAAGCATTTTTGAAAAAGAGAAATTTGCTAACATCGAATATTAATTTAAGGGTAAGGAAGTCTTTTCTGATGGCATTTGTGTGGAGTGTTGCGTTGTATGGGAGTGAAACATGGACGATAAGCTGTGCGGACAGGAAGAGGATAGAGGCTTTTGAAATGTGGTGCTACAGAAGAATGCTGAAGATTAGGTGGGTAGATCGCATAACTAATGAAGAGGTACTGCACAGAATTGGTGAGAAAAGGAATTTTTGGCATACCCTGACTAAAAGAAGGGATCGCTTGGTAGGACACATTCTTAGACATCGAGGAATTGTAAATTTAGCACTGGAGGGAAGTGTGTGGGGTAAAAATCGCAGAGGGAGACCAAGAGACGCATATAGTAAACAGATTCAAGTGGATGTGGGTTGTCGTTCTTATGAGGATATGAAAAGGCTCGCTCAGGATAGGGTATTGTGGAGAGCTGCATCAAACCAGTCTCCGGACTGAAGACCATAACAACACAAAGTGATAAATTTAAATCTGATTATTTTAAATATATGTTGAGCAGTGATATAAACTTTGGTGTTACGTAAATTCAGTGCACAGTAATTTGTGCGTAAACGAGAGTAGCATATCAGATTCAGGGCCCACACTCTTGAAAACTGTGTTGCTTTGCCAAACTGTTAAACTGAAGACAATTAATTATTTAGAGGGCAGTAATTTATTACGCAACAATCTTACATTCAGTAGTTAATGAAAATATAAGCTTGCTAGTGTTATAAATAGTTCTTGAACAGTGTTTTACTAAGAGATTGCTATTATGAAGTGATTTGAAGTGATTTTGAAGTGATATTGTGAAGTAAGCCTGAACTGAAAGTTGGCTAAGATAGTGTCTGAAGTTTAATAATTACCTACAGAATAGTAGATTTTTCCATTCAGCACATCTAGCAAGGACTTTAATTGAATTTTTACATTTGCATAGCTTATGGTGAGGCTGTCTGCTACCTTAGAAAGCGACCACACCGCATAAGTGTTGCATTTAAATTAAGTTTGATAATGTTCTCTAAATTTTTAGGAAATATTTTAATTATTCAGTAATTATCGAGTCATTGAGATACTTGGTAATTGTTGTCCCTAAAGGACTGGCGACCGTAAATTGAATTTTTTTGTGGTAATTTTGTTTGATAATATTGCTCTTTCTGACTCCTGGTAATTTTATCAATGCTTTGTTTTGCAATGCAACCGATGTTCACCACACTGAATGTTATCACTGATGCCCTTGTCCATTAGGATAATACACGGTTAAAGAAAAATCCTCTCGGAGGGGCATCGTATTGTAGGCGTAAGCTTGTGGCAACTAATGAGTTTTGTTATCGATATCTCAATATATGTAGCAACTCTGCCACGTTATATTGGATATCAATACCTGAACTATAGGTAGCTGCAAAGCTTATCAACCCACAAAGGGTGTTGCAAGTAGGTCTACTACTACTAGTTACTTAGCTCTACTGTTCCACTCCCATACACAGACAGGGAAAAACGAATGCTTGTATGCATGCTAATCTCTCGAATCTCATCTTTGTGGTCTTCATGCGAAGTGTAGTTTAGCGGCAGTAGAAACGTTCTGCAGTCCGCTTCAAATTCCGGCCCTCTAAATTCCTACAACATTGTTTCTCGAAAAGAACATCGCCTTCCCTCCAGCGACTCCCATCTGAGTTCCCGATTCATCTCTGTAACATCTGCGTATTGATGGAATCTACCGATTAAAAACCTAGCCGCCCGTCTCTGGACTGCTTCTATATCTTCCTTTCAACCGATTTGGTGGGCATCGCAAACACTTGAGCAACACTCAAGACGGAGTCGTACAAGCGTTTTATTTGTAAATGTTCAAATGTTTGTAAAGCTAATGGGACTTAACTGCGAGGTCATTTGTCCGTAAATTTACAAACTACTTATGAACTAACTTATACTAAAGACGGCACAAACATCCATGTACAAGGAGGGATTCGAACCCCCGACGGGGAACGGCCTCGCGCATCGGAACATAGCGCCTCAATGCGCTCGGCCGCTCCACCGCGGCGTTTTCTTTGCGATCTCATTTACAGATTAATCACACCTTCTCAAAATTCTCCCAAGAAACCGAAGTCGATCATTCATCTTCCTCTTGAATGTCCTTACATGCTCGTCCCATTTCATTACCGAGATCGAATTCTATCAGTTTCTCCATTGCCTGTAAATAATTCGTGTTAGTATTTTGCATTACTTATTAAACTGACACGTATTGTCTTCAGACACATGGACGTTCGTTTATTAATAACTGATAACACATCTGCGATTTCTCTAATTTACATCTTTCTAAAATTGCAAGTAATTTGTTCAAATGTAAATCTATCGGAACAAACTGGGTGGTCATCAGTCCGTAGCTTACAAACTATTTAAACCTAGGTAAACTAACCTAAGGACAACTCACTCGAACCTGCACAGCGAGCAACCGCCGGCCGCGGTGGCCGAGGGGACTGAGGCGCTCCCGTCACGGTCTGCACGGCCACTACGGTCGGGGGTTCGAATCCCACCTCGGGCATGGATATTTGTGCCGTCCTAGTCCGTAAGTAGTTCATAAGTAGTTTGTAAGTTTAGGGACTGATGACCCCGTAGTTAAGTCCCATAAACTATACAAACATTTGAAATTTGAATTTCGAGCAACCGCGCGCTCCGCAGCGAGACACTTTAGACCGCTCGACTACTCCACCGCGGCGCAAGTAATTTGGAAAAACTAAGAGTTCTGAGAAAAATTACAACAAATCTTGTAAAAACTGGAATAAATCTGGTAAAATTACAACCCTGTCAGAAAACTGTACCGAAACCCAAGAGAAATTCACGGCAAATGTAAACTAAGTCAAATGTTGCAGACAAGCAAATCTCGTAGGGGGCCAGGGAGAGACAAAGTTCTGTGTACCGGTATGGCAGGTAATCCTAAGAAATTTCGGTCAAAAACATAAGCCAAGACAATGGCGTAAAAACATATGCTGACAAACAAAAGACCCAAAATTAATCGTTTTGTTCCAAAAGTGTTTCGCGGATGAAGATAACACTCTAGCTCCTTCTAGAAATCGTTGCATGGACGATGGAAATATTGAAATAAATGTCAGAGGGTCTAAAAAGCAACTAAAATCACTCAACAGAGGAATTGCCGCTAGACCTGATTGCATATCAGTTCAGTTTTTTCTCAGAGTATGCGAAGGGTCTTACCCTCCTTCTAGCAGCAGTGTACCATAGGTCACTAGAGGAGGAAAGCACTCGCAAAGACTGGGAAAAAAAAATATTAACTGAAGCAATCAAGGTCGCATACTTTATTAGTTTCTATCTATATGGATCATCATTAGATTATGTCCTTGGTCAGGAGCTGGCCCATCTCTTGCGGAGCAACACTGCAGTGTTTTCCATGTAACTACAATATTAATAAACTCTGAAGTGTTGCCCCATAAGAGATGAGTGGGCTCCTCACCGAGGACATGATCTGAAGATGACCCATGTATCTAGAAACTAGTCATCGTAATAAAACAAAATAAAGTATTATATACGATCTACAGTGCTTCAATTATTATTTTATTCAAAATTTTTCATGGCTGCTATTTTCCGTAAAAACAATGTTCCATAAATTATTAATTGAGAAAAAAATCTCTGGTCATTCCAGTTTCCAATAAGGGTCGTCAAACACGGCTGTATCATCGATGGGTTCTAGAATTCGAGAACACGTTTTATGTTTCAGTCTTGTTTCTAGAGACCGGAAATATCCTCTGTAGTAATCGATGTAATCGACATGGTTTCCGGAAGCAACGATCATAAGAAACCCAGCTCGCGCTATTCGTCCACGAGACCCAGAGACCCAGATACGGATTTTAAGTGGATGCCGTTTCTTCGCGTCCGCAAGGCGTTCTAAACCGTTCCACACCGTCGTGTGCCTGGACTGACGAGTCTCTGTCTAACAGAACGCAGCACGCCATTCTCACGGAGATCAGTCTTCAGACGTTAAAGAGATCTCACGCGTGCCCCAGTGGAGTGTTATAGGACCGCTGCTCTTCTCAATGTTTATAAATGACCTCTTAGATAACATAAGAAATTCCATGAGGATGTTTGCAGATGATGCTGTAGTTCAATGGCGGATTCGTTGGAAGAGACTTCAGTAAGTGTTGGCCGACAACAAAGTAAGTGGGTGGCAGTACGCTTCGTTAAGGGCTCGTTTAGTAAGTGCTGAAGCACCACAGAGGTGGTTAGGAAACTCAAGTCTCAGACGCTGCAAGAGAGACGTTCTGTACCGCAGGACGGGCTTCTAAGTTCCGAACGCATGCGTTTTTTCGAAGAGTTAACACCAATATGTTTGTTTTTTCTCGTGATACGACCACAAAGATGAAATGAGAGAGATTAGGGCCAACGCACAGCTAAACGGCAATCTTTTTTTTCCCGCGAACCATATGTGAGTGGAATAGAAAGATGTGGAGTTACCGGCCTAAGTCATTCCACGTCGCATGTTTTTCTCTCTACCCAATTTTGCACTTTGCAGGATGCGTTTCCTCAGACCCACATTAGGCGGATTTTAGTGTCCAAAACATGAAAATAACCTTATGATCATGCTCATGTAACGAATGTAGCATTATTTCACCCTTGTAAAACGGAAAGTATACTCCTGGAAAATGCCATTCAAGTTTGGGAAGTCATCAAATCAAACTCGAGGCTATTCTAAAATACCTGTCTAACAGAAATTTACGATACACATTCAGTGACTAATCTTCTGACAGATCCTAAGCCATTAAATAAATCGCAATTTGCGATGTTATGGCTTCACTGTACTAGGTTTAGATGGAATACCAAACTGTGGCGAATGAAAATTTGTGCCCGGCCGGGATTCGAACCCGGTATCTCCTGCTTACTAGGCAGACGCGCTGACCACTCGGCCGCCGAGGACACAATAAGCAGCCCGACTGCCTAGTAAGCAGGAGATCCAGGGTTCGAATCCCGACCGAGCACAAATTTTCATTCGTCACAGTTTGGTATTCCACTAAACCTCATATATACAGAGTTTGATCAAAGTTTAATGATAGTCAATTTGTAGAGAAGCACTTAATAATTTTCTGAAAGACATCATTTACAATTTCATCAGTTAATTCACGTTTGTTAGGCTTGATAGCTATACTTGTATCATTAGAATAAATAAATAAATAAATAAAAATAAACTAGCTTTGGTTCTTCATGAATATAGAATGACAAGTCATTAGTATGTATTAAGAACAGCTAAGGACCCAAGGCCAAAGCTTGTGGGACCCCATTTTTGATAGCTCCTCAGTTAGATGAATTTGCTGTTTTTTGCATATTATGTAAACTGCTCATTTCATCTTTCTTCACGCATTCAGATAACTATGACTTAAACCATTCGTGCACTTTCCCACTCATACCACAATACTTAAGCTTATCTAGAAGAACTCCATGATTTAGTTAGTCAAAAGCTTTTGAGAGATCACAAAAAATACGAAAGTGTGATGTCTGGTTATTCAGAGCATTTAATAATGAAAGTACATATGTTGATATCAGACATATCCACTTTTTATGTAATGTTTTAACGATAGCATGTTTCAGTCTTTTGTGGAAAATACCCTGCTTTAGAGAGCTATTACATATGTGATTAATAATCTTACTTACCTCTTGGGAACAAGGTTTTAATACTCTGTTGAAGATGCCGTCAATTCCATGTGAGATTTGAAAGTGTATATTATTTTCCTTATTTCCAAGTGAGAGATGGGTGGAATTTCAATTGTATCAAATTGTGTAGGTATGCCTCTTACATTGTTAGGCCTTGCTACTTCTAATGAACATTTAGAACCTATTTTCTGCATAAATTTAAAAAAATCTTAAAAAAATTTTTAACTTCTGACTTTTTTTAATAAACTTTTCATTTGCGTTGACGATAATACGACTTATGACTGAGCGACATTCCAACTGTATTGTTTCTATGGGAATAGCATCATAGACTTGCGTAATTTACTCTCTAAGATCATCCAGTGTGTGGTCTCCCTCCTCGGGCATGGATATTTGTGTCGTCTTTAGTATTAGCTAGTTCGTAAGTAGTTTGTAAGTTTAGGGACTGATGACCTCGCAGTTACGTCCCATAAGCTTCACAAACATTTGAACATTTTGTGGTCTCGCAGCGTCATCTGTGTTCTTCAGAGTTCCCCACAGAAAGAAGTCCAGAGGAGATAAGATGAGCTGGTCACTCCACACTCCCTCTTCGTCCTGTCCATCTGGCGGGGAATGTGCGGTTGAGAACTGCACTCGGGTACAGCTGAAAGTAAGGTGGTGCCCTATCCTTCTGAAAGTAATAATCTTCGTTTCCAAACACAACGTCAAGACCAGGAGTTACCATTTCCAACATTTCCAACTAAGAGTCGCCCGTGACAGTGTTCACAAAGAAGTACGGCCCGATAACTCTTCAGATGACAGACCATACCCGACTTTACTCCTGGTAGATTAAAAGACACAAGCAATTCTGGCATTTAATTCTTCCACCAAGTTTAAAAGTCGCTTTATATCACCATAAAGTCGACCTTGGAAACGTTGCTCTCTTCTTCACAACTGTTAATGAAACACTCACAAAATTCGTTTCGCCTGTAAGGATCGTCCTTGTTAAGAGCTTGGAGAAATCTTGAAATGTAAGGCTTAAAGTTCTGAGAGCGCAAAATTCTATGAACAACGTTTCTGCTGATCCCAGTCTCAAACTGCATTGTCTCAGAGATTTCTTTAGGTATCGTGCGGACGCCTAGATTACTGCATCAACATTCTTATTGTCTGTCGAACTTCTCTTTCGTCCGCTATGTCCCTTCTTCATAACGTGCACCGTCTCTTCGACTTATATCTGATTCTTGAAATTGTTACTCCTGTTGGTGGTGGTGTCCCAAATTCAATTCTCCAGTAACACTTTAGCACCCATTTCCGTTGTTCAAACGATAACTCCATCCTGAAACAAAAGCAAGCATTGTTATGGTTTTCTCCACCTTCTAAATTATTACCCATAAAAATTGTATTGCTGTCTACTTTAATTAAAAAGATATTCAGTTTCAAAGATTGTATACATTATTTTAGAACACTCTGTATTATAGAAATGAATGTCAAGTAGTGATACAGACCCTTGATTGACTTAACCTCTTCCAAATGCAGCGAACATGTTTTTAATGTGACTTTGCTTGTCTGATATTATGTATCAAGCTTTAAATGTACTAAAGAACGAGTAAAAGAAGAAACTACCTTCACAGATGCCCGATGTTAGCCATAGGAAAATAAAGTCTGTTAGTTCACTTCCTGTAAAATATTGTATTATTTCCGAAATAATGTTTGATCTAATTCACAAGTATATTTGTTAATTTGCACTTTATTTCTAATATCAGCAACCACCACAATATTAACTGCTGATGTTCTAAGTATTTCGATTTAAGACACTCCATTTAAATTTGTCAGTAACAAATTAATGTAAAATCACAAATAGATATGTAAACAACTTTGTTTAAACTATATACCCACATCTCACAATTTAACACGTTAATAAAGTATCCATAACATTCAATCCCAAATGTCAGCGATGTTACTCCGTACTTTACCACTTCGTTAGAAGTCATGGAACAGAGAACTCGAAGTTCAGATGGGTGTGATGCATGTTACGAAAAGCAGATTTTTTTTTTTCTTACCGACCGTTGACTATAGTATCTGTGTGTCAAAGAGAATGCAGAGAGAGATGTTTGGGCTCTTTGAGGCAATAAATATTTAATTCAAAATGTCTAAGGTATTTACAAAGATCGACAGTTTATCAACTGCCTGATTTGCAACTTTTAACAAGCTGGCGGAAACAAGAATCTCATTTCAATCAGAATCGAGACCATCAAGATGCAGCTTCAAACCTTAAGATAAGTGATAAAACTGAGTATGTCTTTCATACATTTTTATTGTACACTCTTCTGTTCACCTTCTTCAACTGCTACATTCACGAAATAACACAGTGTAACAAAGCACCATGTAACATCTGCTTGAAATACAGAACATAATCGAAAGATACGATCAAGAAGCAAAAGTTCTATTATGCGGATATAAAAGGTGACGATTTCTTCATTTATGACATCATTTAAACCAAGCATGAAATATGCGGGTAGGTTAATTGTAGCTTGGATGAAGTTAAATACATCGGGATGAACAAAGTTGACCCCACGGTAAATCAGTTATTGTTGACTCACAATGACGACATGGAATACTATGAAGTTCGTTTCTATAAATAAAGTACACTCAGCAAGCTGATTCTGACTCCACTTATGAGAGCGAAGAGGGAGGAGCTTGGTTCAGTGCCGTGCGTCATTCGTCTTGTTAACCCTATTTACACAAGAACTTAAAATGTGGTACACACACAGCTAGAAGTACCATTGAAAATTGGCTGTCAGAAGATGAATGAGATTGCGTAAAAGAAATTTAAAATGTGAAAATATTGCTATATTGTCGATCAAAGATACTGCTGTGTGAATATATTATTTATTAATTACTAAAAGCCGATAAAGCTGTCATTGCAGAAATAAAGTTCGTGATGTAAGAGCTACAGAAACAGCTATTCCATTAAACATTCTACATTTATCAATGCTGCAACGACTTCAATAGTACACACATTCTAATAGTGGTGCTGTACCTGCGACATCGATGTTACTCGCAAATCAATACCAACTGATATAACCTGACGATGGCAATCGTGTCGAAACGTGTCCGTAGTAATTAATATATTTCTTCACAAGACAGCACCTTTCGTCTAACCAGAATAATACAACAATGTTCTCATGTGACATTATATCGCGCGGCGGGCTTATCTTCTAATATATAAAGCAGAGAGTCCGTATGTGTGTACGTGTTGCATACAAATCTACAGTTTTGTTCCAATCTCTATGAAATTTTGTACACGTAAGCTTCAATCCATGAGGACGGTCGCCGTAAGTGTAAGAATCACAAACTATATATAGTTCACGACATATGACGTCATAAACAATAAGATGCGCGAAAAACTGCTGCATTTTGCGACAATGCTGCTCATTTTCTCCTAAACTATTGGACCGATTTCAACCAAATTTGGTACACACATTCCTTACCGTGAGGTAACAATTGCTGCATGGCTAAGAATTAGATACGGGACATGGTTCAAAAGATATTACGTCATAACCAACAGAAATAGCAAAAAATGCCATATCATGCGGTGAGACTTTTGAAATACATTGTATGAGAATGACAATACTTAGCGACTTGCAACAAACTTTAAACATAATTTCAAACCTTTATTAAAATTTTTCTCGCTGGCAACCGTAGTAAAATGATGAAAGGAAAAAAGTTTCTCGCTTACTACTTTTCCGCTGTTCATGGACTGAAAGTACGACATTCCGTATGATGTTACAATTTATAATTTCTATACTAGAAATTGTAGGCGCAGGACATTTTACAGACAGTATACAAACATATAGCTGAATGTACCTTCGAAGTTGTATCACAATACGACACGTAGATACAAGCATATAAACAGTAACGTCCATGGAAACCCGCACCATTACGCACAAAGTTTTAATCTATTTCTTCTTTACTACTAACTGTATTCGCAAGAAATTTCACACATACAGCATTTATACAATCGAATATATACCTTGAAAAATCATTCAGTTGCACAATATATAACTCAATAAATGTGAGATCGTATGAATTGTATGTAATTTGTATTTTGATTACTATCTTTCTTTGTTTGGATACTGTAATTATAATTTCGTACATTATGCAAGACAACCTTATAGATAAATTTAAACATGTTTTTTAGAAAAATGGAGATGGACAGAGAGAGAAGAGATGGCAGATTTACTAACTCAAGGCAGGATTAAATAAATAAATGCCCGGGCAACGCCGGATTTTCAGCTAGTTATATATAAAGCAGGGTGTCCGTATGTTTATTTGTTTGTGTGTACCTGTTGCATACAAATCTACAGTTTTGTACCAATGTTTTTCAAATTTTGCACACATTAGCTTCAATTCATGAGGTCGGTTGCCGTAAGTGTAAGAATCAGGTATGATACATAGTTCACGAATTATGACGTCACAAACAATGAGATGTGCGAAAAACTGCTGCATTTAGCGACAATGATACTCATTTTCTCCTAACCCACTGGACCGATTTTAACCAAATTTGGTACTCACGTTCCTTACCGCAAGAAAACAATTACTGCAGTGTTAAGAATCCTATACAACTCATGGTTCAGAAAATATGGCGCCATAAACAATAGGAGTCGAATAAAGTGCCACATAATGCGGCGAGACTTTATAAATACGCTTTATGAGAATGAGAATAGTTAGCGACTCGCAACAAACTTTAAACATAATTTCAAAACTTTATTAAACCTTTCCTCGCTGACAACCATAGCAAAATAATGACAAGAAAAATTTTTCTCGCTTACTACGTTTCCGCTGTTTATGGAGTAAAACTATGGCATTCGGTACTATGTTAAAATTCATACTTTATATATTACAAATTGTAGCTGCAGGAAATGTAACAGACGGTATAAACGCATATATTTGAGTGTACCTTCTAAACTGCATCACATTACAACACGTAGTTCAGGAGATATGACCATATAAACAGATACGTTCCAGTGTTCATGGACTAAAGATACGGCATTCAGAATGACGTTACAGTTTTTAATTTCTACACTAAAAATTGTAGGTGCAGGAAATTTTACAGACAGTATACAAGAACACAGCTCAGTGTACCTTCTAAATTGTATCACAGTATGACGCGTAGTTCATGAGATATGAGCATATAAACAGTAACGTTCACGGAAAACCGCCCCATCATGCACCAAGTTTTAATCTGTTACTTCTTTACTATTGATTGTATTCCCAAGAGATTTTACAGACCTACAGGCATTATAAAAATGACTATATATACCCGAAGAATGATAGGAATAAATAAATAAATACACGGGCAATTTGTACACTACAGATTGTAACCGCAGGAAATTTTACAAACACATACAGATGAATGTGCCTTCGAAATTGAATCACAATACGACACGTTGTTCATGAGATATGAGGATACAAACAGTAACGTTCGTGGAAAACCGCCCCATCAGGCACCAAGTTTTAATCTATTACTTTTTTACGACTAATTGTATGCTTAACAGATTTTACCGACATGCGGCACTTACACAAATGAATGTATACCAACAAAATTATAGATTACAACATATTATTCAATAAATATGAGATCGTATATACTATGAGGGGTAAAAACCTTTCACATCTATAGAGCTACAGGGAAAGGAGGAGAATGAAACAGTGTTCATCACCGAATACCTTTTATTTCCGGCAGATGTAGCTTTTAACATCAAGAGACTGTAGTTTCCAGTGAGACTTGCATTTTCTATTACGATTAATGAATCACAGGGTAATCTGTCAAACACTGCAGAGTGGTTTTGACATCTCCATGTTTCTCACACGAACAACTACATGTCGCTTGTTCAGGGTTGGGCTCCCCAAAGAATTTATTAATATTAGATTTTGGACAAGTAACATCAAGGAATCGTGAATTTAGCGTTGGAGGGAAGTGTGTGGGGTAAACACGACAGAGGAAGACCAAGAGATGGATACAGTAAGCAAACAGATGTACGTTGCCGTTCTTATGTGGAGTTGAAAAGGCCTGCTAAGGATAGGGTATTGTGGAGAGCTGCATCAAACCAGTCTCCGGACTGAAGACCACAACAACAACAACCAAAAATATTGGTTATAATCCAGTTTTGGATTAAATTAATTATTCAGCTTACATATCATTTGCATCTTGATGACTACCTTCCATGTTTGGATATTGCACTAATTATTTTGTACATTATGCAAAACAGCCTTATTTCTTGAATACTCTCCCATAAATATGACATACAAATTTACAGTTTTGTTCCAATCGTTATGAAATTTTGCACACGTAAGCTTCAATCCATGAGGACTGTCATCGTAAGTGTAAGAATCACGTACGATACATACTTCACGAGATATGACGTCATAAACAATGAGATGCGCGAAAAACTGCTGCATTTTGCAACAATGCTGCTCACTTTCTCCTAAACCACTGGACCGATTTCACCCAAATTCGGTACACACGTTCCTTACCATGAGGTAACAATTGCTGCAAAGTTAAAAATCACATACGACACGTAGTTCATAAGATAAGACGTCATAAACAATAGAAATTGCATAAAACTGCCCCATAATGCGGCGAGACTTTATAAACACACTATATGAAAATGAGAGTACTTGCAAAATTTCAAACCTTTATTAAACTTTTTCTCGCTGACAAACATAGCAAAATGATTAAAATGATTCTCGCTTACTACTTTTCCGCTGTTTGTGGAGTAAAACTGTGGCTCTCGGTATGAAGTTACAATGTATAATTTGTATAGTGCAAATTGTAGCCGCAGGAAATTTTGCAGACAGTATACACGCATGTAGTTGAGTGCACCTTCTATATTGTTTCACAGTACAACACGTAGTTCATGAGATACGAGCACGTAAACAGTTTCATGGAAAACCGCCCCATGTTTCAATCTATTACTTCTTTACTACTAATTGTATTGTCTAGAGATTTTACAGACATACAGCTCTTATACAAATAAATATATACCTAAAAAATAGCAGGAATAAATAAATAAATACACGGGAACGCCTGATTTTCAGGTAGTATGATTAGAAAATGTACAAGACATCGTTTCTTAAGAGTCCATGACGTTTTCTACAAGTGAATGAAAAATGTTGTAATAGTAACAACTGCGATTACACCGTTGTTGTTATTTATTGTGATTTCCTTATAATAACTTTTTCTTGCGTGAAATGTGTGTATTTTGTTTGAAAATGCATAAACACATTGGAATATATGTTGGGACTCTATTGAATGTTGTTTACTACCGCAAATATCTCTTCAGATTTTTTTCTATATCTGAAGAATTGACTATCGCGAAACGTGCAATTTGTAGTTATTCAGTCTAGCATAGAGTTCTCCATTAATAGGCATGTACTAACTGAATCACGTAACTGCACTGTCCTTAAGTATAATTTACACCGTGGAATTGCCTCGTTTATAGTTTCACTTATTCATCTCAACATCGCAAGATCTCAGTGGCACGTTCGCTGATTTAATCGCAGTGACGAGGAAGATTTGCAAGGCGAGTGAGGCTGTAGTGAATATTATGGTCAGCAGACCTTCTGATTACGGACGACTGCGGGCTGTGAATTACTCGCTGGAAGGTCTCGCAGCAGGCAAATCCTTGTAATACGACAGCTGATTACTGGCGTATGATCACCGCCTGCGATAAAGCCTTAGTTTGCAGTGAACTATTAAATCTGAAAACACGCCGACGCGAGCGGGCGTTTCCAGGTAGCTACAAGCCTTTAAATACGAGTAATCTAAGGCTGCAGATCGATTGCCGAGGACGGCACAGAAAATTATCGAAGGAAATTGCCTCGAGCGAACGAACGCTGCTTGCTGATTCCACCACGATACCGCAGTCGCTGGAGAACATGGAGGCGACTCTGTGGTCGGTATGAGCGCTCAAGTGTCGATCGCGACTGTTGGCAAAGTTTCTCACGCCTGCATGAAGTGCTGAAGATACAGAAGCGCTGTGCCGCGCCTGGCTTCATGCAACACGCACAACAACCTGCGGTCGCTTGTCAACGTCACCTGGTGAGACGACCCTGGACTATCGACCATCAGCCGATTTTCGACAGATGTGAGGAATAGAGAAAAATATTCCCGAGAGTTTACTGCTGTAAATGCAATTGAGGCATCGAAAGGCCAAGGGGGATAAGTGATTTTCTTTTCTAAAATGAGTAAATTGCAGAAACATGGGCAAAGGGTATACGTGAGAATTCAACAGGTGCCGATATCTTGTGCCAGAAAGTTGAAGTACTCAAAATAAAATAAAAAAATAAAAAAGACGATATCTTTTGAAGCCAACGGGGATAAAGCATGGCTTTTCCGAGACCAGCACAAAGGTGTCACAAACCACATGGCCAGCCTTTAGGATAAAGAGAATGGGCATAAATAATTCTTAAATTTCTGACGACGGGTTCCAATCTAATGAAAAGTGACGATTCGTTTAAGTATTACAAAGTAAGGCCCGATTAATATTCAAAAACTTGGTAAAATTAATCACCGATAAAGTCATATTATAAAAGATATAAAATAGCCAAGATCGCTTATCATCAGTTTTTATTAACGACGACCGGTTTCGCTGAACTATGTCAGCTTGGTCAGGTCAAATAAAATATTTTACAAAGCCATAATCTTGTAATGTCAAACAGTTGTTATATAAAACAATTTACAGTGCATAGGTGCACTATGTCATTATAATAAAACCTAATTATCACAGTGAGTGACAAAAGCAAACTGATCAGTCACTCACTGTGATAATTAGGTTTTATTATAATGACATAGTGCACCTATGCACTGTAAATTGTTTTATATAACAACTGTTTGACATTACAAGATTATGGCTTTGTAAAATATTTTATTTGACCTGACGAAGCTGACATAGTTCAGTGAAACCGGTCGTCGTTAATAAAAACTGAAGATAAGCGATCTTGGCTATTTTATATCTTTTTACAATATTATAAGTGGATCGCCTCCTATAACGTAAACCAAAAGTCATATTATTTCCCCGACAATCTAAAATAACCATTTGATTGCCTGACCAGAGGACCATCGTATGGTGGGCGCGAAATAATTTTTCGTGTCTTGTGTTAATTAATATATTAAATTTTCAAGATGGCGATCAGCCACAAAGGCTACCGGAGCCGTTTTGTTCAAACCCTGAGCTCCAACGTCTTCGCGGAAGGACACTTCTGTTCCCGCCGTCTTTGACGAGTTGCCGCCAAGACAGGCCGCCACACTAGGAGTCGTGAAACTGGTCCTTGCGGGCCATAACAAACTCTTGACTGTACTCTGGACAGGTTGGTAACACGTCACTAGTTTTGCCGGCGGAAGAATCAGCGGTGCGTTAACATAACAGTCGTGAGCGACGTGGTCGCTCTCAGTTCGGCAGTTGCTTCGGATGCTGGCGATCGCCTATTGTGCAGAAGCCGCCATGCTCATTCTTGGTGATATTTCGTTGACCGACAGGAACTTCACAGTTCCACTGAGCAGGTATTCGCGATTAAAGTGAAGTAATTGCATTCGGTCGCGAGTTTGATAAATATGCAACGGTCTGCATATCGGGCGATAGGCGCGATGATTACTAAGATGCTTTTCATTTAGTTTTTGTGCCGCCCCTGTTTCGGGCTCAGTCTACTGTTCTCGTGACCAACGGAAATGTTCATGAAACTCAATACTCTCTGTGGGCAGCCGCAAAACGCGCGGACATTCTGCGCTGCTTCGCTCTTTCCACAGTCCAAACGAATGCAATCATTCGTTGCAAAGGAAAGGCGTCAAGAAATAAAAGTACATGTCTGGTAAAAGTGGACTGGATTTGTGAGAAGCGCTACATTCTGAGGCAGAAACACATGCGTCCGAACAGGTTGGCGGTCACCGGTAGAGGTGGGCAAGAAATCACGTACTCGTGAAAAATCACGGTGATTCAAAATTCACTGTTTTCACGGTCGCGGCGATCTGGAATCTGACCGTGATTTCAGTCACGGTCACGTTTGGGTAGCGACGAGCAGGAATAGCAGCGAACAGCAGTACAAACTACAAAGAGTCATCTGGTGGCCGAAATGAGTACTAAATGCAGCAGCGAATAGCAGGTGTAGCAGCGAATAGCGGAAAAGCGAAGAGGAGGTGAGGGAAGAGAAGCAGAAAATGCTAAAAAAGCCATCTGTGGGTCGAAATCTGTACTAATATCAATGCAGCAAATAGCGGGTATAGCAGCGAATCACCGATAAGCGAAGAACGGGTATAGCAGCGAATCACCGACTAGCGAAGAACGGGTGTACCAGCTAAAAGCCGATTATGGACAGTGCCCAGTTGCCATACACTTGTGCGTTTTTCTAGAAAATCGCCAGGGCCCGGTACGGAGAGGTTAAAGACTGAAAAACATATCTCGTCCATTTCGAAGTTTGTCGTCTAAAAGTGTATATCTTGTTTCTGCCGAGATGAAGCGATCGAGGACGAGCGAGATGTGTCATTTCACCGCTCTTAATAGTGACTATGCGAAATGTAATTTGTGCGGCATACAGTTGTCGCATAAAACTTATATCTCCAACTTGAAGAAGCACCGTGAATAGGCGCATGTAACCGAAATATGCACCTGTGGTGCCAGAGCAATGTATGTTGCAATCACATTGTTTTATAAGTAATTAACTTTTGTCTGTACTCTATTTTTAAAACTGCTGTAATAATAGTAGGCGTATGAGCACTTGCACTCCGCTACAATGTTGGCAATACCACGTGGTAGCCAATCAGAGTCCGAGTTGTGCGCTCTCTGCAGCCGTTACCAACGCATGAGCAACACGAAAAAACATGTGCATAAAATGATTACCCATGGGACTTGCGCTGGAATACTCATATCACATTAATTGTTTCAATTATAGTAAAGATCTCAGCTTCTTATTTCATATGTATGCATAAATTTTGAGTTAAAAGTGTATGGCACTGGAAATGAAACTGCAGTAACTTTTTATTTATTTCAGCATCCAGTTAGCTGTGCATGATACATCATAAAAACATATGGCACCTAACAGTAAAACTGATACTAGATTACTGTAAGTAATTGAAGCATGTAAAGTAATATGATAACTATTATAGGCCAGTGTATTTAAATAACAGCACTCTCTAATAACTGCAGTATCAATTACATTAAAGAAACAAATTATTAAAATTGAGGGCACATATTCATTGACAATGAAATAACACCTACCTTGCAAATAATTTTTACACTTACTAAGAATATTTACTATTCTTTCATTGTCTTAATGTGGTTAGAACGTTTATTGTACAGTTATTTTAAACTATACTTACTATTGACTTATTTGTTGAGATTACTTTTCTCGGTTCACAACATAACTTTCATAACAACAAAGAGACGATAAATTAGTTACTGGCGGATGAAACATTATAACAAAAGTATCTAACTCAATTTTTGTCAGTTCCATGGTAAACCATACAAGTCGCCGGAGTCGCGGCGATTCAATCACGGAATAGCGGAAAGAGCAGAAATCACGGAATAGCGGAAAGAGCTGAAATCACGGAATAGCGGGAGGAGTAGAAATCGCGGAGGGATACATGTCGTGAAAACTTCAAACAGTGATTCTAAACCGTGATTAATCACGGTTTAGAATCACGGTGATTTAAAAGTAGCAATCACGGAAATCACTGTTAGTGGAAAATCACGGTTTAGCCCATCCCTAGTCACCGGCCGAGTCCCCCCGCCGCGCCGGCCGTTCCATTGTGCGAGGGCCGGGCAGGAGCAGGTAGTTCTAGCGGCCGCCCCTACCTGCAGCCACAGCGTCCGGTCGCTGCTGCGCCCTTGTGGCGCCTCGCACCGGTACGGAACACTCTCTCTTTCCCTCTCGTTAAAGGGTGGTTGAACTATTTGAATGTGCTTTATTTTCGATGTTTGCTTCCTCTTGTATGTCTTGTCCTGCAACAAGAATCAGTAACCGTTTAATAAGATGTAACAGGCTACCTCGTAATTCTATATGCTGCTTTCAGAATACAAAGATTATTTCAGTGAACCGTCCAACTTCTTGTCTGTAGCCTTTTCCTGTTGCTGTCATTTTTATCCATTCACAAGACAATAGTAATCCCTGCTAGAAGAGAGGCGGTCCGATGCTCGCAAAGGTCAGAGAAGATTAACAGGTAAGTCTCACCTGTTAATTGGGAATCGGAAGTCAGGCAGATTGATTTAAGTCATAATCTCGATTCTTTCTTCCGACAACGTACCATAGGTACCATAGGAAGAGTCAGGCGCTACAAGCGTCCTTAGAAGCCAACAGGAATAGATGAAGCACTTACGTCCATTGGCTTCTAGCAGTGCTGTAGTGACATTGTGACAATTTTGTGGTGTTGACTTTAAATGAATTATCGCATTTTCTGATAACTGCGGAGGACAAAATGAGTGGTTTCTTTTTTTTTTTTTTTGTACCTGGTCATTCATTTATGGAGTGTTCTATAGCTTATGCTACTTAACTACGGGGTCATCAGTCCCTAAACTTACAAACTACTTACGAACTAGATAAGACTAAGGACAGCACAAATATCCATGCCCCAGGGGGGATTCGAACCCCCGACAATAGTGGCCGTGCTGCCCGTGACTGGCGCGCCGCAGCTCCCTTGGCCACCGCGACCGGCTTATGCAGTGTCCCAAGAAATTTGCTGGTATTGAAAATGGAAAGAAGAAATGTGAAAAGGGGATGTTTGTCCCAGAACACTGACAAAGAGTTGTAGCAAAGGCCAGACGCAAATTTATGGTAGTTGATTGTAACAATATTATTCAGAGTTCCTTCATTAAGTTTTGAGAAGCTGTAGACAAATTCCTTGTATCAAAGGTACCAGGACGGTCTGGGGTTCGAATCCCCCCTCGGGCATGGATATTTGTGCCGTCCTTAGTATTAGGTAGTTTGTAAGTAGTTTGTAAATTTAGGGACTGATGACCCTGTAGTTAAGTCGTAAAGCTCTACAAACATTTGAACATTTTGAAAGGTACGAGGAATACAAAAGAAGACATGGCTTGGACTGGAAAAGAAAGATCCTTTTACATTACTTTATTAAAGAGACTTTCAGTGTACCCAAGGATTTTCCCAGAAAAAGATGACAGCGTAAAAGATTTACAGAGCTTGAACAAACAACCACATCCAACCGTATCAAACTAACAAAATACAATGATCTTCATAAGGTTATGGATTTCATCCCCACGATTCACCATCAGTTCTACAAAACGTTCAAATATGTTGGAAAGTCAGGAAATAAAAAACCAGAAGGCAGATAATGACGAAGGGAATGGCAATGAAGAGAAAAAGCTGGAATGTGAGTTACCAAATCAGTTTTATTTTACACATTCTAATCAAGAATAAAATGACTTTTGATAAGTGGAAAGACAAACATTGTTGTTAATCATGTATTAATATTGTAAGTATGTAATAAAATACAATGCTGTGATTAAGCTTTTCTGTTCAAGTATTAATATTGCAAGAATTTTGCTATTTCAGCCGGTTGCGGTGGCCGAGCGTTCTGCGGCGCGTCAGTCACAATCTGCACGGCCACTACGGTCGGGGGTTCGAATCACCCTCGGGCATGGATATTTGTGCCGTCCTTAGTATTAGCTAGTTCATACGTAGTTCGTAAATTTAGGGACTGTTGACCCCGTAATTAAGTCCCATAAGCTCTACAAAGATTTGAACATTTTTTTTTTCTCTTTCAATTCAACACTTTCCCTTAGAGGCCAATTGAGGTAAGTGCAGCACATTATGGAAAATATACTGATAATATAAATACCATTGCTTGATTAACGTTACATTTTTTGAAACATAAAGTAACCGTTGATGGTCATAGAAATATTGAGTTGCAGAGTTTTATGCGGAATTAATTATAACCTTCAAACTTTGACCTTAATTTTGTCAGAACGTGAAATGTGTCACTTACGTCCCTTGGCTTCTCGATGCTTCAATTAACCCTTTGAGTGCTGCACCTTGCGGCATTCTTGTCTCTCTAGCTCAGGCTGTTACAGCTCGCGCGCTCCCCATTTTCCTCCATGAAAATGCATTACAAGTTACACCTGGTCAATCCTCGTCGATGAGTTTTCTTTATTATAAATCATGTAAAACCTAAGTGATCCTGATTTCATGACTGAAATTCAGTAAATAATTTTATGGCGGCATTATTTTAGATTTTTAAATGCCTGTTTCATGTAGCCAAGGTAGGAGTACTTCTCATGAATTGTATAGCGAATTTTACCATTATTAGTTAATGAAGATGTCATTGATTTTAGAAGTTGTTGTTAGAGTAGCAAAAGAAATAAGATTATGATTGACTGATCAATCACGTAAGCATGTTTCCATCATGTTAATTGTAAATATGGCGATATCAATTTTACAAAACTGTCTTAGAGAAACGTATATTTTCATTGAAATTCAAAGAAATGGTACCGTATATACTCGAATAATCGGCGCATGTTTTTTCCCGAATTTTAGGACGAAAAACTGGGGTGCGCGGATTATTTGAAACACTGTTGGTACTGCTCCGCCTCCAACAGTACATCCCATTATACTATTGCATTGTTGCGGCCTCAGTCTGTGACGCATCATTAGGACGTTAGGAGTGAAGTATTAACGTCTTCAAACTTGTTAATTATGGCTACAAGTTCTCTTATCAGTCGTACACTGCTAAAGAAAAACTGAAAATTATTGAAGAAGCCGAGAATACTGGAAACCGTGCAGCAGGAAAAATGTACGACGTGAGTGAGAGTTGTATTCGCGACTGGCGAAAAAATAAAACGCAGCTTCAGGAAACTAATAGTAATCGCCGAGCATTTCGCGGCCAAAAAGCGAACCATCCGGACCTCGAAAACAGGCTCAGCGATTATGTAGATGAGAAGCGACAATACAGATACACGGTGACGAGTGAAATGTGCCAACTTAAAGCATTGTCTTTGGCCAAAGAACTAGGCATTACCAGTTTCAAAGCTAGCCTGGGCTGGCTATCGAGATTTTTCAACCGAAATGGTTTAGGATTCCGGAGGAAAACTACTATCGCTCAGCGGCTTCCAGGCTATTAAGAGGAAAAAATAGTGAATTTTCATCGTTATGTGATAAATCTGCGCCGTAAACAGTTCTATATATTATCGCAAATTGGTAATGCGCATCAAACGCCAGTCTATTTTGAGATGCCGCTCGGACAGGAAAGGAGAATCCAGCATAATGATAGGAACTGGCGGCAGTGAGGAACAAAGATGTACAGTGATGTTGTGTGTAACTGGCGATGGACGAAAGGTACCACCTTACGTGATATTTAAAAGGAAAAGGTCGCCAGTGGGACTAAGCCGACCGCGGTGGCCGAGCGTTCTGCGGCGTGCCAGTCACGGTCTGCACGGTCACTACGGTCGGGGGTTCGAATCCCCCCTCGAGTATGGATATTTGTGCCGTCCTTGGTTCATAAGTAGTTTGTAAGTTTAGGGACTGATGACCCCATAGTTCAGTTCCATAAGCTATACAAACATTTGAAACATTTTGAAGGGGCACCAACCGTCTTCCCTAGTCACACAACTAAACATTTGCGTGGACATACAACGCGGAATATGACATGAGAACCAAAACTAAACCTTCGAAATTGGCTAAACGCACTAAACCTATATATCTTACGACCCATACCCGTTTCCAGTTGGTGGAAACTAATCCATTTTGAGCCCTAGACATTAACTTATGTAGCAGTTCCATTTTAGGCTTCGAACAGTGCTGCGTGTGTTTGTGTGTGTGTGTGTGTGTGTGTGTGTGTGTGTGTGTGTAAGAGAGAGAGAGAGAGAGAGAGAGAGAGAGAGAGAGAGAGAGAGAGAGAGTGTCAAAACACAAAAAATATTTCCAGCTTCGTATCTTGCTATACTTCACTAAACGTTTGGATCTCACTGACATCTCACACTCTACCTCCTAACCTTTAAAAGCCACTAGTACACACTCCATCCCATCTTAATCCGTCTAATTCAGTTGACAGCTGTCACACATTACTTCTACCCGTCTGCAGGATTAACACGGCAGCAATTTTTAAGCTCAGTCCCTATCTCGTTTCTCCATTACCCATCCGTCTCTACTAAACGTCTGTGTGGACATTCGTTCACATGCGACGAACTATCCAAATACACCAAAGAGCCAAAGAGGCTGGTGTAACAACAGATATAAGTAAATACTTCGACAACAGCACTGCAGTCAGCAACGCCAATATGAGACTACATGTGTGTGGTGCTGGTGTTAGACAAAATCATCAAATGTTTGTAAATCTATCGGACCAAAATGCGTGGTCATCAGTCCGTAGGTTACCAGCTACTTAAAGGTGTTATACCAGTCACTGCTGCTACAATGCTTGGTTACCACGCTTTATGTTAGTCTGAACAAATGTCCGACATCGCAGTGGCTAGAAAAATATGGTACGAGAACGGAACCATCGACGACTGAAGAGAATCGCTCAGTGTGACAAATCGCAGGGTGACAAATCGCTCGTTTTCCGTTATCGCGATATACGGGAGGCAGTGTCACGGAAATGATGTACGAGTTGGGGTGGAAATCATTGCGACGGGATCTTTTAGCGAAATTTCTTTCGTCAACTTCCTCTTCCGAATGCGAACATATTTTGTTAGCACCCGTCTACATAAGGAGACGTGATTACCATAAGATACATCAAATCTAGAACAGAAAGATTTAGTAAATGCGACATAAAGTCACTGAGGAGGCAGCCGACCATGATGAAATGATTGGGTAGTACTGTTGTGAAGCTGGTTAGGTCGCAAATTCTTTGTTATTGGTCACACTTCATGTACTGCGTGTCCTCAAAAATGACGCGTTTCGGAATTACCATAATCAGATTAGCATCTCTTCCGTGCCATGTGCACACGTGAACAGATGGAAGATGTTCTTCAAAATACATACAAAAGCAGACTACCTTTTGTATGTATATTGAAGAGCATCTTCCATCTGTTCACGTGTGCACATGGCACGGTAGAGAAGCTAATCTGATGATGGTAATTCCGAAACGCGTCATTTTGAGGGCACGCTGTACATGAAGTGTGACCAATAACAAAGAATTTGCGACCTACCCAGCTTCACAGCAGTACTACCAATACAGAAAGATTTAGGTGTTGCTTTTTCCCTCGAGTTATTAGAGAATTATAGAAATAGCATAAAAACGGTTGGAAGAACCCTCTGCCATGCACTTTACTGTAATAATAATAATTTCGTGTGACTCATTGGCCTGGTGCAAGTCTTTCAATTGGACGCCACTTCGGCGACTTGCGTGTCACTATCCTACCCCAGTTATCCAACCGGGGAAAGGAAAGGGGACCTCCAGCTTAACATAGAATCCGAACCACGTGTCGTTCCTGGCGATCCTCACATCTTTGACAGGTGAAGGATGGGTTAAAGTGCAGACTGAATAAATCCGAGGTCCGACCAGGTTTCGAACCCGTAATCCTTCGGTTTCCAGTCGACACTTCACTGTGATTTGCAGAGTGTCCATGTAGCTGTAGGACGGCTTGATGGATCGGTCTCTTGCACATTTGGCACTTGTTGCGCGGCGCTGGTAGGCGCTGTCACCGAGGCGGTGGCGAGCAGATCGCCCGCTGGCTGCGACGCTGGGCGTCCTTTTTAGGGCAGGAGCGTGCGGCCACCGCTTTTAGAAAAGGTCAGGGCGCGACGGCAAAAACGACGCGCATGACGTCACGGGGCGCCATGTTGGGCCGGCGGAAGTGCAGCCCGCGCAGGAATCTGCAGGGTGAGTGTCCGCGGCAAAAACGCCCGCCGAGGTGCTCTGCGTCTGCCGTTTAATGGACGCAGACTCAGCGAGGGGCCTTACTCACAGCACGCGGTCTGCGCGTGCGCGAGTCGAGCAATCACTTTGCCGGCTGCGCCCGAACTCTAGTTGCAGAGATGATTCAGCGTCGAGCAATGTTCGGTGTTGTGCGAATCCAGCCCTTCTGTTTTGACGGTACTGTCTAGCATGCCAGCAGCCATTGCTTTATTTTATTTCATAATTTCATTTACTTATATTGAAATCCGACCTCGGGGAAGATCAGTTGGATTTAGGAGAAATGTAGGAGCACGGGAGGCAATACTCACATTATGACTTATCTGAGAAGATAGGCTTAGGAAAGGGAAACCTACGTTTTTAGCGTTTGTCGATTTGGAGGAAGTTTTTAACAATGTCGACTGGAATACCGAAGGAGTAAAATATAAGGAGCGAAGAGTTATATTCAACCTATACAAAACTAGACAATGGTTATTAGAGTCGAAGGGCAAGAAAGGGTCGCAGATGTTGGGAAGGGAGTAAGATAGGGTTGTAGTCTTTCCCCGATGTTGTTCAACCTGTACATTGAGCAGGCAGTGAAGGAATAGAAGGAGAAATTTGGAGAGGGCATGAAAGTGCAAGGAGAAGAAATAAAAACATTGCGGTTTGCCGATGACATAGTAATTCTGTGAGAGACCGCAAAAGATCTGGAAGAGCAATTGAATGGGATGGACAGTGTCTTGAAAGGAAGATATAAGATGAACATTAACAAGAGTAAAACGAAGGTAATGGAATGCAATGTCAGAAAATCAGGCAATGCTGAAGGAATTAGATTAGGTAATGAGACAATAAAAGTAGTAGATGAATTTTGTTGTTTGGGTAGCAAGATTACTTCTGATGGCTGAAGTAAAGAAGATATAAAATGCAGAATGGCTATGAGAAGAAAAGCGTTTCTAAAGAAGCGAAACTTGTTAACATCCAATATTAATTTAAATGTAAGGAATTCCTTTCTGAAAGCATTTATCTGGAGTGTAGCATTGTATGGGGGTGTAACATGGCCGATTAGGATAAAGCTTTTGAAATGTGGTGTTACAGACGAATGATGAAAATTAGATGGGTAGATCACGTAACTAATGAGGAGGTGCTTAACCGAACCTGAGAGAAAAGGAGTTTCTGGCATATAAGGACTAAAAGAAGGGATAGATTGGTTGGACACATTCTAGGACATCAAGGAATTGTCAACTTAGCATTAGAAGGAACCGTGTGAGGTAAAAATCGTAGAGGGAGGCCGAGGGACGAATATAGTAAGCAGCTTCAAAACGTTGTAGATTGCCGAACGTATTCTCAGATGAAGAGACTTGCACTGGACAGGGTGTCGTGGAGAGCTGCATCAAACCAGTGTACGGACTGAAGACCACAACAACATAATGAAATACATATGGGACAGTAGGAACTGCCTGTGCCAGATAGTAGCCAGATGGTACTGTAAGTACGGTCCCGTGGGAAAACTCCGCCCCTTTCTCTAAGTGTGATCTGATTGGCTGTTGCTATATATTTACGCGCCACAACATCAGAGCTATTTTATTAATTATTTAATAAATAAAAATTCAGTTATCAATTCTATTGCCATAATGTGTGTTAATTAATTGTTTGTGATTACACTATTGTTTTGTAGATTTATTAGATTAAGTATTTTAGGTAAAGAGTGAGTGTGGCGTTCTAGAAGTGTCGGTTGGCGCCAAAACTCTAGGCGCTAGCATGGAGCCCAGCTCCACTGCTAGTCAGTTCACTGTGAGCCCCGACACGGTAAACATCTAGCGGCACTTGCGATAACCAGTCTAGTATTAATCGGTCGATAATGGGGCTAAAAATATTTGTAAAGTGCGTGCAATGTACGTCAAAGTTTGTTATGACTTAACAACGTTAGTTTTGTGAATTTTTAAAAGCAAACTAATATTGACGTCAACATGAAGTTTGTGGCTTCTGTATTCGCGTGATTAGTAAAAATAAAGGAGCCACTGGCATCTCTGAAGGAATTCACCGACTTCGTTAACGGTAGTTAGCCACAGTATCCACTACTTTCAATTTCAGCCTCACCTCAGAAAACTTCAAGTCTACGACCTGTGTGCTGCTTCTGCGCTGGGGACATCTACGAGAGAGAAGACCCCAGGTTAGTCAAATATTAACTGACAACCGCCTACGGCCTCACGTGCAACGTTCGGTCTATTACAACTAGAAGAGTTAGCACGCTGCTCGCGGTAACATCAGTGAGGTAAAGAAAAGGTAGGAAAGTGGCAAGGAAACTGTCACATGTGAACTTGATAACATAAAATTTAACCATAAAATTGAATGGTTTAAAGATTATATTTTCCCTCTCACCTCCGCCGTACTGTACACAGTGCTATCCGTCCTGGATGAGGTATGGAGAGGCGAAGTCAGCACACGGCTCAGCTGGTCCCTTCACTTTGAGTCGCCACTACAAGATTCTAGCAGGTCCTCAGTCGGCCTCACCAGACTGGCAATGCCGTTCCAGTTACCCCACCAGAGGAAAGACCTTCGCAGTTCCGGGAATCGAACACGGGGCCTGTGCATAACATTAAGAGGCGCTGACTACTCTGTAAACATAATTCGCATTTAAAATTTTTGGAAAATGGGGATAGGTGATAGAATTCGACATACGTACAATTACGATCAAGTTTCCGCGCCATTTCTCAGTCTCGTAGTGTGACGTTATAGTGTAGTAGGTTTTTACAGCTCCTCCTGTCTTTTTCCAAGAATACACCATTTTGTGCTACGGAGATATAAATTTTTTCCTGTTAAGAGGTAAGTGAAGCTACTTAGTCTAACACCCTCTTATAAATTTTCTAGCAATATTTGGCATCCAGGAGTTGGTGCCCGACGGAAAAAGTCCTTTTTATGTAGAAGATACCCGTAAGCAAAATTGTACCAGGGAGTGATCACAACTGTACCTAGTTTGGTACATTTTCGATCGATTTTTCTCTATTCTGTAACCTTTTTTTGTATTTATAGCAACATTTATAATTGTCTAATATTTGCCGGCCGCGGTGGCCGAGGGGACTGAGGCGCTCCAGTCACGGTCTGCACGACCACTACGGTCGGGGGTTCGAATCCCCCCTCGGGCATAGATATTTGTGCCGTCCTTAGTCTTAGGTAGTTCATAAGTAGTTTGTAAGCTTAGGGACTGATGACCCCGTAGTTAAGTCCCATAAGTTCTACAAACATTTGAACATTTTTTGGTCTAATATTTGTGTTACATATTCATTAAAAATCTAAGAACAAGTGCCATAGTTAAAATTATTTCCTTTCTCTGTATATTTCCAATTACAATAAAATTATTCCGAAATGATCGAAATTGTACCACCTTACCCTACACGATTTTTGTAATACACTCAGACTTTAAGAAAAATGTAATAGCCGCGGTGGAGTAGCCGAAAAGACCGGCGAGTCAAGAGTCCAGTGGCGTGTCAAGCTCGTTGCTTCTAAAAATGGACACAGTTTAATGGGACAACACATGACTCTCTGGTCGGGAATTCAGCGTCGATTTCTTTGCAGCGCTGCTGCAGCCGAGACGCGTTGCTCGGTACGTTTTTTGCCTACGTCCTTGCTTCATAAGTAGCATTTATTTAAAAAAAGGTGTTATTACTTAAACATTAATGCGTAATTACGCACTCTTATTTGTCAATATCAAGTATTTCATAAAATTTAACATATTTGTAGAGCAAAGTTGTGAATAAACGAATTTATAATGAATTTAATGACGTAGTCATAATTTTACCTTAAGTCCACTTCTGTTCATTACCTTTATTCCTAAAAGTAAATTTTCTTTCGAACTTGAGCGGTCTGCTTCGAGAAAAACACGGAATGTCTTCTTTTTTATTACCCAAACATATTTCATCGCATTTGCAACTTCTTCTATACGTTTTTATTTATTTCTTGATATTACATGTTTAGGTATTCCTGTTGTCTATTATTATTATTCATTTATTTTAATTTTTTTATTCAGTCCCGAGGAAACAGAAAAACACGAATTCCTGAAGATGCAATAAGAAGAAATAAATAAATAAAGCTCCATTGAAGAAGCTGAACTGCAATGAAACATGTATGTGTAATTATAAGAAGAAACACAGTGTTTTGCTGAGGGAAGAGCGAACCAATTACAAAACAACTTTTGTTAAAGCAAACGCAGACAACAGGAGCTTGAATCTCAATATGATGTAACCTAGTTGTTTGCACTTTCCTTATTCTAATAATACATTGGAGAAAATATATCTTAAAGTAAGGTGTAGTTTCCTTTCAGCTTTAATTAGCTGCTTTACAAAGTTAACGCAACTGCATATGTGGTGCAACAAGCTTCAAGATCAACATCAGTACTCCGCTAATCACACTGAAGTGCATGGCAGAGGGTTCATCGAACCGCATTTATATTTCTCTACAGGACTATTCTCTAATAGCACGCGAGAAAAAGGAACACCTGAATGTTTCCGTTTACGATATGATTTCTCTTATTTTATTACGATGATCATTTCTCCCTATATAGACATGTGATAACAAAATATTTTAGCTTTCGGAAGGGAAACTTGATGACATAAATTTCGCAAACAGATCTCCCTGCAAAGGATAAGGCTTTTCTTTTATCTCCACCCCAACCCTTGTATCGATTCTGTGACATGTATCGCGAAAATACGAAACTACCTGTCCTTCTCTGAACTTTCACTATAGACCTATCACTCGTCAGTCCCACTTGGTGTAGATTCCACAATGGGCAGCAATACTTTGAATAAGACGCACTAGTGTCGGCTGTGTATTTACTAGAACCGTTGCATCGTCTAAGCGTTCCGCTTATGAAACGTAGCCTTTGGTTCGCTTTCCCTACAATATTTTCTGTGTGTACTTTCCAGTTTAAGTTATTCGTAACTGTAATTACTAGCTGTTTAGTTTAATTTAAAAGTTTAACTTACTTAGTTTGTAAATGAAGATGCACTGAAATGTGCAAGTGGAATAAATTGTGATATTCGCCGAATTGATTACGTTCGTGATTTACAGGGCGGAAAACATAATTCCTCATCCCTAAAGCCGATACCACTTGAAGTGGACTGCACTCGTACACACGTCGTCTTCGGTGTCCGACGACATTTCTCTGACTCAGGCATTTCCCTGACTCGCCGCTCCAGTATGCGCACGTGTGGCGCCGCTGCCGTCTCTACTGAAAGAACACGGATCTTAACGCGCCGCTTGACTCTAGACTCGCCGCTTCACTATGTTTTCACCCTAAGGCGCCTCGCTGGGGAGCGCGCAGTTGCTCGCCTTCGGAGGTTCGAGTCCTTCCTGGGGCATGGGTGTATGTGTTGTACTTAGGTTAGTTTTTTTTAACTTAGTTTAAGTAGTTTGTAAGCTATGGACTGATGACCACGCAGTTTGGTACGATAGATTTACAAACATTTGAACATTTTAAAAATATAATAATCTTCATTCCAAAGAAAGCAGGCGCAAACTATGAAAATTACAGGAACATCAGTTTAATAATTCATGGTTGCAAAATTTTAACACGAATTATTTGCAGAACGATGGTAAGGCTAATAGATGCTGACCTCGGGGAAGGTCACTTTCGATTCAGTAGATTGTTGTTGTTGTTGTTTAGAAGGGACTAAACTGCTTGGTCATCTGTCGATTCAATAGAAATGTAAGAACACGGGAAGCAATACTCACCTGACGACATCTCTTAGAAGATTTGGAAAAAGCTTTTGACAATGTTCATTGAAATATACTCTTTGAAATTCTGAAATCATCTGGCGTAAAATATAGGGAAAGAAAGGTTATTTGCAACTTATTCATAAACCAGGCAACAGTTATTTCTAGTTGAACGGCATGAAAGGAACGCAGTGGTTGCGAAGGGAGTAAGACAGGGTTGTAGCCTTTCTGCAATGTTATTCAATTTCTATGTTGCTCAAGCTGTGAAGGAAAGTAAAGAGAAATTGGAATTAGAGTTCATTGTTAAGAAATGAAAACATTGCGTTTTGCTGATGAAAATCAAAAATGTTTGTCAAATTTAAGGGACTTAACTGCGGGGTAATCAATCCCTAAATTTACTAACTACTTATGAACTACCTTATACTAAAGACGTCATAAACAGCCATGCCGGAGTGGGGATTCGAACCCCGGGCGGGGAACGGCCTCGCGCATCGGAGCATAGCGCCTCAATGCGCTCGGCCGCTCCGCCGCGGCTTTTGCCGATGATGTTGTAATTCTGTCAGAGATAGGAAGGGACTTGGAAGAGCAGTTGAACGGGATGGACAGTTTGTAGAGAGGAACGTATAAGATGAACACTAACAAGAGCAAAACAAGCAAAACAAGGGTAATGGAGTGCAGTCTGAGGAAACCAGCCGATAATGAAGGAATTAGACTAGGCAACGAAACAAGAAAGGTGGTTTATGGGTTTTGTTACTTGGGCAATAAAATAACTTACGATAGCCGCAGTACAGAGGATATAAAATGCAGAATGGCAATGGAAGAACAACGTTTCTGAAAAAAAGATAAATTTGTTTACATGGAATGTTACTTTAAGTGTAGCCCTAAGGAAGTCTCTTTTGAAGGTATTTGTGTAGGGTGTTCCATTGAACGGAAGTGAAAAATGGATGATAAATAATTCGGACAGGAAGAGGATACAAGCTTTTGGAATGTGGTGCTACAGAAGAATGCTGAAGATTAGATGTGTAGATCGTGTAACTAATGAAGAGGTACGGAAAAGAATAGGGGAAATAAAAGTTTTTGGCATACCTTGTTAATAGAAAGGATCGATTGGTAGGACACATTCTTAGACATCAAAGTATCATAAATTTGGCACTGGGAGTGTGTGAGGTAAAAATTGCATAGGGAGACCAAGAGACGAATATAGTACCCAGATTGAAATGGATGTGGGTTGCCGTTCTTATGAGGAGATGAAGAGGCTTGCTCAGGATAGAATAGGGCGGAGAGCTGCATCAAACCAGTGTCCGGACTGAAGATTGCAACATGGTTTTTGTAACCAAAAGAAGTGTAATAATCACTGTGGAACCATTCATTCACTATTCGTAATTGAATGAAAATAGCTCTGTAGTAGAACGTGCGCTGATATCACACGTTATCTTTCGAACTTCACAGAACTTCTTCAGCGTAACTAGCAAACCTAGAAGGAAGCATATTCTGGACAAACGACTTAGCCTCATCCTAGGGAACGTTTGCAGTAACGAAATATCGCTCTGCAGCGGAGTGTGCGATGGTAAGAAATTTCCTGTCATATTACATCTGTGTGCTGGACCGCACTGCATCCAACCTACGTCTTTTATTTTTCTACTGAAAGCTCTCTATCGACTATTCCTACTGCTGGTATTGTAGCTCCCACGACTTTTTTTAATGAGCTTCAGATTCGTGGAGAAAAATTGGGCAGGAGTTAAAAGCCTGTGTCTGAGCCATGATGCTCCACCCCCTCCCTCTCCCCCAACTTCCTGTCGACAAGTCGCTCCCATTCCTTTATTTATTTTATTGGAATTTTTATGAGTACGGCCTATCTTCAAACAATGCTGAATATCTTATTTTACTTTTCTGTAAGCACATGTAGAATCACATGGCAGTAATAATATTGAGAGAATAAATTTATAATACTGAATTACTCTGTAGTCTATTAAAATAAAAATAAAAGAAGTAAAATAATTTTAAGAGAATATAACCAAACTGAACATAAACTTCTGGTATGCTACCTATCTTTTTTCTTTACCCTAAAAATTGCCCGAATTCACTGGAGAACATTAAACAGGCAAAAAAAAAAAAAAAAAAAAAAAAAAAAAAAAAAACGGTGTCAACAGTAATGACTGAAAAATGTTAAATCCATACTAATATTACAAATGCCAAACAACCTCTGTCTATTACGTTTGCAAGACCTACCGCTAAACCGATTTTGATGAAGTTGAATATTGTGATAGCTGTAACGCTGTAGAAGAACATTAGCTACTTTAAAAAGTTTTAATTCAATATATTTATTGATTTTGTGTATACAACTATCAATGCCACATGGTTGTAAGAGTATCACTTGAGTACGGCATTCGCACGACGGAGAGGATCAAATGTTCAAATGTTTGTCAAGCTTATGGCACTTAACTCCGGGGTCATCAGTCCCTAAACTTACAAACTACTTATGAACTACTTACAAACTAGGACGGCACAAATATCCATGCCCGAGGGGGGATTCGAAACCCCCCCCCCCCCCCCCCGACGGAGAGGAGTATGTATGGTTTTTTTTTTTTTTTTTTTTTTTTTTTGTTCATTATGGACTTGGAAAGGTTTACAGTAAAATATTAGTTGAAAAGGAAAGTCGCAAAATTCGATCCAAGTTCTTTTTTCAATGTGTTTCTAAATGTACTCAACACTAAGTTGAGAACCGTTCATCCAATTGCGATAAAAGTTTGATCATTTGACGTTCAACGAAAGATTAACGTTCTTATGAACTAAAAATTTGGGAAATTTACCGGGGAAATAAGAAAATTCGCGAGAAACTGAGCTTTTTTCAATGTGATATCAACATCATTCGTCTGATTGCGATAAAAGTTTGCATATTTGACGTTCAAAGCAAGAGTAACGTTCTTATGAAATAAAAAATAGGAATAGTTTCCCGGAAAATTGGAAAATTCAGAAAAAATAGAAAGATTTTTCAATGAAATATCAATACCATTCATCTGATTGCGATAAAGTTTTGCACATACGACGTTCAAAGCGAGAGGAAGGTTTGAGTGAAGTATGAAATACATGGCCAGAAAATAGAAAGAAATGTAGTAAAGTGAAAGAGCTCTCTTCTTTGGGTTATCAATATCATTCGTACGATTGCGATAAAATTTTGCACATTTGACGTTCAAAGAAAGAGTACATATATAGTTCCGTTGTTCTGCCGTTCTATCCACTTTTTACAAAAGGGGGAATGTATTTTTGAAAGTTAATTATAACTTCTGAAAAATAGTTAAGAAGTCAAAGAGTAAATAGCTTTTCCAGAGTAATTATTGTTCGATATTTCGCTTTATATACTTAAATAAAAAATATCTTGAATTACACACTTTCTAAAATATCCGGTACTTCAGCGCTAAAGCTATCTCCACACCAGATTTCATCACAATAGATTCAGTGGTTTATGTAATGATATATAGCCAAATCGGTTCGCCCGTTCTCGAGTTTTAGCGAGACTAACGAACAGCAATACATTTTTATCTTTGACACTTCATATACGGGTTCAGATCGTGTAAAGCGAACTTTAGTCTTTCAATGTATATTTCTGAATGAACCAACACAAGAACTCAGTCATTATTTTACATGTTTTATCTATATTTTCCTCGCAATTTTTTCATATTTTATCACCGTTTAAACCTTCCCTGAACTTCTACGAATGTGACACGAACATTATCCTGGACATGCGTGCGTGAGTTGCCCACTCTTTCCGCCCATTATCAAGCCGATACTTAGACTATCTGCTGATGCCTTTATAAAGCTACTGGGTATGAAATACATATGATTTAAATTAATATGGTTTATATTAAGAGGTAAGTGATACGAAGTTCATCGGGTCATCTAGTTTATCATATATGTTAAAATACTTTGAAATGGTTCATATGTATTAGGTAATGCGACTCATAAGCTGCTACAAGAATTCAAAATTGTAAGTAGTAATCCACGCAGTTTCAAGACGAAACTGAAAAGGTGACACACAATACGGAGTTTATAAACTATCTCAACCCACATATTCGCTTCCAATGGCATTCCGAGGTTCGTGACTAATTCTGTGCGATGCTAGACGCCTGGAAATCAGAGGCTTCATCAGATGAGACCCGATTTCAGTTAGTAAGGGCTGATAGCAGGGTTCGCGCAGACAACAAGTGCCGGTGAAAGTCTAGTTCTCTACTGTGATTGGACAGTGCATTTGGAGAGTAATTTCTTGCTTAGTCATATTCAGTTATATTTTGCTATTAAATTTATTTGAGTTTTACAATACGTCATCTCTCTATAGCAAGCTACCATTCTTTTGTTTCACAATATGTAATGACATTTAAATTAATAACCAAACCCAATACTAAAAGGGTTAGAAAAGCTCAGTCCATGTTTTGGAACGCCCGTAGCTCCAGGTGGATTGCACTGTCAACTCACTCCGTTTTCGGCAGTCACCTCGGACAGACCCGTTGTCCGATGTGGTCGCTCGTGGCCTAGGAACTGATCATAACGTGAAGACAACATTATTTCACAATATTAATTATATACAGTTGAAATGAAAACGTTATTTGTGCAGTTACTCTAAGTCTGCATAAATATACTAAGTGGCATCCCTTATACAGATCTATAATTCATCATTTGTTTAATCAAAACAGTCTCTCGCTAATTAATCTAACACCCTCAAGGTCAAGAACCAACTAACTACGTGCCGTCTTCGGCGCTGGAGGGACAACATGAAAAGACGAAAGATTAGTGAACATTTTATTTAGAGACAATGCATTTCACTTACAAGAACACCAAATGGGTATGGGGTTTTAGAAATTTTTTATTTATTTACGGTACGTGAAGTTCAGAACTTAAATAAAAATCAGCCAAAGCCATTCGACGCAACTGTCGAATATTCTCGAGAAAATCGACTTTGAAGTTTTGCAAGTGCATGTAAGTACCAATAACTGAAGCAGTTGTAGCATTTGTCGATGTAGCTCATGTGGTAGTGTTTTGGGTTGTAATCATACGGTCGATGGTTCGAATCCTACCGTGACAGATTTTTTTTTCTTTCCACTGTGTTCGAATAGGTACACAATTTTGTTAACTTATGGTAATTTTTTACGAAAGGGAGTAATATTCTATAAATTTTTGTACTTTTTAATGATATTTTTTATTTTATTTTCTATGTACATTTACTCTGTTACAATTTTGTTTGATTTACTTTTTATTGTACGTGTTTCATTTATATTCTGAGAGTTGTTTTGTTGTTGTACATTATATTTTATAAAAGGTCGTTAATAATGGTGGTTTCAATAAAAAAGAAATACTATATATTGTTTTACATTATTGGCTTCACTATTAGTTGACGACGGTAGTCTCTGATTGTTCAGTTTGTGAAGAGCACGACAGTATTTTTGGAAAGCTCCTAATGGCTTTGCAAGTAGCTAACCTACTGAACCATCGGTTTAGGTGACGACAAGGTGATCAGCTCGTCTACGTACACATAAACAAAATCGGAAACGACACGTGGAATTAGTGATCAGAAAATGTTTCATATAACTGAATTTGGAAAGGAAAAAAAAAAGTGTTAGAACAATATTCGACCCTACGAATGTGAGGACAGAACGCTACCTCATGAGCTACACCGACAGATGATACAACTGATTTCCTAATTGGTACTTACGTGTACTTGAAAATTTCAAAGTTGATTTTCTCGAGAATTTTTGAGAGTTGCGTCGAATGGCTTTGGCTAATTGTTATTTGAGTTATGACCTTCAAGTACAATAAATATAAAAAAACCTAAAATCCGATACCCATGTGGTCTCATTGTTAGAGCGGTGGGATAAAATACGGTACCTCGCGAGAATACTGCGCTTTCTTTACAACCGAATGCAGTGACTCGAAATTCGTGGAGACGTAGAGGAGGCAAAGTAAGGTAGTCAACAATCCGATGATTGGTTTGAACACCTCAGTGCTATACTAGGCATGGTCCTGTTTGGAGGTGGTATGCCGTTGCCTTCCTCCGACCTTCTAACTTACCCAGCCACGTGTAGAGGAACCTACTGTTTGACGTGGGTTACGAATCACGGTGCTACTCGGTATTTTTCAAATGTGCAATACTGCCAGAGGAAATTGATAGATAAAAATCCTAGGACCTGCCCGGGATCGATCCCGCTACCCTAGGGTTAGAAGTCTGGCACTTTACCACGGTGCTACGAAGCCGCACAGAGGAGGCAATGAAAAGGGAAAAAGTAAGGAAGACACCGTCTACCAACAATTCTCACGTTAGTTACTATTTTTACTTCCCCTCCCCTCCTGCAGTAGGAGGCAGAGGTCCCAGGTTCGAGTCCCCGCTGGCCCAGCGCGCAGTCGCAGCCTGTGAGCAGGCTTGAGAGCGCTCCGGCGCCTCTCGGTGACGTCACAGCCAGTGCGGCGCCCCGCCCCTACCTGCTGCGCGGCCATTAATAACACAGCAGCGTGTGTGTGTGTGTGTGTGACGCAACGCACCGCCGACCGCCTCGCCTGATGAAAGCTGCCTCCGTAGATCATCCGCGCCGGCCTTCGGCTCCTGGAAACGGTTTCCACTGTAGCGTCTTCATGACGTCCAGGCCTCTCGACCCGGATGCAGGAATATTCAATGAAGCAGCGGTCGCGCTTCATTTCTCTAACTGGGTTAGACGTATTTCATTTTTGTTTTCCATCGTCTTTAGTCATCACATCTATCGACTGCTTTTTCGTCCTCCTGCATCTTGTTCTGCCTCACATTTACGTTTTCACATATACATAAATTTTGCAAACAACATCGCGTATAAGCTGTTTTTCTTACTCTACCCTCAGTCTGCCGATACTATTTCTTTAAAATGTATTTTTTTTGTTTGATGAAGAGGTTGTTTAGACTGATGTTACACGGCGGAGTTTCTGCGGTACTTTCACCAGCTGACAAATGCTCACGTCGGGGTACAAAAAAGGAAAATATATCCCTGTTGAAACAGCACTGAAAAGTGGGGAAACCGTTGCCTCACACCTCAGAACCTCTGGCATGCGAACATATCTACATCTACAGAGATACTCTGCAAATCACATTTAAGTGCCTGGCAGAGGGTTCATTAACCACTTTCATAACTTTTCTCTACCGTTCCATTCTCCAATAGCGCGCGGGAAGAAAGAACACTTAAATCGTTCCATTTTCGATCTGATTTCTCTTATTTTATTGGGATGGTCGTGTCTCCCTAAGTAGGTCGGTGTTAGCAAAATATTTTCACATTCAGAACTAAAAGTCGGTGATTGAAACTTCGCAAACAGATCACGCCGCAATGAATAACGTCTTTCTTTTAATGATTTCCACCCCAATTCGTGCAACATTTCCGTGACGCTTCACGCCCCCCCCCGTAATGTGATAAAACAAAACGAGCTGCCCTTCTCTGAACCTTCTCAATGTCTTCCGTCAATCCCACTTGGTGAGGGTCCCACAAGGGGCAACAGTACTCCAGGAGAGGACGCACAAGTGTGATGTAGGCAGTCTCTTTGGTGGAGCTGGTGCATCTTCGAAGCGTTCTGACAATGAAACGTAACCTTTGATTCGCCTTCCCCACAATATTTTCTATGTGTTCTCTCCAGTCAAAGTTGTTCGTAATTGTAACTCCTAGGTTCAAATGTTCAAATGTTTGTTAAGCTTATGGGACTTAACTACGGGGTCATCAGTCCCTAAACTTACAAACTACTTATGAACTACTTACAAACTAGGACGGCACAAATATCCATGCCCGAGGGGGGATTCGAACCCCCGACCGCAGTGGCCGTGCTGACCGTGACTGGAGCGCCTCAGTCACCTCGGCCACCGCGGCCGGCAACTCCTAGGTATTTGGTAGAATTTACGACCTTAAGGTTTGACTGATTTATCGTGTAATTGAAGATCAGCGGATTTCTTTTAGTGGTCATGTGTATTACTTCACACCTTTTCTTTATTTAGTGTCAATTGCCAATTTTCGCACCAAGTAGAAATTTTGTCTTAATCGCTTTGGAGCTGCTTTTGATCCTCTGTTGATTTCACTAACCGATAAACCACAGCATCATCCGCGAACAGTCTAAGGGAGCTATTCAGATTGTCTCCTAAATCGTTTATAAACACGAGGAAGAGTAGGGGACCTCTAACGCTTCCCTGTGGAACGCCAGATATCACTTCTGTTTTACTCGATGACTTACCGTCAATTACACCGAACTGTGTCCTTTCTTATAGGAAATCGTAAATCCAATCGCACAATTGGGAAGATATTCCGTAAGCGCGCAATTTCATTAGAAGCTGCTTGTGGGGTACAGTATCAAAAGCCTTCCGTAAATCCAGAAATACGGAATCGATTTGAGATCCCTTCTCGATGGCACTTAACACTTCATGTGAATAAAGGGCAAGCTGTGTTTCGCAAGAGCGATACTTTCTGAATCCGTGTTGACTATTGGTTAATAGGTCGTTCTCTTCGAGGTAGTTCATAATATTCGAACAAAGTATATGTTCCAAAATCCTACTGCAAATCGACGTCAATGAGATAGGCCTGTAAGTTTGGAGATCACTCCTATTGCCTTTCTTGAATATTGGAGTAACTTGGGCAACTTTCCAGTCTTTGGGTACAGATCTTTCGCTGAGTGATCGGTTGTAAATTATAGCTAAGTACGGAGCTATTGCATCAGCATACTCTGAGAGGAATCTAGTTGGTATACAATCTGGCCCGGAAGATTTGTTTTTGTTTAGTGACTTAAGTTGTTTTACTACTCCAGGAACATCTACTTCTAAGTTTCGCATGCTGGCATCTGTTCTTGAATTGAATACTGGAGTGTTCACTTCGTCTTCTTTGGTGAACGAATTGCGGAAAGCTGTGTTTAGTAATTCTGCCTTAGCAGTACAGTCGTCGGTAGTATTACCATTGGTATTGCGTAGTGAAGGTATTGTTTGTGTTTTGCCGCTAGTGTACTTCACATATGACCATATTTTAACGCAGAACATGCTCTTTTTAATTTTAGTATATTTATTTATTTATTTTCTACCCAGTCTCTCACCATAAAGAAAGTTTTATATACAACATATCCATTACCACTGTCTAATAATGGGTCTCTCCCATTTTCCCCACTTCTTTTCAGTTACTGTGGTAGACTCATTTAGAGATATCTGATTGAGTGTCACTGCCCATGTCGAAAGCTTGTATTTCTAATGAGCAAAATGCTTTTGGACATACGCTTTAAGGTATTCCTAAACGCACAATCTAGCGGATGGAGGGCACTAAATAATAGCCTACCCCAGGGCTCAATTCTGATCACCACCCAGTTTAAACTATATCTATGACATGTCAGACACGGACTACACGAAAATTCAGTTTTTCCAGAGCAAAAACCTGAAGCAGTGAGAGCAGGTACTGACGAGTGACCTGATCGGAAAAAAAAGAAAAAAGAACTGAGGTTAAAAAAAATATAACTGAGGTTACAGCATTCCACCTGAATAATAAAGAAGCCCCGTCAAAGCTAATTGTGAGTTTTGATCGGTCCTTCTCATTCAAAGCTTAAACCTTTGGAAGAAACTTGGTCCAAGAGCGAACTTGATTCGCAAGATTGCTGGCAGCAATACCCTACGCTCTGCTGCTGTCGATCTTGTGTATTCTGCTTTGAAAACAGCGCTCACACAACAAAGATTGACGTCCAAATTTATGAATCCAAGAGAATTATCAGTGGCACTGTCATGTATACGTCCATTCAGTGGTTATGTGTCACGACTAATATTGCCCCGCAAGATCTGAGGAGGAAAGCAGCTAAAATAAATTTGATCTAGAGCATCAAGGATCACAAGAACTCTCACTTGTATAATGCTCCACAGGATACCCCAGCATGCCGTCGCAAATCACGGAAAGCTCCCTGGTGTTAAACAGAAAGCACCAGTTCCTTTGATGTGGCCTCCAAGCGCGAAGAACGCTGGAACGAACATCCACCGCGCAACGCCCACCTGGTGCAAGATCCAAGAAAGATGGACCACGACAAACCTGGTGGAGGCTCAACCACATCAGAAGTGGTCAAGGGCGATGTGGTTACACCATTAAGAAGTAGGGCTTCCTTCCGTCTTTGTGACTGCGAAGCGGAGCAAACCATAGAACACATCATCAATCTGTCTGCTGCGAGCATTTAGCGGCGACTTGGAGAGTTTGCATCAAAGACCTCCAAGTGCTCTGAACTGGTTGTTCGTGCGTTCGTGTCTGGTGATTTAGATGCCGATATTAAAATAATAATCCACTATTTTAGCAGCTTTGTCATTTAAATTAAATAGGTCTTGTCGAGTGCATGCTGGTGCAAGACCGCATTTCAGTAGACGGTCATCTGACTGGATATCACCACAGTCGCAGTAAGGGTCGTCTATCTGACCCCAATTCGTGCAGTTTTCTTTTGAGCGGACGCACTCTGCTTTGAGGCGGTTCGAGGTTTTCCATTTACCATATGGCAGCTTTGCACCTGCTGAGTCAGCGTCTGCTTCTCACGCCACCAGTGTCTCTGTCAAGAAATTACGTCGGGTCTTCAGTCGGTGAATGGCAGGAGTATGGTTGAACATGGGATGCCTATTATCAGTAGCTTGTCGAGTTCGCTCAGTCCTGCCAGCTATCTCCCTTCTACATCTACATAGATCTACATCTACATAGATCTACATCTACATAGATACTCTGCAAATCACATTCAAGTGCCTGACAGAGGGTTTATTAACCACTTTCATAACTTTTCTCTACCGTTCCATTCTCTAATAGCGCGCGGGAAGGAAGAACACCTAAATCGTTCCGTTTTCGATCTGATTTCTCTTATTTTATTGGCATGGTCATGTCTCCCTAAGTAGGTGGGTGCTAGCAAAATATTTTCACATTCAGAACTAAAAGTCGGTGATTGAAACTTCGCAAACAGATCACGCCGCATTAAATAACGTCTTTCTTTTAATGATTTCCACCCCAATTCGTGCAACATTTCAGTGATGCTTTCCCCCCCGCCCCCCGTAACGTGATAGAATAAAACGAGCTGCCCTTCTCTGAACCTTCTCAATGTCTTCCGTCAATCCCACCTGGTGAGGGTCCCACAAGGGGCAACAGTACTCCAGGAGAGAACGCACAGTTGTGATGTAGCCAGTCTCTTTGGTGGAGCTGGTGCATCTTCGAAGCGTTCTGCCGATGAAACGTAACCTTTGGTTCGCCTTCCCAACAATATTTTCTATGTGTTCTCTCCAGTCAAAGTTGTTCGTAATTGTAACTCCTAGGTATGTGGTATAATCTACGACCTTAAGGTATGACTGATTTAGCGCGTAATTGAAGTTCAGCTGATTTCTTTTAGTGGTCATGTGTATTACTTCACCTTAAGGTATGACTGATTTCGCGCGTAATTGAAGTTCAGCTGATTTCTTTTAGTGGTCATGTGTATTACTTCACACTTTCCTTTATTTAGTGTCAGTTGCCAATTTTCGCACCATGCAGAAATTTTGTCTAAATCGCTTTGCAGTTGCTTTTGATCGTCTGTTGACTTCACTAACCGATAAACGACAGCATCATCCGGGAACAGTCTAAGGGAGCTATTCAGATTGTCTCCTAAATCGTTTATAAACACGAGGAAGAGAAGGGGACCTACAACGCTTCCCTGTGGAACGCCAGATATCACTTCTGTTTTACTCGATGACTTACCGTCAATTACAACTAACTGTGTCCTTTGTGATAGGAAATCCTGAATCCAATCTCACAATTGGGAAGATATTCCATAAGCACGCAATTTCATTAGAAGCCGCTTGTGGGGTACAGTATCAAAAGCCTTCCGGAAATCCAGAAATACGGAATCGATTTGAGATCCCTTGTCGATGGCACTTAACACTTCATGTGAATAAAGGGCAAGCTGTGTTTCGCAAGAGCGATACATTCTGAATCCGTGTTGACTGTTGGTTAATAGGTCGTTCTGTATGTTTGTATAGTCTATGGGACTTAACTACGGGGTCATCAGTCCCTAAACTTACAAACTACTTATGAACTACTTACGAACTAGGACGGCACAAATATCCATACCCGAGGGGGGATTCGAACCCCCGACGGTAGTGGCCGTGCAGACCGTGACTGGAACGCCTTAGTCTCCTCGGCCACCGCAGCCGCCTAGATCGTTCTCTTCGAGGTAGTTCATAATATTCGAACAAAGTATATGTTCCAAAATCCTACTGCAAATCGACGTCAATGAGATAGGCCTGTAATTTTGGGGATCACTCCTATTGCCTTTCTTGAATATTGGAGTAACTTGGGCAACTTTCCAGTCTTTGGGTACGGATCTTTCGCTGAGTGATCGGTTGTAAATTATAGCTAAGTACGGAGCCATGGCATCAGCATACTCTGAGAGGAATCTGGTTGGTATACAATCTGGCCCGGAAGATTTGTTTTTGTTTAGTGACTTAAGTCGTTTTACTACTCCAGGAACATCTACTTCTAAGTTTCGCATGCTAGTATCTGTTCTTGGATTGAATACTGGAGTGTTCACTTCGGCTTCTTTGGTAATTCGGAAAGCTGTGTTTAGTAATTCTGCCTTAGCAGTACTGTCGTCGGTAGTATTACCATTGCTATCGCGTAGTGAAGGTATTGTTTGTGTTTTGCCGCTAGTGTACTTCACATATGACCATATTTTAACGCAGAACATGCTCTTTTTAATTTTAGTATATATATATATATATATATATATATATATATATATATATATATATATATATATATATATATATATATATATATATACACACAGTCTCTCATCATAAAGAAAGTTTTATACACAACATCTCCATTGCCACTGTCTAATAATGGGTCTCTCCCATTTTCCCACTTCTTTTCAGTGACAATGGTAGACTCATTTAGAGATATCTGATTGAGTGTCCGTCACTGCCCATGTCAAAAGCTTGTATTTCTAGTGAGCAACATGCTTTCGGACAGATGCTTTAAGGTATTCCTAAACGCACAATCTACCGGATGGAGGACACTGAATAATAGCCTACCCCAGGACTCAATTCTGATCACCACCCAATTTAAACTATATCTATGATACGCCAGACACGGACTACACGAAAATTCAGTATGCAGACGACCCAGCATTAGTCTTCCAGAGCAAAAACCTGAAGCACTGAGAGCACGCACTGACGAGTGACCTGATTGAAAATATAGAGACTCCAACCTAACCCAAATATAACTGTGGTTACAGCATTCCACCTGAATAATAAAGAAGCTAAATGCTAAATGTGACTTTTGATCGGTACTTCTCATTCAAAGCTTAAAGCTTTGGAAGGAACTTGGTTCGAGAGTGAACTTGCTTAGCAAGATTGCTGGCAGCAGTTGAGGTGCGGACCAATACCCTACGCTCTGCTGCTGTCGCTCTTGTGTATTCTGCTGGGAAAACAGCTCTCACACAACAAAGATTGACGTCCAAATTTATGAAGCCAAGAGAATTATCACTGGCACTGTCATATGTACGTCCATTCAGTGGCTACCTGTCACGACTAATATTGCCCCGCAAGAGCTGAGGAGGAAAGCAGCTAAAATAAATTTTATCGAGAACATCAAGAATCAAAAGAACTCTCACTTGTATGATGCTCTACATGATCCCCCAGCATGCCGTCGCAAATCACAGAAACCTCCGTGGTGTGACACAGAAAGCACCAGTTCCTTCTATGTGACCCCCAAGTGCGAAGAACGCTGGAACGAACATCCACCGCGCAACGCCCGCCTGGTCCAAGATCCATGAAAGATGGACCACGACAAACCTGGTGGAGGCTCAACCACATCAGAAATCGTCAAGGGAGGTGTGCTTACACCATTAAGAAGTAGGGATTCCTTCCGTCTTTGTGACTGCAAAGCGGAGCAAACCATAGAACACATCATCAATCTGTCCGCTGCGAGCATTTAGCGGCGACTTGGAGAGTTTGCATCAAAGACCTCCAAGTGCTCTGAACTGGTTGTTCGTGCTTTCGTGTCTGGTGATTTAGATGCCGATATTAAAATAATAATCCACTATTTTAGCAGCTTTGTCATAAAAATTAAATAGGTGTTGTCGAGTGCATGCTGGTGCAAGACAGCATTTCAGTAGACGGTCATCTGACTGGATATCACCACAGTCGCAGTAAGGGTCGTCTATCTGACCCCAATTCGTGCAGTTTTCTTTTGAGCGGACGCACTCTGCTTTAAGGCGATTCGAGGTTTTCCATTTACCACATGGCAGCTTTGCTCCTGCTGAGTCAGCGTCTGCTTCTCACGCCACCAGTGTCTCTGTCAAGAAATTACGTCGGGTCTTCAGTCGGTGAATGGCAGGAGTATGGTTGAACATGGGATGCCTATCATCAGTAGCATGGTCATGTCTCCCTAAGTAGGTGGGTGCTAGCAAAATATTTTCACATTCAGAACTAAAAGTCGGTGACTGAAACTTCGCAAACAGATCACGCCGCAATAAATAATGTCTTTCTTTTAATGATTTCCACCCCAATTCGTGCAACATTTCAGTGATGCTTTCCCCCCCGCCCCCCGTAACGTGATAGAACAAAACGAGCTGCCCTTCTCTGAACCTTCTCAATGTCTTCCGTCAATCCCACCTGGTGAGGGTCCCACAAGGGGCAACAGTACTCCAGGAGAGGACGCACAAGTGTGATGTAGCCAGTCTCTTTGGTGGAGCTGGTGCATCTTCGAAGATTTCTTCCGATGAAACGTAACCTTTGGTTCGCCTTCCCCACAATATTTTTTATGTGTTCTCTCCAGTCAAAGTGGTTCGTAATTTTAACTCCTAGGTATTTGGTAGAATCTACGACCTTAAGGTTTGACTGATTTATCGCGTAATTGAAGTTCAGCGGATTTCTTTTAGTGGTCATGTGTGTTACTTCACACTTTCCTTTATGTAGTGTCAATTGCCAATTTTCGCACCATGCAGAAATTTTGGCTAAATCGTTTTGCAGTTGCTTTTGATGGTCTGTTGACTTCACTAACCGATAAATGACGGCATCATCCGCGAACAATCTAAGGGAGCTATTCAGATTGTATCCTAAAACGTTTATAAACACGAGGAAGAGTAGGGGACCTATAACGCTTCAGATCGACGGAGGAGGGAGGGGACGGGCTATACCACTGAGTTTGTAGAGGTAGTCATAGTTGGCTTCAAACTGCCTGTCACAATTGTACATACAAATTTATTGAGTGCTACACCATCTTCTTCGCATGGACTGAGAGGCTCCAAACAGGGCAGGCATATTCTGCCGCTGAAAAGCACAGAGCCAAGGCTGTAGTTCGCAGAGTGCTGGCATCAGCGCCCCAGGCAGAACCGGCCAACTTGCGCAGGAGAGCATTTCTAGAGTTGACTTCCTTCTTTGTGCTATCCACTTCAAGATAGGTTGGGTTTGCCACATGCGTTAGTAGCTGGCCAGACCACAAAATTTAAGCTTTCTTTCAGCTTCATTGTTTTTGAGGTAGAAGGCACTGACTACAGTTTTTGCTGTATTTATATTCAGAAGATTAGCTTTATAATATACATTTAGCTCTGGAATGACACTATTCAGATTGTCCTCAACTTTTCAAACTATTTCCTTTAGCTGCTATTGCCAGGTGATCAGCATAGATAAAGTGGTTTGTATTGTCTCCAATGGGTTGGCCATTAACGAAACTGTTAAAAAAGATTGGTGCTAAAACACTTCCTGGTGGGAGTCCATTCTTTTGTTAATACCACTTACCACAGTTGTTCTGTATGATTATCAACTCAGACGGAAATCCAGTAATACACAAACAAGGGAAATCTGAAATGTGGAAGCAATATATAGAGGGCCTATGCAAAGGGAATGAAGGCAGTATTCTATAAATGAAGTAGAGGAAGATTAGATAGGAGATACGATACTGCGAGAAGAATTTGATAGAGCACTGAAAGACTTGAGTCGAAACAAGGCCCCTGCAGTAGATGATGTTCCGTCTGAATTGCTGTCATCGTAAGGAGAGCCAGTGATGAAAAAGTTCGTCCACCTGGTAAGCAAGATATATGAGACAGGTGAAATACCCTCCCACTTCAAGAAGTTCCAAAAAAAAAAAAAAGCAAGTGAATACAAAATTACAGAAATATCTGTTTAATAAGTCATGGTTGCAAACTACAAACACGAATTATTTACACTCGAATGGAGAAACTTATGGAAACCGACCTTGAGGTAGATCACTTTGGATTTAGGAGAAGTGTAAGAACACGTCAATACTCACATTACGAAGATACGCTAACGAAAGGCAAACTTACGTTTTAGAATTTTTAAGATTTGGAGAAAGCGTTTTTCAATTTGGCAAGGAGGGAAGAGTTATATTAAACTTATAGAAAACCAGACAGCAGTTATTAGAATCGAAGGGCATGAAAGGGACACAGAGGTTGGGAACGTAATAAGACAGGATTGTAGCCTTTCCGCAAAGTTGTTCAATCTGTACACCGATGTTGTTGTTGTTGTTGGTTGTTTTTAGGGGACTAAACAGCTAGGTCATCAGTCCCCTGTTCCTAGCTGAGGGGCCACTGTCAAGAAAGTAAAAATTAAAAACAGAGCTCAGAAAGTGGGAACGCACAAAAGGGACAGGCTAACAGTGGACCTGTCGGAAACAATACAGAACGAAGACACACACAATTGGTAAAACAAAGGAAGGAATATAACTAAAACTAAATAGCAGAATACCTTGGCTGGCTGATCACAAAATACAACAGGATGAGCCATCCATACTGCACACACTAAGAACTCCCAGGACCCTCACATAAGGGCCTGTAAAAATCTGTGAAAAGCGATGGACTGGTGGTGGCCGAAGACAGCAGGCCACAGCACCCATCACTAGATAGAGTTGTAAAAACCAGCCGCAAGAATAAAACTTAAAACTGCGTTAGCCTTAGAGACGTCGTCGCCTAAAACTAAGGGTAGCACGTCTGGGAGGGTAAAAGAGTGCCGCAAGTTGGCTAAAATCGGACAGTCCATCGAAAGATGGGCCACAGTCATGATTACACCACATTGACACACGGGCGGGGACTCGCAGCGAAGGAGATACCCATGGGTTAACCACTTGTGCCCAATACGGAGGCGGCAGAGGACAACCGACTCTCGGCGGATCGGCCGCAGTGAAGATTTCCACAGGGCTGAGGAAGCTTCGCTGCTCGAAGCTTATTTGTTGCACCCCTGGTAGACCATTCGGCACTCCAAGCATCACGCACCTTCTTGTGCAATGCTAACCTGAGGTCCGATTCTGTGACGCCAATGGTTAAGGATGGCGCAGTGGTGGCCTGTTTGGCCAACTGGTCAACACGTGCCGACATGGCCAGGGGTCCACAGGAAAACCACACATCGGCCAGATTTGCCAAGAGAGTAAGTAGTGTCTTGAATTGACTGCACTAACGGGTGATGAGGGAATAACTGGTCGAGTGCCTGCAAGCCACTCAGGGAGTCACTACAGATGACAAATGACCCCCTGGGGCAGGCTGTTCTAAAGCCTTGTGGATAGCGACCCACTCTGCAGTTAAGACACTACTTTCACAGGACAATGAATGCTGTTCGACATGGTCACCATGGAGACATGCATGCTCAGCACGACCATCTGCTAGGGACCCATCGATATAAATGACTTCAACACCACGGAAAGAGTTGAAGAGATCCAGGAACTGGTGGCAGAGTTGTGTTGGAGAAAAGGAGTCCTTTAATGTATGGGACAGATCCAGACAAAGCTGCAAACGGGAAATGGATCAAGGAGGGATTTGAAAGGAATATTGGAAAGTGGCAGGGAGTGGTTGGGATTCGAGGGACGAAAGTAGAGAACGGACGCGGACCGATATTGGATAACCCGACCGAGGCCGTCTTGGAGGGATAGGGAGTGCAGCGCCTGGAAAAAGAAGTCGGTGGTTCGGATGGTGTGGCAAGGCCTTAACATGGGCAACGTACGAAGCCAGCAGTTGCTGCCGGCGGAACCGCAGAGGAAGGACCCCAGCTTCAACTAGGAGGCTTGTCACAGGGCTCGTGCGGAAAGCCCCTGTCGCCAAACGAACTCCAGAATGTAAGATCGGGTCTAATGTTTGCAGTGCTGAAGGTGCTGCCGAATCACATACTACGCAGCCATAGTCAAGGCGCGACTGGATGAGCGCCTTATAAAGTTGCAGGAGCATTGGGCGTGACGCTCCCCAAACAGTATGGCTGAGACAGCGTAGAATATTAAGGTGTCGCCAGCACTTTTGTTTGAGCTGGCGAAGGTGTGGCACCCAGGTGAGACGGTTGTCGAACAACATGCCTAAAACACGGTGCGTCTCTTCGACACGCAGCAGGTCATCAGCGAGATACAGTTCGGGTTCAGTATGTACCGCCCGACGCCGACAGAAATGCATCACCCGGGTTTTCGTAGCGGAAAATTTGAAACCATGAGTAAACGCCCACGACTGCGCCTTTCGAATAGCTATCTGCAACCGCCGTTTAGCAACGCCGATGCTAGTGGAGCTGAAATATATGCAGAAGTCATCGGCATACAACGAGGTGTAAACCGATGACCCCACAGCAGTAGCAAGACCATTGATAGCGACCAAAAATAAAGGGATACTAAGAACGGATCCCTGTGGGACACCGTTTTCTTGATAGTGAGTGGAGCTGAAACAGGAACCAATGCGGACACGAAAAGACCGTAGAGCGAGAAAATTCTGTATGAATACAGGAAGCGGACCGCGTAAGCCCCAGTCGTACAGTGTAGACAGTATGTGGTGGCGCCAGGTGGTGTCGTATGCTTTTCGCAGGTCAAAGAACACAGCAACCAGATGTTCGCGGCGTGTAAACGCTGTACGGATGGCCGACTCCAGCGACACTAGATTATCGATAGCGGAGCGGCCACGACGGAACCCACCCTGTTGTGGGGCCAGGAGTCCCCGGTCCTCAAGGATCCACATAAGCCTCCGACTCACCATCCGTTCGAGGAGTTTACACGGAACGTTGGTGAGGCTGATCGGGCGGTAACTATCAGCCACCTGCGGATCAGCCCCCGGATTTATCACCGGGATGACGATGCTATCCCGCCATTGGGACGGGAAGACAGCCTCAAACCAGAGACGATTCAGCAAGGAGAGAAGTTGGCGTTTAGAGTCCGCTGATAGATGTCGGAGGAACTGACTATGAATGCGGTCGGGTCCAGGGGACGTGGCTGGGCATGCGGCAAGTGCGCTTTCGAACTCCCATTCGCTGAAAGGGATGTTGTAGACTTCCTGGCGTCGCGTTCGAAAGGATATCCGTTTTCTCTCTGTGCGCTCTTTAAGGGCGCGGAAATCCGCATCATATGCAGCGGTCGCTGAGGTGCGAGCATAGTGATGTGCCAAATGCTCAGCTATGGTGAGAGGGTCAGTGCAAATCTTACCCTGAATGCTGAGGCTCGGAATTCCCACCGGTGGACGGTGCCCAAAGAGGCGTCGAAGTTGCGACCATACCCGTGAAGGCGATGCTCGGGATCCAATGGAGGCGACATAGCGCTCCCATGAGGCCCTCTTGCTTTGCTGGATCAATCGCCTTATCGAGAGAAGGGTGGCGACGGTGGCGCTGTAGTGTTCGCCAATGTACCCGGATGGCCTCAGCTATCTCCGGCGTCCACCAGGGCACCGACTTATGGTGGAGTGATCCAATTGAGATGGGTACAGTTTTCTCAGCAGAGAAATGATAGAATGTGTGACCTGATGAACAGCGGTATCGATATCAGTCAGAAGAGGAGAGGGAAGCACAGTGGCTATGGAATATGCTGGCCAGTCGACCCTATGGAGGGACCAGCGAGGCAGACGGTCAGAAGGTGGACACTGTGGGAGCGACAGGAAGATAGGGAAATGGTCGCTGCCACACAGGTCATCGTGGACCCTCCAAGTGAAGTGTGGTAGCAGGCTTGGGCTACAGATAGACAGATCTATGGCGGAGAATGTTCCGTGTGCTATGCTGAAGTGTGTAGCAGCACTGGTGTTAAGGAGGCAGATGTTCAGCTGGTTCAGTAGTGTCTCAACATCCCTACCCCATGCCGAGGTCTGTGTGCCACCCCACAAAGTGTGGTAGGCATTGAAATCCCCCAAAAGAAGGAAGGATGGAGGAAGTTGGGTGACCAAGGCAGCGAGGTCCACAGGAGAGACAGCCTCATCTGGTGGGAGAGAAATTGAACATATTGTAACATCTTGCACTGCCCGGAACCGAACAGCAACCGCTAGGGGCGTTTGAAGAGGCACGGCAGCGCTAGGGACAGTGGCTAGGACATAGATGCAGACTCCACCAGAAACTCTGTCATAGATGGGGCATTTTTAAAATAGCCCTGGTAGCCTTGAAGGGCAGGGGACCGCATCGCTGGGAACCAGGTCTCTTGAAGAGCGATACAAATCGCAGGTGTTTGGCTGAGAAGTTGTCGTAGCTCAGGCAGGTGGTGGAAAAAGCCACCACAATTCCACTGGAGGATGATGTTTTCTCCTGGCTGTACCCCCATGATGAATAAAAGAGCAGATCGCTCCATTGGATCGTCTGCTACCATGTGCTTGGAATCCACAGAACCAGAGACCTTATTATCTGGGGAATCAGTAATTGCGAGTCCCTCAGGAGATGCGAGGATCTTGACGTCATCCTCCGAAGAAGAGGATGTGAGTGGTTGTGGCTTTGAAGCCACCGAACATTCTTTCTTCTTGTTTCTCTTCTTCTTTTCCTCTCGCTGGCCCTTTGGTTTGCAGGGCCGAGAGGGCTTTCCAGAAGCGGCATCCAGGACAGAGTAAGAGCAGGAAGCTCTTCGACCGGCAGGTTGGAGATTAAGATTGCGGCCACGATCCTCCGGAGCACTCTGGGAAGCCGCAGAAGGGGTTGTCTGTAAGGATCCCTTCCGAGCGAGAGGGGCGGGAGAAGGCTTCTCCTTCAGTTGATTAGGCTTGGGGGCCCACTTTCGTTGATGGAGCAGGTGGAACAGCATGCACAGTGGACGAGGACGATGAGGCTGCCGCGGCATAGGTAGTTACCAGGCGGACAGGATGGAGCTTCTGATATTTTCGTTTGGCCTCTGAATATGTCAGTCGATCTCTGGTCTTGTATTCCATTATTTTCCTCTCTTGCTGCAGAACTGTACACATAGGCGAGCAAGGGGAGTGATTTTGGCCACAGTTGACACAGACTGGAGGCGGCGTGCAAAGGACGTTCGGATGAACCACACGTCCACACTCCCGACATGTTGGGTGGGCATCACATCGGGAGCTCATATGGCCAAACTTCCAGCATTTAAAACAGATCATAGGGGGAGGAACGTAGGGCTTTACGTCGATCCGGTGAACCATTACCTTGACCTTCTCGGGCAATGAGTCACCCTCAAAAGCCAAGATGAAGGCACCAGTCGCGACCCTATTGTCCTTCGGACCCCTATGGATTCGCCGAATAAAATGTACTCCCCGCCGTTCTAGGTTGGCACGCAATTCGTCAACCGACTGCAGCAAGAGGTCTTTATGGAAGATGATTCCCTGTACCATATTTAGGGTCTTGTGCGGCGTAATGGTAACGGAAACATCACCCAGCTTGTCACATGCAAGCAGTGCCCGCAACTGAGCTGGGGATGACGTTATTAATACTGATCCCGACCGCATCTTTGACATCCCTTCCACCTCTCCATACTTGTCCTCAAGGTTTTCTACAAAAAATAACGGTTTCATTAACTTAAAAGATTCCGCATCACTACGGCTACAGACCAGATACTGACGTTTCTCCCATGGTGTAGCCAGAGAAGGAAACGTTTGGGGATCATAATCTGCAGCATTGTAGTCCCTTTTACCTCGCTTAGAGACGCCATTTTTGCGTGTGGCGACGTTATTAATTGCTCGTTTCATCCTGGTCCCACGAGCAGCTAGGGAACTAAAGGTCCACGCAGGCAGAGCCCCGCTTGCCTGGGTAAGCCTTATACAACTGAGGTGCGGCAGGTTCCTCAGAGGTTGCTCGCTAGCGGCTGTTCAACCTCAACAGCCATGCATCTAAAAAAATGTTCAAATGTTTGTAGAACTTATGGAACTTCACTACGGTGTCATCAGTCCCTAAGCTTACAAACTACTTATGAACTACCTAAGACTAAGGACGGCACAAATATCCATGCCCGAGGGGGGATTCGAACCCCTGACCGTAGTGGCCGTGCAGACCGTGACTGGAGCGCCTCAGTCCCCTCGGCCACCGCGGCCGGCGCCATGCATCTCCTCGGCACGTAGCACACCTTGAGATTGAGGTTTTTTTTATAGAGGTTTGTACCCTCCTCGCGACTCGGGCGATTAAGCCAAGATCCCCGGGCTCTGAAACGTACAGCGTTCCACCGTCGCGCCGAACGATGATCGTTGAAGCACGCACAGAGCTTACGGTGTAGCGGACTGTTGGCGCGACACAGCCCACAGCTCAGGACCCCGGGTTCGCCAAGCCTGTACCCAGCAAATTAATGCTGAGCTCCTGAGGGGCTGTACACCGAGTAAGGCGAAATTTGGAGTGGGAATTAAAGTTGATGGAGAAGGAATAAAAACTTAGTAATTCTGTCAGAGGCAGCGACGGATCTAGAAGATCAATTGAATGGAATGGTAGTGTCTTGAAAGGAGGGTATGAGCATTCACAAGAGTAAAAGAAGGGTAATGGAATGTCGTGTCATAAAATCAGGCATTGCTAAAGGAATTAGATTAGGTAATGAGATAATGAATTTGGTAGTAAAATAACTTCTGATGGCCGAAGTAAAGAAGACATAAAAGTCAGAATGGCTATGGGAAGAAAAGCATTTCTGAAGAATCGAAACTTGTTGACTTCCAATATTAATTTAAATTTTAGCAAGTCATTTCTTAAAGCTTTTGTCTGCATTGTAGCATTGTATGGACGGTAAGGATTTCGAATAAAGAGATGATGGAAGCGTTTGAAATATGGTGCTACAAACGAATGATGAAGATTCCATCGTTAAACATGAAGAGGTGCTCAACAGAATTGGGTATAAAAGGTGTTTCTGGCATATCCTGACTAAGACAAGGGATGTATTGGTGGGTCACATTCTGACACGTCAAGTAATTATCATCTTAGAAAGAATTGTGTGGGGTAAAAATCGTAGAGGGAAATCGAGGGACGAATATGGTAAGCAGATACAAAAGGATGTAGGTTGCCTTTCTTATTCTCAGTTGAAAAGGGCTGCACAGGACAGCGTAGCGTGGAGATCTGCATCAAACCAGTCTGCAGACTGAAGACCACAACAAGAACTACAGTTCAAATCATCCATGTCCAATGAATATTTAGAGTCTGTTTCTTGTTTAAACACCCTGTTACCACAAAACATTTTCTCAAGACTCCTTGCAGGAAGCAAAGAAGGACAGAACAATACTTTAAAGTCGAACTGGCATGTGATTTGCAGTGGGTATTATATTTTTTCTTGGCCATTTTACGTTAAACCAGTTTTATTGTGTAAGCCCTTTCTCATCTATCGTATACTCATAGGTCGGCAAGTAATCTTAGATGGGAGCAGTATACTTTTTTTTTTTACAATTTTTATCGAGGTGCAGATGTACAACCTCATGTTCCTTATTAATTTTTATGTTACTTTTCACTCACAAAACACTACGAAATACAACACTTGCAAATTTGTAATCAAAAATCCAGAAAAGTGACATTTTTTAATGATTATTATTTTAATATTTACATCCTCAAAATAATATGAAATACAAAAGATAGTTGAGGAGGTTAGTTGCTTGGAAAGCCATAAAGCCATTAGTAGCTGTGGAGTTAACTTTCGAAAAGCAGTGTCGTGCTCTTCAGAAACTGAACAGTCAAAGACTACCGTCGTCAACTAATAGTGAAGGCAATATTGTAATATTTTAAATTATGTTCTTTATTGAAACTATCATTGTTTACAACATTAAATAAAATATAGAAAATTATGGCAAAACAAAAATACGTGCGATTCTCGTAAAAATTGTCTTTAGTTATTAAAATCTACTAACTATTCGGAAACAACGGAGAAAAGAGAAAAAGAAATGTGCCACGTCAGGTTTCGAAGCACCGACCGTAAGAGTGCAAGATCAATACTCTAGCACCTACATTACACCGACAGATGCTACGATTGATTTAATGCTCGGTACTTACGCTTACTTGCCAAACCTCAAAGTCGATTTTCTCGAGAATTTTTGGGAGTTACGTCGAATGGGGTTGGCTGATTGTTATTTGAGTTCTGAACTTCACGCACCATAAATAAGAAAATAATGTAAAATCAGATTCCCATATGGTCTCCTTGTAAGTGATTTCTTTTTTTCTGCTGTACTTTCAGGAAAATGCACTAGGCCTACACGGAGAGAGCTGTGGCAGACATTCCTTCTATAACGCTCGGGCTCTCACGTGGGTTCAGCCGGTCCCGGGGTCGACGCAGATTAGCGACTGAAGGACACACGCAACGGCGCGATTCCGCGAAACGGGAACGAAAAAGAAAAGAGACAACGCTATCCGGGCAATTCTCGCGAGGGAGTCGCGAATGAAGATCCGGCGGGCAATTTGCATTGGAAATGGCTTTTGTGCGCGCGGCGAGCATAGCGCGCTAAACGCCGAGAATTACCACCGATGGCTGATACGGGGCCGTAATGAGCGGGCCGGCGGCAGCGACGCCGTGACCGCGCGGCCGACTCCCAGGACTCCAGCCGGCGGCGGTCGGTGCTCACCCGACACCGGACACTGTGCGCTAAAACCTGAGCGATCTCATTTTACTCATTAATCCATCGCGGCAACTGCAGCTACTGCGGGACAAAGCGTTTCGGCAGTGCAGAAAGTGTTGTAGAATGAGTAACCAAAGCCGCAGAACACGACGGGTCAGGTCAAACCGCCCGGACCACGCCGGGGAAAGATCCACACCTCAGCCGAATGACGTCGATGACGCCGTCATTTACCGTCGAGTAAACACAAACAACAAACAAACAAATTGACAACAACACACATAAACAAACCAGATAGTACAACTATGACATACACACACAAATTAACACACAGAGTGACAAAAATACCGAAGAAACAGGGACTCCACATAGCGCATAAATCTTTACAAAAAATAAAGAAAGATATAATCCAACGATCAGGAATATACAAACTTAACTGCCAAAGTTCTGATGCAGAGTACATAGGAATGTTGGAAATATGAAACAAAGCACTACACATTGACCGAACACTCAAAACAACACAACAATTACCCAATCAATATTGACCAAGACATGAAAATTAGCAGGACCAACAACCACAACAAACGCCTCATACAAACACAAGAAACCTACCACATCCAGAAAGCCATAGCCGAGAACAAACAACTAATAAATGAACAGACAAACATGTATGGTAACTCACTGCTAAACCTAGTCATAGAAATGAGACAATAATTAAAGAGGAAAATTTATACGCACACAATTTCATTCTCTCTCTCATATATATATATATGAACCCCCGCTGCTTCGCATGCGTAGGCTGGTTGGTGTGCACCAATTGTTTCTTTTTAATCCTGATGAAGAATCCATATCTTAAGTTGAGTAGTTATAGCTTGAAATTTGAGTTAACAGCACCATATTTTTGAAAATCAATTTTTGTATCTCGTATTTCACCCCTTATTGATCGAATTTCCAAAAAAATGTTCAAATGTTTGTAAATCTATCGGCCCAAACTACGTGATCATCAGTCCGTAGCTCACAAACTACTTAAACCTAGGTAAACTAACCTACGGACAAACACACACACCCATGTCCCAGGGAGGACTCGAACCTCCACGGCGAGCAACCGCGCGCTCCGCAGCGAGACGCTTTAGACCGCTCGGCTACTCCACCGCGGCTTAGTAAAGTCATATGGAGATCAAAACCAACTTCAGAACGATCTGAATAAGATATCACTAAGGTGTAAAAATTGCCAATTGACTCTAAATAACGTGAAGTGTGAAGTGGTGCACATGAGTACGAAAAGAAATCCGTTAAACTGTGTTTACAAGATAAATCAATCGGCGCTTATCGATGCGGTGTGGTCGGCTTACGAAACTCCAATCGCCAACTGTAGTCCATATAAATAATATTACTTCGACACATTTTTATCCGAAAGCTGAAGTCCCACATGGCGCAATTTTTTCACCACTGTTGTATTCTTTATACGAGTATAGTGCCGACATTCCCTTACCCTCCAAATGGAATGAAGAATTAGCTTTACATGCTGATGATGCCGCGTATTGGTGTCACTCACCATCGGCAGATGGTTTCCAGCGACTTATGTCACAATATATCTAACGCCTAGAACCCTGCCTAGCAAAATGGCGTATAACATCTAACGCACAAAAGAGCCAGTTGATAGCTTTTCATCATCGGAATTTAACGCAATACAAAGGCCAACGTACAAGGAACCTAAAAATTACTTTATGGGGAAAGGAAATCTCCACCTTATAAAACCGCTAACTATCTTGGAATAACATACGATTCGATCTTGACTTACAACCAAGCTATCTCGCAACTCATCATGAAGGCACGGAAAAGATTAGGCTTCTTAAAACTAATTAAAGGAAAATTTCACGGTGGGACAACATGACCACTTATATATACATATTGCAGCTATATCAGACCCATATTGGAGTATGCGGCACCTATCTGGATAACAGATAAAGCACATTCGTCAAAGATTTTTAGCACAGAATGAAGAATTTTAAGAATAGCAGGAAGAATGAATCCAAGCACTAGCATGGACGAATTGTATCACAGAGTAAACTTGCAACCTTTAGAGCAGAGACTTATTAAACAAATCGAAAACTATGGAGTATCAAGATTAATAAGTAATACTAAAACAACAGAGATCCTTTGGCAAGCACCTATATGGGTGAACTATCCCCGATATACGAGGCGCGTCCAGAAAGTAAGTTCCGTTTAGTAATAAAATAAAATTGTACACAGATACAGAAGAAATTTTTATTGCACAAAATTCTACAACTCTTAAACTACTTTTCCACATAACTGCCGAAATTTTGTAGGCACTTGTCACAGCGTGCCACAAGTTTTTGCATGCAACCTTCAGAGAAGGTTGCCGCCTGTGTATTCAACCATACAGCTCTGTATCATCGTTGAAGTGTTGACCACCAAAAACAGATTTTAGATGTAAGAACATATGAAAGTCGCTAGGAGAGAGGTCTGAGCTGTATGGAGGATGATGAAACAGGTCCCATTGAAATTTCCGTAAGAATTGTTTGGTCACATTCGGTGTGTGAGGTCAGGCATTATCTTTTGACAGTAATCCTCTTCTTACACCTAAAATCTGTCCTTGATGGACAACACTTCAACGATGATGACGAGCTGAAAGAACCTTGTGCCATGCTATGACATTTGCCTACAAAATTTCGGAAGCTATGTAGAAAAGTAGTTTAACAGTTGTAGGTTTTTGTACAATCAATATTTTTTTCTGTATCTGCACCCGTTCGTTTTATATAACCAAACGGAACTGGACCGCGCCTCGTAAATACCCTTATCCACCGAGTGCCATGGCCCACGAGATAGAGAAAACTTATCCTGGACAATATATTTTACAAGAATTCAGAGAAGATCGAGATCTTTATCAACATTTAGAAGCGTCGCAATATTGGAATTGAAATTTAACTATATCCAAATGTTTTAATTGATAGCACTTTTTAATAGTTTTTAAATTTTAATGACATTAAGAAAGTATCTTAATTAATGTTACAAGATTTTAGAGCAAATTTTTATTTTAAATGAAGTTTACAACCCGCCCTCAGATTTTTTTCTAGGGAGGTTTTTCCTCAGGATAAAATCAATAAACGTCCACTCCCCCATTTTAAAATAATATAGTGTGTCCCAACAGAATAAGCTACCTTCTCTGGCCCACACGAACCCATCTTGTTCAAAAATGGGCCTGCCATTCCTATCAGCACTGGAATCAGAATGGTGGAAAAAGAATTTCTGTTCCGAATGCGAAAACCCCTCTGCCAGGCACTTAAATGTGGTTTGCAGAGTATCCCATGTAGATGTAGATGAGCTATCGGTGTTGTGGTTTTCAGTCAGCAGACTGGTTTGGTGTAGCTCTCCACGCTATTCTGTCCTGTGCAAGTCTCTTCGTCTGAGAATACGTTCGGCAACCTACATCCTTTTGAATCTACTTACTGTATTCGTCCCTCGGTCTCCCTCTACGATTTTTACTCCTTACGCTTCCTTCTAATGCTAAGTTGACATTTTCTTGGTGTCTCGGAATGTGTCCCACCAATCTATCCCTTCTCTTGGTCAGGATATGCCAGAAACTCCTTTTCTCCACTATCCTGTTGAGCACCTCCTCATTAGTTACGTGATTTACGGATCTAATATTTATCATTCGTCTGTAGCACCACATTTGAAAAGCTTCTCTCATGTTTCTGTCTGAACGCCTTATCGTACATGTTTCACTTCCATACAATTCTACATCTACATCTACATCTACATCGATACTCTGCAAATCACATTTAAGTGCCTGGCAGAGGGTTCATTAACCACCTTCATAACTTTTCTCTACCGTTCCATTCTCTAATAGCGCGCGGGAAGAAAGAACACCTAAATCGTTCCGTTTTCGATCTGATTTCTCTTATTTTATTGGGATGGTCATGTCTCCCTAAGTAGGTGGGTGCTAGCAAAATATTTTCACATTCAGAACTAAAAGTCGGTGATTTAAACTTCGCAAACACATCACGCCGCAATGAATAACGTCTTTCTTTTAATGATTTCCACCCCAATTCGTGCAACATTTCCGTGACGCTTTCTCCCCCGTAACGTGATAAAACAAAACGAGCTGCCCTTCTCTGAACCTTCTCAATATCTTCCGTCAGTCCCACCTGGTGAGGATCCCACAAGGGGCAACAGTACTCCAAGAGAGGACGCACAAGTGTGATGTAGGCAGTCTCTTTGGTGGAGCTGGTGCATCGTCTAAGCGTTCTGCCAATGAAACGTAACCTTTGGTTCGCCTTCCCCACAATATTTTCTATGTGTTCTCTCCAGTCAAAGTTGTTCGTAATTGTAACTCCTAGGTATTTGGTAGAATTTACGACCTTAAGGTTTGACTGATTTATCGCGTAATTGAAGTTCAGCGGATTTCTTTTAGTGGTCATGTGTATTACTTCACACTTTTCTTTATTTAGTGTCAATTGCCAATTTTCGCACCAAGTAGAAATTTTGTCTAAATCGCTTTGCAGTTGCTTTTGATCCTCTGTTGACTTCACTAACCGATAAACGACAGCATCATCCGCGAACAGTCTAAGGGAGCTATTCAGATTATCTCCTAAATCGTTTATAAACACGAGGAAGAGTAGGGGACCTATAACGCTTACCTGTGGAACGCCAGATATCACTTCTGTTTTACTCGATGACTTACCGTCAATTACAACGAACTGTGTCCTTTCTGATAGGAAATCGTGAATCCAATCGCACAATTGGGGAGATATTCCATAAGCACGCAATTTCATTAGAAGCCGCTTGTGGGGTACAGTATCAAAAGCCTTCCGGAAATCCAGAAATATGGAATCGATTTGAGATCCCTTGTCGATGGCACTTAACACTTCATGTGAATAAAGGGCTAGCTGTGTTTCGCAAGAAGCGATACTTTCTGAATCCGTGCTGACTATTGGTTAATAGGTCGTTCTCTTCGAGGTAGTACATAATATTCGAACAAAGTATATGTTCCAAAATCCTACTGCAAATCGACGTCAATGAGATAGGCCTGTAATTTTGGGGATCACTCCTATTGCCTTTCTTGAATATTGGAGTAATTTGGGCAACTTTCCAGTCTTTGGGTACGGATCTTTCGCTGAGTGATCGGTTGTAAATTATAGCTAAGTACGGAGCTATTTCATCAGCATACTCTGAGAGGAATCTAGTTGGTATACAATCTGGCCCGGAAGATAAAGGACTTCCTAACATTGACACTAATATAGGATGTCAACAAATTTCGCTTCTTCAGAAACGCTTTTTTTCCCCATAGCCGTTCTGCATTTTATATCTTCTTTACTTCGGCCATAAGAAGTTATCTTGCTACCCAAATAACAGAAATCACCTACTACTTTTATTGCCTCATTACCTAATCTAATTCCTTGAGCATCACCTGGTTTTCTGACACTACACTGCATTGCCCTCGATTTGCTCTTGTTAATGTTCATCTTATACCTTCCTTTCAAGACACTTCCCATTCCGTTTAATTGCTCTTCCAGGTCCTTGGCTGTCTCTGACAGAATGACTATGTCGTCCACAAACCGCAAGGTTTTTATTCCCTCTCTCTGGAGTTTAATTTTCTCTCCAAATTTCTCCTTGCATTCTGTCCGTATTGTGCCCTTTTTTCGGGGTGCAGTTGCAGCAGCGGGATGTAGGCCGCTAGCAGCACGTGTCGTTTGTGCAGCAGGTGTTTGTGGGGCGGCAGTCGGCGGCCTCTGTGTCGGCCCAGACAAAGCACAAAGCGGTCCGCGCTGGCGCCGGCCTATCGGCTGGGCTCTGCCGCTTCCTGCAGCCGGGCGTCTGCTGATACCACGCCGGCTTCCGCGACGCACTGTGCGGTCCGCGCTATGAAGAGCGCACTCTGTGCCGGCCAGCCGGTGCCTTTACCGCATCCTCACACCTGGGTGCGCTGCGGATCGGTGACTCTGTGAGTAGATGGGTGCTTCACTTAGTGGCAGGTGCCGTTGGTCCTCTGAACTTAAGGGAGGGAGACAAGGCAGGAATGATGACGTTGAAGCTCTTGTAGCAGGGCGAATCCAGGGTTGGGAGGGGGTAAGGAAGGGGGTGGGCTATGGGGCTACTGTCCCACCCCTAGTGCAAGAGGAACTCCTCTCAATATAAGACTTTTTCCCTCTTTTTTTTCTTTTTTAAAAGAAATCTGGACCTCTCTTCACAAACTCAAGATGTTCTTCGTCTAACGAAATACGCAGTCGACAAGCTGAATACTGCCAGAGTTTACAAAGTCCGGCATGAGTGGGGGCAAGTAAATATAAGCAAAACGGGACGGCCGATCAAGACGCACATTGGTCTTGGTCGCCTGTACTCCATTTTGCCTGTTTGGGTTTACTGCATTTTTATATTTTCTCGTTTCGTCGATTACATTTAGTATTTCCTCTGATATCCAAGGATTTTTTGTGGGTCTGGCCTCTCTGCCTATTTTCTCCTCTGCTGCATTCACTATTTCATCTCTCAGTGGGGCATGAATGCCGGCCAAGGTGGCCGAGCGGATTGCGGCGCGCCAGTCACGGTTTGCGCGGCCACTACTAGTCCAGTCAAATAAGCCGAAAAAAGGCGTCAACCTCGGAATGAGAGGTAAAAAGCTGAATATTTGCATAAACCTCTGTTTTGGCATTCTAAATGATGTGTCAAAAGTCTCATAAAATCTCGTGTCCGCGTCTTAAGATATTAAAGGTCAAAGGTCACGAAAATCAATTTTTCGCAAATATCTCGCTTCCTATGCTTTAAATGGTATTTGCATCACGGATAAAAGTTATAGAGCATGAAATTCTCTACTATTTTTGTTTTAAACATTTTTTGTGCAACTCGTCGTTTTTTAGGTAGAGCGCGGAGAGCGCACAGGTCGCGGCGCTCAGACATATAAGACGTAATACGAGGTCAGCTGCGAATCACAGTCAATGGTAGGTTATTTAAAGTTAATAAATCATTGCAACAATTACAATAACAAACCTTCATTCTTTATGAATTATGTTCAATATTTCATAATATTATTCATAAATCAAAAAGATGTGTTTAATAATATATACTTATTTCATGAAATTATAAACTTATGAAGCCAAATACTTCAAGTATATTTTAATTATATTCTAAAATATCTTAATTATGTTTCATTTAGAAAAGAATAAAATTAACTATAACTAAGACTTAATTATATTTGAAGCAAAAATATATTAAATAAAAAAACGAGGAAATATGTTTTATGTAAATCTTTATTTAGTAGTCATGTATGATTCATTTATTACAATTAGAAGTTCAAACGTGAGGAGGTTTTTTATTCACTTTAATTATTAATCATACATAGGTCTCAATTTGCATCTTGTTGATCATCATCGTCGTCTTCATCCGGTCGCTCGAAAACGTTCATTTCATAATCATCATCCTCGTAATCGACGATCGTCGTCTCTACATCTTCCAAGATTTCGGGATAATATGCACTTTCTTCATCGAGATCGTTCTGGTGTGATGACGCATTGAGGCAAGCTTGTCCATTACACTGGCCACAAGCTGAAGAACATTGCATCCGCGATTTCCTGCACCCGCAGCGCGAACCACAACCATTTTTGCAGTTGCAAAATATTGTATTCAGGAGCTGGTCTGGTGCAGGTGGTAATATTGTTAGTATTGACTCCAAATGTTCATTCTGCAGCACCGAACCCCATTCCTGGGGTTCTATATAGTTTCCTAAACACGTTTATACTTGGTAGTGAAGAGGGGCAGCAGCCTTTTCAGTAGTTAAAGGGGCAACAGTCTGGATGATTGACTGAGCTGGCCTTGTAACATCAGCTAATGTGGCTTTGCTACACAGTTACTGCGAACGGCTGAAAGCAAGGGGAAACTACAGCCGTTACTTTTCCCGAGGACATGCAGCTCTACTGTATGAAAATATGATGATGGCATCCTCTCGGGTAAAATATTCCGGAGGTAAAATAGTCCCCCATTCGGATCTCCGGGCGGGGACTACTCAGGAGGATGTCATCAGGAAAGATAATACTGGCATTCTACGGATCGGAGCGTGGAATGTTAGATCTCTTAATCGGATAGGAAAATTAGGAAATTTAAAAAGGGAAATGGATAGGTTGAAGTTATGTATAGTGGGGACTAGTGAAGTTCGGTGGCAGGACGAACAGGATTTCTGGTCAGGTGAGTACAGGATTATAAGTACAAAATCAGTTGGGGGTATCACAGGAGTAGGACTGATAATGAATAAGAAAATAGGAATGCGGGTAAACTACTATGAGCAGCATAGTGATCGCATTATCATTGTCAAGATAGATACGAAGCCAATACCGACAACAGTAGTACAGGTTTATATGCCAACTAGCTCTGCCAATGATGAGGAGATAGAAGAAATATATGAGGAGCTAAAGGTAATTATTCAGACAGTTAAGGGAGAGGAAAACTTAATTGTTATGGGGACTGGAATTCGGTAGTAGGAAAAGAAAGAGAAGGAAAAATAGTAGGTGAATATGGACTGGGCAAAAGGAATGAAAGAGGAAGCCGCCTGGTAGAATTTTGCACGGAACATGATTTAATCGTAACAAACACGTGGTTTAAGAATCACAAAAGGAGGTTGTATACTTGGAAGAGACCAGGAGACACCGGAAGGTATCAGATAGATTTTATAATGGTAAAACATAGATTCCGGAACCAAGGTATAAACTGTAAGACATACCCAGGGGCAGATATAGACTCTGACCATAACTTGTTAGTCATGAACTGTAGGCTGAAACTGAAAAAACTGCAGAAAGGTAGGAAAATAAGGAGATGGGACCTAAATAAATTGAAGGAACGTGAAGTTCTGGAGAATTTCAGAGGGAGATTTAGGCAACAATTGACAGAAACAGGAGGAAATAAAACAGTAGAAGAGGAATGGGTAGCATTGAGAGATGAATTAGTGAAGGCAGCAGAGGAAAAAATAGGTAGAAAGGCAAGACCTACCAAAAAATCCTTGGATATCACAGGAAATACTAAATTTAATTGATGAAAGTAGAAACTATAAAAATGCAGTAAATGAAACAGGCAAAATGGAGTACAGACAACTAAAAAAAGAGATTGACAGGAAGTGCAAAATGGCTAAGCAGGAGTGGCTAGAAGCCAAATGCAAATCTGTAGCAGAATGTATAAGGAGGGGAAAAGTAGACACCGCCTACAGAAAAATAAAAGACACATTTGGGGACAAGAAAAACAACTCTACAAATATCAAGAACTCAGATAGGAAACCAGTTCTCAGCAAAGAAGGGAAAGCGAAAAGGTGGAAAGAGTACATAGAGCAGCTCTACAAAGGAAGTAACTTATAGACGATGTTGTAGGAAGGGAAGAGGGAGTAGATCAAGATGAAATAGGAGATTCTATACTGAGAGATGAATTTGATAGAGCCCTGAAAGATCTATGTCAGAACAAGGCCCCAGGAGTAGATGACATACCCTCAGAGCTACTGAAGTCTCTGGGAGAGCCAGCCATGACAAAACTTTTTGAACTCGTGTGTAGGATGTATGAGACAGGCGAAATACCCTCAGACTTTAAGAAAAATGTAATGATCCCCATTCCAAAGAAATCAGGCGCAGACAGGTGTGAAAATTACAGAACCATCAGTTTTATAATTCATGGTTGCAAAATTTTAACACGAATTATCTACAGGAGAATGGAAAAGTTGGTAGAAGCTGACCTCGGGGAAGATCAGTTTGGATTCAGGAGGAACGTAGGAACCCGGGAGGCAATACTCACTTTACGTCTTATCTTAGAAGACATTAAGGAATGGCAAACCTACATTTTTAGCTTTTGTAGATTTGGAGAAAGCGTTTGACAATGTTGACTGGAATACACTCTTTCAAATTCTGAAGTCAGCAGGGGTAAAATACAGGGAAAGGAGAGTTATTTACAACTTGTACAAAAGCCAGACCGCAGTTATTAGACTCGAAGGGCATGAAAGGGAAGCATCAGTTGGGAAGGGAGTAAGACAGGGTTGTAGCCTTTCTCCGATGTTGTTCAATTTGTACATCGAGCAGGCGGTGAAGGAAAGTAAGGAAAAATTTGGAATAGGGATTAAAGTTCAGGGGGAAGAAATAAAAACATTGCGTTTTGCCGATGACATTGTAATTCTGTCAGAGACAGCAAAGGACCTGGAAGAGCAGTTGAGTGGAATGGACAGTGTGTTGAAGAGAGCATATAAAATGAACATCAACAAGAGCAAAACAAAAATAATGGAATGCGGTCTTAGAAAATCAGGTGATGCTGAAGGAATTAGATTAGGTAACGAAACAATGAAGGTGGCAGATGAGTTTTGTTACTTGGGTAGTAAAATAACATGCGATTGTCGCAGTACAGAGGATATAAAATGCAGAATGGCAATGGGAAGAAAAGCATTTTTGAAAAAGAGAAATTTACTGACATCGAATATTAATTTAAGTGTAAGGAAGTCTTTTCTGAAGGCATTTGTATGGACTGTTGCCTTGCACGGGAGTGAAACATGGACGATAAGCAGTGCGGACAGGAAGAGAATAGAGGCTTTTGAAATGTGGTACTACAGAAGAATGCTGAAGATTAGGTGGGTAGATCGCATAACTAATGAAGAGGTACTGAACAGAATTGGTGAGAAAAGGAATTTTTGGCACACCCTGACTAAAAGAAGGGATCGCTTGATAGGACACATTCTTAGACATCGAGGAATCGTAAATTTAGGTTTGGAGGGAAGTGTGTGGGGTAAAAATCGGAGAGGGAGACCAAGAGACGCATATAGTAAGCAGATTCAAGTGGATGTGGGCTGCCGTTCTTGAGGAGATGAAAAGGCTTGCTCTGGATAGAGTAGGGTGGAGAGCTGCATCAAACCAGTCTCCGGACTGAAGACCATAACAACAACAACACTTGGTAGTAAGCACGATTGATATGTCGATGAGCTGCTGCACTAGTTGGTGGCAGATTTGATAGTTGCACAGGTTTATTAAGTTTTGGCGATTTAACAAATGGCGTGTATCGAAGATGATCTATATTGTCTTCAGATTTTGGAGCGTTATATATTGCCAACAAGATACGTACTCCATTTTCAAGTAACGTATGCGCATGGAAATTTTCTTGTTGAAATACTTGATCTAGCTGATCCAAATGTGGAAATTTCTCCAATATTTTAACAAAAGTTTTTTTGCCTTTTTTAAACAAAGCAGATGTCGTGTCACGGCCACTCAATGCGTGCAAAAGTAAAATGTGTTTTTTACAACGGGGATAATGTGCAAAACTTTTGGAGGAGTATATTTGTGTTTTGACATTGCCTTTACCAACTTTTTTAAAGAAAATTTCTTGTTGATGCGATTGAGTACGTCCAATTAAAATGACAAGCAAATCAATATCTTCTCCTACGATGATGGCAGTCCTTTGGTGCTCTGATTCTTCAATACCTGTTTCGATTATACAAACATCAGCATCATCTCTGGCTTATTTTCTAGTGATATTAACAGTTTTTAATTTCTCAACAAGCAAGTTAATTAGCTTTTTTTATTAGATCGATTAGAAAAAAAAATCTCTTGACTGATTGGCACAATCGTTGTTTCCTCAAAGCTAACTTCATACGATTCTGAAAGAACAGAAGTTCTACTTAGTTGTTCCATTGCTTTTGTATTTCTACTGTAGTCCGGGTATCTATTAAATATAACAACCATTCTTGAGCCATAATGTGTTTGTAAATACTATATATATTTACCTAAAACAACGGTGAAAGTGTCGTCTTCAAATAAGTAAGTATTATTAAAATTGGGTAATAATTCGTAAATAATGAAATTTTATTTACAATTATGATTGTTTTATTCAACGTACCATTGACTGTCATTCGCAGCTGACCTCGTATTACGTCTTATGTGTGAGCGCTGAGACCTGTGCGCTCTCCGCGCTCTATCTAAAAAACGATGAATTGCACACAAAAATGTTTCAAACAAAAATTGTAGAGAATTTCACGCTCTACAACTTTTATCAGAGATGCAAATACCATTTAACGCATAGGAAGCGAGATATTTACGAAAAAACGGATTTTCGTGACCTTTGACCTTTACTAACTTAAGACGCGGACACGCGATTTTATGAGACTTTTGACACATCATTTAGAATCCCAAAACAAAGGCTCATGCAAATATTCAACTTGTTGCCTCTCATTCCGAGGTGAAGCCCTAATTTGACTGGACTATACGGTCGGGGGGTTCGAATCCCCCTTGGGGGTATGGATATTTGTGCAGTCCTTAGTATTCGCTAGTTCATAAGTAGTTTGTAAGTTTAGAGACTGATGACCCTGTAGTTAACTCCCATAAGCTCTACAAACATTTGATCATTTTTGGTGCATGAATGTATATTTTAATGAGAGGGTGCGAAAAAAGTGACATCCTTCAAGCTATGTCTGTTACGTTTTCACGACTAAACCGCTTTACTAATTTCGATAAAATTCTATATTGAGACAGGGTGAACGCTGAAAATGTAGGCTATTAAAAACTATGTAAATTAAGATACTCGTTGATTTTAAGTGTATATGTACTGACGTATATTCACTATATTGGGGGCTCGAGACATTATTAATATATCCTAGGCACTGGAGTTGATCACCAATCTATCGATTACCATGAAAAGTTAAAGACAGTTTTATTTTAAATTCTATAATGACTGTAGTTGCATATATGATTTATAGAAGCAGCTACATCCACCCTAGCAATCACTGCAGTTGCCATGAAGCGTTAGTACTTATTTATATTTTGTGTATTTGTCAGTTTTAAAGCAATGTCAACTCAGAAGTATTTGTTCTACACCTAGATGAAGGAAGAGAACCAAAAGTAGAGGTAAAAATGACATTTTATATATAAGGGTGGAGAAAGGATGTTGCATAGCCGAGCCGTGCACGTTCAAGCTGTGGCGTGGCCAGAGGTGTGCATCTCCAAAGCCCCACTGCTAGTAGCCGGTTGACAAGGAGTCCGTGTTGAGACTTCCGGCCTCACAGACCCTCTCATCTGTGTTATGGCAGCAGTGCGATCTTCCACTGCTGCCCTTACAATATGACGATCCAGCTAGACGTCTGCATTGCGCGGACGCGAGAATGCGCGGTGTGAGAATGATCACGTGACCACCGGAACTACAGCCCACGTCACGTAGGAGGGCGGCCCAGTTTTCAGCCGTTCTGCGCATCCCCCTCCGTTACCGCACTGACAGTCAATAACGTTCACTCTGTAGACCGCGTGGCTGGGTGGCTGTCAGTGAGTTCCGCAGTGTTTCTCCCGCAGGCTCCACTGTTGTCGCTCGGCCGTAGCTCCTCCCCTCCACGCTTCTCCTCTCGCCCCGCCTCTATGCGTGGGCAGGGCGAAGCTGGGAATTTGAATATGACGGGGGGCGTGCATGGGTAGTCCTTGCAGGTGCGGTGATCACTGTGTCCCCAGTGGTGTAGGGGTCAGCGCAACTGCCTAGAAAGCAGGAGACCCGGGTTCGAATCCCGGCTGGGTACACATTTTCAGCTTTGCCCAATAGCAGTTGAAGTCATATATTCTATGAATATTAAATAATAACAACTGCAGGATCAGAATGTGACTTCTGTTCTTTCCGAACAGACGCCACATGTATATATATAATATGCCGGTGACGGGCAATGATCCCATTGTTAGTGGGAAGGGGTGGGCAAGTTTGAAGCCCTTACTCTTACGGGAATTAGTTAAACTACGAGTTTGAGTACTGTGGGCAGGGCGAAGCTGGGAATTTGTATCTGACGAGGGGCGTGCATGGGTAGTCCTTGCAGGTGCGGTGATCACTGTGTCCCCAGTGGTGCATTCCGCTGTCGGCGGGCGAGCGGTAAGGACGTGTTGTGTTTACGTCGCAGCTGCGGCTGGCCGAGCGCTGTGTTAGTGAGTTTAACGCCGTAGAGCGTTTCCTCATGTATTCAACTTAGACTAACCATGGCAGAACCTGTACGTGTTGACACGTTGAAATTTATGTTTGACAAAAGCTTTGCTAGACCTAGTTCGTTTGAAGTAGAGAATTTCATGGAGGAGGTTGTAAAGATAGCAGAGGATGACATGATTGGAATTTGCCCATCGATCTGTAGTAGCACAGTCTTCATTAAGTTGAAAAATGCCAAGATGTGTGATGATATTGTTGTTAGATGTGGAGGTAAATTGAAATTTAAACACTCAGACGGTAATATCGGCGAAGTTAGAGTGAGTCATGCTGGGTTTGGCATTAGAACACTACGCATTTTCGAACTGCCATTCGAAATTACCGCTGATGATATAAATGCTGTTCTGAAACCCTATGGAACCGTTATCAGTAATGTGGCAGAGAGATGGACAGGTGCTCACAAATTTAAGGTCCTTAATGGTGTGAGGCAGGTCAAAATCGATATGATCAAACACATACCTTCTTATATTAGTGTCCGTGGCCATAGAGCTATTGTGATATATGAAGGACAACCTAGAACGTGTGCAGGATGTGGTGGTACAGGACACGTTCGTGCTGAATGTATGCAAAGGAGAGTGGCGCAGCTGCCAACAGGAGAAGCAGTGGTTCAGAACACGATGTCGCAGCTACCGCTGACTTACGTTGCGGCAGCTCGTGCGTCCGCACCTGAGGCTACGACCGCAGAGCTGGCGGTACCTAATATCGAAGAACAAATTGAGGAAATCGGAATGGAAACCAACGCCCCTGAATATAATGATGGGCAAATTGCTGTAGAACTGCCAGCAGAAAACGAAGAACGTCAGTCTGCGGCTCTTGAGCACGACAGTACAAATACAGAAGCCCCGAATGAGGGATTAAACAATGAGCAGGTGACGGAGCACGACTCCCAAACAGTTACGTCCGGTGAATCGTCTACGGATAAACAATCTACGGACAATAAAAAACGTCGGATTGCCCACCAGGGAGCTGAAAAAACTGCACCTGCACTGCGAGAGAAAGCAAAACAGTTGCGACAGAAGTCGAACGACACAACGGGGAAAACGCGTGACAGCAACCAAAAAACCGTCAAAAAGTCACGAACGGAAGACTCTTACGGCGGCATCACGGAAACGTCTGGAAACTCTGTGAAGATGAAAACGACGACAAAAATTAAAGCGGACTATGAAGAACAACCTCCTGACCTCACCGAGTGGAAAAAGGAAAAACGGAAAGGTAACCTTCATCAAAACTGGGCTGACGACCATGAAGATGCCAACCAAGACCAAGAATTGATGGAGACGAATGATGAAATGACACAGAAGACTGAAGAACACAGAACCAACGACAATAGACCTTCACCGGCGAAAGACACATCAGTAACTGATGACCCAGACTTTTATTAAACTGAAATTTGTTAGTAGTAAGATAGAAGGAAACATAGAAAGAATGATAGAATTACAGAAAGTTTAGAATTTAAATCAAATATAAATCATTACCAATATAATATGACCGAACTACAAGCATATCGGTTAGCCACAATCAACATCAACAAGATAAGGAGCGCACTCAAACTGCGACTTCTCCAGGACGTGATATATGCCGCAGATATAGACATCGTTATGTTACAAGAAGTGACAGATGCAATTGATCTGGATCAAATAACAGGATACAATGTTATAGCTAACCCTGGCTATACTACTGAACTCGGAACAGCCATTTTAACAAAAGAAGGTATTATAGTCAGACGAATAGAGAAACTACCTAACAGCAGAGGAATAGCATGTACGATAAACAACACCAGAATAGTCAATGTCTACGCGCCTTCAGGAACTGGAAAACGACGGCAACGAGAAGAATTTTTCAAAGACGGAATAGTACCACTCTTTGGGACCGGACATGATCATGTAATATTTGCCGGGGACTTTAATTGTGTCATACACCCAAAGGATCAGACGCCAAATTATAATAAATCAGTTGAGCTTGAAAGCATTGTCAATCAGTTAGGACTTGTTGACACCTGGGAATATACGCATGGTGACATGCCTGGCTTCACGCACGTCACGAATCACTCGGCAAGTCGTTTAGATCGTATGTACGTATCAGCTGATCTTAAGGAATGTATCCTACATTCGGAAATATGACCCACCGTCTTCTCAGATCACGCAGCTTTTATGTGTACCATTAATTTGGAGAAACAAGGGACCTATAAGGCCCGAGGTCAGTGGAAACTTAACGTAAGCCACTTGTCGGATCCAGGATGTCGTGCAGCTTTTGACACTACGTGGGAAGCGTGCGAAAAACGGTTCACTCAGTTCAGCTCACCGATCAGTTGGTGGATTAAATGCGCTAAACCTGCAATAACGAGAACCATGAAAAATTACTCACGGGAGAAGAATGAGTGGCAGAAGAAAACAGTAGAATTTTATTTTCAGTGTCTGCGAGAATTGTATAAACGGGATGCAGCAATAATTAATAATTATGTACAGATTAAGAGAATTCAAGCTAAAATAATCAATTTAAAGAGGAAACAACTAGAAGGATGCAAAATACGGTCACGGCAGCACAATACCGTCCAAGACGAAACAACTTCTGTATACCATTTCATACAGGAACATAAAAGGAAAGGCAGAAAAATTCTTACCGAGCTGAGGGCCAGTGATGGACGATTATTGACCAATCAACGCGACATAAAGGAAGAGATACAGAAGCATTTTTCAGAGCTCCTAGCCACGAAACCTACAGACGAGACGGCACAAAAGGACTTCACGACACGGGTACCAGGAAGACTCAGTCCGGAAGAAGCAAACAGCCTCACTGCCGAAATCACAGAAGACGAAGTAGAAGACGCGATACTCAGAAGTCCAAAAAATAGATCACCCGGACCTGACGGTATCCCGGCAGAATTGTATCAAACGTTCAGACAAAAACTGCTCAGTAAACTAACGAGCATATGTAATGAACTTATGAACCACAGTACACACATTCCCAAAGAATTCTGCGAGGGGACCGTGGTTCTCGTTCCCAAAACCACAGCAGGCAAGTCCATCAGCAATCTCAGGCCTATAACGCTTTTGAACAGCGACTACAAGATCTTCACGCGAATTCTGAATTCTGATGCAACGTCTCCGTGCAGTTATAAACACTGTCACAGGACCGTATCAAACAAGTGTAGGCAAAGACAGAAGAATTTTTCACGCGCTAAGTGATTACAGGGACATAATTGCGATAGCTGAGACATGTAAAATTAGATGTGCAATAGTGTCCCTTGATTTTGAACAAGCATTTGACAGAGTGAATCACAATTATCTTTACAACACCATGAGAGCGATGAATTTCCCTTCACATTTCATCGAGACGATCGGGCATTTATTAACGAATGGCACATCAAAAATTAATATAAATGGTCTATTAAGCAGTCCAATAAAGATCAATAGCTCTGTTAGGCAAGGATGCCCCTTGTCCGTGTTATTATTTGCTATAGCCATCGAGCCTCTCTTACGTACACTAACACAAGTGTTGCAGGGATTACAGATACATGGACAAAATATTGTCTGCAAATCATACGCTGACGACGTAGGACTTGTAGTAAGAAGTGAACAGGAGCTCCAAACCGCTCTTGACGTTATTAAGAAGTATGAACTTGCATCTGCGGCCAAACTGAGCAACGTTAAGTCACGAATTATGACCATTGGAAGTGGCAATAACATCAGAGCGGCAGGACAACTGACGGAAACGGACAGATTGAAATGTCTAGGTATAGTTTACACACGGAATATACGACAAACGGCTGCCCTCAATTACAAAAGAATATTGACGAGTATGAGAGCCGGAATACAAGTTCACAGCCTGCGAAACCTCGATGAAATACAAAAAGTTCGGCTTGTTAATACATACATAACGGCCAAAGTGAACTATGTAGCTCAAGTTCTGCCATTACCCAAAGAGATGGGAAAGAGAATGCTCGCAGCGCTCGGCCACTTCGTTAGTAAAGGTCAGATTTTCAAAGTGAAATATGAAACCCTTACTCTAATGCACAAAGATGGCGGCCTTAATCTCATAGATGTTTACAGTAAGGCACAGGCGCTTTACATCTGCAAGACCTACCGACAATGGAAAGTTTCTGCCAACAACTTGGTAGCTCATCTTCTGGATGAGATAGCCCCAATCAGCATGGACCCGCCAGTAGATGTGCGCCACATCCCGAACGAGCTGTATCACCTCAAACATTTTCTCATTGAATACAGCTACATTCGCAGGACAGTTCCCCAGAAACACATTCAACAAGTAAGAGAAGTATACAACAACTTGATAGACAGAAAACCGAGAAACGTGATAGAACAGAAGTATAATCATTTTAACTGGAAGAAGATATGGGAGAATATTCACGACCGCAATTTACCCACAAACGTAAGATCTACTTGGTATTTAGCAGTCAACAGGAAGATACCGACGACTTTACGGCTACATACCATACGCTTGGCGGAATCACCAAATTGCAGCACGTGTGACTTGATAGACACAGACGAGCACAAATTTACATGTGACAAAATCAAGGATATTTGGGGTTATGTTCGGCATGTACTCTCGCTTATACTACGAACATCAGATAACTCTATAACACCGACGAAACTATTACACCCCGAAGACGTGCCATACCAAATGCCAAAAGGAATGCTATGAACTGGATCATGGGACATGCGGTATTCTACATTCTTAGAAATGAAGAAAAAAGCAAAGAAGACTTTTTGATGTATTTGACAATACAACACCACCAGTTAGAACAAATAAAAGATTATCGAATATTATATGCGAATTTTCTAAAGAAAACACTGACGTATAAGTAAATGTCTACACAATTTTATTTCATTACTTTCGTTTTGAAAAGTTTTGTGTTTAAAAACAGATTTAAGTTTTCTTTGAATTTTCGGTGCAGAAAATCCGAAATAATTTATAACATGTACTATTCAACAAAGAAGCTCATTGGAAAGAAGTACGTCTTTCAGTCCTCTTTTATCCAATGCAAAAGGAAATGCAACACTGAGTTCTTGGATATACCATGGAAGAAATATTTCTGTTAAAAAAAAAAGAAGAATAGACAACATTTTGATTTACAGAAAAAAAAAAAAAGAAAAAAAAAATGTGGTTCTGCTTGTGTCTTGTGATGCAGCCCTAGTATGAGTTGGCAGTTCTAATCCTGGTTTAAAAAAGTGCGTTTGGGGATGGAATTTAATTTCATTTTATTTTACTTTATACGCTGCAGATAAAAAAAGAAAAAAGAAAAAAAAGTGGTGTAGGGGTCAGCGCAACTGCCTAGAAAGCAGGAGACCCGGGTTCGAATCCCGGCTGGGTACACATTTTCAGCTTTGCCCAATAGCAGTTGAAGTCATATATTCTATGAATATTCTATGCGCGGAAGCGCCTTCTTACGTGACGCCGACTATAGCATCGTTGCACAACTGATGCAGCACCTGCAACTTCTGTGGCGATTCTCCGAAAGGATCGTCCCACCAGTCGGAGTGCCACAATTTGAGCTTTTTGTGACTCGTTCAAAATAGATGCAGGGAGAACGTCTGTGTGACATGGTGCCTGTTTGCTTCACAAGTTAATGCCACACTGAGTCTTACGACTGTAAACCTTGCCTCTTATAAAGAAAATCGCAGCTGGCGCTGTGGCAGCTGTGTCGCAACGCTACCTGTTGTCAGTCGACGGTGAAACCAGCTACGATCCCACAGGTGGAACATAACCGTCATTGTATCTTTCCAGGTTTACGTTGTTTTTTCAGCAGCGTAGCATTTGACAGGGGGAGTTATATCGTTTTCTACCTCCAATAGAGAGTTTATGAATTCCATTAAATTCGATTTATAACTCTCCTGTTGTACATGTATCGCTACTCAATACCAATAAAACACGTTCATCGAGAGATACTGAACACAGGATGCTTGTTGTGTTGTTACGAGCTGTAGAGAGCATCAAGCGTGTCCGTCTCAATATTAAATGATACGTAAATGTTACACACATTAAAAACACATTGCATGCATGCCATTAATTAATTTTGTGTTAAACATGTACTTTGTAATTAATGTGTTGATGTTCAGTTTTGGTAAAAAGAAATCATTATTGTCACGATTTTTTTTTCATTAGGGACTGAAATAGGGCTTTCCATCGTGTATTGTGTGTGTAGATTTCAGCTACCAAAGATAATTGTGTGAGACATCAACGACTCGTACCGTACAAATTTTGTGCAAACTATCTCAGTTTATCGCATCAAAAGCCTTAACAGAAAATAAAAGAAAAATATGTTAGTACGCTTTTTTACATTACTGCTACATAATCATTAGAGCAATATATATCATGTAGGGGAAGGTCGGATAAGTTGACCAGGAGTCTAAGATGACGAATTTTGAATTTCTCCGATAAATCTACAGATTGTTCAACGTGCACTATGGTAGCGCTTCCTTAGCGCACTCTGCGGTCGTGTCTCTTGAAATAGAACTGCTCGGTCATTTTGGTTTCTTGAAACCAGAGGCTAGGAAGTGGATGCTGTTTTTGTAAGAATTTTTCCTGCGGTTTAAATAAGTTTCATGCAACTAATACTTGTTTATTAATGAATATGAGTTGATTGATCTTAAACCTTGTGGGTTTACTGATGTTTTAATAACGATTTGATGAACTTATTATGTAAGACTGTGTGCATTTGTAAGTCTGAATACAAAACGTTGACTGTGGTTGAAATGACGAATTATGCAGTTCAACATTGGAAGACAGGGTGACAGAAATGGAGCAAGGAATCATTGAAAGAGGCAATGCAGTGTGTAAGAAATGGCAAGCTTGGTAAAGGCGCCGCTAGGAAGTTGAATTTCCCTAAAGCCACTTTAGGGCACCAAAAAAAAAAAAAAAAAAAAAAAAAGTTGATGAATGAGGATCTGTTTAGTGTACGGGTAAAAATTACAGGGATGCAAAGGAGAAATTTTATGCCTGTGTCTCTTTTGCTAAATAGAAAAGCACGAATAAAAATCTTATTTTCTAAATAAAATGTTTATTTCGTCATCCTACTCTACCTATAGGCAAGTCGACGAATGGTACTGTCACTAACAAAAACAGGTCTAGCCAAAAAATCTTCAGTCTTAGGAAACGTTTAAGAGCTTTATTACAAAGGACACACATCAATCAATCGTTTTTACTTAAATAAAATATCTGATTTCATCGTAAGAGCCAGAAAAGACATAATAAACGTTAATGTCGCCATGTTATCCGACTTTCCCCTAACTGCGTTTGCAGCGGGGACCCTTTTGCTGCCCCCAACTACGAGGGCATTTTCATTCTTTTATTTTTTCTCAACCTCTGTTAGCGCAGTATAGACACCTGACGTGTGGTGGCAGGTGAGTGGTGTGGACAGCGGACGACTGCGTACTTCCTCTCCACACAGTCCGATGTCGCCGTGTTCGTGACTTCCATCTGTGCCGAGCTGCAGTCATATAAACAGGACGCATTGATCGATCCTCCCTCGAAGTGCGAGTTACAAAGTGTTATTCGTCTGGCTGAAGACAGAAGGGAACATTGCAGCAGAGATACATCGAAGACTGGGCCAAGTGTATGGAAAGACTTTTATGTGCGAAGGAGTCGTGAGTGAATGGTGCAGAAAATTTAAAGATGGCCGAATTGATGTGCACGATGAACAAGGTCAAGGACGCAATCTCATGTTACAGATGACCTGGTTTAACGAGTTCACAAAGTGATAAGATGTTCACGGCAAGTGCTTCATCATTGAAATTTCCAAAAGTATTCCGAACTAACGAGGATCTTCAAGACAATGTCACGACTCATTTCAAGTCATTGGCGGCAACATTTCATGAAGAAGGTATTGCAAAGCTTGTGCACAGATATAAAAAAAATGCCTTAATTTTTAAGATGATTGCGTTAAAAAGTAACCATAAATGTACATAACGGTTGGTAATAAAATAACGGGTAATGAAAAAGTTAGTATAAATTTGGAAACTGCATTAATGATGGAATAATGTAGATAGAGAGGTAAAACTTGACACACATGCTTCTTGGAATGACATAGGGTTTTATTAGAAAAAAAAAAAGTTCAAAAAATGTCCGGCAGATGACGCTTCATCTTATCAGAAAAGCAGTAATTATTAGCTAACAAATTAAAGCAAGTATGATGTTCTTTACAGGAAATGTTCAATATGTTCACCATCATTCCTCAATAATAGCTTTGGTCGAGGAATAACGTTGTGAACAGCACTGTAAAGCATGTCCGGAGTTATAGTGAGGCATTGGCGTCGGATGTTGTCTTTCAGCATCCCAAGAGATGTCGGTCGATCACGATACACTTGCGACTTCAGGTAACCCCAAAGCCAATAATGGCACGGACTGAGGTCTGGGGACCTGGGAAGCCAAGCATGACGAAAAGGCGGCTGAGAACACGATCGTCACCAAACGACGCGCGTCTAGGAATACTTTTTTTTCTCGTTCTAATAAAACCCCATGTCATTCCAAGCATGTGTGTCAATTTTTACCTCTCTATCTACAGTTCACCCACTTAAACGTGACCCCTGAGCGGAGAATGTTGGGAGCAGAAGCTTGCATTCAGCTCGTAGCGCATTGGCCGTTAGAACAAGCCCCGCCTCTTTCTCCCAGTACCGCCAGCTTACGGCCCATAGCTTACATATTTTAAAACGAACAACATGTAAGGGGTTAAAGCGTCACACATGGAACACGAAATTAAGTATCACTTTAATGTTTGAGAAATAGAAAACTGGAACGTATATTACGAAATATTAATATTTTACAGGGACTTTGCAATGGTTTCTGCCTCTTTTATTGTCGTAATTAACATTTATCTTACGACTTTCAAGGACAGTCTTCGTTTTTCTAAAATACGTCGTCGGGGTCTGTGGATTTATTTTAGCAAGTGAAAGACAATAATCAGTACCAAGCACAAATCAAAAATACACCGGTGTCTACGGTGTACAATGCTGTTACGAGGCAAGGTTGGTAGAGAGCATAAACATTCCGTAGACACACGAACTCAGCCGACTTCCACCGATCACAGAGGGGCCACGAAATAGTGCGTGACCTGTACATTATTCCCTGATTTATTAAGTTTTCAAATTTATACTGACTTTTTGATCACCCGGTATTTCTTGTGTATCCATTTGTCTTTTATTTAGAGCCTATTGGAGGTGGAAAAAAATCATCATCATCATCGCCGGCCGCGGCGGCCGAGGAGACTGAGGCGCTTCAGTCACGGTCTGCACGGCCACTACGGTCGTGGGTTCGAATCCCCCCTCGGGCATGGATATTTGTGGCGTCCTAGTTCGTAAGTAGTTCATAAGTAGTTTGTAAGTTTAGGGACTGATGGCCCCGTAGTTAAGTCCCATAGACTTTACAAACATTTGAACATTTTTTTTTCATCATCATCATTAGAGATTGATTATGCCTTTCAGCGTTCAGTCTAGAGCATAGTACCTCTAATAAAATTCCTCCATGATCCCCTATTCAATGCTAACATTGATGCCTCGTCTGATGTTATGCCTTTTACTTCAAAATCATTCTGCACTTTCTTCTTGGTCTACCTCGACTCCTCCTACCCTTCGCTGCCGAGCTCATGAGTCTCTTAGGTAATCTTGCTTCTCTCATGCGTGTAACATGACCCCACCATCTCAGTCTGTTCGTTCTAACTGCTTCATCTATGGTGTTCATTCCCAGTTTTTCCTTGATTTCCTCATTATGGACACCCTCCTGCTATTGTTTCCATCTATTTGTGCCTGCAATCATTCTTGCTACTTTCATATCTGTATCCTCTACCTTATGAATAACGTAACCTTTATCCACCCAACTTTCACTCCCATACAACAAAGTTGGTCGAAAGATAGAGCGGTGCACTGCTAGCTTAGTCTTGGTACTTACTTCCTTCTTGCAGAAGAGAGTAGATCTTAGCTGAGCAATCACTGCATTAGCTTTGCTGCACCTCGATTCCAGTTCTTTCCCTATGTTGCCATCCTGTGAGAAAACACATCCCAGGTACTTGAAAGTGTCTACCTGTTCTAACTTTGTTCCTGCTATTTGGCATTCAATCTGTTTAAATCTCTTTCCCACTGACATTGCTTTCGTTTTGAAGATGCTGATCTTCATATCATAATCGTTGCACCTCTGATCGAGCTCTGAAATATTTGTTTGCAACCGTTCAATCGAATCGGCCATTACAACTAAGTCATCCGCATATGCGAGACTGCTTATTTTGTTTTCACCTATTTTAATCCCGCCCTGCCAGTCTACTGTTTTCAACATATGATCCATGAGTAGTATGAACAACGGTGGTGACAGGTTACAGCCTTGTCTTACCCCTGAAACTACCATGAACCATGAGCTTAATTTACCATCTACTCTAACTGCTGCCCGACAGTCTACGTAAAGCCCTTTAATTGCCTGCAGAAGTTTGCCTCCTATACCATAATCTTGTAGAACTGACAGTGGCTTCCTCCTAGGGACACGGTCGTAAGCCTTTTCTAGATCTATGAAACATAGATACAATTCCCTGTTCTACTCATAGCAGTTTTCCATTACCTGCCTAAGCTAAAGATCTGGTCCCGACAGCCTCTAAGAGGCCTAAAACCACACTGATTTTCATCTAACTTGTCCTCGATTAATACTCGCACACTTCTTTCAACAATACCTAAGAATATTTTGCCTACATCGCTAATGAAAGAGATACCTCGATAGTTGTTACAATCTTTTCTGTTTCCATGTTTGAAAATTGGCGTGATTACCGTTTTCGTCCAGTCAGACGGAACCTGTCCCGATTCCCACGCCTTCTCAAGTATCCTGTGTAACCATTTCAGACCTGATATTCCACTGTATTTGACGAGTTACGGCTTACTTTTATCCACCCCAGCCGCTTTATTGCACTGTAATCTACTGACCATTTTCTCCACTTTCTCAAATGAGATCATGTTTCCATCGTCGTTCCTATCCCGTTCTACCTGAAAACCTGACACATCATTGAACGTTTCACCTACATTGAGCAATTCTTCAAAATATTCCCTCCATCTGCTCAAGGCATCCACAGGATTGACTAGTAGCTTTCCTGACCTGTCCAAAACACTTATTAATTCCTTCTTCCCTCCCTTTCGAAGATTGCTAATTACGCTCCAAAATGGTTTTCCCGCGGCTTGACCCAGAGTTTCTAGCTTGTTTCTAAAGTCTTCCCATGATTTCTGTTTGGAGTCTGCAATCATCCGTTTGGTTTTGTTTCTTTCTTCAACATAACTTTGTCTGTCTGATTTGTAGTATGGGGCCTTTTTTGGAATGCCTTCTTTTTCATTTTACAGTTTGCCTTGACTGTGTCATTCCACCAGGCTGTCTGCTTCTTTCTACCTTTACACACTACTGTTCCAAGACATTCTCTAGCTGCTTCCAGTAGTGTGTCTCTGTACCTTGACCATTACTCTTCCAGTGACTGTAAATCATTATATTCAACTAACTGGTACCTTTCCGATCTGCTTCCTCTTCCTTCCCAAGTATAGCGGTGAATGTTCTTATGCTTAAAGAAGGCCATACTGGAACAGAAACCCAAGAGCTGTTTTCCGTTGCTGTTGGCCTCCATATCCTCCCCAAACTTAACCCATAACATCTTCATATCCTTCTGTTCGATTTCCTATCCTGGCGTTTAAATCACCCATGAGTAAAACACTATCCTTATCCTTCACTCTAACAACTACATCACTAAGTGCGGTGTAAAATCTGTCCATATCATCTTGATCTGTACCTTCACAGGGTGAATATACTGCCACAATCCTAATTTTCTTGCTGGAGGTAGCCAAATCTATGCACATCAGTCGTTTATTTACATACCTTATTGCAATTATGCTGGGTTCGACTGCTTTCCTGATGTAAAACCCTACACCCCACTGTACTCTTCCAACTTCGACTCCTGACGGACCTTGTATTCTTCAACTACGTCTTCTTTCTCTCCCCTTACTCCAACATCACAAACACCTAAGACATGTAACCCCATCTTACTTGAAGCCTCCGCCAGCTCTACCTTCTTCCTAGTGTAATCCCCATTGATACTCATAACTCCCCATCTCATTCCAGATTTGTTTTCCAAGTCTTATCGGAGGAGTCCCTGGTCTGTCAATTAGAGGTGGGACTCCATCACCTCCAAAGGTCCGACGCATTTTGCTCTGATTATTGCCAGCATGATATTGAAGTACCTGGGAAGCAGGTTGCTAGCCTTACTTGCCCAGGGCCCCACTGGGTTTTACCCCTAACGGTTGAGGGACTAACCGGTGGATTTGGTAGTCTTTGCCGTCTGAGCCCAACCTTATTCCAAAGTAACTGGTATCCCCAGTGTCAGGACCACTTACTTGGCCACTCATAACGTTGCCCGTGGAAAAAAAAAAAAAAAAAAAGAAAAAAAAAAGCAGTCTTATATTTCAACTGAGTATGTGTGTGTCATCCTCGGGTGAGCGATCACAGACATCCAGTATGGTGAACACACTGTAAGTCGGAGAATTATGGGGAGGAAAAGTTGTATGCAAACTAAGCATCGCAGAGGTAGTGTGTGTGTGTGTGAGAGAGACAGAGAGAGAGATGAACGTTTTGTGAGAGCTACATCTGCTGGCAGTTCGTGCTTTTCCGCCTGCTGTGGCGCCGGCTGATGCTTCCCCCCCCCCCCCCCCCCCTCCTACTCTTTGGCTGTATCAGTGTAGCGGCCCGACAGCGCGTGCGACTCGCAGACACGGCGCGCCCACGCAGCGACGCGCATGCGTGACACGCACACGCACACACACAGACACACACGCACACACCGCCACCCGCACGCGACGGAGCGTGAACTGGCGCGGTCCACCGGCAGAGTATAGGCAGACAGCCGCGGCTGTCGCGACCGCAGTACAGACGGCGCAGCACTGTGCTGCTGTTCTGCTCCTGGGAGCTGCCGGCGCCCGGCTGCCAGCTCCGGCCCACGCATCGCCGCCTCCACTTCGGCCCAGCGCGCCCGCTTCCGTCTCGCTGCGGCACTTCCAGCGTCGCCGTGTTTTAGCGTCACCGCTGAAATATGCGTGTTTGTGTGCATAACGTTTGACAAAATTAACGGTATGTCTGATGTGAATCAGTTCGGCTTTGCCAGAGGTAAATGAACCGAACGGGCTGCGTCTACAGACACGAATCTTTAGAAGGAAAAAAAAAAAAAATACGGAACACCTTGAAAGGCTAATGATGGAAAGATCATATTCACAGCAGGTTGAAATTAGTATGTTCTGCAGAAATCATTACCATCTGAACCTCTGTCAATAAACTCATTTCATAGGTATTGAATATAAGGAGAGGCATTGGATTAAAATTTATGCTATGGCCGGGATTCGAACGTAGGTCCTCCTGCTTGCGAGGTAAATGCTTCAGCTAACACAGCGTTGCAGCCGAAGCGATTACACGGACTATCTTAAAGCACGTCTTCCTCCACAGCACACACTGAGCCGGACGCGGTGGCCGAGGGGACTGAGGCGTTTCAGTCACGGTCTGCACGGCCACTACGGTCGGGGGTTCGAATCCTCCCTCGGGCATGGATATTTGTGCCGTCCTTAGTGTTAGCTAGTTCATAAGTAGTTTGTAAGTTTACGGACTGATGACGCCGCAGTTAAGTCCCATAAGCTTTACAAACATTTGAACATTTGAAACAAACACATACTGAGATATACATCTCACAAGGAAAGTACAAGGGCTCGAACAAACATATCTGTATGAACGTTTGGTTACAGGATCTCTATGTACACCTCAATGTGCTGGTGGGTGTAGTTTTTCTGCGAAGCTCTGCAACCATGCTCTAGATAGCACTGTAGATGTAACTGTAGACGCCATACGTAATGCAAATATCTTAACTACAACGTATGTAATAATCATCACACATGTTCTCTAGCGAATTGTCGTCAAAAGCCGTGATGATAGTTGCTGCTTTAACCTTCTTCCCGAAAGACTGTTGGTATTCACTGCCACTGCTTCCATCGCCTCTTCCCGCACTTACCGTAGCACTACCGCTTGCAATAAGTTGTTCGTCATTATCATCCTTATTATCATCATTATGTGTTAGTGTTACAACAGTATCTAACTTATGCTCACATTTCTGTACCACAACAGATACGAGAAAGCATGCAAATGATTCATCTTCTACACTAATACCATCTTCACGAAGTTCTTCGTAACTTCATCTCAACTAATCGCAATACATTAGCAGGATTGATTAGCAATCGCCGCCCCATCTGACGCTTCACCACACAAGTAACATCACAAAACGCAACTTCGGAGGCACACTGCACCGTCCCTACTGGCGAACCGACAGGTCAAAGTGCAATGCGGCATGGCTCACTCAGAGGCCTGTAACGGACGACTACAGAGTTTTGCAGATGCGGGACTATCACTAGTGCAATGAGGGATCTTTACATTATCTCTCATACGGTGTATATGTGCTTGTTCGAGCCCAAGTACTTTCCTTGTCAGTAAATTAGCTTACTACGCCTATTTTCATTCATTCCTTTCATATGGGATCATATTCTGGGGCAATTCAACATCGAGTAAAGTAGTATTCATTGCACAAAAGCGTATAATCACAATAATTGCTGGAGCCCACCCAAGAACATCCTGCAGACATTTATTTAGGCATCTAGGGATCTTCACTGCAGCTTCATAATACATATATACACTCATGAAATTTGTTATTAACAATTTGACCCAATAGCAGTGTGCATACCTACAACACTAGGAGAAAGGATGATATTCGCTATTCAAGGCCAAATCTAACTTTGGCTCAGAAAGGGGTGAATGACGGTGCCACAAAAGTCTTCGGTCACTTACCAAGTAGCATCAAAAGTCTGACAGATAGCCACCTAGTATTTAAAAAGAAATTAAAGGAATTTCTGAATGGCAACCCCCTCTACAACGTAGATGAATTTTTAGATCAAAATTAAAAAAAAAGGGTAATAAAAAATCCTTAAAATATTGATTGTCAAGTGTAGACAACACTTACTAGACTGACACGTCCCACATCATTACGAAATGTCGTATATATGATCTATGGAACAAGTATTAATCTAATCTAATCTGCCCCAGTGTTCCCTGTGAAATGCCTCTCCTTACGTTTAATACTTTTTGTGTACCGAGGCAATGTTGTCTTAAGGAAATGTATTACTGTTGATAAGTATATCTCCTCGGCCTGAGAAACAAGGCAGGATTGTTCCCATTCACATTCTTTGCTGGGGTGCTAATCCAATATAGGGGAAAGCCCTGGCGATTTGATACTCATTTCACCGGGAACATGAGGCAGAATTATAGTATGTGGTGTGAAGGGAGACGTGCTGTAAGACAGTCCGAGTAGTCGCTTTGTCTGCAATCCCGCGCTAGCTGCGCGGTGTAAAGCGCCTACGTAGTAAGTAGGAGTTCCAGGGTTCGAATCCCAGCCGCAGCTCAAATTTTAATTGAGTGCCTCTCCTTATGTTTTATACCTTTGGTGAAATGAGACAATGTTGTCTCACGGAAATGTATTATTGTTGATATTTAAACTCATTTCAGAGAAAAAGAATTGTTCTGAATACTTTCAACACAGTTCTTGTATAAAGGGGTTCTTAGCGGAGCTTCCTAGAAAATGTAACGCTACACATTGAGGACAGACACTTGATACAAAACATTTTTGCCCCTCCCTCCCCCCCCCCCCCCCGCCTTCTCTAAATGGCGACACTAGTTTCACGCACGCACTTCACTTACTATTAAACTAATCAAATTAAAATCTGTGAACCATACTGTAGCAAATTTTACATTGGTCAGTCAGTCAGTCAGGGCAATACGTACCAGATTGAAAAAACACCACAGAAGTTGGAAACAGGAAAGAGAATCCAACATTTGCAGATGACCTGCTAAAAGAAGGCCACAGCTTCAAGGTAACACAGGAAGTCCTACACCATATCCAGAAAGGAAAGAAAATGAACTGATATGAGGTATTGGAACTCAATGAACATATGACAGTTTCCGCAGACCTTGTACTAAACGACCAGAGACAATTTCCATTTTCGCCACTTTTGTTTGCAGAATCTAAGCAGGCCACATAAACTACAGACTCCTATTCGGCTATCTTAAGTCCCTACAACAGACCCATAGCCTAATTCCTTTCGGTGATCACATAAATTTACCTACTTACTGGATACAAATTGTAATTTATTATTTTAGTAGTAATAGAGGACTCGATTTGAAAGGGCCTGTGTTAGTCAGTCGCAACTATATAGGAATTGAGGAAAACAGACATTCTTCTTTTTATGTAAGACGACAATTCATTTCACATAACGTCTTCCTTCCTTAGCGGTCTGAACCGGTCTAAAGCGTCTCGCTGCGGAGCGCGCGGTTGCTCGCCGTGGAGGTTCGAGTCCTCCCTGGGGCATGGGTGTGTGTGTTTGTCCGTAGGTTAGTTTACCTAGGTTTAAGTAGTTTGTAAGCTACGGACTGATGACCACGCAGTTTGGTCCGATAGATTTACGAACATTTTGAACCTTACTTATCTTCGAACAAATACCAGTGGAGCAAGCAGCATTCAGATCTCACAGAAGTTTCTGTGATCAGGTGCTCGCTCTAACCACTGCCACAGGAGCCGGATTTCAAAAGAAGCTTAAGACATATGTAGCATTTATAGATCTGTCTGCAGCATACGAGACTGTATGGAACGGTGGAGTAATCTACAAACTACTCAAAGCAATAAAGTGTCACAAAACAGCAACTCTGCTCAATAACATGATAAGCAGTAGATATTTTCGCGTTTCTCTGAGGTTGAATAGAAGTAAAGAGAGAAAGCTAAACAGTGGGCTACCTCAGGGCTCAGTGCTCGCCCCTTTACTTTTTAACTTGTACATTTCTGATCTTCCTAACACCACATCGACGAAGTTCTGTTATGCAAATGATATCGCTCTTGGGACTAGTGCAAAGAATCCTAACCAGACAGAAACAATCCTTACAGAAGATCTCGCTGTTTTAAATTCGTATTTTGAAAAGTGGTGACTGAAGCCTAATCCTACCAAAACAGATGTATATGCATACCACCTGAACAGCTAAGCTCCATGTTCTCTTCAATGGAACTGTACTAAACCATAACAATTTTCCAAAATCTTATATCTTGGAATCACCCTTGGCCATAATCTTAAAAAAAAAAAAAACACCACCTTGAAAATACAGCTGCCAAGATCAGGACACGGAACAATATCATCCAAAAGTTAAGCTTCGATGGATGCTTTTCGAATGTCGTCAACAGCGCTGGTCTTTTCAGCTGCTGAATATTGTGCTGCAGCGTGGACGAACAGCTGCCGTACCAACCTGATAGATGTACAGCTGAACAGTACTATGCGCCTTATATCTGGTACTATCAGATCAACACATTACATATTGGCTTCCGTTGCTGTGTAATATATATCCACCTGATACCCGCGGAACTTCGTAACTGCTTCGAGAATTCCAGAAGATTCAGGAGAACGTGGACCTGCCTATTCATGACGATACACCGGCTCTGCGTCGAAATAGAATAGAATAGAATAGAATAGAACACAAATCCACCATTGAAGAAAGCTGGACAGCTAGCATCTAACAACATAAGAGATTTGTGGGAGCAGAAATGTCAAAACATTGAAACCCCGAGATACGTAAATGGTTTTACGACTACAACCATGACACTACCGGCGCAGAATTAGAAAGGAGCCTCTTGGTGAAATTAAACAGAATGCGTACAGGACACAGTCGCAGTGTTGACTCACTGGATAGTACGGGCTTTGTGGAGTCTTCAGGATGAGCCTTGAAACAGACAGTCAGGCACATCAGGGAAGAGAGCCCTTTGAGAGCGTTCCAAGGGATCAGGAGGGATTTCACGAGGGCTGACCCTGCAGCGCTGACCTGGACTATGAACTTATATATTAAAATCTAGATATTTTTTTGTATTTGTTGAGTACATATTGTGACCTCTAACCTGTAAAAGTATTATCTGTTTTTTATGTTAACATTGCATGTAAGCCACACGACAAGTAAATAAATAAATATCTTCCTCACAACAAACGATTGTGGTGGAAGCAGCTTTACCGTTTGTAAACTGGTACGTGAATAGTACTCTTTTGTTTTCGCTTGTGGTCGACTGCTACGATATAAGGTCCGAGTAATACCTCCAAGTGGCTATCGTCCGCTAGGAATGTTTGTGTACCTTGAGTTACGCCTGAAGGTTAGGCTGCCGGGAACACTTGCCGGTTAAGTAGTTTTCCAGCCCGTAGGAGCTAGCTATCTTGCAGCCACCGTAACACGTACTATAAAATTTAGACTGCAGATCGTTGAATGTTCAAATGTTTGTTAAGTTATGGTACATAACTGCAGTGGTCATCGGTCCCTAAATTTACAAACTACTGAAACTAATTTATCCTATGTGGCGCGCCGTTTGGAACGTGCCCTCGTTGTCCCGTGATGCGCGCCATTGTAAATGTCTAGGTTGACAATACCGTATTTCGATGTTGGTGCATAATCCTTGCCGCGAGGTACGACCTGAATGGAGGCAGGAATGGAGTGCGGACGTAGCAGCTCGCGCTCTGTTCTCCCAGTGGACGGACTTGGAGATTTTGCTTATTGAGCCGATACTTGGACGGGAGAACCTGTATAAGTTTCAGGGTACAGTCTGAGATTTGTACTTGAGCTGAAAGTCCTTCTTTTCGGTTTGGATAAGGTCAGCCAGCCGAGGCACTAGTTACGATATACTCAACTTCTGGAGTCATCTAGGCCTTCAGTACTCGTGCGTGGTGTGTGGCCCAGACTTGGCAGTACTGCTTGAGATCGTAGGCACTGTGTACTACCGAGCACACAGAGGCTGATAGGAGGGAGTACAGCTTCCGAGTAACGGAGCGTGTTTTTATTTCGTGGTCGCGGAAATTTTCAGCTTACAGCCGCCCTGCGCCCACGCCACTGCAGCGCAGCGCCTTCACACGCAAGTCGTCAGTTTGGTAATGTATGGCAAAGCGGTCGCCAGCAACATATAGTCGATACATCAGGTTCTGCCTTATAGTGGGGATTGTGTAGTTAGGAAAGTCAACCCTGCTGTGATATTCCGGTTCAATTATTCCGCTGCGAATATTGTATCAATTCATGATAGGGTTTTTTTGACTTGTCAGTCGGTGTTAAATTCAAGTTTCATAGTGATCAGTGTAACGTCTTCATATGTTAGATTATTCTTTCTTACTTGATGGTATTTGTGAACTTGGATGTTCAGTCTAGTTTGTGTTTTGTAGTTGTTTTTCATTGTGAGTTTTTGAGTCAGAAATACTTACAAGTAGTAATAAACTTATTGTTAAAAAGGAAGGATGGTTTTCTAACGTTAGTAGCTATTAGATCCCAGTTAGCTCATTAGATTTTTTGTGTGGAGAAATTATTAATTTCTTTTATGCCGGGCCGGCCGCGGTGGCGCTCCAGTCACGGCGGTCTGCACGGCCACTACGGTCGGGGGTTCGAATCCCCCATCGGGCATGGATATTTGTGCCGTCCTTAGGATTAGCTAGTTCATAAGTAGTTTGTAAGTTTAGGGACTGATGACTCCGTAGTGAAGTCCCATAAGCTATACAAACATTTGAACTTTTTTTTATGCCGGTTGCAGGAAGTGGAAGGGAGACTGATATTAGAATTGAATCTGGGCCATATTCAATCAATCAAATAATTTCTAATATCGATCATTAACTTTATTTCACAGTTATTAATTCAGGGTCAGCCGCACCTGTCTATCATTCCAATTGAATTCACATCCCCACTTTACATTTAGTGTTCCCTGCCAGCAGTATGTCGCAATCCGCATATTATACATATAACTCGCACTTTGCAATAGTTCTGTCTAGACAGAACGTCACCGAGGAACAAGCTGAAATTTAAAAGGGAAGAACGCGTTTCGTATTTATTTCTTTATTTATGCATTTATTTTAGCTGGCAAGATTAGGCCTTTAGGCCCTCTCTTACACCTGAGCAGACTTACTCAGGTTGAACAATTCGTGTAGTCCACTACAGGCAAACCATGTGTTAAAATGTTCAAATATGTGTAAATCGTATTGGACTTAACTAAGGGGTCATCAGTCCCTAACCTTACAAACTACTTATGAACTACTTACGAACTAGGACGGCACAAATATATCCATGGCCGAGGGGGGATTCGAACCCCCGACCGTAGTGGCCGTGCAGACCGTGACTGAAGCGCCTCAGTCCCCTCGGCCACCGCGGCCGGCAAACCATGTGTAATACAAGTAATAATGTTAAAAAATAAAGATTATTACTAGAATATAATAATAACAATAGTATAAAAATAATTACAACAATAAAAACTGACAAGAACAACAATAATAATAATAATGACTTCGCAAAAGACAGTAATAATGTTTTATATTGTGAACGTCAGTCCTATTACCATTTATGAATTGGCTCCCTACGTTCCTGCAGATTTAGAGTTATTCACATCGAGCAGGGACATAAGGCGATAGAATGTGGTGAAAGAGATCCAAAAGAAGTAGATTGTTTGGAGGAAGAGAAATAGAACGGTAAGATTCAAAGCTATGATAGAAAGAAGGGAGAAAGAAATGAGAGGACTATAACAATGGAGGCTATGCCGTCGTTAATTAGTAAATTTTTGCGTTTGCTCTTGAATGTCGAATGGTGTTACAATCTTGTCATCTATTATATTTGCAAACTATGAATTCTTTCAGTAGATAATTTTAGATAATTGAAATCCCACGTAGAATTGCAGATTAATTTTGATTGTTTAATTGGTCTCTCAGTGAAAATGTTTTTGTAACGTTTCACAGTACTTTTGAGACTCAAATGTTGTTTCAGGTCATTAAACTTCATTAACTTTTAGGCTGAAGCAAGTATTATAAATGATGTTATGTTTTGCTGTCAATATTTAGGTGTGTCAAGTTGGTTAGTATTAATAGGCTATGCATAATATATCTGTAAGCCTGTTAACAAGATTGTTAAGGGATCCGTTGTAAAGGATTAATTAATTAATCGGATTAATTCATTAATTATGCGATATACCCACCTAATCTTCAGCATTCTTCTGTAGCACGACATTTCAAAATCCTCTGTTCTGTCCTTGTTCGCAATGTTTATCGTCCATGTTTCACTCCCGTACAAGGCTACATTCCACACAAATGCCTTCAGAAAAGACTTCCTTACACTTAATATTCGATGTTAGCAAATTTCTCTGGTTCAAAAACGCTTTTCTTCCCATTGCCATTCTGCATTTTATATCCTCTGTATTGCGACCGTCGTATGTTATTTTACTACCCAAGTAACAAAACTCATCTACCACCTTCGTTACCTAATCTAATTATTTCAGCATCGCCTGAATTTCTAAGAGCGCATTTCATTATCTTTGTATTGCTCTTGTTAATGTTCATTTTATACGCTCTCTTTAAAACACTGTCCAATCCATTCAACTGCTCTTTTAGGTCTTTTGCTGTCTCTGTCAGAATTGCAATGTAATCAGCAAAACAGAATGTTTTTATTTCTTAACCCTGAACTTTAATCCCTACTCCAAAATCTTCCTTGCTTTCCTTCACCGCCTGCTCGATGTACAAATTGAATAACATTGGAGAAAGGCTACAACCCTGTCTTACTTCCTTCCCAACTAATACATCCCTTCCATGCCCTTCGAGTCTAATAAATGCGGTCTGGCTTTTTGTACAAGTTTTAAATAACTCTCCTTTCCCTGTATTTTACCCCTGATGACTTCAGAATTTGAAAGAGTGTATTGCAATCAACATTGTCAAAAGCTTTCTCCAAATCTACAAAGGCTAAAATGTAGGTTTGCCTTTCCTTAATCTATTTTCTAGAAGAAGCCGTAAAGTAAGTATTGCCTCCCGTGTTCCTACGTTCCTCCTGAATCCAAACTGATCTTTTTAGTCAGCTTTTAGTATAATGTAGTTCATAAGTAGTTTGTAAGTTAAGGGACTGATGACCCCGCAGTTAAGTCCCATAAGCTTAACAAACATTTGAACATTTTTTTATTTCTTTCCTGGAATTCCAAATGCCGGAGTGGCCACGAGAGCAGTTTTTCGCGCAGTACTCAGTCGCACTCCTGACTAGGGAGCACCTATAGTATGATGTGCAACATAGAATATATCTGAGATCTTAATTCTGGAAGCTTAAAAACTGGAGTATGAAGATCTAGTCGTGGCAAGCAGTTACTAAGGCAGTAATTGGGGGAAGAATGAAAGAAAATTGAGCTGGAAGAAAGAAATACAGTTGGTAAGCAAGAAAACTATTTATATAGTTTAAAATATCACCTTACATAAGTTCCTCTTAGAAGTTCAGTTAGGAGAACCTTTCAATTTTACCTGTGCAGCTGTTTTGCCATGTCACTGATCCGTGAGTAGAACAGAAGTAGTCTGCAAAGTTCCGCATGCAGATGTACTTGTTAATAGACATGTCAGTATGTTCTCAGAGTCGTAACTATCAACAATTCTCACATAGTCAACAATATGTTCAACAACAGTAATCGAAAAATCAACATTCAAAACTATTGGTCGGTGCAAAATTTGCGTTTTATTTGCTAAACTGCGAAATGCACATTCAACAAAATGCTTGGGTTTTGATAATATGCAGTTGATTACTATTTTTGCGGCGTCAGATTTATTTTTGTTGGATAATGCTTAGGAGGTTTTCACGGAGAGCAGATGGTTCATCAGCGATAAATACAAACGGAAGAGATGTACGGACAGCTTGGAAGAGCAGATTAAAATTGTGTACCAGAACCAGGACTCGAACCTGGGACCTTTGCCTTTCGCGGGCAAGCGCTCTACCGACTGACCTATCTGACACGAATCACGATCCCACCTCAAAGGTCTCAGGTTCGAGTCCCGGTTCTGGCACACAAATTTAATCTGCCAGGAAGTTTCATATCAGCGCACACTCCGCTGCACAGTGAAAGTTACATTCTAGCTTGGAAGAGGTTTAGACTGTAACAAATTTGATCTGTGTTCGTAGATTTCTTTCCCTGCATCAGTTGCTTTGAACAAACTTAAAATTCCTTCATGGCCATAGTCTACGCTCTGCCACAGCTATTAGGAAAATCTAAAAGAACTTTGTATAATTGAAAAATTCACCTGCATAGCCATATGGTTTTGTAATCCTGATGCGTTTTCCATCACTGGCTCCACATAATGAGAGCAGTTGTCCTTTATCTCAAATTTATGACTGGTTACTATGCAGTCTTCAGTTGTTGGTTGTTTCAAAAACCCTGTTTTCAGTGTCTCTCATATATCCAGACACGTGTCACAGGTAATGCGTGCGGTCCACGGACCTCCCCTGAAGCCGCTTCTCCGGCACGCTTAAACCGACCGCTCTGACTGCGACCCAACAACAGTTTTTCGTACTTCGTGTGGCCGCCGCACTTGCTGGAGTTCAACGACTTTTTAAAGCAGAAATGTTCAAATTTGTGGATATTTTCAGTAATCAGTCGTAAAAATACTTGAATGATTTGGTGAAGCGAGTGTCAACAGGCGTGATATATTTCATAAAATGCATTTTTAAAACCATCGGCTGTTTATTGAAAACCTTATATATCAACCAGTTTCGGTCAATAGACCATGTTCATAGATGGATCTATCAGTCAATGATAGGTTTTATCTAAGATGACCACTTTATTTTTAATATTTTTAGTTATACTGACTCCTGACTCCTGTTTGTCTCAACTAGTATGTTCAAATGTTTGTAAATCTTATGGGACTTAACTACGGGGTCATCAGTCCCTAAACTTACAAACTACTTATGAACTACTTACGAACTAGGACGGCACAAATATCCATGCCCAAGGGGGAATTCGAACCCCCGACCGTAGTGGCCGTGCAGACCGTGACTGAAGCGCCTCAGTCCCTTCGGCCACCGCGGCCGGCTGTCTCAACTAGATGTATTTTGTTTGATGCATTTTACTATTCAGTTTTAACACCTTTTTATCTGTTAAGATGGTGTATTGACCGAAACTGGTTGATATATAAGTTTTTCAATAAACAGCCAATGGTTTTAAAAATGAATTTTATGAAGTAAAAAGATTTATTTATTTGCAGATCTAGATTTCGACCATTGTGTGGTCATTAACAGTGCTTAAAAACAATTGAAATACTTAATAAATCTCGACCTGCATGGTATAGGTTGCCTTCGTACTGTTTTAAAGTATTTAAATTGGTTTTAAGCACGGATAATGACCACATAGTAGCCTAAATCTAGATCTGCAAGTAAATAAATATTTTTACAACTGATTGCTGAAACATTTCCACAAGTTGGGGTTTGGTTGTTTCTTTGGGATAGGAGGATTAAACTACTGAGGTTATCAGTCCCCTGACGGAGAGGGGAAGAAGTGGGGATAGGAAAGTAGGGGACGGGGAAAGGAAATGCAGTCCGAAGAAGTAAAGAAGGAAGAAAGACGACATTAGCTCGGGGTCCCGAGCTCGCCAAGCACGTACTCACGAAAGAGCCGTGGGCCCCATGGGGGGGGAGGGGGGGAGGGATTTCCACAAGTCAAATACTGTCGTCGGGCACAAATTCCACCATGGAATCGTCTGATAAATGTTCAAATGTTTGTTAAGCTTAAGGGACTTTACTGCGGGGTCATCAGTCCCTAAACCTACAAATTACTTATGAACTACCTTATACTAAAGACGGCACAAATGTCCATGCGTGAGGTGGGATTCGAACCCCCGTGCAGCCTGTGACTGGCGCGCTGCAGACCGCTCGGCCACTGCGGCCGGCTTTCCAAGCCGTAGCCCGACCATCCAACAGCGCGGGAGCTCGGCAGATGCGCGAGATAAGGATAAGAGCCTTGTGTTATCTGGCTCGCCGGCTGCGCCCAGCACCCTATGACGCAACGCCAGACGCGGCCGCCCTTAAGCCCTTCCGCAAACGCGCCTGGCCGCCCGGCCAGCACAAGCACAAACACAAACACAGCCGCGGCTGCTGAGCCAGCCAAGCCGACGTCACGACGGCGCGTGGGCGGGGCCGCCTACGTCACACAGTGTTTGCGTTCTGTAGCGGGCCAGCTGACGCTGCGATACCGGCGCCCCGCGATCTACGCAGTCGCGCCGATAACGTTAAATATAGCACACAAAGGAACGGTAAGACGTTAGAGTCCGCGCAGGATCGACACCACCTAGAGAAAAGGCTGCGGCGCTCTCGTGTGACGTCAGGCACAGTAGGTTGCGCGCGCATAGCTGACTGCGCAGCCGCTGGGGCGCGGCCCACTGTGCCGAAGCAGCGAGCCAGTCAGCAATGCGCGCGCAACCTACTGTGCCTGACGTCACACGAGAGCGCCGCGGCCTTCTCTCTAGGTGGTGGTGGCAGGGTACGGTGGGCGATGCGTAGAGACGAGTTTCGTCTGAAACGGCGGGCGAGTCCATTCCTTCGATCGGAAGGGGTGGCCGCATCAGTCCACTTCCGCCTGCCGGTCAGTGCACATGCTTCACTCTTCACTTTCTTGACGGACCTCGACCTTGGTCCGACGGTTGTGGAGGCTAAGCATTTGCTGCTATTCATCACCTGAAACATAGGAAAAAGTATTACAACCTGGCTGTTTGAGTGGACTTAGACTTTCAGATTAGTGACGATGTATTTTTTTTTCCTGTTTTGCTACGAGATTTTTTTTTTAAAATCTCGCAGCAGGTCAGGCCAACGGGTTGTTGGCCTGAAGTGGTGTTGTGCCCCCAATTGCCGGATGAGCCGGTTGTGGGACTGCTACGTCTTCTCGCAGGAGGTCCTGGTGCTGACGCGGAATCTCTCCCGGAGCGGTAGAATGCCGGCTTCTTCGTGAAGCAGGTCGGTTGGGTAGCGCGTTGGAAGATGCAGGGCAGTTTTCAGGGCGCGGTTCTGGATGGTCTGCAGCAGACTGGCCGGCCGCGGTGGCCGAGGAGACTGAGGCGCTCCAGTCACGGTCTGCACGGCCACTACGGTCGGGGGTTCGAATCCCCCCTCGGGCATGGATATTTGTGTCGTCTTAGTTCGTAAGTAGTTCATAACTAGTTTGTAAGTTTAGGGACTAATGACCCCGTAATTAAGTCCCATAAGATTTACAAACATTTGAACATTTTTTGCAGCAGCTGGGTGTGGACGTCAGCGGCGTTTCCAAAGACTGGGGACGCGTACTCGAGCACTGGACGAACCAGGGACAGGTACAGCGAAATCCAGTGCTGCGACGGTAGCGGTGACTGCGGGTCGAGCAGTGGGTAAATAACACGTAAGCGTCCTGTGGCCCTCTGTCTTACATCTTTCCAGGTGAGCCTTCGGTCTAAGGTTACCTAGGTATTTCGCCGTTGTACACCAGGGGATGGGAGCCCCCAGGATCTCGATCGGCGGTAGCGCATCGGGCAGTTTATGTCTAGTAAAGACGACTGCCTGGCTTTTCGCGCCGTTGAATTTCAACCGACACTTGGTGGCCCATGCACCCAGGGCGTCGCAGCCGACTTGGCGTCGCATTGTGAGCGCGTTCATGCTGCGGGTGAAAAGCGCCTTGTCGTCGGCGTATAGCGCCAACTCGACGCTGGCGACCCGCGGTGCAGCCAGTGCACATCGAGTGAGCGCACCGCTATAAACGGCGTGGCAGCACAGTGTACATGCGATATAGGTGCAAGAAGAGTTCTGCATAATCAGACAACAGAGATTGTTTTCAGTCTAATTAAATTTACGTCGGAAAAGACAAAAGAGGAGATAAAAACCCCATTACAAGTGTCCTTGAATTGTGCAGGCTGCTTCTGGTATTTCCTTTAATAAATAAAAAAAAGATAGTGATAGAGCGAGAGAGAAATTAATGGATAAACAAGCAGTCCTCGGTCGCAAATTTAAAAAACTATTTTACCAGGTTTCGGCAATGACTAAGATTGCCTTCATCAGAAAATATAAAACAAAAATAGTCACATAATAAAATATACTATCCAGCTGTATAGCTTACGCCACAGAGTTTAAAAAGAAATTATTTGGAAAAAGCTAGCCGCTCTGGGCTGCACGCCTGCACGTTAAGCTATTCAGCTGAATAGTATATTTTACTATGTGACTTGTTTTGTTTTATATTTTCTGAGGATGGCAATCTTAGTCATTGCCGAAACCTGGTAAAATAATTTTTTTTTTAAATTTGCGACCGAGGGCAGCTTGTTTTTCTATTGACGTTGTAACGGTCGCTGACAATAGCTGCTATGTTAAAAAAAAAATAAAGAGAAATTAGTTCCAGGTAGTTATGAAGATTTCTCCAGGGAAAAGTGAAATACGATTTTCATGAACAAAGTGTGTGCAGACTGATAAACAATTTCCACGTAACAAGCAAATAGCGCCCCACAATATTTTCCCGTAATAAGGGAAAATACGCCTTTCGTATTCTTTCAGGCGATGCTGAAGTAATTAGATTAGGTAATGAAACAAAGAAGATGGTAGATGAGTTTTGTTACTTGGGTAGTAAAATAACATACGACGGTCGCACTACAGAGGATATAAAATGCATAATGGCAATGGGAAGAGAAGCATTTTTGAAAAAGAGAAATTTGTTAACATCGAATATTAATTTAAGTGTAAGGGTCTTTTCGGAAGGCATTTGTGAGGAGTGTTGCCTTGTACGGGAGTGAAAAATGGACGATAAATAGTGTGGAAAGGAAGAGAATAGAGGCTTTTGAAATGTGGTACTACAGAAGATTGCTGAAGATTGGGTGGGTAAATCGCGTAACAAATGAAGAGGTGCTGGACAGAATTGGTGAGAAAAGGAATCTCTGGCATACCTTCACTATAAGAAGGGACCGCTTGGTAGGACACATTCTTAGACATCAGGGAATCGCATTGGAGGGAAGTGTTTGGGGTAAAATCCTCAGAGGAGGACCAAGAGATGGATACAGTAAGCATATTCAGACAGAATTAGGTTGCCGTTCTTATGTGGAGTTAAAGAGGCTTGCTCAGAGAGCTGCATCAA